>OY986973.1:7364192-7584915 GCA_963920575.1 Narthecium ossifragum
CCATCAAAATCCTGATTAAAATGTTATATTACTCACCGACTTTCATCAAGAAAGCCACACAAGAAGATCGGGTCGAAAGGGAATCAAGAATGATGAAATCGGATAAAAATGGGTTAGCAGCAAACAAGAGATCGATCTTCAGAAAGGGGTCTTTTGTCTGAAACAAAAGAGATCGATCTTCTCATCCAAGAAGATCGATCTTCCCTAAGTGGGTGTTCTGTCTGGAACTGAAGAGATCAATCTTCTCATCCAAGAAGATGAGAAGATCGATCTTCCCAAAAAGGGTGTTCTGTCTAGAATAAATGAGATCGATCTTCTTACGCAGAAGATCGATCTCCTTACGCAGAAGATCGATCTCCTTCAGAAGAGACATAACGCTAACTCACGAAGAAGATCGATCCTTCGAAGTCGGGAACCTACTTGGCAACAAGAAGATTGATCTTCATGCCTATGAAGATCGATCCTTCTTCCTGCCGACAACACTTATGAATAGTGTTGCAAATTCAATTTCTTGGATTCAAACTATCAAAACTCATTGGATTAAAATGAAACTTGGAGGGGATGCACAATTGGGTGTGAAGAATCTAATGAAACCAATAAATCATACTTTAGATGATCAAATCCTCAGATTTTAGACAAATTGCATAAAAGCCGCTAAAACCGACAAAAACTCAATTACATGGATTTGATCTATCAAACGGTGATGAAATCCATTCAAACTTTAAAGGAAGACAGATTTGATGGTGGGGGATCCATTCATGCAATAAAATCCCAATTCCAATCGTGAAGTATCAGATATGGACCCATCTAGTCCGAAAACCGACAAAAATACGGAAAACATCCGAAAGAATACGAAAACGTTTCAATAGTAATATGCAACACATGGCAAGGAACTAGAATACAAGATTTCAAACCATTCTATAAAGGAAAACAACATAAAAAAAACAAATAAAAGATCTTAGGGTTACCAACTCAGGAATTGGGTAGAAACATCTACATGTAAAGACAAGCAGGCGATCTACGAGATCCTCCACTCCGATCCTCACTTATCCGCGCCAAAAATCCACAACCCCAAGATCCAGCTAGCAGCGAAGGGGGAGAGAGAAGAGGAGAAAGAGATGAAAAGAAAAGGGAGAAAGGGAATGGTATTTATAGAGATCCAAACTGATCTCGGCTATCCAATTCGATCTTTCCCAATCGAGCTCCGATCTTCTGATTGGAAGCACCCCTAAGGTACTAATGAATCACATACATCAATCCAAGGCATTGTGTGCAACGCGAGGTGCAAAACCGACCTCCAGGAAGCAATTTTACCAAATTGCCCATGGGTAAAAAATAGCCATACGATCATTCGATCGTACCCGACGCGGAACAAAACCAACATGAAATGGCCCTCGGCCTACGCAGTCTACCCAGGTTAGAGAAACGGGTCCTCACAACCTGACATCCTTAAAAGAATTTCATCCTGAAATTCAAATAAGGGTAGGGTCAAAAGAAAAAGAACCAACTAGTCCTAATGGCACGAACGCCCATAACAAAGGAAACTACTTACTGGGTCGAACAGTTAGGGGAACTCTCGGTGCATGCAATCCTCTCGCTCCCACATCAAGCTCTCTGCACTACCATGCCTCCATCTGATCATCACCAACAGTATCGATCTGCCCCTCAGCACCTGATTCCGTCTGTCCAGAATCCGCACTGGTTGCTCTATGTAGGTGGTGTCCTCCTCAACTATGATGTCGTCGTGTCCGATCACGTGGAATGGATCTGAAATGTACTTCCTCTGCATCAACACATGGAAGGTAGGGTGGACTACTGACCTGTGTGGGGGTATAGCTAACTGGTAGGCGACTGCTCTAACGTGATCGACGATTTCGAAAGGTCATGTGAACCTCGGTGTTAACTTACCCTTGTTGCCAAATCTGATCGATCCTCTGCACGGAGACACCTTCAGTTACACTATGTAGCCAACTGTGAACTTTAGGGGTCGTTGCGTGCGATCTGCGTAGCTCTTCTGCCTACTCTGTGCTGTCAGAAGTCTCTGTCTGATCTGAGCTAATCAGTACCACTCTGTCGCCAACAATGAATTTTAGGGGTCGTTGCCTGCGATATGCGTAGCTCTTCTGCCTACTCTGTGCTGTCAGAAGTCTCTGTCTGATCTGAGCTAACCTCTCTGATAAGAGCCTGATGATATCTGGACCGGTAAGAGACGCCTCGCCTGTAATGGCGCCCACCGTCCGGGGCCACCCAGGGCCTGCGGGCTCCATCCAGGATCTACCTGAGGGCCCCACCTGACACAATATTATCCGCTTTTGGCTCACCGCAGAAATCTAGGAAAACTTCCCATTGGGTCACCCATCCCGGGACCGCTCCAAGGCAATCACACTTAACCTTGGAGTTTTCAGACGGATCACTGTCATCACGGCTTTAAAATGCGTTGTGATTTTTAAGGGTTACTAATATAGTTATTATCTATGTGGTTGCTTACCCGGTTACTTGGTTCGGTCACATGCCCTCCAGGCGAACACCGACACCCAGGTACCCCGGGTCTCACAACCCAACCCCCTTAAAGGCCCAGCGTCCTCGCTGACACAATCCCAGGATCCAGCTTAGGGCCCCACCCGATACAATATTCTCCGCTTTTGGCTCACTGAATAAATCTGGGAAAACTTCCTAGTGGATCACCCATCTCGGGACCGCTTCATGGCAAGCACGCTTAACCTTTGAGTTTTTTGGCGGATCACTGCCATCACGGCTTTAAAACGCATTGTGTCTTATAAGGGTTACTAATATACTTATTATCTACGTTGGGTTACTTACCCGGTTACTTGGTTCGGCCACATGCTCTCCAGGCCAACACCGATACCCAGGTACCCCGGGTCTCACATCGCCAACCTCTATCTAGCATACTGGTGACCTACACGGTCTGCCGTACAACACCTCGAAGGGTGCGAAACCCAGGCTAGCCTGAAAGGTGTTGTTGTAGGCAAACGCCACCAGTGTCACGTGTTGCTCCCAAGTGCCTCTTGCATCCAACACACATGCTCTGAGCAGGTCCTCCAAGATCTGGATCGCCCGCCCTAACTGCCCGTCCATCTGAGGATGGAATGTTGTACTGAATCTCAACACTGTCCCCAAGGAATCATGGAAACTGCTCCAGAATTTGCCGGTGAATTTGGGACCAATGTCTGACATTACTGACACTGGGATGCCGTGTAGTTTGACCACCTCATCGATGTATCTTGGGCTCAATATGGCAACTGGATCTGTCATCCTCATGGGGAGAAAATGAGCCGATTTGGTCAGTCGATCGACAATGACCCAAATCACGTTATTTCCCCTAGGTGACCTGGGTAGCCCGGTGATGAAGTCCATCGAGATATGCTCCCACTTCCACTCTGGCACTGGAAGTAGTTGTAGTAAACCCGGTGTTCGCCTGTGATCCACCTTCAGCTTCTGACAGGTGCAGCATCTGGAAACGAACTCTGCAGCTGACTTCTTCATCCCGCACCACCAAAATTGTCGACGTAAATTATGGTACATCTTGGTGCTTCTAGGATGAATTGCGAAGCTGGAGTTATAGAACTCGCGAAGAATGTCCTCCCTCAACACTGGGTCTGCTGGAACTGCAACACTGTCGCTGAAGTGTAGACTTTCGTCTGCTGAAATTGACCAACCCTCGATCGCATGCTCGATACCGACCGTTGCACGGATCTCCATGAGCTATGGATCCCTACCCTGTGCGTCTATCACCCTCATTAGAAGAATTGGGATGCTGCAAATAGCAAACATGAAATCGCCTGGCGCCTGGTCGTCGAAGTCGAGTTCGAACTGACTAATTGTCTCTATCATCTGCCACTATCGAGCCGACAACGCCGCCAAACTCGCTCTGCTGTCTTTGGTTAGTCTACTCAGAGCGTCCGCTATGACCTTTGCCTTACCATGGTTGTAATGCTACTGGAAGTCGTAGTCCTCTAGTAGCTTCATCCACAGGTGCTGCCTGAGGTTAAGGTCACGTTGGGTGAACACGTGCCTCAAACTCTTATTATCCGAGTACACCAGGAACCGCTTCCCGTAGAGGTAGTGTCGCCATGTCTTCAGAGCGAAGAAAACTATTGCAAGCTCTAGATCGTGGACTAGATATTTTCTCTCATGGGTCTTCAGCTGTCTAGAACCGTAGGCCACCACATGGCCCTCCTACATCAGCACGCAACCTAGACCCTCCCCACTGGTGTCGCAGTAGACATTGTAGCCGACGTTTCGCTCTGAAACTATTAGGATCGGTGCACTAGTCAACCTGGTCCTCAGCTGCATGAAGGCATGGTCACAAGCATCATCCCAAATGAACGTAACTGCCTTCCGTGTCAGTCTGATCAATGGCCCTGCAACTTTGGAAAAGTCTCTGACGTACCTCCTGTAGTACCCTGCCAAGCCGAGGAAACTGCGGACCTCGAGCACTGGCTTCGGCCTCTGCCACTGTAACACTGCCTCGACTTTGGCTGGATCCATTGAAATGTCTGCCGCTGACACCTCATGCCCCAGAAACATCACTTCTAGGAGGAAAAACTTGCACTTGGAGTGTGAGGACCTGTCCCTCTACTCCTGTGGCTCGTTGTGGACCGCAAGGGCAATTTGGTAAATTGCACCTTGTCGGCTCGTTTCACACCCGCGTGTGCACACACTGACCTTGTTTGTGTTAGTGTTTGTTTAGAATGGCTAGGTGAACCCGAGATCGGAAGATCTGAGCTTGGGCTTGTGTTTTAGCCCAAGTTTGCCTTTTTGGGCGAAGGAGATCGATCTGGATTGCTAATTAGATCGATCTGGCCTTGCTAGCCAGATCGATCTGACATGCTTTGGAGATCGATCGCTTCTTGCAGAAGGTCCTTGGGAGGCTGGCGGCTCGGGAGCGATCGATCGCTCCTTGGAGTGATCGATCGGACTCGAGTCGGTTAGTTTTCTGCTTCGCGAGGACGGCCGCCGTTGGCCGTCGCTCTCCTCTGTCAGAAGGGGAGGACTTTCCCTCCCCTCCTTTCACTTTCTCCCCTCTTTTTCAGCTGTCCCCTCCCCCTTTCCTCCTTTTCTCCTCCTCCTTCTTCCTTCTTCTTCTTCCTTCCTCTTTTCTTCTCTCCCGGCGGTTCTCTTCCCCTGTTTTTCCGGCAGCCATCTTCCTCTCCTCCGTTCTCCCTCCTTCGGCCACCATTTTGGGTGTTCTAAGGCTCGTTGGATCCGTGGCAACGAGAGGAAGGTCCATGGTGTGGTTTGGAGTCTTGTTAGTGTCTGGTTTGTGAGGATCAACCGGGTTTAGCGTTCTTCGGTAGGTTTTCTACCTACAAGTGTTCTTTAATGGGTTTCTCTAGATCTAGCCGTTGGATCTTGTTGATCTTGGTGTTGTTAGATTCCTCATGCCTAGTAGAATTTCTTATATAAGTTTCATGATCTTTGGTTGAGATTTTAGTAGGATTTAGGCATGATTAATCTCGGATTTTCCGGTTTCTGCTGTTCTTGAAGAACAGTCGGCTTGAAGCGAGTTTTCTGGCTGGTACGTATATGATCTTGGGTTGTGATGAATATAAGCATTGTAGATCTTTGAATCTACTCTCTAACCCAACTAATGTCATAATTTTCCGATTTTTCTACGATTTGTTATGAATTGATTACTGGAGGGTTGCGTTGCAGCAATTAATTGGTAAGTTAGTTTGATTAGCGGTTTTGATTAGTGTTTTCCCGATAATCAAACCGTTGGATGATTATGGATGTCGGATATGTTTATCCTAGTATATAGATCTACTGATGGCTAAGTTGGATTGTGAATCCGACGTCGTTTGGATGTCGGATCGACGGGATCAGTTAGCCTCTAAGTAGAGGTTTTGGGTGTTTTGAATATAATATTATCTTTCGGATTATAATATTATATTGTTTACTGTTCATCATCGTTTTCAGGGTTGCTTTCCGTTGCAGGAGTCTGCGATCTACGGTCGTGATACCGTCGTAATGCCGGGACCTGCTGCGGATCGGCTGGCAGCGGTCGGTAGTACCGTTGCAGCGATCCGGTTGACTTATGTGATGTTTGTCATACTGTTACATACTTTAGTTCTTATCTGTGTATGTTCATAACATGCATTCCCTGTTGTGCATTAGTTGCATTGGTTAGGGCGTGGGTGATATGTGGGTCGCCGTCCCGAGGCTGGAAGCTCGGACTTAGCCCTAGGACCGGGGTTGGGTAGTTTGGACCCGGTTTGAATTGTAGTGTCCAGTCAAACTTGATGATAGGCCTAGATGACTGGTGCACTTGTTGCTTGATGATTGTAGAGGTCGTGTCGGCCTCGAGTCGGATCTGAGGTGTAGCTGGTGTTCGGTGTTCTTAAACTCTTGAGTAGAGTTGCCTACTCAGTGGGGTCTCTTCCCATCAAACAGTGTTCTGTGTCCTGTTGAGAGTCATCAGTGTTGTTTCCTGCTACTGAGTGTGACCTGATATGTGACCAGCTCGGCTGGAGGAGCATGATCGTGGGCCTCAGGGACACACGGTGGGGTTATGGGACCCATGTATACACCCAGGTTCTACTTGAGGGCGACACTGTTGCGTTTCCCTCTTCCTTATGTGTGTCGTAGTGTAGAACCCTACTGAGCTTAGTGCTCACACCTACCCGGGCTGCGTTTTGCTGGTGTAGGTGTCAGTTCTTCTTCAGTGGCCCCTACCGGGCAGTTCGTCGGCGGTGCGGCAGCTGGTGGACTTTGAGAGGTGGCGATCTTTACTGCTTTTATACCTTTGGTTAGTTAGTCTTCTACGGGAGTAATGTTGTATTTGGATCTTTCCCTCTCCGAGGATTTGTATATTAAAACACTTTTGGTTTTAAATCTGTGGTTTGAGGTTCTGCTAATTAATTGTTGTTTTAAATTGAGGGTGCTTTTGGTGAATTGTTAGGGAGACCAATAGGTTAGAGAAAACCCTTGCCAGCTTTGTTTTCCGTGTTTTGTTAGGTTCCGGTTCGCGTCGCTCGGCCCGGTTGGGCTTTCGCGGGTTGGGGCGCGACATAGAGGCCTTGCCATATAGCTTATGCTCTCTCAGTAGCTGCAACACTATTCTCAGATGCTGCCCGTGCTCTTCCTCTGTGCGTGAGTAGATCAGGATGTCATCTACGAGACCACCATGAACTGGTCCAAGTACGGTCGAAAGACCCTCTGCATCAGATCCATGAATGCTGCTGGTGCTTTCATCAGACCTAACGGCATCACTGTGAACTCGTACAATCCATACATCGTACGGAAAGCCGTCTTCGGGATGTCACAATCCCAAATTCTCAACTGGTGGTAGCATGTGCGGTGTCGCGCCCCGACCCGCGAAAGCCCAACCGGGCCGGGCGACGCGAACCGAAACCTAACAAATCGTGGAAAATAATGGCGAGGGTTCCCTCTAACCTATTGCTCTCCCTAATAGTTCACCAAAAGCACCCCCAATTAAAAGACAATAATTTAATGAAACCTCGAACCACAGATTTAAGAACTCAAAAAGATTTAATATACATATCCTCGGAGAGGGGGGAGTTCAAATACAACATTACTCCCGTAGGAGACTATCTAACATAGGATAAAAACTGTAAAGGATCACCACCTCTCAGACTCCGCCTGGCGCCGCCGCACCGCCAACCAACTGCCCGGTAAGGGCCATGGAAGAAGAACAGACGCCTGCACCTGCAAAAGGCATCCCGGGTAGGAGTGAGCACTAAGCTCAGTAGGGATCTACACTACGACACACAGAAGGAAGAGGGAAACGCAATAGTGTCGCCCTCAAGCAAGACCTGGGTGTATACAAGGGTCCCATAACCCCACCGCGTGTCCCTGAGGCCCAGGGGCAGCACTCCAACACTGTCAACACACAAGCTAAGTAGGCAACTTCACTACTCCCGGGTTAGCACAGTGGGACACCAGCTACACCTCAGCATCCGACTCGAGGCCAACACGACCTCTACAATCATCAAGCAAATAAGTGCACCAGTCATCTAGGCCTATCATCAAGTTTGACTAGACACTACAATTCAAACCGGGTCCAAACTACCCAACCCCGGTCCTAGGGCTAAGTCCGAGCTTCCAGCCTCGGGACGGAGACCCACAGATCACCCACGCCCTAACCAATGCAACTAATGCACAAATCAACAATGCATGCTATGACATACACAGATAAGAAGTAAAGCATGCAACAGTATGACAAACATCATATAAATCAACCGGATCGCTGCAGCAGTACTACCGACCGCTGCCAGCCGATCCGCAGCGGGTCCCGGCATTACGACGGTACCGCGACCGTCGACCGCAGACTCCTGCAATGGGAAGCAACCCCGAAAACGATGATGAACAGTCAATAATATAATATTATATTCCGAAATATAATATTATATTCAAAATACCCAAAAGTTCTCTACTAGACGCTATTTGACCCGTCGATCTGACGTCCAAACGACGTCGGATTTGAGATCCAACTTAGCCACCAGTAGATCTACATACCAGACTCAACATATCCAAAATCCATAATCATCCAACGGTTGGATTAACGGGAAAACACTAATCAAAACCGTTAATCAAACTAACTTTCTAATTAATTGCTGCAACGCAGCCTTCCAGTACAAAAATCATAACAATTCGTAGGAAAATCGGAAAAATATGAAATGAGTTGGAATGGAAAGCTAACGAAGAGATTTACAACTCTTATGTTTATCAAAATCCAAGATCATACACGTACAAGCCGGTAAACTCGCCGCAAGCCGGCTGTTCTTCAAGAACAGAAGAAAACCGGAAAATCTGAGATTAATCATGCATAAATCCTACTCAAATCTCAACCAAATATCATGAAACTTATATCAGTAATTCTACTAAGCAAAAGGAAGCTAACAACACCAAGGTCAACAAGATCAAACAGCTAGATCACGAGAAACCCATTAAAGAACACATGTAGGTAGAAGAACCTACCCAACTGCGCATTCCTCGATTGATCCCTCACAAACCAGTCACCAACACGACTCCAAACCACACCAGGGGCCTTTCTCTCATTGCTAGGGATCCAACAAGCTTTCAAGCTCCTAAAAAGGTGGTCGGAGGAGGGAGAACGGAGGAGATGAAGCTCGCTGCCGAAAATAGGGGAAGGAAGCAGAGCTTTCGGGAGAAGAAAGAAGAAGGAAGAAGAAAGGAGGAGAACGAGGAGGAGAAGAGGAAGAAAAGGAGGGAAAAGGGCAAGGGGAAAGCCGGGGGAAGGGGGAAAAAGAGCAAGAAGGGGAGGGAAAGTTCTCCCCCTCTGACATGAGAGTGCAACGGCTACCGACGCGGGTTCGATCAGTCGCTCCAAAGAGCGATCGATCGCTAGCGCCCCGGATTGATCCCAACACCAAGTCAGATCGATCCGAGCGGGTCAAACCCACCGACTCGCTCACGAGTCCGATCGATCGTTCCAAGGAGCGATTGATCGCTCAAGGGTGGTCAGCTGCCCAAAGGCAAGCTTCAGCGCGCCCGAGCTGGGATCTTCCGATCCCGGGTCCATCTAACCATTCTAAGCAAGGACTAACACATATAAGGTCAGTGTGTGCACACGCGGGTGTGAAATAAACCAACAAGATGCAATTTACCAAATTTCCCTTGTTGTCCAAGAAACAATACGATCCACCGGATCGCGCGCTCGACGCGAAGCAAACCAACGAGCCACGGGCCCGACCCAGCCGGTCGACCCAGGAGTAGAGGGACGGGTCCTCACATACGAAGGTCGATCTTTGAAATGACCGATGAACCCCGAAGCTGGTCGAACAAGTCATCTATCCTGGGCATAGGATACTTGTTCTTCACTGTCACATTGTTCAGCTTCCAGTAATGAACGCAAAGATGAAGTGTACCGTCCTTCTTCTTTGAAAACAACACAGGAACTCCCTAAGGTGATATGCTGGGACGGATGAAACCTTTGCCGATCAACTCATCCAGCTATGTCCTCAACTCCCTCTGCTCAGCTGGTGCCATCCAGAACGCTGGCAAGGAAATTGGACCGGTGCCTAGTAATAGATCTTTCTGGAAGTCGACGGCTCTGGTAGGAGGAAGACCTGCTAGCTCATCTGGGAAAACGTATGCAAACTCATAAACTACTACATGCAAACTGCTCTGTCTACTACCCTCTGTAGAGAACAAGAAAAGGGGCACCAGTAGAGCTGATAGCTGGCTCTCACGCTTGGGAAAATAACAACAAGGAAGGGAATCGACCGACTAGCGACCCCCAAACAAAACAAACCGAACGCCAATAGGTGTCCTAGTAGTCACCCTACGACGTCCATAGTAAATGACGGCTCGGTATGAAGTCAGTCAATCCATACCGAGGATCACGTCAAACCTCCAACTAGCAAAGCCGACACGGAGGCCCCCAACCTCCAACTAGCAAAGCTGACAAATCTGCTCAACTCGAGGTCCTCCACCGACTGGTGTGTCTAGGTGTAGTGTACTCTCAAGAAGTTCAATCTCTAGCCCTAGCAATGCTACACACTTGCTAGCTACAAAGGAATGCGACGCCCCAGAATCTATCAGAACATCTATGAATGAGCTGAAAAGCTGAAAGGTACATCTGAGAACTTGGGGCTCAGCTGGGAGTTGTGAGGGTGGTACTGCCTACAGGTAACGAGGTTAGTAGGTTGCCCGAGTCGGAGGCTGGTAGGTTGCCCGAGTCGAAGGCTGGAAGGGTGGTACTGACTCGGGCTGATGGCACTCGTAGCACACGGGAGGCCCAAGCTGCTGACCCTGGCCTCCTCCCGTAGGTGTCTGCCTCTGTAGCCCAGTCGAGAGAAGAGGTTGGCCTCCCTGTTTGGGCTGCTATTGGTACTGGGGTGGGTGATGCTGGTATGGTTGCTGACGTCGTGGATGCCGCCGTGGTCTCCACTGAAGGTCCAAGAGGGGGGTGAATTGGACTATTTTTCGAAAATCTAGATCAATGGAAAACCAGGTAGGAGAGAACTAATACCTAAAAAGCTTGTAGATGGAATGAAACTAAAACACAATAGCATGCAAGAACAATATTAAGAAGGTTAGAGAGATGGCACCAATTTTATAGTGGTTCGACCCAACTCTTGGTCTACGTCCACTTCTCTCAAGGCTCCCCTTGAAGTTCCACTACTTGCAAATCTCTTACAAGCTTTTCCTCTAAGCTTCCTGGTACTTGGTGACCTTACACTCACAGCCACTTGTTGTTAACTATCTCTCAAGATACCTCTTCACACTTGAAGAAGGCTTACAAAGGTTGTAGCACACAAGAGAATAAGTAGAAAGCTTCTAAAACTTGCTCAGATAATCTCAATAATAATGATAAAAGTTGTGGCAAGTTTACATAAAAGAACTACCTATATTTGGGCTTCAACCAGCTCAACAAGGAGCTCCAACGGCTCTCTGCAACTCTCCAACAGCTAGTTTTTTACTCTGCGCGTTGTTGGCGGTCGATCCATGCATCGTCCGTCACGTATAAAAACTCAGCCTTTTTGCTCGACGGTCGATCCACGCATCGTCCGTCACTCTTACGGTCGACCGTGACATCGACCGTCACATCGTCCGTCATCCTCTGTTAAGAGAATCGCTTCCCAGGGTCGATGCTCGGATCGACCGTCGCTCCTTGACTTTTCTTCATAAATGCGCCACAGTCGACCGCCGCATCGACCGTCAGGCTCTGTGAAGAAAAATGCTTCCCACGGTCGATGCACCGATCGACCGTGAGCCAATACGCATATATCCAAGTATGATGCATTCAACACGGTCGATCCATGGATCGACCGTCACATTCCCACGGTCGATCCTTGCATCGACCGTCAGTACGAAAATGACTTGAATATTGAATTTAAGATTTTCAATTAAAGGGGTAATAAATATTAAACATATATTTTATTATTTAATGTATATTGGCATCATCAAAACAAGGTTAGGATCAACAATCTCCCCCTTTTTGATAATGACAATCCTTTTAAATGTGATGATAAAATATTTTGACTCCTCCTTAACCAATGCATCCTTTTCTTTCAAAAAATGTGTTCTAAAGTGAATTTTCAAGATGCACATAAGTCATATATCTTTAAAATGATATTAAAAGTTCTATTCAAGATATGTTGACATAATAGTTTAGATTTTAGCATGTTCACTTCTTTTTAATAATAACATTTAAGCTTTCATGAAGTGATTTCATATTGATCATTGAGATTAAAACATTGTACTAATACATCATTACAATATCCAAACACATTTGCATTTCATTCAAAAGATTCCAACTCTTACATACAGTACTTCCATTTAAAATCATTTGGAAAACTTTGGATTTACAAAAACTTTCATTTCAAAACAAGGTTTTCCAAAATACAAGAGATATGAAATGTAGAAATGTAGGGCTTTGTTCTCATTCATTTATCACACTTTTTCTCCCCCTTTGGCATCATCAAAAAGAAGTAAGAAGGATGAGGAATTAGGATCAATCAACTGAAGGAGTGTTAGGTGGGAATTCAGTCTTAATGTAGGCGAAGATGTCTTCAAGTTGTTTGGATATCTTCGCGTGATCTTGGATTTGGGAAGTCTTGATGTCACCTAGACTCACTTCCATTCTTCCCATCCTTGCTTCAAGCTCATCAAGTCTTTGTGTTGTGTTGCGACGAGATCGGCTACTTGAAGATTCTCCTTGATGTCCTTCAAGTAAGGGCTCTCCCCCTAAATTTTCCTCTTCATGCTCTTCTTGATGCTCACTGTCTTCATCTCCACTGACATCAGGCCAACCAAGGCCTAAGGCTCGTTTGGCGGCCTTCATCCTTTTATAGGTAGACTTGTTGAAGGGTTGAGAAAGGAGTTTTTGTTCATCAACTGCTAGGTTTAGGGTGAAGGCTTGGAAAATTTTTGTTAGAAGCCCCCCAAAAGGAAGTGATTGCCTAGAATTTAGATTAAGCATCTCCTTGATAAGGAGATAACCTAGGTTAAGAGGCTTCTTCCTAACCATGCAAGAAACAACATAGGCATGGATGGGTTTCAAGTGATCATGATGGCCAAGCTTAGGAAATAGGTTTGTTCCAAGGAAGTGGGCAAGCTCCCTAAATTGTTGGTGTAGGCTATTTAACTCTATAGGGTTTTTTTCAACTAGAAGAGCCTTAAGAATTGCCTTTCTCCCTTGTTTATCCTTATCAACTCTATTGAGATCCTCATAAGAAGTAAAGTATATACACTCTCCTTGATTTGGTGCATCTAGTAACTCATTCAACCATTCTATAGTATTTTTGAATTCATTTCCATAGACATAGCTACTAAGAGCTACACAACCTTCATCATCTATATCCTTATTCATATTGCAATAAAAATATCTAACCATTTCGGGATAAATGTACTGAGGCATCTCTAGGTATTTGTTCCAACCCATATCAGTGAAAAATTGTTCAACTACATGTTTCTTATTTATAGGTAATTGTAGGGCTCTACCTGAGACAATAAACTTATCTTTAAATTCAGGCCAGGAGTTATACCTATCCTTATATAGGAAGAGGTAGTCGTCCTAGGAAGGGGTAGGTGGAGGATTGGATGAAGAACCGCCTTGCAAACCTTTGGCTTTCTTTGTCCCGGGTGGCTTCTTTGCTGCTGTCGTCTTCCTTTTCCCAGCTTGACTTGGTTCCTCAGGTGGAGGAGGGCCGGCATTCTTGGTACGAGGCATGGTGCACCGGCTGGTTAGGGTTTTGAGAGGGGAAGAGGAGATCAAGGTTTGAGAGAGAGGAGGAGCACGGTCGTTTGAAGAAGTTAGGGAACGGTCGAACCAATAGAAGAATGAAGGGTTGATCGGGAGTTATAAGGGGAGATTGGAGAGGAAATGGCGGTCGACCGTCGCAAACATTTCGTGTATTAAAGCAATCGCACGGTCGATCCAATGAAGTTGGCGGTCGACCGTGGAACACAATAGGTCTAATTGTCTAAAATGAGATCCCACGGTCGATCCGAGGATGTTGGCGGTTGACCGTCCAGAGCAAATGTACGCACGGTCGACCGTCAAGAAGTCTGGATCCACCATCAGTTCCAGAAAGTGAGTTTTGAAATTCAATTTAAAATCATTTTTAAATCAAAACATTACGAAACTTTGCATGCACGTGTAACTAAATATTATGAGACAAAAATCACTAATCAATCATGATTTTAACTTAATTTACCAAAATTTAGCATGCAAGTTGGATATGGTATGAAAAACAGATAAAGAGGTGACCATACCTTTTCCTTTTAGCTCCTTTATTTTGGACATCCATTGGACATCCCAAGCTCCCTTAGTAGATATAGAAATCTGTCTTCACTCAAGGGTTTGGTTAGAATATCCGCAATTTGATGTTCGGTGCTAACAAATTCAAGTGCTATATCTCCTTTTTGTGTATGATCACGAAGAAAATGGTGTCTAATTTATATGTGCTTTGTTCTACAATGTAGGATGGGATTTTTAGATAAGTTTATGGCACTAGTGTTATCACATCTAATGGGCATTTTGCCTACATGTATGTTGTAATCTTCCAATTGCATTTTCATCCAAAGTAATTGTGCACAACAACTACCCGTCGCAATGTATTCCGCTTCGGCGGTGGATAAAGCAACTGAATTTTGCTTCTTGGAGAACCAAGAAACAAGTGCATGACCAAGAAAGTGACATGTACCACTTGTGCTTTTTCTATCAAGTCTACATCCGACAAAATCCGCATCGGAGTAGCCAATTAGATCAAAAGATGATCTTCTAGGATAACACAAACCATAATTTTGGGTTCCTATTAGATATCTAAAGATCCTCTTAACCGCAACCAAATGAGATTCCTTAGGACAAGATTGATATCTAGCACAAAGGCAAACACTAAACATGATGTTCGGTCTACTAGCGGTCAAATAGAGTAAAGAACCAATCATCACTCTATAAAGTGTTTGTTCAACGGGTTTCCCATCTTCATCCTTGTCTAATTTGAGTGTTGTACATATGGGGGTTCTATAAATTTTGGATTCAACAAAATCATATTTCTTGAGTAGATCTCTAGTGTATTTAGCTTGATTTACAAAGATCCCTTCACGAGTTTGCATGATTTGTAATCCAAGAAAATAATTCAACTCTCCCATCAAGCTCATCTCAAACTCACTTTGCATACATGTGGCAAATTCTTGACAAAGTTTATCATTTGTAGAACCAAAAATAATATCATCAACATAAATTTGAACCAAGAGCAAATCTTTGCCTTTTGATTTGGTAAATAATGTAGTATCAATTTTTCCTCTACAAAAATCATTATCCATCAAGAATTTGCTAAGCCTTTCATACCAAGCTCTAGGAGCTTGTTTTAATCCATACAAGGCTTTAGTAAGTTTGAATACATGATCTTTCAATTTGTAGTATTCAAATCCGGGGGCTTGTTCAACATAGACTTCTTCCTTTAGTAAACCATTCAAGAATACACTCTTAACATCCATTTGATATAATTTGAAATCTTTATAAGATGCAAAAGCTAGAAGTACTCTTATTGCCTCAAATCTAGCTACCGGTGCAAAAGTCTCATCAAAATCAACTCCTTCTTGTTGATTGAAACGTTTTGCAACTAGTCTCGCTTTATTTCTTGTAATTGTCCCCGATTCATCCATTTTGCATCTAAAAACCCATTTAGTGCCAATAACGGGATGATTATAAGGTCTAGGTATCAAATTCCAAACTTCATTTCTTTCAAATTGATTCAACTCTTCTTGCATTGCTAAGATCCAATGATCATCCTCTAGTGCTTTCTCAATCGTTTTAGGCTCAATTTGAGATAGGAAGGCTAGATTTGCACATGCATTTAACGAAGATCTAGTTTGGATTCCTCTTAATGGTTCACCAATTATCAATTCCTTTAGGTGTGAAGATGCATACTTCCAATCTTTTGGCAAATCATGATGTTGATCACTAGGTATAATCTCAATGGATTCCTCAAATCTATCATTCAATTCTTCAAAATCATTTTGGGTTTCATCATCTTTACCATTATCAATTCTACTAGGAATTAAAATCATTTCATCAAATATAACATGCATTGATTCTTCAACCACTAAGGTCCTTTTATTTAAGATTCTCTAACTTTTGCTCCTCCCCGAATATCCAAGAAAAACTCTTTCATCGGATCTAGCATCAAATTTTCCAAGACTATCCTTGCCATTGTTCAAGATAAAATATTTGCAACCAAAAGCTCTAAAGTACCCAATATTTGGAATTCTTCCTTTCCAAAGCTCATAAGGGGTTTTCTTCAAAATGGGTATCAAGGTTACTCTATTTATCACATGGCAAAAAGTATTAATTGCTTCGGCCCAAAAATACTTAGGAAGATTATTTTCACATAATAAAGTTCTAGTCATGTCTTGTAGGGTTCTATTTTTCCTTTCAACAACACCATTTTGTTGAGGGGTTCTAGGTGAAGAGAAGTTATGGGAAATCCCGTTGTCATTGCAAAACTTTTCTAGATGGGAATTCTTGAATTGTCCTCCATGGTCACTTCTAATGCATGTAATGAGAATACATTTCTCATTTTGGACTCTTCTACAAAAGTTGATGAATTCCTCAAATACTTCATCTTTGTGTGTAAGGAAAATCACCCAAGTGTATCTAGTGTAGTCATCTACTAAAACAAATCCATATGAGCTATCACCTAAGCTAGTTCGTTTAATAGGCCCAAAAAGGTTCATATGAATGAGTTCTAGTGCTCTTGTGGTGGAAACTACATCTTTAGACTTGAAAGAGGATTTTACTTGTTTTCCTCTTTGACAGTAATCACAAATCTTATCTTTTTCGAATTTGATCTTAGGAAGTCCAAGAACAAGGTCTTTTCGAGAGAGTTTGGAAATTAAATCCATGTGAGCATGTCCAAGTCTCCTATGCCATAACCAAGAATTATCATTTAAAGTATTAAGACATAAATCATCATGGCAAATAAGATCATTAAGATAAAATGTATACAAATTACCATCACGATGACCAACTAGTATGATTTATCATTAATAGCATTCTTAACATAACATTTTGAATCTTCAAAAATAACTTTGTTACCCCTATCACATAATTGACTAATGCTAAGCAAGTTATGTTTCAAACCTTCAACTAAGAGAACATTTTCAATAATAATGGAAGAGGTTTTACCAATATTGCCAATGCCAATAATTTTTCCTTTTTCATTATCTCCAAAAGTCACCATTCCTCCATCTTTAGATTGAAAGGTTGAGAACATGCTCCTTTCACCCATCATATGTCTTGAGCATCTACTATCAAGGTACCATATTGTAGCCTTTGTGTTGGTTTTGATCTTGGATCTCATGCATTCCTACAAATAGGAGATCAAACCTTGATTTTTGGTACCCAAATCTTTTTGGGTCCATTTGCATTAGTACTATGCATAAGAGAAGAAGATGCATGTCTAGGTGCCCAAATTTTCTTAGCATTAGCATTCCTCATTAGATAGCAACTAGGTGCAATGTGACCTACTTTGCAACAATAATGACATATAGGTGCTTGTGTTACCTTAGGAGGATGAGAAGAAGCTTTAACAAAGTTAGTATTCTTTTCGTTGTTCACCTTCCTAGGGTTGTAGCCAATTTCTTCCTTGTTTAAGGAGTTCCTTTGGCTATCAAGAATCTCATCTAACTTGTCTCTACTCTTCACGAATTTTGCTATAGTGATTTTTAAGTCATTTACCTCAAGAGTGAGATCTCTCTTGGATTTCCTCAAGAAGATGAGTTCATTTTACATATTATAGTTTGTGTTCTTCAATATGGTGAGCTCATATTGAGTGTCCTTGAGTTCATCCTTAAGTGTGTCATTTGTGTCACAATACTTGTTATCTAGCATACATTTGTTTTCTTTTTCTAGAGTTCCAATCCTATGCATGGCATCTACTTTTTCTTCTTCTACTTTCTTCAAGTCCTTACAAGTAGCATAGTATTTTTCTTTAAGGACATTGAAATCATTAGCTAAAGCATGATAAGCATCAAAGAGTTCTTCAAAAGCAAGCTCATCCTCTACCTCATTTTCTTCTTCTTCCTCATCTCCATGTGCCATTGATAAGACGTGAAAAGTGCACAAATCACCCTTTTAACTAGGTCTCGTTAGTCTCCGAGCAATGTTATTTTGATTGTCTTTTTCCCATTTTAGGCTTAAGGACCCTCAACGAAGATTAGATCAAGTCTGGTGCTAAAACGAACAAATAAAGAACATGCTAAGAGCAAAAGAGCAAAGGAGCAAAGATGGACCATCTTTGACATCAAAACTGTACCTGCTCAGGAAGAACTAGATGATGTTCTATACATGGTTGGAAAGCTCTTGAAGTCTAGATTCCAGAACTTTTTACGGTTCGTGATTTGGAGTTTCCTAGAGGAAGATATGCTATTTTTAGTACAGAGGTGCAGAAGAAGCAGTTACGGAAAACAAGATCGATCTCATCCAAAAGGAGATCGATCTACTTGGGCGCTGCGGGAAAAATAGAAGGAAATTAACTAATCCGAGTTAGGGTTTGTCTTAGGCTATAAATAGCCTTCTTTGGGGGCGTTTTGGCAGCCTTTCATGGCCGAATTTTGATCATCTCTTAGGGTTTCTCTTAGTTTCTTTTACACAAATTAGGTTAGATCTTTGGGAGAAGATCCATGGATGGATGGCTTCAACAACCTTCATCAAGGTGTCCTCTTCTTAAGATGAGTACCTAAACCCTAGCTTTGGGATTCTACGATGTAGTAAAGTTATTTATTAGGGTTTTCTATAGATTATGAGTTGTAAATCATACGTTTGATGATTGAATGGATTGTTTTTATGTTCTTATCTATTGGTGTGATTATTATTATATGTTAGATGAATGATTTGTTCCTATATGCCCTAGATTTAGGTCTTGTGCATGTTAGGGCTTGAGATTAGGGATTCTCGTCAAACGTCTATGCTAGGACCATGGATGTGAGGATTTCCTTCTCGTGATTAAAGGCCTTGTAATGCTAGCACCATTACACATAATGCTAGAACCATTATGACCGCTTCTTAATCCATTATTCATCATTATTCGAGATTAGGGATTTCGTATGTGATAGAACCACAATGCTAGTGCCAGAACCACTAGGTTAACTCTAATCCTTGATACATTCTAGTAGGCGATCTCAAGGTGCTAGAACCATCTTGATTATTTACCAATATCCATTCTTGATATTATCCCCGACATCTTCGTTGAGCGGTAGGAATTCTAGCCATTCACCTATCGACTATATGAAATCATCTAAGTTGATTTATCTGCTCTTATCTTAGGAATACCTAGTAGGTTCTTTATTATTGATTAGAGTTCCTTGGCATTATCTTATCTATTAGTACTCTTTTCGTATTTGTTTAGTTCTAGATAAAAACCCAAAAGATTATCTTTTTCCCAACTCCTTGTTAGGAATTATACCTAGTATACGACTTAAACCATTAGTTCCCTGTGGATTCGACTCGGACTTGTTACTATCTACCCATAAAGTAGTTAGTTAGTAGTTTGATTATAAATTTATAATTTTGGCGTCCTTGTTAAGGTAACAACACTTTTCAAGGCGTGTCAGCCATTAAGCATATGTTGGCTACCTCTTGTTCTTCTTCATCGGATGAGATCTCCACATCACTTTCTCCCCAAGTAGCCATCATTGCCTTCTTTTTCTTGAACTCCTTCTTTGTTGGCTTCTTGAGTTGAGGGCAATTGAACTTGTAGTGTACGGGTTTTCTACACTCATAACATATGATTTCATTTTTTTTAGAAGAGGCAGGATTATACTTTTCACCTTTGAAGAATTGTTTCTTGAAGAATTTCTTTCCTCCTTGGCGCTTGAAAATCTTTTGTCTTCTTCTTGATATCAATGCCAACTCCTCATCGTCATCTTCTCCACTTGAATCGGATGAGTCTTTGTTAGACGACTTGAAGGAAACCGTCTTCTTCTTTTTATCTCCTTCTTCGTTGCTTCTCTTCAAGTTCATCTCATAGGTCATGAGGGAACCCATGAGCTCATCTAGTGACAATTTGAATAGATCCTTGGCTTCTTCGATCGCTGTCAATTTAGAATCCCACGACTTAGGTAGAGACCTAAGAATGTTCTTCACAACCTTATCGTTAGCATAAATTCTTTCAAGAGATTCAAGCATATTTAATATGTTAGTAAAACGTGTAAACATCTCACTAATAGTTTCATCATTCTTCATGCAAACGAGTTCATAGTCATGTACAAGCATACTGATTTTTGGCTCTTTAACACGACTTATTCCCTCGTAAGTAACCTCAAGTTTGTCCCATATCTCTTTTGTTGATTTGCATGTAGAGACCCTATTGAATTCACTAGGGCTAAGGGCATAAAATAGAAAGCTTTTGGCCTTGACATTAGTTTGAAGGCTCTTGAGGTCAATTGGGGTGTAGTCACTCTTTGTATTTGGGACATCTTTCTCATCAACAATTTTAGTAGGGATATAAGGTCCATCCTCTATTACTAACCAGGCCTCATAGTCCATTGACTGAACAAAAATTTCCATTTTTGTTTTCCAGTAATTATAGTTTGAACCATTGAAGTAGGGTGGCCTATTGGTAGCTTATCCCTCTATGTTTTCCATCTCTAGATAGGATCCTTTAAGGGTTGTTATACTACTAAAATAGAGACCTAACTCTGATACCAATTGAAGGTCCAAGACATGGGTGAATTGGACTCTTTTTCGAAAATCTAGATCAATGGAAAACCAGGTAGGAGAGAACTAATACCTTAAAAGCTTGTAGATGGAATGAAACTAAACCACAATAGCATGCAAGAACAATATTAAGAAGGTTAGAGAGATGGCACCAATTTAATAGTGGTTCGACCCAACTCTTGGTCTACGTCCACTTCTGTCAAGGCTCCCCTTGAAGTTCTACTACTTGCAAATCCCTTACAAGCTTTTCCTCCAAGCTTTCTGGTGCTTGGTGACCTTACACTCACAACCACTTGCTGTTGACTATTTCTCAAAATACCTCTTCACACTTGAAGAAAGCTTACAAAGGTTGTAGCACAAAAGAGAATAAGTAGAAAGCTTCTAAAACTTGCTCAGATGATCTCAATAATAATGATAAAAGTTGCGGCAAGTTTACATAAAAGAACTACTTATATTTGGGCTTCAACCAGCTCAACAAGGAGCTCCAACGGCTCTCTGCAACTCTCCAACGGCTAGTTTTTTACTCTGTGCGTTGCTGGCGGTCGATCCACGCATCGTCCGTCACTATCACGGTCGACCGTGACATCGACCGTCACATCGTCCGTCATCCTCTGTTAAGAGAATCGCTTCACGTATAAAAACAGAGATAATTTGAACAATTTGACATCCAAGGGTAAAGCTGTAATTCTAAAATTCTATAATTCAAAACTAGAAGAAACAAGATTCTATTAAATTAACACCAAGTTGTACTATTTAGAGATCTGATATAAATTCTTATCAAAACTCCTCAAAGATAGAAGTTATACATTTAAACAAAACCTCAAGGGATGTCCTTATACAAAACCTCGAGGAATGTTAATCGCTCACGAACGGTGTCGTTAAATCATACGCAAAACGCAATTTAGAAATTTATAAACCCTTATTTCAATATTAAATTCAAACGATAGTATAATGATGAAATACGGGGTCGATCCTCAGGGAAAACTTTGACTTGAATAACGAAGGTGAAATTGAATCTCAAAACTCTAATTCTAAAGCAATGAAAGGTTGATTTGGATTTTGGAAACTAATTAATTAAAACTAATTACGAAAGCAATTAAAGAGGTTGAAATAGATCAATCAGAGAAACAACCTAGGGATCCCTCAATCCACTCTAGCTTCACTTCCTGTATTCTCTAATTATCATCTTGCTTCTTCTCTGGACATTATGGAATCATGGCTTCTTAAGCTCACATGAAACCCTAAAAGAAAGTTGATGACTACCTAAGGCATAACCTATCTCCGTCTTCTTCTCCAATCTGAATTCCTCTGTTTTCCTCTATGGAGGCCCTCTGTTTTCCAGCCACAAAACCCTTTTTATATCTTAATTCCCGGATTAGGGTTTTAAGGTTAAGTTAGACCTCAAGTACAACTCGGAATTCCTGGTCCAACCCTGACAGCTTCTTCCAATCGCGACTGGGCTCAACCTATTCGGAATTTGAGAATGAGTCCAACACAAAAGATGTAGATCTGGAAGTCCTCTGTCAGTTCCCGAAGAGTTTGCAATATTTGGACTTATCTAAAATGTTTGGCGAATATTCTCCCAGGCGTCGACGGACCAGTCTTCCAGCATGTAAATATCTTCATCTTCTTCGAAACTGCTATCACTCCATCAGTAATCTCTGAAAGTGTCCAACATGAAAGTTGTACGTCTTGATGTCTTATAGATGTAACCCAAATTTCAGAATATTTTGACTTAAGGATAATATCTGGTGAATATTGTGCTAACAGTCGACAGAGCAATGTATTTCAGCATATTAACCGAATTTCTTGCATTTCTCCTCAAAGCATGATTAAACCTGAAATCATCTAACAAACTATCAAATACAAACACTCTAAGCCTAACAAAGCTAAGTTAAGGGGTTTAATCATGAACATTTAGTGACTCATCACACCCCCCAACTTACACTTTGCTAGTACTCGAGCAAAGAAAATATAAAAAGAGAGCAATAAATCTAACTAGCCACTTTCGTATGTCTCACGATTGCACTTAGCATGTGCAACAAGCCTTTAAACCCCTGGGTTACCCCAGTGGAGGAGTTATAGTCTCCTGAGGGTTTTCAGGGATGACACCCACAAACATCTATACATCCCCTTGAATATATCATTAGAAATCAATCACAATGCTCATCAACTCTAATGCATGAAATAGAAATAATATCTATGAATACATCCTTCAACTCACAGTCACATAAAAATATGGTAAATCAAAACATGTCATAACATATTTCCAACACTTCAACATATTTAATCATGATTAAAAATAACTTTAACACTCCTGTGTGTGATTAGGGTTTCACATGCTACAGAGCGTCAATTATATCTAAACATTTCCACTATTCAAGATCACAATCCTATCCCAAGCACATATTTTTCACTTATCACATAGCAATATCTGTTTTTTTTTTCTTTTTTTTTCATCATTTTTTCTCAACTATCAGACACTTTGCCTTTTTACGTGAGCACTCTCCACTTCTTGAGGCGTAGAGACCCGGTTACTTAGCAAAACACTTAATAGTTTTGTTTAGGCACAGCTTTATCAAGCTCCAGAACTTTTTCTTAAGAAATTCAACCGTTTTACGCGAACACCACGCTGGCTAGGCACACTGGCCGGTTACTAAGTTGAAAATCCTTTTTTTTTTTCTCATAATCAGATAACTGCATGTGTTCATCTATTTTCTATGTCATGACATAGAATCGTAAATCCATCCTAGTATCATGCTTAGAATCTAATATCAACCCCTTAACATATGGAAGTAAACATGTGCATTAGGATATGTCAAGTTATCCTTAAATCATGGTAAAAGTGTTAAATTATAGAAATAGTGTCATGCATAGCAAAATTCACCATCCCTTATATGACATACAAATCTCAGAATAATCCATAAAATAAATTTCTAAAACCTGCATCTTCGTCAAATCATATCATAATTTCATCCTTTTGACATATTTCAAGGGATGTATACTAATAAAAATTAAATTCCTAGAATCTACCCCCCAACTTGAATGTAATTGTCCCCAATTACACTAAGTCATAAAAATAAAGCAAGGAAAAAGGGTAGAGAGCACCGTAAATATCGCGCTATAAATAGTTGGCTTGCATAAAAGACGACCATCACACCGCCCATACGAAGAATACGTCATCATGGAATAAAGTCATGTCTCTAGAAGAGATGAAACAAAGAAAACCATAGAAAGCACCATTAAACAATAGAGACATATATAAAGACGGAAAAATCACCCCCTGATGGATCACATAGGATTTGTACATGCGCCCCTTAATAAGTTCCCAAGGAACACCTGCCATAAAAATATACCTTTCCAAAAGATCAAAGAAAATAGAATGATAAATATAACCCAAAGGAAAGCTGAAAGGTATAAAGGAACACTTGGCAAAAGATCCTAAAACTTTATTAAGCATAAAACTTGAAGAAGATTTAAATAAAGGAAAAACTCTAATTTGAGTTAGAGTACGAAATCGAGTAGTAGTAGGATTTAAATCTGAGGAAAGTTTTGCTTGAGCAGAAAAAAAAACAATATTGGCGGTCGATCCCTCGGTCAACCGTGGGATAGGGTGATTGTGAATTACTATGGCGACGATCGACCGTGAGAAGATAAAATAAGCCGACGGTCGATCTGTCGATCGACCATGAGATGCCAACATACGCCGACGGTCGATCCGTGCATTGACCGTGAGAGGCTATTTTTTTGACAGAGACGGACGGTCGATGCACCGGTCGATGCGGCGGTCGATCGTGACTGAAAGGATAAGTATGGACGCGCCGACGGTCGATCGATGCAGCGACCGTGAGAGACTGTTTTTGGGACAGAAACAGACGGTCGAAGCACCGGTCGATGTGGCGGTCGACCGTGATCTAGGAATTCGATTTTCTAAATAAAATCACAAAAAATCAAAGAAAAATCGGAAAAATCATGGAAAAATTCTAAAAATCAAAGAAAATTTTTCAAAGCTAAGGAAGACTCATCAAACTGGGTTGCCTCCCAAGAAGCGCGTAATTTTACGTCTTTCGCTTGTCGTCCATAAAAGGATCATTTAAAGCATGGATCCGTCAACTCGACGGACTCGATAACCTCCCCATGAACGATGTCCTCGACATAATGCTTTAATCTGTGCCCATTAACAGTAAAATCTCATTCGTGTGTGGATTGCGAATTTCTACTGCACCATGCGTGAATACGTTATTTATGATAAAAGGCCCGGACCATCTAGACCGTAATTTACCAGGAAAAAGGCGTAATTTGGCATTGAAAAGCCACACTTTCTGCCCCACAACAAAAGTCCTTCTCGAAATGTGTTTATCATGAAAAGCCTTTGTTTTGTCTTTATAGATCTTGGAATTCAAATATACCTCATTGCGAATTTCCTCAAGTTCACATAAACTAAGCTTCCTATGTGTTGTGGCGGCATTGATATCAGTATTAAGCTTTTTAATGGCCCACATAGCCCGATGCTCTAATTCAACAGGTAAATGACAAGGCTTACCAAAAACTAATCGATATGGGGACATACCAATAGGTGTTTTATAAGCAGTCCTGTAAGCCCATAGTGCATCGTCAATCTTTATGGCCCAATCTGTGCGATCAATGCGAACGGTTTTCTCTAAAATACGCTTTATTTCCCTATTAGAAAGTTCTACTTGGCCATTGGTCTGAGGATGATACGGGGTGGCGACCTTATGAGTAATAGAATACTTTCTAAGAAGAGAAGCAAAATGTTGATTATTGAAATGAGAACCACCATCACTAATAATCGCACGAGGACAACCAAATCGAGAAAAGATATTACTTTGAAGAAATTTAACCACAACTTTATGATCATTCGACTTGGTTGCTATAGCTTCTACCCATTTAGGCACGTAGTCAACAGCTACAAGGATATACTGAAAACCAAAAGAAGGTGGAAACGGACCCATGAAATCAATGCCCCAAATGTCAAAAATATCGGCAACTAAGATCGGAGTTTGAGGCATCTCATTCCTACGAGAGATATTTCCAGTCTTTTGACACCTAGTACAGGATTGGCAAAAATTATGCGCATCCTTAAAAATCGTAGGCCAATAGAATCCACTTTGTAAAACTTTTGCAGCAGTTTTCTTTCCTGAGAAATGACCACCACATGCATGTGTATGAAAGAAAGTGAGAATATCATGAACTTCAGACTCGGGCACACACCTACGGATAACTTGGTCAGAGCAGTGCTTAAATAACTCAGGGTCTTCCCATATATAGTATTTAATCTGGGAAAAGAATCTGTTTTTGGCATTTTTAGACCAAGAATCAGGAAGCTTGTCGGAAACAAGAAAATTAACTATATGGGCATACCACGGCTGTGAAAAACGAGTCACCTGAAAGAGATGCTCGTCTGGAAAGGAGGTATTAACAGGAGTGTTATCAAGAATGTGTTCCAAAGTAATGCGGGACAAGTGATCCGCAACTACATTTTCTGAACCCTTCTTATCCCTAATCTCTAGATCAAATTCTTGCAAAAGCAAGATCCAACGAATCAGTCTAGGTTTGGCATCCTTTTTGGCTAAAAGATATCGCAGAGCAGCATGATTAGTATAGATAATGATTTTGGAGCCTAGGAGATAGGAACGGAGCTTTTCCAATGCAAAAATTAGCGCTAATAACTCCTTCTCAGTAGTCGTATAATTTAATTGAGATTCAGAGAGGGTCTTACTAGCATAATAAATCACATGTGAAATTTTATTTATTCGCTGTCCTAACACAGCTCCTATAGCCGAATCAGAGGCATCACACATTAACTCAAAAGGTAGGGAATAATCAGGTGAATGAACGACAGGTGCGGTAGACAGTAAATTACGAATAGTCTTGAAAGCAGTCAAACACGCATCATTAAGGACAAAAGGGACATCCTTTGCTAGTAATTCACATAAGGGTCGAGAAATTTTAGAAAAATCTTTGATTAAGCGGCGGTAAAATCCAGCATGACCCAGAAAAGAACGAATTTGACGCAAAGAAGTCGGTGGGGGTAATTTAGAAATTAACTCGACTTTAGCCCTATCAACCTCTATACCGCGTTTTGAAACAATATGCCCTAACACTATTCCTTCTTGAACCATGAAGTGACTCTTTTCCCAACTAAGGACAAGATTGGCTTCAATGCATCGATCAAGAACTTTAGAGAGATTGTCTAAACAAGATTCAAAGGAATTTCCAAACACCGAAAAATCATCCATAAAGACTTCAAGAAATTTATCAATCATGTCAGAGAAGATGGCCATCATACACCTTTGAAATGTCGCAGGTGCATTACAAAGACCAAAAGGCATCCTACGATAAGCAAAAGTATCGAAAGGACAAGTAAAAGTAGTCTTCTCTTGATCTTGAGGATCAACTGCAACTTGGTTATACCCTGAATATCCATCTAGAAAACAATAATAGCTCTGGCCGGAAAGTCTTTCTAAGATTTGATCAATGAAAGGAAGAGGGAAGTGATCTTTTCTAGTTAGAGCATTAAGTTTCCTATAATCAATACAAACACGCCATCCTATAGTTTGACGCATCGGGATTTGTTCTCCTTTATCATTTTCGACTACAGTTAGGCCAGATTTCTTAGGTACTACCTGTGTCGGACTAACCCATTGGCTATCAGAAATTGGATAAATAATACCGGCATCTAAAAGTTTCACCACTTCTTTCTTCAGTACCTCTTTCATATTCGGATTCAGACGGCGTTGCATTTCCCTAAAAGTTTTAGACTCATCATCTAAGTGAATTTTATGCATACAAATCGAGGGATCAATACCTTTCTTCACCACTTCTTTCTTCAGTACCTCTTTCATATTCGGATTCAGACGGCGTTGCATTTCCCTAAAAGTTTTAGACTCATCATCTAAGTGAATTTTATGCATACAAATCGAGGGATCAATACCTTTCAAATCAGCGACCGTCCAACCTATTGCTTTCTTATGATCCTTAAGAACATTAATAAGTTGACTCTCCTGATCAGAAGACAAGGATGACGAAATGATAATGGGAAGAGTAAAGTTTAGTCCAAGGATAGCATATTTTAGAGTTTTGGGTAGTGGTTTAAGTTCAAGTTCAGGTGGTGACTCCAATGAGGTCGGCGCAGGAGTTGATGAGAGAAATGGAAGAGGTTCAATCATCCAAGAGACAGTTTCAAGCTTCGTTGTGTCCAGGTCGATTGATCGGTCATCTAACCTATCGATCGGTGTATCTGTGATGTTTGTTGTGATGTCATCTTTCGATTGTGCAATTTCTAAATTAACATCATCATCACTGTCAGAGTCATAATCATGCAAACCACCAGATAATTTATCAAAAATCATGGCATGTGATCTATCATCAATACATTCAGTCAAAATGTCAACATTAAAGCATTCATCATCTTCAGGCTCAGGCAAGCATGCAGTTTTAAAAATATTCAATTTAACATGCATATGTCCAAAGGAAACATCCATCACCCCAGTTCTACAATTTATGCACGCATTAACTGTGGCCAAAAAGGGACGTCCTAGAATAATAGGTACAGTATTTTTGCAGTGGATAGCAGGTTTCCATGTCTAAGACAACAAAGTCCACAGGAAAGAAGAAATTATCCACTTTGACTAAAACATCTTCTAAAATACCTCTGGGTGTCTTAATTGACCTATCAGCTAATTGCAAAATCACAGGCGTCTGTTAACTTCTCCCATACCAAACTCTTTATAAAGTTAATATGGCATAAGGTTCACACTGGCACCTAAATCAAGAAGGGCACCATCAATATGGTAGTCTCCTATATAACAAGGTATTGTAGGGGTACCAGGATCTTTTAGTTTGGGAGGTGTATCATGTTTTAAGATGGAACTAACCTGTTCAGTGAGGAAGATCTTTTTAGACACTTTGGATTTAGCCTGGCGTTTATGGGTGCACAGATCCTTAAGAAATTTGGCATAAGAAGGAATCTGTCTAGTGGCATCAAGCAAAGGAATGTTGATGTTGACTTGCTTGAAAGTTTCAAGGATTTCTTCAGCAGTTTTTCGGGCTTTTATGGTTGAAGAAGGGTCCTTAAGAGCTGCTGGAAAAGGAACTTTGGGAATATATTTATCTGGATCAGGCTCTCTAGAATCAGATTTGCCAATCTCAGGTGAAAAGCAAGAATCATCTTGGGATGGATGATTGATCATGGGGTCGGTTATTGGATCATCCAGCTGGACAGGTTCACCTATTTGGTTATCTACTGTTTTGCCACTTCTAAGGGTCACAACGGCTTTGGCACTCTCGAAGTTTTGACTTTCTACATAGTGCTGGCCTCTTGGGTTGGTGACGGATTGACTTGGCAAATGACCTTCCTCTCTTTTAGCCATGTTATTAGATAGCTACCCAACTTGTTTTTCTAAATTCGAGACGGATTGAATCGTGGAGGATAAGTTGTTTTTCAATACGGAAACATCACCTTTGACAGTTGACATTTCAACCTTCATGGATGACATGTCCCTATTGAAATCACCTCTCATCTCTAGAAGTGTACTCATGATAGAATTTAAAGCGGGCTCAATTGATGATTCAGGAGGAGGAGGTTGAGACGTATTCTGTGGATAATGTGAAGCGTACCCAGGGTTTGGATTTGCAGAAGGTTTAGGTGGGTACTTGAGAGTAGAAGTATTAGTTGGATTGGTTTGCCCTTGAGAGTTACTTGATTGTTGTGGCTTCCAACTAAAATTTGGATGATTTCTCCAACCTAGATTGTAGGTATTCGAATAAGGGTTATTTTGAGGTTTGAAAAAACCATAGGTTGCATTAACTTGTTCCTGAACAAAGTCAAGGAAATTGGAGGCCAGATGACAATCGGTAATATGGTGATCAGAATTAAGGCAAAGGGCACAGATTTCACGAGAAGTATTCGGCAATTGTTGAGCAAGAGATTGGCCTGTTTTCAACTGGTTTAAGTCTTTAGTTAGGAGTGCTACTTGTGCGGAGAGACTTTGGACTTCCGAAATTTCATGAAGTCCCCGAGAATTACGAACAGTGGTGGACCGACTCCTAGAGACTGAGGCATTGTGTTGTGAATTTTCAGCAAGATTATCATACATTTCCCAAAGGGCGGTCCATGGCTTACTAAGAACAACACCCCCGCAGCAAGCTTCGACCATTGTCCTATAACGATCATTAAGACCATTATAAAATGAATGGGCTAACTGCCACTCAGGTACCTCATGATGGGAACACTCTCTAAGAAGATCCTTAAATCTTTCCCAGGCTTCATGAAACATCTCATCCTCATTTTGCTTGAAAGAGATAATCATGGTTCGATAATTTTGAGTTTTGATGATCGGGAAATATTTCTTAAGGAAGGCATTCTGAAGTTGGTCCCATGTTGAAATCGAATTTGGCGCTAAAGTTTGGAGCCAATGTTTAGCCTTGTCTTTCAAAGAAAAAGGGAAGAGCTTGAGTCGAAAGGCATCATCATTAAAATGCTGAAGCTTGAACATGGAAAGGATTTCAAGAAAGCTAGCAATGTGTCCGTAAGGATCCTCATTCTCACGCCCATAGAAAGAAGGTAAGGCCGTAATCCAGTTAGGCTTAATCTCATAATGGGTCGCATTGATGGTAGGTGGGTTGATACAAGAAGCATAGGTATAAGGTCCAGGTAGGAAATGATTACTAATTGGTACTTCTCTATTATTGTTATCATTTGTACCCCTACCCATGTTATCATTAGGGTCAATGATATGTTCCTCGTGTTCAGCCAACGGGTTATTTAGGGATCGTCTACCTTGCATGCAAGATCACACCAAAAAGAGAAAAAGAAAACAGAATGTTCGGAGGAGAGGAGAAAATCCGAAAAACAAAGATTGAAAGAAAAAGAAATTTAAAACAATAAAACTAACCTGAATGCGCTCACGGTCGATCTCGCGGTCGACCGTGGATGGCTCGCGATCGACCGTGGAACTGTGCAACCTTCTTTGAAGACGTTATGGTCGATCCTCGTATCGACCGTCGGAGGCTTTATTTTTGACAGAGACGCACGGACGATGTCGCGGTCGACCGAGACTATCGTAGAGGGCGACGGTCGATCTGGCGATCGATGTCGCGGTCGACCGTCAATGGTCTTCAACGTAAAATCGTACCAGCGCTGCGAAAATTCCAGAAAATTATCAGAAAAATCCTAAAAAATGTAAAATAACATAAATAGAAATAAAAATTAAACTACGCTCAGAAAAAGAGTTAAGAGAAGATTAAATCGATAATCCGTTGTAAATCAAAAAATTTTCCCCGGCAACGGCGTCAAAAATTGATCGCTCACGAACGGTGTCGTTAAATCGTACGCAAAACGCAATTTAGAAATTTATAAACCCTTATTTCAATATTAAATTCAAACGATAGTATAATGATGAAATACGGGGTCGATCCTCAGGGAAAACTTTGACTTGAATAACGAGGGTGAAATTGAATCTCAAAACTCTAATCCTAAAGCAATGAAAGGTTGATTTGGATTTTGGAAACTAATTAATTAAAACTAATTACGAAAGCAATTAAAGAGGTTGAAATAGATCAATGAGAGAAACAACCTAGAGATCCCTCAATCCACTCTAGCTTCACTTCCTGTATTCTCTAATTATCATCTTGCTTCTTCTCTGGACATTATGGAATCATGGCTTCTTAAGCTCACTTGAAACCCTAAAAGAAAGTTGATGAGTACCTGAGGCATAACCTATCTTCGTGTAGCATAGATTGTCTTCGGACTTAACCTGAGTACAGTCTATCTTTACTTAGCATAGATTATCTCAAAAGCGTGTCAAAAACCACATGAAAACCATCTTATGGAACTCTACCATCAAGCACAGCAATCAGGTAGGACACAAAATACGTCAAGGGAAATACTTCCATCAACTCTATTATCAATAAATTCAAATCCATAAGATCATGTCTATGAGAAAGAAGTACAAGAATCAACTAGAAAATACAGAAAGTTATACTAGAGTTTCATGAGATCCCTAGATCTAGAAGATTAGCCACTCATCTTTGGGATGAAGGCCATGTATTCGATGAAGAAAGCTTGAGATCTACACTTCATCTCCGTCTTCTTCTCCAATCTGAATTCCTCTGTTTTCCTCTATGGAGGCCCTCTGTTTTCCAGCCACAAAACCCTTTTTATATCTTAATTCCCGGATTAGGGTTTTAGGGTTAAGTTAGACCTCAAGTACAACTCGGAATTCCTGGTCCAACCCTGACAGCTTCTGCCAATCGCGACTGGGCTCAACCTATTCGGAATTTGAGAATGAGTCCAACACAAAAGATGTAGATCTGGAAGTCCTCTAACAGTTCCCGAAGAGTTTGAAATATTTGGACTTATCTAGAATTTTGGCGAATATTCTCCCAGGCGTCGACGGACCAGTCTTCCAGCAGGTAAATATCTTCATCTTCTTCGAAACTGCTATTACTCCATCAATAATCTCTGAAAGTGTCCAACATGAAAGTTGTACGTCTTGATGTCTTCTAGATGTCACCCAAATTTCAGAATATTTTAACTTAAGGATAATATCTGGTGAATATTGTGCTAACAGTCGACAGAGCAGTGTATTTCAGCATATTAACCGAATTTCTTGCATTTCTCCTCAAAGCATGATTAAACTTGAAATCATCTAACAAACTATCAAATACAAACACCCTAAGCCTAACAAAGCTAAGTTAAGGGGTTTAATCATGAACATTTAGTGACTCATCAAATGTCTTTATACAAAACTAGCAAAAGTATAACAGGTAACCCGCAGCAACCTCAAATGCCTCCGGAAGTCGTCGCACCACCAAAAGCTGGTCCAGCTGGAACTAAAGAGGATGGGCTGGCGCATGCACCTGCAAAACACAGCCCGCGTAGGAGAGAGCAACAAAGCTCAGTAGGATTCTACTCTACGGCACACAGAAAGAAAGGGAACTACAAAGTCCCGGGGTTCCATCTCATCTCTAGGGGAAACTCACGTCACGTCCACCGCCTACCCCAGGGCACGGGCTCTGTGACCTCCACTGTCAACAGTCGTCCCTCTCTTTATAACCAAGCTTTGAAGCAAAAGGCATAGGAAACAGGGTTGAACGTAACTTCCCCTAACACTGATACTGAGACTGTATCCCTTGGCGACCTCTACACATCAATCGAAAATGATTTTAGCCAGCTAGACACCAATATCAAGAATAGAATGATTTAATCCAATACAATCCCATCCTAGACCTTTGTTGACATTGATTTTAACTAAGGCTTAAATTCATAATATTTATGAAATTGCCCTTGCTCATGCCTTAGATTTTTTGCAAAGGCTTCAAAACATTCAAACATGCCTAATTAAATTCAAAACATATTTAAAGTACTCTACACACGCTCTCCTGGGTGCCAGGAGAGCAAACAGTTTTTTGGTAATTGTCACATCCTGGGGTATTTTGGGAATTTCGATGAAACAGACATACTGAGTTTGCATTCTACAACTCTTTCAATGGTCCTTAGATGATTTTGATGGCCTCCTATATAAACATGCAGGTCTAAAATCATCTTTTCTTCAAAAGGGCATTTTGGTCATTTTCAACCCCCCAGGGGGTAATGACTCAAAATGAACGTACAAACTCATACAAATCAGCCCTTCAAGGTCCCATCCACCTTAGGGGTACATCCGTCGAAAACATACATGCACGCTACATGAACAACATGGCCAAAAGGGCAATTTGGTCATTTTACATCTTCATGGGTGTGAATGTCCAAAACATAAACATCTTTCCGGCTTCAGGGGCATTTCGGTCCAATATACATGTGACCAAAGGATATTTTGTTAATTTACACTCCGGCCCAACTGGGGATATTTTAGTAAATTTTCCAAAATATGATATAAAATATTCAAAATTCAAAACAAACATTCAAAGTTTGTGTAAATATACAAATTTTGGATAAATATTTGGAATTCAAACAAATATTTGAAATTCAAACAAATATTCGGACAAATGTTCGAAATTTGAACAGAAAATTCAAAATTTAAATTAAAATATTTCCAACTCCCCTCTCCTGAGAATAAACTACGTACCTCCCAGATACGGAGTTCAAATTCAAAAAAGAGAATATCTCTCCAACTTCCAGATATGATCTTCTGGGAACAACTTACGATAACATCTTGGGAACAAACACCCAGATCTGATCTCCCAAATCTCAACCCCTCAACTTCTTAACACCCTGAAAACAAACCCCTCAACTTCCTAACACCCTAGGAACAAATCCCTAACCCACTAACACCCTGGTAACAAATCTCTCAACCTCCTAACACCCGGGGAACAAATCCCTAACCCCTTAACACCCTAAGAACAAACTCCTAACACCCCAACACCCAGGCAGGATTCTCTCAGCTCCCAAATACGGTAGGCCATTTTCAATTTCAAAGTGCCCGCCAGACTTCCCATCCCTCATCTATAAAAAGAGAGCAGGGGAAAACAACACAAGAGGTTGAAAAAAAGAAAAGAGAGGTTGGCGGAGATCAACTCTTGGCGATCCAGAGAAGCAGACACGCTGTTGGAGTCCTGAAGGCACACCAAGATAGAGAGATCCTGAAAGCCAAAGCTTGAAGAGCTGAGATAAGGAAGCCAAAAGCAAAGATGTCGGAGACACAAAAGTTAAAGCTTCACCAACTCGGAGATCCTACAATTCCAAAGAATTCAAGGAGGAAGACAGAACTAGATCTGTACTGGTAACAAAGGTGAAGGTCAGAGGCTTCGCCTCCACCCAATATCCTTCCTACTTCTTTCTTTAATCAAGGGTCTTCCCTTTGGGGATGTAAATAATGGGAAAATTTCAATCACAAATACATATGTGTGATGAAACTGAAACCCAAAAGTGTTGTTCCCATAATCACCCACCGATGTAATTCAAACTTTTGTCACATGAAATCTGAAATCTCGTTCCCGCGAGACCTGAGTTTTTATTGTCGTACAAAATCTGACACGCCCGGTGGGACCAACTCTACCCCTCATCTTCGGATCCGGTATTTAAAGTCCTTGTGTACTAATATGTTTTCCTTCTCAAATGAAGGAAGTGGCACAAGTTGGAGCTCTATCGACATATGTTTCGGCGATCTCTGGTTCACCATCTCCCTGGGGAACAACGGCCTTCCGGTATCCTCGGCCTCATCGACGATTTCGTTCACTCCACCGACATCACTTCCGGCCACAAATTTCGAGACCTCCTCTATCGGATCACATTGCAGCAAAGGACAAGCTACAAAAGCTCCCTCGGATGGATCCAGTGTTTATCAAAAAAGTAATCTCACAGCTTCCTCAAATGAACCCCATGTCTGCAAGAAAGAAGGGAAGAAGGATCCCCAACAGCCGAAGAAGCTCATCCAAAGGGACAACGGAGATCGCTAGGTGAGATCCACGCTCCCCCTGAAGCCTCAAGAGATAGTCACTCACGAAACCGTAGCATATGAAGATGGCTTCATCCTGGTTATTCTGAAAAGAAAAAGGAGGACCATATCCAAAGTTCCCGTAACCCAAAAGAGCTTGACTCCATGTGTTGAAGTTCTCCAAGGTGAACATTCTCATAGCACTTTACATTCCTCTGTCTTGCAAAAGCAGGTAGCTTCCAAAGCTATCAGCAATGCATGTGAGACTTACACCAACGATCTTTGGAGCGGCCTCTATACAACTGGAGATCATGCTAAGAACTTGCATGCCGAATACAAACGCCAACAGGGCTATTGGGAGTCTAGACTTCCTAGCTATCGAATCTATATTCATGATATGCAGATGGCTTACATGAACTACGTCAACCGAGAGATGGACAGTCTTCAAATCAAAGATTACTTCAAGAAAAGCGGCGTCAATACTAAAAGCGGCGTTAATACTCATCATCTCGAACAAAACACCAACACTTTTCATGTCAAACAAGGTGCCAACACTTGTACAAGCGAAGCACCAACACCGTTCAACCAAAGGATCCTCCTGTCATGATCAAGAGATCCAGTCAGAAGAAGCGAAGAGTCGCCTACCACCCGCCCTGCCATGCTGGGGGCAGGGGTGGTCCTTGCTACGGGTTAGCACCACTAGATCCTTCTGCATGCCAAAGTGCTTCTCAAAAGGTTCGTTTGGCTAATACCCCTATACCCAGAAGACAAGTCAGAGAGGAAATCCCCCTCAAGAACTCCTTCAACGTCTTCGCGGTAATGCCGATCGGGATCCAAGATAATGAGATGTTTTCATCAAATCACACCTCTTCAAATGTTCCTACGAAGAGAAGAAAGAAAAAGGTTACTGCTATAGAACCAATCGACGCCATTGATGTAGAGTCGATGAAAGCTATTGGACCCCGAAACCGACCCCACACTAGGAGTATGACACGCTCCTTAGATAGCGAAGACATCGCTCCCAAGCCATCATTTGAGGAAGAGTTCCCTCCCTTGCCTAAGTCTCCGAGAGATAGATCGGCTTCCCCGGAGCACTACCAGGTTCTTACTGCCTCAACAGAAGAAGAACTTGAATAGTTCAGGAATGCTCTGCAATTGAAGGAGACAGAGATAGCCAATTTGAAAGCCCAATTCCCTACTGCTTCATATGTTGACAACACTTCCCCACCTCTGCATGGCCATGATCAGCCGCCTCCTCATGGTCACCAACAACCACCTCCTCATGGTCATCAACAACGATCTCATCATGGCCATCAACAACAAACAAATATGGTGCCTTTGGATACGGTACAAAGGATGATTTTCGAAGGCATAAGAGCGTTCCAGATGCAGAACCAATACGCTATGAGGCCGGGATATATGAAGCCTTATCTGGTGATGTGCTGTCGCAGGCACTCAAAAATAAAACCAATACTCGTTAAAATAAATGTAGTAGTTCGAGTACGAGTCGATCCCACGAATAGTGTCTAATATAAGTTTTGTACTATGTGAACAAAGATGAGGGTTTTTGAGTTAAACAAAAACAAATAAGAAATAATCTAAATTGAAGAAACGAATTGAATCAAGAGAACAAACCTTGGTCTAAGTCAACATCCACCATCGGAATCCAACAACTGATCATCGATGCAAGTATATATCAATTCATACCATGAATATTCACCGTTCAAACTAAATTTGAATCTCTCATCAATCATAATTAATTAGAAACAAGCGATCTAATCAACCCTAACTACTAAACAACCTAAGACACGCGCTGTAGATTTAATCTAATAGCAGTCTTAAGAATAGGGAGATCGATGAAGCTAAATAAGACAAGCACAAGCGGTTGCTTTTAATTTAGTAAATTGTTCTTCCTAAGATCTAACAATCTCTGAAACACAGTAGATCATTAAACCCTAGTTGTCTCGCAGATTAGAGGGATCAAACAATTACGGATTTGATATCCAACCTAGTAGTAGATTGCGATGAATAATATACTAGTAGGCCTCCTAGCAATTAAACAAGACAAGCATGAATATAATCACAGAATAACCTTCAATACTCAAGTATAAACCGAACAATAAAAATAGATTAGATCTCACAGCTTCATTGATTCCGAGGTTTCAGTTTCCTTGACCAAAGAATCAATATTTAGCCACATAAGGCCATCAAGAACAATTCTCCAGAAGATCCCATAAAGTTAGAGAAAACGTAGGAAAAATAGAAAAGAGTAGAAAATAGCAGCCAAAAGTATCCAGGAATCCCCCCTCAAACCCTAGAAAGAGTCCTATTTATAGCCTTAAGTGTCTCCATCCTCGGATTAGATATGAACCATTGATTTTCTCCACTGGGAAAGTAGGATCGATCCTTCCATAGGTGTAGGATCGATCCTTTGCATCAAAATCTGGCTACGCCCGAGTCGGATCGATCCTTCCAGGGGTGTAGGATAGAACTTGCTCAGTAGGATGGATAGTAGGATCGATCCTATTGTGAACATCTAAAAAGTATGCATTTTGTCAGGTCTGCGCGTAGACGGATTGATCCTACTAGGGAGACGGATCGATCTTTCTTTCCCGAGTATTTACTACTTTGCCATCCAGACTGCGCCATTGGTACTAAAATTATCGTAACTTCCTTTAGGAAACTCGAATCACGAACCGTAAAATTCTCCAGAAACTAGACTTCAAGAGCTTTTCAACCATATATGGAACATCATCTGGTCTTCATGAGCAGGTCCAGGTTAATCTTTAAAGTTGATCCATATACTCTTTCAGCTTCTTTTAGCACTTAAGGACTTCAATTGCATCCTAAATTAAAATATAAGAATAATGAGTGTATTTAGGTACCAAATAAGCACATGAGACTAAGTATTAAGGGATAAAAATATAACATTATGCATCATCATCAAATTCCCCCACACTTAGCTTTTGCTCGTCCTCGGGCAAAATTCAAATTCACTTTACCACAAAGATCAAGGTTGCAACGCCATCAACAAAGAACAATCAAGCTCTTCACAACTAATAACACATCATGAACAAACATTGTTAGATAACTTAAAAATCAATCAGTAAGCATTTTCACTTGAAAATGAAGCAAACCAAATGAGTAGACCCTCACGGAAATAAACACTCGACTCTTATGTGTTTGAAGGGTATGTATTTCACTCAAATTCATTCCAATGAAAATGATCTACCATATGCTCGCATAACTTCTCATTCTCCACCACTAGAATCACATGCATAACACGAATCATAAGGACTTTAAAAGATTGTAATACGGTCCAGGATTAAGGTGAGAAATATTTGGGAATGTAGCTCAAAAACCAATGGAACTAATGGAGCAAAAATGCATCAATAACACATGTACAACCAATCACTCCGTTCAACAACTTCTTCAACTTGGCTTTAAAGTACTCAAACCATATAACATTACGGCCTTGGCAAAGAGATTGTTCAAAGGAATACTTTTTAACTGAAATAGGGAACAATCTTTTGCAAAAATTTCCACCTTTGTAGAAATCATACATAACTATTGGGAGGATTCATAAACACATATTGTAATATGAGAAACAGTTTCCTCCTTCACTTTCTTTTTCTTTTTTCTTTTTTTTTTCAGAAACAACATACCCACGAATTGAGTATGAAAAATATACTCCACTTCACCAATCATAGCTACACCACGATCCAAAGACCCCCACACTTAAACTTGCACACCCATACATATCATAATGATGATCAATGCTCCACTAGTCCTATGGCTTGGGTATCGGCATTGTTTTTCAGGTTTAAAGCTTGTAATGTGGGTTAATAATGATGTCAATAAAGCTCAAAGGGGTTTAGCAAAAGGAAAAATTTATTGCAAGGTAGGCTATTAGGCTTATGTTGCTTATAACAAAGATGGCCTTAATCATGTTCATGTATCCATGTGTCAATGTGACCTCGAATAGAGTCAAAGCAAGTTCTAGAGAAATAAATCCATGGAAGAATATCTCTCATGAAAGAAAATAGTGAGACTGATATGAATGTGCTAGTCTACAGGCTCAAAATCTCACCAGCTTTTGTCTACTCATTTAGTCACTACCATCTCAAGGAGAATAACTCAACTAATTAATTCCAAGTCGCAAAATTACTCATTCAATCATGTTAATATGTCAAGCTTAACTAGTTCTCGCTCATGGCATATGCAATCTAGATCTCCTCCCCCACACTTGAAACTGACATTGTCCCCAATGTAAGTTGGAATGCAAAGAAAAGGTAAATATAACTAAAATGGAAATGCGAAAATAAAAAGAGAAAGGAACGAACTCCCCTTGGGTTGCCTCCCAAGCAGCGCTTTTGTTTATTGTCATTGGCTCGAATTCATGCTTCTTCCTTGAATACTATGGGAGTTGTCAAACTTCGAATTTCGATTGGCAGAATAGCTGAAATCCTACCCAAGGCTCCTCAGGGTGGCCGAATTTCCATAACAACCACAGTTGGGTGAATTCTTCAGGTAGGTTAGGGGATGCTTGATCACCTAAAAACAAAACCAAAGCAAAGCAAAAACAAAAGCAAACATGCAAGCACACAATCTAAAACTAATTCAAGCACGCTCAAGCACACAATAAAGCAGATAAAGCAAACTAAACCACTCTGTACCATATAGAGAATTTTAAATCGTGCCATCGGTGGACGTTCTATAGCATGATGGGATGCGAAATCACTGGGTGCTATAATCTGAATATTTAGCCTCAATAGTGCCACCAAGGTTAATTTAGCATAAGAGTCCAAGTGGTATTTTTCAAAAATGAGAGTTAATTTTTCCATACTCACACCAGTAAACAAGATAGCTAGATCTCTCAAACAGAAATGCATGTCATCATGGTGATCAGGAAGACAGGAGTCAACATTATGCTTAACTATAATCGAATCATCCATTGACCTATTAATAATGTCGTCGTTCGGATTGTCAATGATGTCAAGATCACATGATCAAAAATAAATCCGTCGAGATATGAAAATATATACTAAGGTCATCTCCTTTTTAACCACTAATGAAGATGAAATAGTCACAAAAAATATACCTCGTGACGTAATAGGAATGCTTTCAATTTCAGCCGGAGGAGGTTCGTTGGATAAGTGCTCCAGGTATTCTCGACAGTTGACCGCATCTTCCTCGCGGTCGATCGGCCAAGACTGGATAGCTTCTTCATCTGCCTTCTGTAGAAACTTGATGAGTGCATGAAAGTGCACTCTGAATAGCCTTATAACCATCTCAATTGTTAGATTATTATCCTTAATCAACATCTTTATTACTATTTTTATATCTATATGTTGCTTCACATAGTTGTTTGGAAAATGCAGGAAAAAGGAGGAAAGAAGCTGAAAAGATTACATGAATCAACTTGAAAGATGAAACTGTACCTGCTCATGAAGAACCAGATGATGTGCCATACACCTTTAGAAAGATCTTGAAGTCTAGTTTCGGGAGAATTTTACGGTTCATGATTTGGAGCTGCATAGAGGAAGTTACAGTGTTTTTCGTACCAGTGCGCAGGGCAGAATAGCAGACGAAAGATGCAGGAAATAAAAGATCGATCTTCCTTAAATAAAAGATCGATCTCTTATGCATGCAGAGATGAAAAAGACCCACGGTCGACCATCGCGCTCAAAAATTCTCACGGTCGACCATGGCATCGACCGTCAGCCTCTGTCAAGAAAAATACTTCGCAAGGTCGATACGAAAATCGGCCGTGATCGAAAACAAGAAAGTTGGAATAAAGGATCGATCTTCTTTACTAGAAAGATCGATCCTTTGTGGGCGTCGACAACAATTGATGAACGAGATCGATCTCTTCCTTGAAAAGATTGATCTGAACCTGGGCGGTTTGGAAGGAGCTTAGTTTATGGAGAAAGAAGATCGATCCTTTCCTTAAAGAGATCGATCTTAGTCGGGGCGAACCAGGTTACGAAAATTGAGAAAAGAAAGAAGATCGATCTTTATCCTTAAGAAGATCGATCCTTTGTCGGACGACTCGAAAACAAATGGACCAGATTTAATCCAAAGCTTGAAGCAAAATTAGGGTTGCTTACCCCTATTTAAGGAAGTCGTCCAAGACTTATGGGGGAGGTTAGCCAGCACTATTAGAGGAGTTTTGAAGGCCGGAAAGAGGGGAGAAGACCGCACGAAGATCTAGGGTTTTTCTTTCTTATCTTTATTATGAATATCTTGGTTGTTCTTATGAACATGAGTGGCTGATCCCTTTTCTAAGGAATCGATGTAGCCTAACTGAATCATTCTATGTTATTGGATCATGATTATTTAATCAGTTTATTTTCCTTGTTTCATTCATTATTATAACTGAGATCTTAAATACCTTTATCTGGCCAATAGAAGTATTATAGATTATGTTATGTGAGATTGGGTGAGGGTTCATTCCCTAATCTTGGAGGATCTATGAATGAATGAGATTTAGTCGAAGCCGGGTTCAAGCTAAGACACTTCTTGGTTCATAATTGTTCTTCAGAGCTTAATGGATTCTTTGTTAACTCTTAGTTATGGGTTCATTAGCTAGGGTTAATTGGGGGTACTTGGTGAAGACCGCGATCGAACGGATCATCATACCGGAAGAGCGAGCCCTTGGAATTAAACTGAGATCTTGATTGATTCAATACATAGAATGAGGATGTTATGGTGAAATCGGAACCTTAGTATTCATCCATCATATTTCCATTGTTTTCTTATTTCGTTATTAGACCATCTATTTTTGAGACTTCATATTTCTTATTTTCTCTTCCTTTCTTTCTTTTCTGTTTTTTAGCGTTTTACTCTAATAATCTATACAAATCTCTGTGGGTATGATACTCGTCTTGCTACTATACTGATTGCACCGATTCATATACTTGTGAGATATAAAATTTATTCATCAAGTTTTTGGCGCCGTTGCCGAGGATTTGATTAGAGTTTATTAGTAGTGAATGCAAGGTCGCCGATCACGGAAAGAAAAGTTGTTGCCATTGAACAATAAAGTAGATCAAATTGGTTGGAAGAAGTGATCTAACAAAAATAGCTTGTCTAGATCAGATCTAGGAGTTCAAGAGGAGGAACAAGAGGAGATTAAGCTTAATAACAATTTACGTCCTTTGGAGAAGTACGCGAGGCCTACTATTTCTACCTCAGCTTCGTGCATTGCGTTACCTGCAGAGGCTAGGAATTATGAACTTAAAAATCTACATTTTTCTATGCTTCTTGAATTTCATGGTTTACCTTCTGAAGATACACTACCGTTTGTGAAAGATTATTATGCTACTATTTAAACTTTTCCTCTAGGTGACATTACTGAAGATCAACTGAGGATGCGATGTTTTCCTTATACCTTGAAGAATAAAGCGAAGAGATGGCTGATGTCGTTGCCTACTGGATCACTAACTACTTCGGATGCAATTTATAATAAGTTTGTTAGCAAATTTTATTCTCATGCCATGACTATTTGTCACGCCCCGACCCAGAAAACCCATCCGGACCAGGACGTGAGGGTCCTAAACTCTAAATCAAACGACGAGAGCCTCCCCTGCAAACATCACTTTTAAACCTGGTGCATAATTAAAATATTCACAATTAATTTAAACTATCCTATCATCAAATCATAATACAAATTAACGACTACAATACTCAATTATCTTTAAAAAGATACAATAATGATTCAAATCCTCTAAGTACAGCAATCTCTGATCAATTTATATCAAATTGGAATACAAATACATTCCTCCTTCAGATTACAATTTATACATTTAAAGCTGTACAACAATTGAATAGAAAAAACTGATGATATCCTCGATCTCACGCACCACCAAGGGGAGTACCGCCTCCAACACCGCAACAACCTGAAAAAGAAGGGACTGCATCGACCTGCATCGCCGATGCAGCCCAGGTAGGAGTGAGCAACAAAGCTTGCTCAGTAGGGTTCTACTCTACGTCACTCACAAAGGAAAGGGAACACAATAGTGTCGCTTCCTGCCTGAGTCTAAGGTATGTCTCGGGCCCCATAACCCATCGATGTCCCAAGGGCTCCTGTCATGAACCTCTCTCTTGAACATGTTACCAAGATCACCCTAAGCACTAACAGGGGAACAGTATTATGCAGGATCACCCTTACCCAGCAGGGATACCACTGCCTGGGGACCACGTCGGGAACACATCGATTACATCCTTAGCACATGGTCGGGGAGAGCGACACGACCTCTAAATCTAAAGCAATAAAATATAGTATTCCAGTCCAACTACTTAATAATCCTCGAATCATTTCAAACATAATCATTGATGACAATCACGTCCTAATCCTTGACTACCCCAAACCCCGGTCCTAGGGCTAGATCCGGACTACCCGAGAACCCCGGATCGACGATCGAAACCATCATCTACCACCTAGCCTTAATGCTTCTAATGCAATCAAGATGCGTGCAATGCTCAGGCACAGGAATACAGGAAATAGTAGCATGCAACAATATGACATCATAACATACAGGGCTAGGCAAAGCCTACAGCTTGCCAAGGGGTAAACATGCATAAAGCAGATAAAGGTTTAAACTACAATAATAGAATATTATAATGGCGCCCACGGACCGTAGCAAACAACAATACATTCAAACGAAATTCCAGCATTACAACGGCGTCCACAGCCGTCAACCGTAATTTCTACAACGGGGGCACAACCCCGGCCATACAATGCACAACAATTAAACAATCTAACACAAGTGGCACACCAGCGGCCCGCTCAATTATCTAAACATCCCAAGGGGCACAACTCCCTTGGTTCAACCACAAGTTAAGTATACATGTATACAACACGATGTAAGTAAGCATGACATGCAGCTAATTGCTAATTGAACAAGAACGATTTATAGTTAACTAAGCATGCCGGCATCAAACAATTAATCGTCTAAGAACCACCAATTAGAACATGCTAATCCTTGAGATTACTAGGAATACTAATTTCATGCATCTCGAAGAGTTAAATACGGTAAAACACCGAAAATCCGCTAAATAGCCAAATCCCAGATTTCTACATTAAACTCTAGTTAGAGGCGATGAAATCTCATCAATTCGACGTCCAAACGACGTCGAATTGGAAATTAAACTTGGACAAATGTAGATTAGCATACTAGGAACATGCAGCCCAATAATTGGATCTAATTGATGTCTCATTTCCACAGATTTTACTAATCAATTTCTTAATCTCTGTTTCGCAGCAGTTTAGGAAACAATTCGTCAAAAATCGTAGGAAAATCCAAAAATCATGAAATCATCGGCAATCGAAAGATAACTCGATGATCTACAGCTTTCATTTTGAAAGTTTCACGAGATCATGTTCACACAGCTCACAAATCAAGCTCGAACGCGACTGTTCATCTAAGAACAGGGAACCGACAAAAATCCGGGAAAAACATGCTTAAATCCAGCATAAATCGAAATCAAATCCTCCCAAACTTAGATCAGTTGTTAAGCATGCTTAGAGTGACTAATTAGCACATAGAAATCAATTAATCCAACAATCAAACCCTAGATCTAGCATATCCTAACGATATAGGTAGAAACCCTACCTTAAACGCAAATCCAAGCTTCAATCCACCGTGATCCACCGTCCCTGCTCGCCGGAGAGCCGCCGGAGGCCTCCCATAGCCGCAGCCGTCGCCGGAGAAGGAAGAGGGCTACCCGCGGAAGAGAGAGGAGGAAGGAGGAGGAGGAGGGGACCTTGCCGCCGCCTCTAGGCCGCCAGGGAAGGGACGGGGTCGCCGCGGGAGAGAGGGAGGGTAGCCGCGGGAGAGAGAAGGAAAGGAAGGAGGAGGGAGGTCGGGCACGGGAAAGCAGGGAAGAGAAGGAAAAGAAAAAGAAAGGGAAAGAAAAGGAAAAGAAAGAGAGAGGGAAAGAGGAGAGAGAAGAGGGTTAAGCCACTTAAGTGGCTTAGCCGGTTCAGACGAACCAACTGATCGGACTGAATCCGATCTGGCTCCAAGTTGCGATCTCTACTGTATCTACTCAATCACGTACATCAATCAAGGCCGTGTGTGCACTACGCGGGTGTGAAACTGACCGCCAAGGTGCAATTTACCAAATTGCCCTTGGGGTCCAAAAAGAGCAATGCGATCAACCGATCGCAACCCAAGGCGAACCAGGCCAAACCACAAAACCAGATCTTCGACCTACCGCGGTCGGACCAGGTTGGAGAAACGGGTCCTCACACTACTAACTTGAGAAGGCAAATTCCAAATTTTCAGCAATCTGATGGAGAACCATTCCATGAAGCATGGGATAGATTTAAGATGCTTTTGATGCAATATCCTCATCATAATTATTCTTTAGAAAATCAGGTGCAATATTTTTATGATGGACTAAATCTTTCTTGTCAGACTATGGTAGATAATGCTGTAGGTGGAGCGATATTCAAAAGGACACCCCCAGAGGCATATGAGATTTATGAGATGTTGGGATCTAACTCGCAGCAGAGGGACACAAGGAATAAGGTGAGTGGTATCTATGAGTTTAACCAGAATGACGATTTGGCAAGGCAAATCGCAGCCCTCAACAAGAAGATGGACACGATGATGTCCACACAAGCAAAACCGGTTGAGGTTTGTTCAATTTGCAATATTGTTGGTCATAGGTTTGATTCATGTCCTTCTGGTTGTGAATTTCATGAATATGTGCAAGAACAAGCTAATTTGATGAATGCTTACAATCCGAGACCTAGATTTGATCCTTATGCAAATACTTACAATCCTGGTTGGAGGGAGCATCCGAATTTTTCATGTAAAAATACTGCTAATGCTAGTATGTATACTGTTAATCAGTCTAACCCACCTGTTAAGTCATCTTTGGATGCGACTATGTTAGCTTTTATTCAGAAAGTAGACTCAAAGATGGAGAAACAAGATGCGGCCATTGCTCAACATGATGTAGCATTGAAGAATGATGCATCATCCATTGGGAAGTTGGAAATTCAAGTGGGACAGCTTGTGGATGCTATACGAGCCTATGTTCCAGACAGATTTCCAAGCCAACCTGAGCAATCCAACGCAGTTACTGTTTTTCTTTCAGGTAAGATAATTGATAATAATATTAATGCTGAAGTTACTGATATGTGTAGTGATGATAAAATTGAGGAAGTCAAGAGGGAGGAGCATTTGAAAAGGCCACTGAAGGCCACATCTGTTTCTGAGAATGAGAAGAGAGGAATTTCAGATCCTGAGGTTCATTACAACACTCCTCCACCTTATGTGCCACCAATTCCTTTTCCAGACCGCATGAAGAAAGCCCAAATGGATAAGTCTTATTCTGAAATTTATGATATTCTATCTAAGGTTAATGTGAACTTACCATTGGTTGATGTGATTAGCAAAATGCCAGCCTTTCCAAAGTTCTTCAAGGAACTAAGTACTTCTAAGCGTAAGTATGAACCTCATGAAAAGGTGATGGTTTCAGAGACGGCAAGCGCGGTTTTACAAAGGAAGCTTCCACCCAAGCTTAAGGATCCAGGGAGTTTTAACATTAATATTACTGTTGGTGATACAAAAATAGGGGAAGCAATGCTTGATTTAGGAGCAAGTGTTAATTTGATGCCTTACTCCGTTTTCCGTCAGTTGGGTATGGGTGAATTAAAACCTACTACTATGTCTCTACAATTTGCAAATCGTTCAATTAAATATCTATTAGGCATTGTAGAGGACATCTTAGTACAAGTTGATAAGTTAATTATCCCTGCTGATTTTGTGATATTGGATATAGATGATGAATCGTTGAATGATAGAAAATTACCTATTTTGTTGGGACGTCCATTCATGGCTACAGCCGAAACTATAATTAATGTGAAGGATGGTAAGCTTAGCATGACAATTTTAGGTGAAACTGTTGAATTTAAAGTGTTTGAGTCTATGTCCTATCCTTCAAACTCTTTTGACTGCTTCTCAATAGATGTTGTAGATTCATTGATGATCTCTAATTTCATGAAGGTGCAAGTGAAGACTACATTGGTAGTGGATTTGACGATGGCGAAAGATGACTTGCACAGTTATAAGAGAGCAAAGGAGGTCGTCGCACCGCTTGAAGCATTACAGCCATACGAACCTGGCTGAACCTTAAGGCTTTGCAGTACGTCTTGCCTAGACGTTAAATAAAGCGCTGGGTGGGAGGCAACCCACCAAGGTAACATGTTTTAAGTTTCAATTTTTAGTTTTATGTTTTCTCTTTTGTTTTTCTTTTAGGATTTCAGCCACCCCAAGGATCCTTGAGGAGATGTTCGCTACTCTATCAGATGGCCTCTTTCTTATTTACATTATCTTGTCTCTTCTTTCTATGGAAATTTGGATAGCCACCTCCTACGTATGTTATTGTTTACGATGCACACATTGAGGACAATGCTAATTTCAGGTTGGGGGGTGTAGACATTCGTTAAGTATTGCATGCTACCTTGTGGGGATAATAGTGTTAAATTATACATGAGCTGAAATTTTTATGCTTATTATACATGCTGTTTTCATATGGATTGGCCTATACATTGATTGCATGCGTGATAATCTGAAGGTAGAACATTATGTGAGTCACACACGAACACTTTTTTTGCAGTGGCGATTATACTCACCAGAGGAATGAGCATGCTATTGTCAATCTATACCATGATTTCAGCATTAGCTAATGTTGAGTATTGCATGCAGAGAAAAAAAAAAGAAAAAGAAAAAGAAAAAAGAAACAGTTTTGGAGCTTGATTAAGCTGTGCCTAAACGACTATTAGGTGATCTACTGAGTAACCGGGTGTTCTTGTCTCAGGAAGCTGGGAGCTCGCGTCAAAAGGTGGAACCACTAATAGCTAAAAAAAACTACTCAGTGTTTTGTTAAGTAACCGGGTCTCTGCGCCTCAAGAAGCGGAGAGTGCTCGCGTAAAAAGGCAAAATGTCTGATAGTTGAAGAAAAAAAAACAAAAAAAAACAAAAAGAGCATGTTGTACTTAAAGTGTGAGGGTTGGATGATTGGTCATGAAGATAGTAGTGTGTTTGGACTAATGGTGGGTAGAAGTTGCTTTTGTTTGCAAAATTTATTTGTCACGTCACATGTGTCTTCTGGATGGTGATTAGCATGTTTAATGTGTAGAAGTTGATTTCATATGTTGGTAGTATGTGTTTGAATATAAGAAGTTTTCTTGCTCTGTATGGAACACTATTGACTTGACAAGGTAGAACTCTTATTATGCATGTCTACATCCTTGGACCATTGGTGTGCTTAATTATAAATTTATGCGTTTTGAATTGCTAGAGACTAGCAATAAGCTGGTTGGGAGGTGTGATAAGTGCATGAAAGTGCACTTTGAATAGCCTTATAACCATCTCAATTGTTAGATTATTATCCTTAATCAACATCTTTATTACTATTTTTATATCTATATGTTGCTTCACATAGTTGTTTGGAAAATGCAGGAAAAATGAGCAAAGAAGCTGAAAAGATTACATGAATCAACTTGAAAGATTAAACTGTACCTGCTCATGAAGAACCAGACGATGTGCGATACACCATTAGAAGGATCTTGAAGTCTAGTTTTGGGATAATTTTACGGTTCATGATTTGGAGCTACATAGAGGAAGTTACAGTGTTTTTCGTACCAGTAAGCAGGGCAGAATAGCAAAAGAAAGATGCAGGAAATAAAATATCGATCTTTCTTAAATAAAAGATCGATCTCTTATGCATGCAGAGATTAAAAAGACCCACGGTCGACCGTCGCATCGACCGTCGCGCTCAAAAATTCTCACGGTCGACCGTGGCATCGACCGTCAGCCTCTATCAAGGAAAATACTTCGCAGGGTCGATACGAAGATCGACCGTGAGCGAAAACAAAAAAGTTGAAATAAAAGATCGATCTTCTTTACTAGAAAAATCGATCCTTTGTGGGGGTCGTCAACAATTGATGAAAGAGATCGATCTCTTCCTTGAAAAGTTCGATATGAACCTGGGCGGTTTGGAAGGAGCCGAGTTTACAGAGAAAGAAGATCGATCCTTTCCTTAAAGAGATCGATCTTAGTCGGGGCTAACCAGGTTACGAAAATTGAGAAAAGAAAGAAGATCGATCTTTATCCATAAGAAGATCGATCCTTTGTCGGACGACTTGAAAACAAACGGACCAGATTTAATCCAAAGCCTGAAGCAAAATTAGGGTTTCTTACCCCTATTTAAGGAAGTCGTCCAAGACTTATGGGGGAGGTTAGCCAGCACTATTGGAGGAGTTTTGAAGGCGGAAAGTGGGGAGAAGACCGCACGAAGATCTAGGGTTTTTCTTTCTTATCTTTATTATGAATATCTTGGTTGTTCTTATGAACATGAGTGGCTAATCCCTTTGCTAAGGAACCGATGTAGCCTAACTGAATCATTCTATGTTATTGGATCATGATTATTTAATCAGTTTATTTTCCTTGTTTCATTCATTATTATAACTGAGATCTTAAATACCTTTATCTGGCCAATAGAAGTATTGTAGATTATGTTATGTGAGATTGGGTGAGGGTTCATTCCCTAATCTTGCAGGATCTATGAATGAATGAGATTTAGTCGAAGCCGGGTTCAAGCTAAGACACTTCTTGGTTCATAATTGTTCTTCAGAGCTTAATGGATTCTTGGTTAACACTTAGTTATGGGTTCATTAGCTAGGGTTAATTGGGGGTACTTGGTGAATACCGCGATCGAACGGATCATCATACCGAAAGACCGAGCCCTTGGAATTAAACTAAGATCTTGATTGATTCAATGCATAGAATGAGGATGTTATGATGAAATCGGAACCTTAGTATTCATCCATCATATTTCCATTGTTTTCTTATTTCGTTATTAGATCATCTATTTTCGAGACTTCATATTTCTAATTTTCTCTTCCTTACTTTCTTTCTTTTCTATTCTTTTGTGTTTTACTCTAATAATCTCAAGAAGGGACCCACGTCCTTGCTTGGGTGGGCCCATGCCAAGGAGTTGGCTGTACCAGATCCCTTTGGTCGTCCTAATCCTAACCAGCCAAAAGGATTCCTATTTCCTAGCTGGTTTGCTTACTTAGTTGATTTCCTAGTTTGAGTTCAGTTTGTGCTTAGCCAGTTTCTATTTAATTGAGTCCTAGTTTTGGTTGAGTCAAGTCACTAGCTTACTTAGTTCATTCCCGGTTATTAGGAGTCAGTTTCAGTTGAATTAGTAAGAGTCTTTTACTTGATGTCAAAGCAAGAAGGTATTCAGGTTGTAGTAGAACTCTCTTGAGGCCTCTATAAAAGGACCTCCATAGCTTGTATTATGCATGAGATGAATGATGAGTTAAGAATAGTTGATAAATATCATAGGAGTAGAATATCATAGGAGTAGAGGTAATGTAGATTCCACCCGAAATCCACCATAGATCCACCTTCTTCCCCGTCGGTCATCTCCTCCGCAACCGGCATCGCCTTCACCTTCATCTTCCTTCTCCGCTGTCGTCCACTCCTCCGCCACCATCATCACCACTACCAGCCATCACCCACGTTCTCCAAGGCTTGGATCTCTAAGGGAAGCCAGCCAACCATTGAGGAAGCTGCAAGGTAATCCTCTTCCTCATCCGTCTCTCTCCTCTGATTTTCAGCCTTCCTTGTCGAATACCTAGGGTGCTTCTCCTAAAACCCTAAAGGTATATCTCGACCTAGCCATAGCTTTGGCTAAGGAGAAGCCGAGACTAGGCAAGAGACCATATACGAAAGCCCTAGAGAAGGTGCATCGTATTAGAGGTGGAAACTTACATTTAGGTACGTCGTCGTCATCGAGAATGTCTTTGTCCGCAACAATATTTTGCTCTTTTCCTTGCGATGACGATGTAGTGACTTCCTTTGCTGGAATCTCAACTTCTTTACCACTTCTCAAAATGATTGCACTTGGATTTATTACTGTTTGAGAGGATAATTTTCCTAAACTTTGCGCCTCTAACTTGCTAATTGCAGTCGCCATCTGGCCTACCTGATGTTCCAAACCTTGAATATTGGCCTTTGCCTCCTATTGAAATTGCAAAGTATTAGTAGCAAGGGATTTAACAATATCTTCTAAAGACATACCAGAATTAGGAGTTGGGGTTAGTTGTGGTTTCAGGGGATATGGCGATCTATATTGTTGGTATTGCTGGCCACTTAGACGGATTTGAGTTGCGAACTGATTTACTTGTGGATTCCCATAGTTGAGATTGGGGTGATCCCTCCATCCCAAATTATACGTGTTTGAATATGGACCATACTTCATTTGCAGTACTCCAGGGAAACTACCCGCTGCATTCACTTGTTCACTGGGCTCCTCTTGAAGAGTTGGACACATGTCGATTGGATGTCCTGCCACCGAACAAATCCCACAAACCTTCACTGTTTGCATGTTACCTACAGCCAATTGACGAACAAGAGAAGTTAGACTCGCAATCTGTTGTTCAAGAGATGAAACATTTACCCCATTAATATGTTTTGAATAAGAATCAAGCCTAGTGTTCAATTGTTGAGAGTTAGCCGCCATGTTTGCAATCAAATTCCTTGCGGCTTCAGGCGTTTTATCCACCAAAGCTCCTCCACTATCGGCATCAATCATACTCCTGTCAGTGGTTAGTAGGCCCTCAATAAAATATTGGATAAGTAATTGCTCACTAATTTGATGATGGTGACAGCTTGCACATAATTTCTTGAAACGTTCCCAATACTCGTGTAGAGATTCTCCGTTATATTGCCTTACACCACATATCTCCTTTCTAATGTTGGCTGCCCTTGAAGCTGGGAAATACTTCTCCAAAAACAACCTCTTCATCTCGTTCCATGTTGTAATACTCCCAGAGGGTAAATAATAAAGCCAATCCTTAGCCGAATCCTTCAAAGAAAATGGGAAGGCTTTCAATTTGATCTGATCTTCAGTCACCCCCATGGGTTTCATACTTGTGCACACAACATGAAGCTCTTTTAAATGCTCGTGAGGATCCTCACCTGAAAGTCCATGAAATGTGGGTAAGAGATGTATTAGTCCAGATTTTAATTCAAAAGTAGTAGCAACATCCAAAGTAGGGAATGTAATGCATAAGGGTTGTTGATTCAAATCTGGGGTTGCAAGTTCTTTCAAAGTCCGATTTCCGGCCATGACTTCCTCCTCTAATTCAGAATCGCTACCAAATAGGTGATAAAGAGCCAAATCGTCCTCAGAATTTATCCGAGCTTCCCTCCTTAACCTGTGTAAAGTTCTTTCTATTTCTAGATCGTTGATGTCCTGTCGCAGGCACTCAAAAATAAAACCAATAGTCCTTAAGATAAATGTAGTAGTGCGAGTACGAGTCGATCCCACAAAAAATGTTTAGCCAAGTTTTGTGCTTAGTGAACAAAGATGGGGGGTTTTAAACGTGAGGAAAACAGTAAAGAAATAATCTAAAGCGAAGAATTGAATTAAATCAAGAGAACAAACCTTGGTCTGAGTCAACATCCACTGTCGGAATCCAACAACTGATCATCGATGCAAGTATCAATCAATTAATACCATGAATATTCACTGTTCGAATTAAATTCGAATCTCTGCTCAATCATAGTTAATTAGAAACAAGCGATCCAATTAACCCTAACTACTAAACAACCTAAGACAAGTGTTGTAGATTTAATCTAGTAGCAACGTTAAGAATAGGGAGATTGATACGAGTCGATCCGACTCGACCAACTGGACCCGAACCAAGAAGAGGAACCAAGCTGGTTCAACCTCTTTCCTAGTTTGACTTGGACTTCCCTAGTTCAAACTAGAGTATTTAATTAGTATTTATCATTAGTCTTTTATTCAGTCCTAGTTGATTGTTAGGAATTAATTAAGAGTCCATTTGAGTTAGAAAGTTGAGTTGAGTCAGAAACCTTATTACTTGCTAATCAAGCAAGGGGGTTTTTCTAGTGGATTAGGACTCTGTCAAGGTCTCTATAAAAGGACCTTAGTAGTTTGTATTAGGTTATGCATGAGATGAATGATTAAGAGTAGTTGATAAGTTATCATAGGAGTAGAATATCATACGAGTAGAAGTAAAGTAGATTCCACCAAATATCCACCATAGATCCACCTTCTTCCCCATCGGTCATCTTCTCCGCAGCCGGCACCGCCTCCACCAGTGTTTCTCTCTTCCCGTCACTTTCTCTCTCCGCCACGTCATCGACCCCACCGCCACGTCAGCGCCACGTCACCCGCACTATTCATCATCTCCCTCCTCAAGTCATACCCTCGCTCCCGCCGATCTCCACCGCCGTTGCCTCTCCGGCCACCCCCGTCGCCACCTAAACCCTCCATCGTCTTCCCCTAAGCCTCACGACTCCGGACAGCACCCTTACTGCCTCCTTCACCGTCTCCAGCGCCTTCCCCGGCAAACCCGACCTTCATCCTCACTGCCGTCACCCACGTCCGTCCCAGATATCACTCATAACCCATCCTAAAACCTTCCTCGTCTCTCCACGACCCTTTCCCGACCATCTTCCCGACGTCCCAAGCCCCAGCCGAGCTCCCCGTAATCCCCGACGCCGGTGAACCCAAAACCCCGCCGTCCATCTCCCAGATCCGGCCGATCCGCCACCTACCTCACCGATCCGAGCCGGTAGATCTCATCCCCACCACAAGGCGACCCTTCCTGGAAGTATCCCGACCGCCGCCGCCGCCCCTACGTCGGCAATCTACTCCGGCGAACCACAGCCCTTGGATCAACTCCGGTTCAGCCCAACCAAGTTGGCTCAGCCAACTCTAACTTGGTTCAGCTAGCCAGTTGATTCAGACTCAGCCGACTCTGATTTGGCTCAGCCACTTAACCCACTCCTAGCCGTTTCAGCCAAGCCACTTAGCCCAATCTGAGCCAGATTTAATTCCAAGAGCCAATCAACCAATCCAGACTTGACCCAGTCGAGTCCTACCCTAATCTGAGCCAGATCTAAACCAGATTCGATCTAGCTTCAGCCAATTGGACTCAAATCAAGTCCGATCAGGCTCAATTCTGATCGATTGGAGTAGTAGAGACCCATTACGAGAGGATCACGAGTAGACCGCTCGTAACAGAGATCGATGAAGCTAAACAACACAAGCACAAGCGGTTGCATTTAATCTAGTCGAAAATTCTTCCTAATATCTATTAATCTCTGAAACGCAGTAAATCAATAGATCTCAGTTGCTTCACAGATTATAGTGATCAAACAATTACGGATTTGATATCCAACCTAGCAGTAGATCGCCAAGAATAATATACTAGTAGGGCTCCTAGCAATTAGACAAGACAACCATGAACATCTAATCACAGAAGAACATTCAATACTCAAGTATAAACTGAACAATAAAACTAAATTAGATCTCACAGTTTCATTGATTCCGAGGTTTCAGTCTGCTCGACCAAGGATCAAGATTTAGCCACGCAAGGCCATCGAGAATAATCCTCAAAAGATTCCAATAAACAAGAAAAAACCTAGAAAAAATATAAAACAGTAGAAAGGGCACCCAAAAGTGTCTAAGAATCCCCCCTCAAACCCTAGAAAGAGTCCTATTTATAGCCTTAAGTGTATCCATTCTCGGATTAGATCCAAACCGTTGAATTTCTTCACTGGGAAAGTCGGATCAATCCGACATCCCTGGTGGGATCGATCCCACCAGGGGTGTCGGATCGATCCGTTACATCGGAATCTTCAATTTCTGGCTACGCCAGAGTCCGATCGATCGGACTACAGGTGTCGGATCGATCGGACTCAGTAGCATGGATAGAGGGATCGATCGGACTATGTACAGCTGAAAAGTATGTGTTCTGTCAGGTTTCTGCATAGACGGATCGATCCTACTCTAGGTGTGAGATCGATCGGACTTTCGAGAGTATTTACTGTTCTGCCATGCAAACTGCGCCATCGGCATTAAAATTGCCGTAACTTCCTCTAAGAAACTCGGAATGACGAACCATAAAATTCTCCAGAAACTAGACTTCAAGAGCTTTCCAACCATATATTGCACATCATCTGGTTCTTCATGAGTAGGTATAGTTTAATTTTTAAAGTTGATCCACATACTCTTTTCAGCTCCTTTTTGGACTTAAGGACTTCAATTGCATCCTAAATCAAAATATAAGAATAATGAGTGTATTTAGGTACCAAATAAGCATAGGAGACTAAGTATTAAGGGATAAAAATATAACATTATACATCATCATCAATCGTACTGTAAATCACCTTGATTAAAAGATCGAGCTATACTCATACACAATCAAGAAGATTTCAGTGAACCGAGAAAAATAAATTAAGAGAAGGTCTAGAGTAATGAAGATAAATAAGAATCCTACGCTAAATCACTGATAAACGAAGAAAAATCTTTTTTTATGAAATAAAGATCACAATAAACACAAAAATCAACTAGAATCACTCCCCGGCAACGCCGCCAAAATTTGATGTGTTGTCACAGGCACTCAAAAATAAAACCAATACTCGTTAAAATAAATGTAGTAGTGTGAGTACGAGTCGATCCCACGACGAGTGTCTAATATAAGTTTTGTGCTATGTGAACAAAGATGGGGGGTTTTTGAGTAAAACGAAAAAAAATAAGAAATAATCTAAATTGAAGAAACGAATTGAATCAAGAGAACAAACCTTAGTCTAAGTCAACATCCACCATCGGAATCCAACAACTGATCATCGATGCAAGTATATTTCAATTCATATCATGAATATTAACCGTTCGAATTAAATTTAAATCTCTACTCAATCATAGTTAATTAGAAACAAGCGATGTAATCAACCCTAACTACTAAACAACCTAAGACGCGCGCTAATGATTTAATCTAGTAGCAGCCTTAAGAATAGATTTGATATCCAACCTATCAGTAGATTGAGATGAATAATATACTAGTAGGCCTCCTAGCAATTAAACAAGACAAGCATGAATATACTCACAGAATAACCTTCAATACTCAAGTATAAACCGAACAATAAAAATAGATTAGATCTCACAGTTTCATTGATTCCGAGGTTTCAGTTTCCTTGACGAAGAATCAAGATTTAGCCACGTAGGGCCATCAAGAACAATCCTCCAAAAGATCCCATAAAGTTAGAGAAAACCTAGGAAAAATATAAAAGAGTAGAAAATAGAAGCCAAAAGTATTCAGGAATCCCCCCTCAAACCCTAGAAAGAGTTCTATTTATAGCCTTAAGTGTCTCCATCCTCGGATTAGATATGAACCGTTGATTTTCTCCACTGAGAAAGTAGGATCGATCCTTCCATAGGTGTAGGATTGATCCTTTGCATCAAAATCTTCAATTTCTGGCAACGCCCGAGTCGGATCGATCCTTCCAGTGGTGTAGGATCGATCTTGCTCAGTAGGATGGATAGTAGGATCGATCTTACTGTGAACATCTGAAAAGTATGCATTTTGTCAGGTCTGCGCGTAGACGGATCGATCTTGCTCAGTATTTACTGTTTTGCCATCCAGACTGCGCCATTGGTACTTAAATTGCCGTAACTTCCTCTACGAAACTTGGAATCACGAACCGTAAAATTCTCCAGAAACTAGACTTCAAGAGCTTTCCAATCATATATGGAAAATCATCTCGTTCTTCATGAGCAGGTCCAGTTTAATCTTTAAAGTGGATCCATATACTCTTTCAGCTTCTTTTCACACTTATGGACTTCAATTGCATGCTAAATCAAAATATAAGAATCATAAGTGTATTTAGGTATCAAATAAGCACAGGAGACTAAGTATTAAGGGATAAAAATATAACATTATGCATCATCATCACCCGGTCGAGATTGACTTAGTCCCATTTCTAGTAAACTACATGCAACCTCAATTTGCCAAGTTTAATGGAAGTGGATCTCCTCATGAGCATATTGCTCACTTCCTTGCAGCCTGTCAAGACACAGCTCACAACGGCGCCTTATTACTTCATCAGTTTGTGCAGACACTTTATGGTCCTACCTTTACATGGTGTAGCAACCTCGCACCCGGATCTATCACCTCTTGGGAGCAAATGCAAGAAGCTTTCATCCATATATTTTATAACACTCAAAGGAACGTGGGAATCATAGAACTCACCCAAACAGAGCAAAACTCTCACGAGAAAGCTGCGGACTTCATAAACAGATGGAGAAATTTGAGTATCCATTGTCTGCAATCCATCACCGAAGCGGAAGTCATACGTATGTGTATGAACAACTTACGTCCAGAGATGGCGGTCCACCTACAAGGCGTCCACCCACTTACCTTTGACGAGTTAGGTTCCAAAGCAACTGACATAGAGAGCTATTTACTTCACGTGGCTCGAAAGACTCACACGATAGACAGAATGTCTGACCGTGTTAAGAAGGACAAGGCTCCTCCTTCTAAAGGAAAAGCAGTGAGGCAGACGTCTACAACCCAAAATCCTATGCCAAGAAAGTTGTATGTCTCAAGGGACCAACCTCGACCTAGAGACGCTTCTATGGAAGGTCCTAAGAAGATAATAACACTCAAAGAAAGAATAGAGAAAGAGTACTCCTACCCTCGAGAAGAGGTTCCAGATATTTTTAAGGGCTTGAAGGACCTCGAACTCATAGAACTCCCAGAGCCACGACGTCCTCAAGAGGTGAACAAAGTCAAAGAACCGTTGTTTTGTCACTATCACAGGATGGTGGGACATGCTCTCGAAGATTGTTTCGTCCTCAAGGATAAAATTCAGAAACTTATTGATGATGGGGTCATCGATGATGGACTCCTGAAGAAAATTCAAATGAGAAAGAAAGTAGAGTCGACAAATATGATCACTACTACTGTCCCTTCCTTGGAGCCAGACTCGCCACATGAAGAGTACACTCCTTCAACTCCCCCATATGAAAGCATGGAACCTGTTGAAGGATGCCCTTGGCCTATATTAGAAGATTTATACTCTCCTAACACCCATGATGAAGATTCATGATCGGATAACGAGCCAAGGTACGATAAGTTAGGGAGACCCTACATCAGCAAAAAGCAAATAAAGAGTCGAGCCTTCAAGGAAAAAGTCAGAGCATCCGGACTCAATCCTCCGAGGCCTCCACTCCCTCAAGATTGGCAGCCCAAGCCAAAGAGACAAAGGTCCCCAAGATATAAAGTCTTAAGAAAGGTGATGGCTCGAGAGGAGATAGAGGGCTTCATCCACCGAGTCTCCACAGACCTCCAAACTCGAAAACCACATATTCCGGAAACCAACGTCGCTTGGGACAACTATCCATGGTTCACGATAGGAGTCTTTGAAGATGACGAATCACTCTGCTTCCCTGAAGAAGAGAAAGTTGAAGTTCAAGATATTATCACTCGTTCTGGAAGTCGACTTCCGGATTCCCAACCTCCACCACCAAGGACGAGGGAGCAAGTACCGCAAGCGGTGTAAAATGTAAACTCAAATGAGTCAGTTAAATACAATGTAATTGCTCATTTAAAGAAAGTACCAGGATTGCTTAGCTTGTATGATGCCCTGTGTCTTTCCTTTGATCTTCGCAAATCTCTTATTACTGCCTTGTCCTTTCCCAACGACTATCGAGTGGAAATTCCTCAACCGGAAACGAAAGCCTTAACATAGAATTCACTGATGATGATCTATTGCTCGGTACAAAACCCCATAATAGACCATTATTAGTAACTGGTGATATCGATGAAGTACCCACATCACGCGTAATGCTAAACTGTGAATTTGCCATTAACCTTTTACCACTCAAAATACTCCACAAATTAGGGTATGATACTATGGCTTCAACCAGGCTGGTCAACAAGTGTTAGGCTCCATATGCTTAGTCTTAAAATTACAAGACTTAGCAACGAGCGTCATTTTCTATGTTATCGATGCTCGCACCTCTTACAATGCTTTGCTAGGGAGGCCTTGGCTCCATGAGTATAAAGTCGTTCCTTCTACACTTCACCAATGTTTCAAGTACCAAACACCTGAAGGCGACGTCAAAAGAGTGTTCGCCGACACAAAACCTATCACACCAGGGGAAGCATTCTTTGTAGATGCTAAGTTCTACTTGGACCCACTTTTAAAGTTAAAGAAACCTATTGCCACACCTCCTACAGACATGGGCTTCACAGAGGAGTTTACTGTAGATGTTCAACGAGGAAAGAAACCTCCCCAAAAGAAGAAAACATATTGCCATATCCCAAGTAGCCAAAGGGGAGCAGGGGACCCTATATTCAAAGTTATTGAAGAGAAATTTTCCATATCTATTCTTCAAGAGTTTTCTGTGTCTCTTCCAAAAATCTCCCTTCATATGTGAAACCCCCACCGGCCAGAAAAGAAGGTCCATCGATTGAGCACGAAGGAGAGATAAACTACTGCCAACGCAACAAGTTTGTACAAGCCTCTCCTGTCATGTCAACCGATACAAGTTCATCTTTACCAATACCCTTCTATGACAAGAAGACATTATATATGATATCCAGGTACTTCTTGTTATGTCCTATAGTGTAGTTGTTTTGTTGTTCCAAGCCCTACCCTTATCGAATCTCGGGACAAGATTTCCTTTAAGGGTAATAGGATGTGAGGACCTATCCCTCTACCCCTGTGGCTCACTGTAGACCGCAAGGGCAATTTCGTAAATTGCGCCTTGTTGGTTTGTTTCACACCCGCGTGTGCACACACTGGCCTTGTCTGTGTTCGTGTTTGTTAAGAATGGCTAGGTGAACCCGAGATCGGAAGATCTGAGCTTGGGCTTGTGTTTTAGCCCAAGTTTGCCTTTCTGAGTAAAGGAGATCGATCTGGATGGCTAGGGAGATCGATCTGAAATTGCAAAGAAGATCGATCTGGATTTCAAGTAGATCAATCTCGATTGCAAAGGAGATCGATCTCACATGCCTTGGAGATCGATCATGCTCGAGTCGGTGCTTTCTTTCTCTTTCGCGAGGACGGCTGATGAGAATGCATAATGTTATATTTTTATCCCTTAATACTTAGTCTCCTGTGCTTATTTAGTTTCTAAATACACTCATTATTCTTATATTTTGATTTAGGATGCAATTGAAGTCCTTAAGTCGAAAAGAAGCTGAAAAGAGCGCATGGATCAACTTTAAAGATTTATCTGTACCTGCTCATGAAGAACCAGATGATGTACCATACATGGTTGGAAAGCTCTTGAAGTCTAGTTTCTGGAGAATTTTACGGTTCGTGATTCCGAGTTTCCTAGAGTAAGTTACGGCAATTTTAGTACCGATGGCGCAGTCTGGATGGCAGAGCAGTGAATAAGCTGAACAGTCCGAGCGATCCGACTCCCCAGGTAGGATCGATCGGACCATGCAGAATCGTGACAGAACATGTATTTTTTGGCTGAACATGGTCCGATCGATCGAACCATCCCTCCTATTGAGCCAGATCGATCCGACTCCTAGAGTTGGATCGATCGGACTAGGGAAATGTCAGAAATTGCAGATTTTTATGAGCCAAATCGATCGGACACCTAAAGTTCGATCGATCGGACTCGGGCGTAAATAGAAGTTGAAGATTTTTACGCATTCGATCGATCCAGCACCCCGAGAAGGATCGATCGGACTTTCCCAGTAAAGAAAATCAACGATTGTGATCTAATCCGAGGATGGATACACTTGAGGCTATAAATAGGACTCTTTGTAGGGTTTGAGGGGGGATTCTTGGACACTTTTGGCTACTCTTTCTCCTCCTTTATATTTTTTTTCTAGGTTTTCTTTTGCTTTATGAAATCTTTTGGAGGATTGTTCTTGATAGCCATGCGTGGCTAAATCTTGATCCTTGGTCGAGGAGATTGAAACCTCGGAATCAAAGAAACTGTGAGATCTAATTTATTTTTATTATTCAGTTTATACATGAGTATTGGATGTTCTTCTGAGATTAAACCTTCATGATTATCTTGTCTAATTGCTAGGAGGCCTACTAGTTTATTATTCATGGTGATCTACTGCTAGGTTTGATATCAAATCCGGAATTGTTTGATCCCTCTAATCTACGAAGCAACTAGGATCTAATAATTTACTGCTGATCAAATCTTGTTAGATCTTAGGAAGAATATTCAACTAGATTAAATGCAACTAGATTAAATCTACAGCGCTTGTCTTAGGTTGTCTAGTAGTTAGGGTTGATTATCGCTTGTTTCTAATTAACTATGATCGAGTAGAGCTTCGAATTTAATTCGGACGGTGAATATTCATGGTATGAATTGATTGATACTTGCATCTATGATCAGTTGTTGGATTCCGATGGTGGATGTTGACTCAGACCAAGGTTTGTTCTCTTGATTCAACCTATTTCTTCGTTTTAGATTATTTCTTTATTGTTTTCCTCATGTTTAAAAACCCCCCTATCTTTGTTCACTTAACACAAAACTAGGCTAAACACTATTCGTGGGATCGACTCGTACTCGCACTACTACATTTGTTTTGAACAGTATTGGATTTATTTTTGAGTGCCTGCGACAGCACATCAAATTTTGGCACCGTTGCCGGGGAGTGATTCTAGTTGATTTTTGTGTTTATTGTGATCCTTATTTTCATAAAAAAAAAAGAGTTATTCGAATTTTCTTGATTTCTTTTTCTCGTTTTGCCGGAATTCTCTTGATTGTTTATGAGTATAGCTCGATCTTTTAATCAAGGTGATTTACAGTACGATCCAGAGATAGAAAGAACTTTGCGCAGGTTAAGGAGAGAAGCTCAGATAACTCCTGAGGAGGACGATTTGGCTCTTGATCACGTATTTATCAGTGATTCGGAATTAGAAGAGGAAGAAGTCATGGCCGGAAATCGGACTTTGAAAGAGCTTGCAACCCCAGATTTGAATCAACAACCCTTATGCATTACATTTCCTACTTTGGATGTTGTTACTACTTTTGAATTGAAATCTGAACTAATACATCTCTTACCCACTTTTCATGGACTTTCAGGTGAGGATCCTCACAAGCATTTAAAGGAGCTTCATGTTGTATGCACAAGTATGAAACCCATGGGGGTGACTGAAGATCAAATCAAATTGAGAGCCTTTCCATTTTCTTTGAAGGATTCGGCTAAAGATTGGCTTTATTATTTACCATCTGGGAGTATTACCACATGGAAGGAGATGAAGAGGTTGTTTTTAGAGAAGTATTTTCCAGCCTCAAGAGCGGCCAACATTAGGAAAGAGATCTGTGGTGTGAGGCAACATAATGGAGAATCTCTACATGAATATTGGGAACGTTTTAAGAAATTATGTGCAAGCTGTCCCCATCATCAAATTAGTGAGCAATTACTTATTCAATATTTTTATGAGGGCTTACTAATCAATGACAGGAGTATGATTGATGCCGCTAGTGGAGGAGCTTTGGTGGATAAAACACCTGAAGCCGCGAGGAACTTGATTGCAAATATGGCGGCTAATTCTCAACAATTTAATACTAGACTTTATTCTTATTCAAAAAATGTTAATGAGGTAAATGTTTCATCTCTTGAACAACAGATTGCTAGTCTAACTTCTCTTTTTCGTCAAATGGTTGTAGGTAACATGCAAACAGCTAAGGTTTGTGGAATTTGTTCGGTGGTGGGACATCCAACTGATATGTGCCCAACTCTTCAAGAGGAACCCATTGAACAAGTAAATGCAGCTGGGAGTTTCCCAGGACCACCGCAAAGGAAGTATGATCCCTATTCAAACACGTATAATCCGGGATGGAAGGATCACCCCAATCTCAACTATGGGAATCCACAAGTAAATCAGCCTACAACTCAATTTCGTCCGACTGGACAGCAATATCAACAATATAGACCGCCATACCCCCCGAGACAACAACCAAACCACACTCCTGATTCTGGTATGTCTTTAGAAGATATGGTTAAATCTCTTGTTACTAATAATTCACAAATTCAACAGGAGACGAAGGCTAGTATTCAAAGATTGGAACATCAGGTGGGCCAGATGGCGTCAACAATTAGCAAGCTAGAGGCGCAAAATTCGGGAAAATTACCCTCTCAAACGGTAATAAATCCAAGAGAGAATGCAAGTGCAATTATTTTGAGAAGTGGTAAAGAAGTTGAGACTCCAGTAAAGGAAGTTCCTACATCGTCTGCGCAAGGAAACGAGCAAGACATCGTCGCGGACAAAATCTTTCCTGATGACGACGACGTACCTAAACGTAAGTTTCCACCTCTTTCTGATTATAAACATGTACCTCCTTTTCCTCAGGCTTTGACAGAATCAAGAAAATATGAGAAGAATTCATATCTATACGAGACTTTTCGCCGATGCGAGGTAAATATTCCACTCTTAGATGCTCTTAAACAAGTACCTCGTTATGTAAAATTTTTGAAAGAATTGTGCACAATTAAGAGTAAGCAGAAACTTAAAGGATGTGAGAAGGTGAAAGTAGGGGAAAATGTTTCTGGAATTCTTCAAAGAAAAATTCCGACAAAGTGTAGGGATCCAGGTATGTTTACTATCCCATGTACAATTGGTAACACCAAATTTGAGAAAGCCATGTTAGATTTGGGAGCTTCTATCAATGTCATGCTATATTCTATATATTTTTCTTTAAAACTTGGGGCTTTGAATGAAACTGGTGTTGTGATTCAATTGGCTGACAGATCTAACTCCTATCCTAAAGGTGTAGTTGAAGATATTCTTGTGCAGGTCAATGATTTAGTTTTCCCTGCTGATTTTTATGTGCTTGATATGGAGAATGGTGATCATAGTACTCCTATTTTGTTGGGAAGACCTTTCTTGAAGACATCCAAGACTAAGATAGATGTCCATAGTGGCACACTTACCATGGAATTTGATGGTGAAACTGTTAAGTTTAATATATATGATGCCATGAAATATCCTGCTGATGATTGTTCAGTGTATTCAATTGATGTGATTGATTATTTATCACAGGAAGTTTTTGAACTTAGTGATAAAGATGAATTGGAAGTGGCTATTAGCAAATCTCTTGAGGAAGAAAATGAGGAGCTATCTTTGAGTACTAATTTGCAGGAAACTGTTGCAACACTGAATGATTTTTCGATAATTCAGCAATCAGGTAACGATTCTTCTAGTTCATTACCTGTATCTAATGAGAAATCATTACCTTCTGAATTGCAAGCACCTATTCCAAATCTGAAACCTCTTCCTAATCATCTTAAATATGCTTTTCTTGGAGATGAAGGAGTATTACCAGTGATTATCTCCAATAACCTTAGTGTACCACAGGAATAAAAACTTGTGCAGGTTCTTAAGGAGCATAAGACAGCTATTGGCTGGACAATTGCAGACATCAAGGGAATCAGCCCGAGTACATGTATGCATCGTATCTTGCTTGAAGAGGGAGCGAAACCTTCCCGCCAACCACAAAGAAGGTTAAATCCGCCCATGATGGATGTTGTAAAGAAGGATATCCTCAAACTGCTTGAAGTTAGAGTGATCTATCCTATTTCGGATAGCACTTGGGTTAGTCCAGTTCAAGTTGTTCCTAAAAAGACAGGAATAACCGTGGTGAGAAATCACAAAGATGAGTTAGTTCCCACCCGTGTGCAAAATGGGTGGAGGGTTTGTATTGATTATAGAAAATTAAATGCTATAACCTGCAAGGACCACTTCCCTTTATCTTTTATTGATCAGATGCTTGAAAGATTAGCTGGTCATTCTTGTTATTGTTTTCTTGATGGGTATTCAGGTTATTTTCAGATTGCAATTGCCCCTGAAGATCAGGAAATGACGACGTTCACATGCCCATTTGGAACTTTTGCATATCGTCGCATGCCTTTTGGTCTTTGCAACGCCCCAGCTACTTTCCAAAGGTGTATGGTTAGTATATTCTCAGATTATATTGAACAGATCATAGAGGTTTTTATGGATGATTTCACAGTTTATGGAAACTCTTTTGATAATTGTTTACATAACCTTACACTTGTTCTTCAAATATGCATAGAAACTAGCCTTGTGTTAAATTCTGAGAAATGTCATTTCATGGTTGAACAAGGTATAGTTTTGGGTCATGTTATTTCATCTAAATGAATTGAGGTTGATAAATCTAAAGTTGATGTCATTCAATCTTTACCTTATCCCACTAGTGTGCGGGAAGTTCGTTCTTTTCTTGGACATGCAGGTTTTTACCGAAGATTCATCAAGGACTTCTCTAAAATAGCATTACTGCTATGCGCGTTGTTACAAAAGGACAAGGTTTTTGAGTTCGATGATGCATGCAAAGAGGCATTTGATAAACTGAAAGAATTATTGACTTCAACCCCAGTTATTCAGCCCCCAGACTGGAGCGTTCCTTTCGAGATAATGTGTGATGCGAGTGATTATGCAGTGGGCGCGGTTTTGGGTCAAAAGATTGGAAAAGCTTCTCATGCAATTTACTATGCTTCCAAGACTTTGGATGATGCCCAAAGAAATTATTCTACAACTGAAAAAGAACTTTTAGCCGTTGTGTTTGCTTTAGAAAAATTTCGTTCTTATTTACTTGGTACTAAAGTCATTTTTTATTCTGATCATGCAGTCCTTCGTTATTTAATGACAAAGAAGGAGGCAAAGCCGAGATTAATCCGATGGATACTTCTCTTGAGTGAATTTGATTTGGAGATAAAAGACAAAAGAGGAACAGAAAATCGAGTTGCAGATCATCTGAGTCGGTTAGTTCATGTGGAGGATAAACTTCGTCTACAGGAAACATTCCCTGATGAACAATTGTTTTCTGCAACTATGACATTACCTTGGTATGCAAATATTGTGAATTATTTGGTTACTAATATGTTACCTTCTGATTTATCTAAGGCTCAAAGAGATAAGATTAAAAGTGATGCTAAATATTATGTGTGGGATGACCCATATTTATGGAAGCATTGTGCAGATCAAGTAATAAGAAGGTGCGTTCCTGAAAGTGAAATTATTTCTATACTCACTTTTTGTCATTCTTATGCTTGTGGAGGTCACTTTGGAGTTAAGAGAACGGCAAGAAAAGTGTTAGAATGTGGTTTCTATTGGCCTTCTTTATTTCGAGATTCATATTTTCTTTGTAAGTCATGTGAGAATTGTCAGAAGACATGAAATATATCCCAAAGGAATGAGATGCCACAAACCCCCATATTATTTTGCGAAATTTTCGATGTTTGGGGCATTGATTTCATGGGTCCGTTCCCTATATCTTTTGGTTATGTTTATATTCTACTTGCTGTGGATTATGTTTCAAAATGGGTAGAAGCTAAAACTACCAGGACTGATGATTCTAAAGTTGTTGCGGATTTTATCAAGTCTAACATATTATCCAGGTTTGGAATTCCAAGAGCTTTCATAAGTGATCGAGGCACGCACTTTTGCAATCGAACTGTGGAGGCGTTGTTAAGGAAGTACCATGTGACCCATAAGGTGTCAACCGCCTATCATCCGCAAACTAGTGGACAAGCGGAAGTGTCAAATCGAGAGATCAAGTCCATCATTGAAAAGACGGTAAATCCAAATAGAAAAGATTGGAGTTTGCGTTTGGATGATGCGTTGTGGGCATATATGACTGCATATAAGACACCCATCGGTATGTCACCTTATCGCTTGGTATTTGGGAAACCATGTCACCTTCCAGTTGAGTTAGAACATAAAGCTTATTGGGCTATCAAGAGCTTTAATATGAACGTGGATGAGAGTGGAGAACACAGGAAGTTGCAACTGCAAGAATTAGAGGAAATTCGCAATGATGCCTATGAGAGCGCTAGGATTTACAAGGAAAAGACAAAAGCTTTTCATGATAAGAAGATCTCTAGAAAGGAGTTTAAAGTTGGTCAAAAAGTTCTCCTTTACCAATCACGCTTACGTTTGTTTCCAGGTAAGTTGTGTTCTCGTTGGATTGGACCTTTTATTGTTACTAATGTTTTTTCTCATGGTGCAGTTGAAATTCAAAGTTTAGCCACTTCCAAAATGTTTACGGTGAATGGCCATCGACTTAAACCTTTCTATGAAGGCGTTCCAACAGAAAAGTTGGAAAAATTGGACCTTGAGGAGCCAACTTATACTGATTAAAGAAGCAAGCATGAAGTCGAGCCAATGACAATAAACAAATGCGCTGCTTGGGAGGCAACCCAAGGGGAGTTCGTTCCTTTCTCTTTTTATTTTCGCATTTCCATTTTAGTTATTTTTGCTTTTCTTTGCATTCCACCTTCCATTGGGGACAATGTCAGTTTCAAGTGTGGGGGAGGAGATCTAGGTTGCATTTGCCATGAGCGAGAACCAGTTAAGCTTGACATATTCATAACATGATTGAATGAGTAATTTTGCGACTTAGAATTAATTAGTTGAGTTATTTTCCTTGAGATGGTAGTGACTAAATGAGTAGACAAAAGCTGGTGAGATTTTGAGCCTTTAGACTGACACATTCATATCAGTCTCACTAATTTCTTTCATGAGAGATATTCTTCCATGGATTTGTTTCTCTAGAACTTGCTTTGATTCTATTTGAGGTCACATTAACACATGTATACATGAACATGATTAAGGCCATCTTTGTTATAAGTTACATAAGCCAAATAGCCTACCTTTTGATTAAATCCTTTTGCTAAACACCTTTGAGCTTTATTGACTTCATTGTTAACCCACATTACAAGATTTAAACCTGAAAAAAAAAATAAATATATTTCCGTTACCCAAGCCATAAAACTAGTGGAGCATTGATCATCATTATGATATGTATGGGTGCAAAAGTTCAAGTGTGGGCGTGTTTGGATTTGTGGTATGGCTATGATTGGTGAAGTGGAGTTTATTTTCATACTCAATTTGTGAGTATGTTGTTTCTGAAAAAAAAAAATCAGAAAAAGAAAAAGAAGAAAAGAAAGTGAAGGAGGAAATTGTTTCTCCTGTTGCAAAATATGTTTATGAATCCTCCTAAATACACTCATTATTCTTATATTTTGATTTAGGATGCAATTGAAGTCCTTAAGTCGAAAAGAAGCTGAAAAGAAGCTGAAAAGAGTGCATGGATCAACTTTAAAGATTTATCTGTACCTGCTCATGAAGAACCAGACGATGTGCCATACATGGTTGGAAAGCTCTTGAAGTCTAGTTTCTGGAGAATTTTATGGTTTGTGATTCCGAGTTTCCTAGAGGAAGTTACGGCAATTTTAGTACCGATGGCGCAGTCTGGATGGCAGAGCAGTGAATAAGCTGAACAGTCCGAGCGATCCGACTCCCCAGGTAGGATCGATCGGACCATGCAGAATCGTGACAGAACATGTATTTTTTGGCTGAACATGGTCCGATCGATCGAACCATCCCTCCTATTGAGCCAGATCGATCCGACTCCTAGAGTTGGATCGATCGGACTAGGGAAATGTCAGAAATTGCAGATTTTTATGAGCCAAATCGATTGGACACCTAAAGTTCGATCGATCGGACTCGGGCGTAAATAGAAGTTGAAGATTTTTACACATTCGATCGATCCAGCACCCCGAGAAGGATCGATCGGACTTTCCCAGTAAAGAAAATCAACGATTGTGATCTAATCCGAGGGTGGATACACTTGAGGATATAAATAGGACTCTTTCTAGGGTTTGAGGGGGGATTCTTGGACACTTTTGGCTACTCTTTTCTCCTCCTTTATATTTTTTTTCTAGGTTTTCTTTTGCTTTATGAAATCTTTTGGAGGATTGTTCTTGATGGCCCTGCGTGGCTAAATCTTGATACTTGGTCGAGTAGACTGAAACCTCGAAATCAATGAAACTGTGAGATCTAATTTATTTTTATTGTTCAGTTTATACATGAGTATTGGATGTTCTTCTGAGATTAAATCTTCATGATTACCTTGTCTAATTGCTAGGAGGCCTACTAGTTTATTATTCATGCTGATCTACTGCTAGGTTTGATATCAAATCCGGAATTGTTTGATTTCTCTAATCTGCGAAGCAACTAGGATCTAATAATTTACTGCTGATCAGATCTTGTTAGATCTTAGGAAGAATATTAAACTAGATTAAATGCAACCGCTTGTGCTTGTGTTGTTTAGCTTCATTGATCTCCCTATTTTTAACGCTTCAACTAGATTAAATCTACAGCGCTTGTCTTAGGTTGTTTAGTAGTTAGGGTTGATTAGATCGCTTGTTTCTAATTAACTATGATCGAGTAGAGATTCGAATTTAATTCGAACGGTGAATATTCATGGTATGAATTGATTGATACTTGCATCTATGATCAGTTGTTGGATTCCGATGGTGGATGTTGACTCAGACCAAGGTTTGTTCTCTTGATTTAACCTGTTTCTTTGTTTTAGATTATTTCTTTATTGTTTTCCTCATGTTTAAAAACCCCCCTATCTTTGTTCACTTAGCACAAAACTAGGCTAAACACTATTCGTGGGATCGACTCGTACTCGCACTACTACATTTGTTTTGAAGAGTATTGGATTTATTTGAGTGTCTGCGACAGTACATCAACGGCCGTCGACCGTCGCTCTCCCCTGTCAGAGAGGGAAGACTTCCCCTCCCTTTCCCCCAGCTTTTCCCCGTTTTCCCGGCTTTCCCCAGGCTTTTCCTTCCTTTTCTTTCCTTCCCTTCTCTTCTCTTCTTCTTCCTTCCTTCTCTCTTTCCCGCAGTGCTCTGTTTTCTTCCCTTTACCGCCAGCGAGCTTCATCTCCTCCGTTCTCCCTCCTCCGGCCATCTTTTCCGGCGTTCTAAGGCTCGTTGGATTCGTGACAACGAGAGGAAGATCCCTGAAGTGGTTTGGAGGCTTGTTGGTGATCAAATCGTGGAGAATCAGCCGAGGAAAGCGCAGCTAGGTAGGGTTATACCTACTGTGTTCTTTTCGGGTATTCTTGAGATCTAGCCGTTGGATCTTGTTGATCCTTGTTTTGTGGGACCCCTGTATACACCCAGATCCTACATGAGGGTGACACTGTTGCGTTTCCCTCTTCCTTCTGTGTGTCGTAGTGTAGATCCCTACTGAGCTCAGTGCTCACACCTACCCGGGGCTGCGTTTTGCAGGTGCAGGCGTCGGTTCTTCTTCTTTGGCCCCTACCGGGCAATTGGTCGGCGGTGCGGCGGCGCCTGGTGGCTTTTGAGAGGTGGTGATCCTTTACAGCTTTTATCCTATGATAGTTAGTCTCCTACGGCAGTGATGTCGTATTTTTGAATCTTCCCCTCTCCGAGGATTTGTATAATTAACACTTGAGTTTTAAATCTGTGGTTCGAGGCTTCATTACAATATTGTTTTTTAATTGAGGGTGCTTTGGTGAACTATTAGGGAGACCAATAGGTTAGAGGGAACCCTCGCCGTTCTTTTTCTACGTTGGTTAGGTTCCGGTTCGCGTCGCCGGGCCCGGTTGGGCTTTCGAGGGTCGGGGCGCGACATGACTTCTCGTTGCCCATATCTGAGCTCATCGTGGACGCGATGATTGGGCATGAGATCCTCTCATTCATGGATGGGTACTCAGGCTACAACCAAATTAAGATGGCGCCTGAAGATAAAGAGCTTACCGCCTTTCGCACCCCAAAAGGCATCTGTTGCTACACAGTGATGCCTTTCGGTCTGAAAAATGCTATGGCTACCTACCATAGAGCTATGACAGTTATCTTCAACAACCTCCTCCATGACATCGTGGAGTGCTACGTTGATAATCTAGTAGTGAAGACGAAGCACAAACAAGACCATCTCATACACTGAAAATGAATCCCATGAAATGTGCGTCTGGCGTTACATCGGGAAAACTCCTCGGCTTCATAGTCCGCAAATGAGGAATTGAGGTCAACCCCTCTAAAATCAAGGCCATCCTGGAAATGCTTCACTCTCGGAACCTCCATGAGTTGAAAGGCCTTCAAGGCCGGTTGGCATACATAAGAAGGTTCATCTCCAACTTGGCGGGCAGCTGCAAGCCGTTCTCCCATCTCATGAAAAAGTGTGTTCCCTTTGAATGGGACGAAACTTGCCACAACGCCTTCCAGAGTATAAAAGAGTACCTCATCAATCGTCCAGTACTTGCATATCCTATCAAAGGAAAACCCTTGATCCTATACACGGCAACCCTGCCCGGATCATTAGGCACCTTGCTAGCACAACATGATAATGAAGGTAAAGAAAGAGCTCTCTACTACCTTAGTAGAACTCTCGTCGGAGCTGAGTACAACTACTCAAAGATGGAAAAATTATGTCTCTCCTTGGTGTTCGCCACCCAGAAGCTCCGTCATTATCTTCTCGAGCACTCTGTGCAACTCATATCCAAAGCAGACCCTTTACGGGTTATACTAAAAAAATTAACTTTGTCTGGACGGCTAGCAAAATGGGCTATGTTGTTATCCAAGTTTGACATAACTTATATTCCACAGAAAGCAATCAAAGGACAAGCGTTGGCAGACTTTCTCGCGGCGTATCCCATCCCAGATGATGAAGTTCTAAAAGATGACTTCCCAGATGAAGAAGTCTTCATAGCTGATATTCAACCCTCTTGGGAGCTGTACTTTGACGGAGCTCGTAAACGCTTGGGAGCGGGGGCAGGACTGATTTTTGTCACGCCAGAACAAGCTTTAATCCCCTACTCCTTCACATTAACGTTTGCCTCATCTAACAATAGAGCGGAGTATGAAGCTCTCATAATCGGCTTGGAGATAGCCTCTGAGATGGGAATAGACCCGCATATCATATATGGCGACTCTCAACTCATCATATACCAACTCCTTGGCACATACGCCGTCAAGAAAGAAGAACTAGTACCATACTTTCAAAAAGCTAAAGAGCTCATTAGCTCCTTTAAGGAGTTAAAAGTTCAGCATGTTCCCCGATCTCAAAACCAAAAGGCGGATGCATTGGCTAGTCTCGCTGCAGCCATGTCTCTCTAACCTATAGAGGCACTAGAAGTCAAGGTAGAGGAAAGAAGAGTCCTTCCCCCTCTCCTTCAAAAGATTCCTAGTGAACAACTACCAGTGCTTATCAACGCTATCTCGACGTCCGAAGTCCAAATAGGAGACTGGAGAACTCCTTTCCTAGACTATCTCATGTCTGGATTCCTTCCTTCCGATGCCCAAGAAAGACTAAAACTAAGGAGAGTGACAAAATACACATGCATCAATGACACATTGTACCGAAGGACCTTTGATGGACTCTTACTACGATGTCTCTCCGGTGATGTAGCAGCATCTACCCTCGAGGAAGTGCATTCAGGTATTTGTGGAGCACACCAATTCGGGCGAAAGTTATATCATCAGTTGAAACACTTAGGATATTATTGGCCTTCCATGGTGCGTGACTCTATCGATTATGCCAAAAAGTGTCATATGTGCCAGATCCACGCGGACTTCATACATATGTCTCCAGAGCCGCTTCATCCTACAAGTATCTCTTGGCCCTTTGAAGCCTTGGGAATGGATATAGTGGGCCTTGCTCAGCCCCTTCATCAAAGGGACACAATTACATCTTGGCTGCGACAGACTATTTCTCCCAATGGGCAGAAGCCATCCCTCTGGAGGATGTGAAGGCTGATGTCATAGTACATTTCATTAAAACACACATTGTATACCGGTTCGAGATTCCAGCGAGGCTTGTCTCGGACAATGGCACACCCTTTAAAAATAAAAATATGGAGAGATTTTGTGCTAAGTATAAAATTAAGCACAATTTCTCTTCGGTATATAACGCCACAACCAATGGACAAGCAGAGACCTTCAACAAAATTCTCTGCAAACTCTTGAAGAAAGTAGTCCACAAAAATAAAAAAGAATGGCATGAAAAGCTCATGGAGAACTTATGTGCATATCGCACCATAATAAGAACTCCAACGGGGGCCACACCCTACTCTCTTGTTTTTGAAGGTGAAGCTGTCCTTCCCCTTGAAGTGCCGATCCCTTCTCTCAGAGTAGCTCTGCAAGAAGATCTGACAGAAAGCCAAGCAGCCAAGTTGAGACTCGAAGAACTTGATAACTTGGAAGAAAAACGTTTGGAAGCCCAACAAAACCTGGAGATGTATCAAGTGAGGATCTCCAGAGCATTTGACAAAAAAGTGAAGCGTCACTCGTTCAAAGTTGGAGACCTCATCCTCGCCATGGTCCGACCTATGGTTATCACAAGAAGAAATCAAGGAAAATTCAATCCTAAATGGGAGGGGCCTTTTATAGTTTAAGAGGTTTACTCCAATGGAGCTTATAAGATCGTTGCATCAGATAGAGAATATACTCCGCCTTCTGTGAATGGTAAATTCTTAAAATGCTATTATACCTGAGTTCTAAACACAATGCTCCAAGCTTTACGAGCCTAAACTGAAAGCAATGATACTCCAAGCCATACAAGTATAAACTGTCGGCAAAACACAAAAGATCAAATTTCACTACAATGCTCCAAGCTTCACGAGCCTAAACTAAAAGCAATACTCCAATCTTTACGAGTATAAACTGAAAGAAAAGTACTTGAAAGCTTCATGAGCACAAGTTCTAAACACATATTGCTCCAAGCTTCACGAGCCTAAACTGATAGCATACAAAGCTCCAAGCTTCATGAGCCTAACTGATAAGCACATGTATTCCAAGTCTGATGAATAAAACAAGTGCAAGTAAAGCATTTATTGAAATCAAGTCTAACATACTTATGTGAAAGCACTAAGTCTCAAATACATGAGCAAAAACTGCAAGTGAAAGCAACAAAAAAAATCTAACTACAAGAGGATATAAAACTCCTACACTTCACGAGTTGACCAAAAATAAATATATTGCCTACCTAAAAAAAACTAAGTAGATGGGAGTGATCCCTAGTGCCTCAAAATCTCGTAGGCACTCTCCATTTGAGCTCGGATGTCAGCCGCTTCGCTTGTTGCCTGAAGACTCTCCAAATAGGAGGATGCCTCGTCATGGCCTTCCTACATCGCCTTAAGTGATGTTGTCCATTCTTCTTCGTCTCTGTTCAAGGCGATTTCCTTCTCATCAAGAGCCTTTAGCGCCGCCTCATGACGTCGCCTATCTGCAAGTACAACCTGGCGACAGTCTAATATCTCCTCCAGCTTCAACTTAGCAGTTTCCAAGCCTTGTGTAAAGTCACCCAAATCCACTTTGTAATTGTTCGCTAACTTTTCCTTTTTCAGAAACTCCTGATATTAAGAGACTTGTGAATGAAGACACTGCAAAGTTTCTCTAAGGAGGGATGAATGAGAGTCATAATTGGGTAGTACTCCCAATAACCTCGAAACATGTTGACCCAATTCTTCAGGATCCTGGTAGCTGATCAACTCTGACAAAGAAACAGCCAATAACTGCTTTTCCATAACCCTATAGATCCCAGCCACCTTCTCATGAAAATAAAAAGGTTCGATAGAAGGAGCGCTGGTCCTATGCTCACCAGGAGTCACCGTCTCTTCAGGAAGCCTCTCTGAGTCAACAACTGGTACTCGCTCCATTTCAGCAATCACAGTCTGCTTAGGGATACTCTCGGGCTCAACGGGTGGTAATAACTCCACACCAGAGTTTGTAGCCTATGTAGAAGGACTTACAGCCTCGATTTCTGATTCAGATAGCACCACATCGTGTCCTACTTGGTCGATATCAACAAGAGCCTCTATCATTGTCATCTCTTTTGATGAAAACTCCAAAGAGCGTAAAACAGAAGGATAACTCTTGACACTTGAGATAGTCTCCATAGTAGCATTACAAGTCATTGGCATACTTGGAGCTCGATCGACTTCCTGTACGTCAAGTCCTTCAAACGTTTCCCCTGCAAGCCGTGTCCTTGATTTCTTCCCTGAAGGCGTTAGAGATGGCAAATTTTTTGCTAGTGAAAGTTGTTGCTTTCCATGATGTCTCTCAGCATGAGGTGAAGTCGTTCGGGGTCTATCATCAACAGTCTACAAAAAAGAAGAAGAAAAAAACTAAGTATCTGTCAAATATAAAGAGTATGGGTAAAATTAAAAGAAGACTGTTAAGGAGCAATGGGGGCAAACCTCTTGTACTCCTGTGAGCATAATAACATGCATCTTCAGACAGGGTCTCTCAAGTCCACCATGCTCATGCTCATCAAAGTCTTTCCACTGCAATCTCAAACTCTCCTCAAGACGATTCAAGAAATTCCTATCGCCCTCATCCAGCTTGGCAAGCTTGATGAGTATCTCCTCAGACGAGGTTGGGCGCATGTACTCCCACACCTCTTTTTGTGGAGCATGGTTATAAGAAAGGGACTTTCGTTCCTCCAATGACAGTGAGCTCTGACGCGTTCCATCACTTAATCTGTCCACTACTTCTTCCAAAAACTTTTCTATGTTCTTCACCCACCATCTCCCGTAAGAGGTACAAATCCTCCCATTTCTTTCTCTTGAAGGAAACAGGTGTGCTGTCATAAGCAACCAAAAATAAAACCAATACTCTTTAAAATAAATGTAGTAGTGCGAGTACGAGTCGATCCCACGAGTAATATCTAGTCTAAGTTTTGTGCTATGTGAACAAAGAGGGAGGGGGGGTTGAGTAAAACGAAAACAATAAATAAACAATCTAAAGCGAAGAATCGAATTGAATCAACAGAACAAACCTTGGTCTAATTCAACATCCACCATCGGAATCTTTATAACTGATTATTGATGCAAGTATATATCAATTCATACCATGAATATTCACCATTCGAATTAAATTTAAATCTCTCCTCGATCATAGTTAATTAGAAACAAACGATCTAATCAAGCCTAACTACTAAACAACCTAAGACAAGCGTTGTAGATTTAATATATTAGCAACCTTAAGAATAGGGAGATCGATCAAGTAAACAACACAAGCACAAGCGGTTGCATTTAATTTAGTCGAACGTTCTTCTTAAGATCTAACAATCTCTGAAATGCAGTAGATCATTAAACCCTAGTTGCTTCGTAGATTAGAGGGATCAAACAATTACGAATTTGATATCCAACCTAGCAGTAGATTGCGATGAATAATAAACTAGTAGGCCTCCTAGTAATTAGACAAAACAATCATGAATATAACCACAGAATAACATTCAATACTCAAGTATAAACTGAACAATATAAATAGATTAGATCTCACAGTTTCATTGATTTCGAGGTTTCTGTTTCCTTGACCAAAAATCAAGATTTAGCCACGCAAGGCCAACAATAACAATCCTAAAAAGATTCAATTAAGTAAGAGAAAATGTCGCGCCCCGACCCGCGAAGGCCCAACCGGGCCGGGCGACGCGAACCGAAACCTAACTAATGCGGAATAATTTTGGTGAGGGGTTCCCTCTAACCAACTGGTCTCCCTAAACAATTCATAAGCACCCTTATTGAAACAAAGATTAACAACCTCAAAAGAAATATAATATAATATTCAAATACTCAAAAGGGTTTACATTTATACAAAATACTCATGTAGGAGACTATCTAAACAAAAAGGGTGTAGAAGACTATCACCACTCCTCAAGCACTGCTAGATGCTGACGCGCCAGCAAACACCTGCCCGGTATGGGCCACTGAAGAAGAGCTGAAGTCTGCACCTGCAAAACGCAGCCCGGGTAGTAGTGAGCATAAAGCTCAATTGGGTTCTACACTACGACACACAGAAAAGGAGGGAACACAACAGTGTCGCCCCCAAGCCAGGGTTGGGTGTGCTGCAAGGGCCCCATAACCCTTCACCGGTGTCCCTAGGCATATCAAACCTTGGTCACCCCAATGGATTGGGCCCATCTTGGATACACCTATTGTCGCAGGGTTCCAGCTGTGGTCACCCAAAACGGACTGGGCCCACACTGGTTGCCACTGCTGCAGGGTTTCAGCTATGGTCAACCAAAATGGACTGGGCCCATACTGGTCGCCTCCGCGGGTAGGAACAGACACTGCCTGGGCCGGTACTAGCCCCCGCAGCCCCCAAAGAACACAAACCGACACCGGTTGCACCCTCAACTCCCGGCTCGAGGCCGACACGACCTCTAAACCTCGATCAACAAGAGTATTCAAGTCATCTAATCCTATCATCAATATCGACTGAATACTATAATCCAACCTGGACATTGCTACCCGCCACGGTCCTAGAGCTAAATCCGAGCTACCCGAAAGCCTCGGATCGGCAATCAACCCATCGCCCACGCCCTATCCTTATGCATCTACTGCACAACATAATACAAGTCCAACTAGATCGCTACAGCGATACTATTGACCGTTGCCAGCAAATCCGCAGCGGGTCCCGGCATTACGACGATACCGCGACTGTCAACCGCGCGGACTCCTGCAACGGGAAGCAACCCCGAAAACCCAGATGAATATATAATATAATATTATATGTTCAGAACATATAATATTATTAAAAACACAAAGATCTTATAATTAGGAGCTAAGTGACCTCGTCGATCCAACGTCCAAACGACGTCGGATTCGAGATTCAACTTTGTCACCCGCCGATAAACATGCTGGTATCAACATATCCAAAACCGGGAAACATCTGACGGCTACATTACCCGGAAAACACTAATCAAAACCACTAATCTCATTGATTACCTTTAATTGCTGAAACGCAGCCCATCCGTAGGGAATTCATAACAAATCATAGGAAACTCCGTAAATTATGAAACTGATTGGGTCTGAGAGTCGATTCAAAGATCTACAACTCTCATGTTCATCATAAACCAAGATTATGCATGTACAGACCGAAAAACGCGTCGTAAACCGGTTGTTCTTAAAGAACAAAGAAATCAGAAAAATCTGAGTTTAAACATACTAAAAACCTACTAAAATCTCAATAAAATCTAATGAAAATTACAACAAAAATTAAGATAAACAAGAGACACCCAACCACACTAAGAACACCTAAATCTACCGGCTAGATCAAGAGCAAACCCCCTATTAACCCACGTAGGTAGAAACCTACCGGAAACGCAATCCTCGGCTGAATCCTCGCTGCACGAACACCAAAATGGCTTCAAACAAAGCAAAGGATCTTCCTCTCGCTGCCACGAATCCAACAAGCCTTCAAGAACCCAAAATGATGGCCGGAGGAGGGAGAATGGAGTGGAAGAAGATGGCTGTCGAAAACAAGGGAAATAGGGGCGCGGGAAGAAGGAGAAGGAAGAAGAAGGAGAAGGAAGAAGAAGAAGAAGAGGAAGAAAGAGAAGAGGAAAAGCCAGGGAAGGGGGAGAAGAAGAGGATAAGGGAGAGTGATCGCTCGCAAACATCGTCGTTAAAACATTGCTAACCTCAATCAAATCTTAAATTTATATCCTTGTTCAATCACTAATACTACTAAGTAGACTAGTGGTGAAATCCGGAGTCGAACCACAGGGAATTACTAGGAAAACCAACATCAATTCTCAAAACTCTTGGTCTAAACCAAACACTTCAATGATAGATTGATCTAACTGAGACTATCTAAGAAAGTAAAAGAAAATATTAAGGTTTTAATCAGATAAAAAAAAAGATGTCTTAGGAAATACACAATCCACCCTAGTTTCACCCTTAATCTTCCATAATCATCATCTTGATCACTTCTCTAAGCATTATGGATCGTAAGGATACAAGCTCACACGAATCCCTAAAAGAAGGTTTTATGTTTCCTATGGCATAACCTATCTTTGTTTGGCATAAATCATCTTCGGTCCTACCATTATCTTAAGTTATTCTACTGCTAATGACCTTAGCATGACTTATCTTCACGTAGCATAGATTATCTCAAAGGTAAATCACAAACCACATGCAAACTATCTCATGAATCTCTACACTCAAGTACAACCATCATGTAGGACTAATAATACGTCAACGGAACTCTGTTCCTTCAACTCTATAATCATTAAAATCATATTCATGAGATTATACGTAGAGAAGTTCACAAAAATACAACTAAGAAAGATCAAAAGTTACACTAGGGTTTCATGGTATTCCTAAGAACAAGAAAACTAGCCACTCATCTCTTGGAAATTAGCCATAGGTGTAGAAGATGAAGCCATTGATCCCCGCGGAAAGATCGTCGTCTTTAAAACCCTAACCTTCTCCTCCAAAAGTGCTCCAAAAGCTGATTATTTTCGGCTGAAATAACCCCCTTATGTATTAGAAACCCTAAACCCCGGAATTAGGAGTTATATTTGGACTTAAACTCTAATTTCCCTAAATTCCGGGCTGCTGATGTCATCGGAGCGATCGATCGGACTCAAATCCGATCCATCGTACTGCCCAATCATCTGCCACGTCATCAGTTTCCTTATTCTTCAATTTCTACTCGGAATTCTGATTTGTAGTCAATTCTGAAGCTAATCTGCATGGAATCTGGGAAAGTCTTCAGCAGGAAAGTTCTAGATCTGGAAGTTTTCTATCGTCTCCAAAATATTTCATAATATTCTAATTTATAAAGAATATTTGGAGAATATCCTCTTCAGCATCAACGGAGCAGCTTTCCAGTTTGTAAATCTCCATCTATTCTTCAAACTGTCATCATACCATCAGGAATCTCGCAATGTGTCCAACAAAAACATTGAAGATCTCTGAGTCTTCTACAATTTGCCAAAGTTTCAGAATATTTGGAGTTTCAGAGAATATCTGGCGAATATTTTCCCAATGGCGGACGAAGCTATATTTTCTTCATTTTAGCCGAATTTCTTGTATTTCTTCTCAAATCCTACTTAAACCAGAAATCAAGCAACATGATATCAAATACACCTACTCTAGGCCTAACAAAGATAGTTTAAGGGGTTTAATTAGGAATAATTAGTGACTTATCAGAGAGGAGAAGAGAGAAAGTCTTCTCTGCCTCTGACAGTGGAGAGCGACGGCCAACGGTGGTCGTCCTCTCAAATTGCACCGCCAAGACATTCTGGCACAGGAAGATCGATCTTCTTAGCAAGGAAAAGAACGATCTCCTTAGAAAGGAAGATCGATCTCCTTTGCCCATAAACTCAAACTTGGGCTAAAACACAAGCCCAAGCTCGGATCTTCCGATCCCGGGTCCACCTAACCATTCTAATCAAACACTAACACAAACACGGTCAGTGTGTGCACACGCGGGTGTGAAACAAACCGACAAGACGCAATTTACCAAATTTCCCTTGTGGTCTACAATGAGCCACAGGCCCAACCCAGGCAGTCGACCTAGGAATAGAGGGACATGTCCTCACAGAAAACCTAGGAAAAATATCAAAAAGTAAAGAGTGGCAGCCAAAAGTATCTAGGAATCCCCCCTTAAATCCTAGAAAGAGTCCTATTTATAGCCCAAAGTCTCTCCATCCTCGGATTAGATCTGAGCCCTTGAATTTCTTCACTCGAGAAGGGAAGATCGATCTTTACATAGGGAAAGATCGATCCTTTGATCTCAATTTCTTCAATATCTGACTACGCCCCGCGGAAGATCGATCCTTTGATAGGGGAAGATCGATCCTTTGCATCGCCGATTTTCTCAATTTTCTCGGGTGAAAAGAGGATCGATCCTTTCATAGGTGATGATCGATCATCTGAAAATATGCTCTCTGTCAGGATTTAATTCCCAACATAGATCCATCCTTTCAAGGGCAATGATCGATCCTTGTTCCTTCAGCTTGGATTTCTTCATTACGTCGTGATAAGATCAATCTCTCCATTATAGAAGATCGATCCCTTTATGCAAAAACTGCCCAAATATGCTCTTTTTGTCCTACTTCGCACTCAAAGACTTCAATTGTATCCTAAATCAAAATATAAGGAATCTGAGGGTATTTAGGTATCAAATAAGCACAGGACACTAAGTATTAAGGGGTAAAAATATGACATTATGCATCATCATCAGATACAGAAACGTCTTTCGACTGTCCTTCCTGTTGAGATAGTCCCAATGGGCAAGCATCACACCAGGACGAGGTTCCTCCAGAAGATGTTGAGGACCTTTCAAAGGAATGCCTTGATCAAAGCCGAACTGACGACCTACCCGATGAGGGTTATATGGCTCAGCATACATCTTCAAGTTCTCAGAAATTATTCTCAATGGAAGGACGCCTCGACGAACAGAAGTGATGAAGTTTCGGACATCCCATGGGAGATGATCTTTCATTGAATGCCACTCATCGTGTGCATGTTGCTCTTGAAAAGCACGTGGTTGGAGATAGAAATTATCCTTCATATTCAACTTATCCCTTGCTTGTGCAGCTAGAAGTTTCTGAGGCCCACGGAACATTAAATGCTTCAAATCAGGAATGTCTTCTTTATTAATGTCAATCGAAGAAAGATCCCAACACCGAAGGATGCCCTTTTCATAAAGACCCCGGATGTAGCGATGCGTGCATCCTATTAAAATATGAATGCCCCAGTGGACGCTTGCAAAACCTTGTCCGGTAGGGTGTAGACACATCACTCTCATACCTCTGTACAAAGCACACAGAGATGTTGGAGCTAAAGCAAAAAAACATCCCTCAACCATCAAACACACCGGTATGAAAACTCCAGGGCGAATGCAAAACTCTGAGTTCGAAACGACATAACGGCACAACCAAATCGAAAGGAAAGCCGAAGTGTAAAGTCCTTCACCGAACGCTTCGAAAGGCTCGAAGCCTTCACTATATAGAGGAGACTTCGTCCAAAGGCAGCGACCCTTATGCATATAATCTTCTGGAGAGCTATATTTATGTAGACCACGATAGAATTACCTGGTCAAATCTTCAAAGGATACCTTACCCTTACTGCCGGCAAGTTCTTTCCATATAGCCATGAGGCGATGAGCATTTGGAGGGTAAGGAGGGATATCCTTGTGAGTCCCATCAGTGGGATGGAGGTCTCTCTCATCAGGAAGACGCTCATCATACATCATGCCGATGATAGGAAGACCGCTGATGGCGAAGATATCGTGAAGCATCACAGTCATGAAGTGATGAGTGCATGAAAGTGCACTCTGAACATGACTAAGAGCAGATTATTTACTTAGTTTTCATGATTAATATAGATGATTTCGTCCGTATATGTTGCTTCACAAAGTTATTTGTATTATGCAGGAAATTGAAGCAAAGATGGGGCTTTAACGCCAAAATTGTACCTTCTTGAAACGAACCAAATGAAGTGTCATATATGGTTGGATAGCTCTTGAAGTCTAGTTTCTGGAGAATTTTACGGTTCGTGATTCCAAGTTTTCCACATGAAGTTACAACATTTTACGTACCAATGCGCAGTGCTGAATGAATAGTGACGGTCGACCGTCAGATCTCTCGGTCGACCGTCACGTTCAGAAATTCTCACGGTCGACCGTCGGATCATCCGCGAGATCGACCGTCACGCTCAAAATGCTCACGGTCGACCGTGGCATCGACCGTCAGCCTCTGTCAAGGAAAATACTTCGCAGGGTCGATGCGAAGATCGACCGTAGCTTGTCAAAATAAATTGTGCACCTCATGGTCGACCGTCAGGGTCTCACGGTCGACCGCCAGATCAACCAGGGGCGTATAACGGGTTTAAACTTAACTCGAGTTTGCTAATTTTTGGACCCTATAAATAGAAAAGTTAGGGTAAGTCAGGGGGAGTTCTTGGACATTTTTTGGAGGCTTTTTCCTGGGCATTTTCTAAGAGAAGAAGATGAAGACATCTCCATGCATGGCCGAGTAATCCGCGGGCATGGCGGATGGATGATCTAGCGAGGACTAGGGCTTCTTCTCCAACAATGATTCATAGTTTTAATCTTTATTGTTAAACTCTTTTCTATGTATTGGATCTTCAAAGATTATTTTCAGATTATAGATTTCTATGTGGATGATTAATATTATAAACCCAGTCATGCTTTTTTTATGATATTGTGATCCCATAGTAATCTCTTTTGATTCTCCTACCGAGACTCGCGAGACCTTTGCTATGCATTGCCCGTAGTGACAGCTGGTATTGTGTATTCTTAGGGATCTGGTAAGACAAGTTTGGGGCTCTATCCCAAGGAATCTTTGTTATGCATTGCCGATTGTGAGAGTTGGTATTGTGTATTCTTAGAGATCCGGTTAGATAGAGTTAGGGCTTTGTCCCGATGAACTTTTGTTGTGTGTTGCCTGTAGTGACAGCCGGTATCGTGTATTCTTAGGTTTGGGGTGGATGAAGTTAGAACTATAATAAGGAAGAATCAATAGTAGGAAGAGACATTTATATGTTTTGTTAGGTTTATAGTTCCATATCTTCCGGTTAAGGTGATTGGGATGTGAATCCCTTAACTGAGTATTATATGAACCATTGAGAAGAGAAGAACCTAAAACCGAGTGAAGTGATTCCTGAAGCCTAGCCTCATTCAAATCTTGATTTCTTTCGTTAACTTTATCTTATCATTACATCTTCGATCTATTTTCTTAACTTTTATCGCTCTTGATTGTTTTCGATATATTGTTATCTGTGTTTCTGGATCTTTCCTGCTTGTCTCTCTGTGGGTTCGACCTCTCTTATGCTGTACTGCACCGCGACCGCTGTGCGTGACACATTTGAGCGACATCATGAAGCATCACAGTCATCTCCCCATGATGGAACATAGAAGTGTTAGTATCTGGATTCCACCGTTCCATCAAGCCACAAAGAGTTGCTCGTAAATGGTATAGTAACCAAGGGAGCAATAGATGGACCCAAAAAGCCTTAGCCCCTCAAAGAGCTCTTCGTTCTTATTTAGAACTTCAACACCCAATTCGTTGTACCCAGGTATGAGTCCATAGGATGGGTACCGATACTCAACCCAGTCAAGACCTTTGTAAACCATGTGTTTCCCAAGACAAGAAAGGGGTAGAGAATTTGGACCTTGCGACACCGGACAGATGAACAGGCCAGGAAAGCTGTGATACTTAAGGCACTTGAATTTTTTCCCTTGGCGAATCTTTCCATCAGTAATATTGCAAGACATGGTATAGTACTCATCCACTCCATCATTGATTGTGTAAAGATCTGAGCGAGCCAAATTGGTCAAAGCAGTGCAAGCTTCAACACCACCTGTGGAAGAAGAAGACATCCTGTATAAAAAAAAGGCAAGCAAGTGAGTAATAATTGCAAAAAAAAATGCAAACAAAAGAATTGTCTCAAAAAAAAAATTCTCAAAGCATTGAAAAAAAAAGAGAAAAGGGAGGAAAATCCACAAAAAAAAGAAAAAGAAAAAAGAAGAAGAAGAAGGAGTTCTCTCGAGAAAGGAAACCTCAGGAAAAAAAAAGATTCACAAGACTCCAAAAAGGTTAAACAACAAAAGACATAAAAGAAAAAAAAAGAGGAATAAAGGAGAAGGAAGGGATGCAGCGAAGGAGGCCTAGGGTTGTCACGCTGCCACCCCTTCTTCTCCCTCCTTCTCCCTTCTTTGCTTCCACCCTGCTCTCTCTCTTGCTAAAGAGAACCATCGGATCTCTTTCCAGGCGAAATCCACTCCAAGCCCATCCATATCGGCAAGCACCACCTAAAAGTCCTTCATCTCCTGCAAGATTTAGTCCAGCCCGAGGCCTCTGCTTCTCCACTTCGACGGTGAAGCTTGGTATCGATCCCATCCAAGGAGGGGAGCGTCCGTCGCCGTCCAAGGCCTCAAGTCCACCGTATCGGCCTTCCTACATCCGTTGATGTCCTTCATTAACGTCGTCGTCGCCGTCTTTGATCCAGACCAAGGAATTCGTCGCCGTCCTCCAGCCACCCGCGAGGCGTGAAGTACACCTGCAGTAAGGTCCACCCCGCAGCTTCCTCTGCTTCTCCACTTCGATGGCGAAGCTTGGTATCGATCTCTGCGGACTCCATGGGACCTTTGCTTCTCGTTGACAAGCCAACCTGTGAGCTTCATCTCGGCAAGACATCTTCCTCTCACTGGTGAAGTTCCATCACGCGTCTCGCGCCCTTCCCGTCAAGATCGCCACCGAGTTCCCACGATCGGGCCATCCTCACCGTTGAGAAGGCCACCAAGCCCTCGCTGCCACTCACTGCCTGGATGCACATCTGCCACCCTTCGGCACCAAGTCTTAGCCCACACCTCCAAGCGTGGGCTCAAGGACGAAGAAAGCTTTTCACCCGGCTGCAATCAAACTTGCCCAAGAACCTTCCAGCGACCAAGAAACTCATCATCGAGATCGTTGCCGTGCCATCGTTGTTGCTCGCTCTGCTTGCCGATGCACTGTTCTGACGGCTTCTCCATTGTGCTGCTACCTGGACACACATCGCAGCTATTCACCGATTGCTGTTGTCGCCTCACCACAACATTGTCGGCCGATCGAAGGTAGCTGTCGATGCCTCGCCGCACAATATTTTGGCAAGAATCACGCCAAGGCCATGCCTCTAAGGATTCCTCGGATGGAGAAGAAAGAAACCATGGTCGCTGGAAAAGTACAAATCCAAAAAAAAGGGGGCGGGACTAAAATAAACTAGAACTTTGATGTGCCCAGAGCTGCCGTCGCAACCATATACAGTGCTTCTATCCATACTATAGTCTGACGGATTTTCCATTCATGCACATCAAAGGGTTGCCATGGAGGGTTCTCATGTTTTTGATCCTATCATCGAAAAGAATACCGGATCGCACAACACGGTGGAGCAATAGTCATGGGATCAGTAATGCTGCATCGAATAGCAGAGCAAGTTGCGCCATCTTCGTCCACAAGACATATTTCTAGTCACCCCCCACAAGCCGTCGCTTCGTGATGTACGACCGGTTACCGTCGTAATACAACCTCAAACAAGAGGTACGGATGGTATGGAAAAGAAATATGAGAATAAGGGAGACTAAACAAAAAAAGGAAGATGATGGCATGCATTCAAATTAAAGAATAACAAATAAAAAAGCAGCAGCCATGTCGCAGAATTCTAGACAATAGAGAAGAGATCAAGGGAGAGAGAGAGAAAAAAAAACCTGACAGAGCTTCTCCAAATCTCCCTCCTACGTGGAGCCAAGACTCAGGTCAAAAGGATTTCAAAGGTCTGCCTTGGATGGGGTTCATGAGATATACTTGAACTCCTATATGAACTCCTACTTTTGACTGAGAGCATATCTTGTGGCAATTTAAATCCAATTTGGACAAAAAAAAAACAAGAATTTGAGTAAAAAACAATCCTATTCTAACAAGGTTTGGATATCTTCAAATATGAAAGATGTCCAAACTAACAGGACTCATAGTACAAATTACTAGAGTCCTAGTTCACTTATTCCTTCGGAACACCCAAAATTGGTCACCTAGGATAAAAATTCTTCCAATTTTCGGAATTATTTAATTGGCTAAAAAAAAGAAAAAAAAAGAAAGAGTAACGTAGGATGAGCATACATGAGTCCTACTAAAACTCTAATTCTTCCAATTTTCGGAATTTATGGCTGAAACCAATCGACATAGAGTCCAAAACTAAATAGGACTATAGAGTCCAAAACTAAATAGGACTGTAGAGTCCAAAAAAAAAAAAAAAAAAAAGAATAACGTAGGATGAGCATAGTCCTACTAATTCATCAAATTTTTGGAATTTATGGCTGACACCAATCGACATAAAGTCCAGAACTAAATAGAACTCCAGAGTAAAAAAAAAAGAAGAAGTAAGAAATAGTAACGTAGGATGAGGATACATGAGTCCTACTAAAACTCTAATTCTTCCAATTTTCAGAATTTATGGTTGAAACCAATCGACATAGAGTCCAAAACTAAATAGGACTCTAGAGTCAAAAAAAAAAAAAACTCATCGTATATCCTACAACCCGTACATCACATGACATCATATTAGGCAAAACATGTCAAACTCTTCGAGCCCCGCGTGTTCAAATCATATAAGTTTCTCACGCAGGCCTCGAGGGGGCATCAGTTGACACTGATTTTAACTAAGGCTTAAATTCATAATATTTATGAAATTGCCCTTGCTCATGCCTTAGATTTTTTGCAAAGGCTTGAAAATATTCAAACATGCCCAATTAAATTCAAAACTTATTTAAAGTACTCTACACATGCTCTCCTGGGTGCCAGGAGAGCAAGGGGTATTTTGGTAATTATCACCTCCAAGGGTATTTTGGGAATTCCAATGAAACAGACATACTGAGTTTGCATTATACAACTCTTTCAATGGTCCTTAGATGGTTTTGATGGCCTCCAATACAAACATGCACGTCTAAAACCATCTTTTCTTCAAAAGGGCATTTTGGTCATTTTCAACCCCTAGTGGGGTAATGACTCAAAATGAACGTACAAACTCACACATATCAGCGCTTCAAGATCCCATCCACCTTAGGGGTATATCCGTCCAAAACATACATGGACACTATATGAACAACAAGGCCAAAAGTGCATTTTGGTCATTTTACACTTTTATGGGTGTGAAGGTCCAAAACATAAACATCTTTCCTACTTCAGGGGCATTTCGGACCAAAATACATGCGACCGAAGGATATTTTGGTAATTTACACTCCGGCCCAGCTGGAGATATTTTAGTAAATTTTTCAAAATATGATATGAAATATTCAAAATTCAAAACAAACATTCAAAATTTGAGTAAATATACAAATTTTGGACAAATATTTAGAATTCAAACAAATACTAGAAATCCAAACAAACATTCGGACAAATGTTCGAATTTAAACAGAAAGTTCAAAATTCAAATGGAAATATTTCCAACTCCCCTATCCTAGGAATAAACTACGTGACTCTTAGATATGGAGTTCAAATTCAAAATAGAGAATATCTCTTCAGACTTCTAACACCTTGGGAACAAATCCCTCAACCTCCTAACACCCTGGGAACAAATCCCTAACTCCTTAACACCCTAAGAACAAACTCCTAACACCCCAACACCCAGGCGCGATTCTCTCAGCTCCCAGATACGGTAGGCCACTTTCAATTTCAAAGTGCCCGCCAGACTTCCCATCCGTTGTCTATAAAAAAAGAGGAGGGGAAAACAGGACAAGAGGTTGAAAAAAAGAAAAGAGAGGTTGGCTGAGGTTTGAGGAAAGAAGAGAGGTTGGCGGAGATCAACTCTTGGCGATCCAAAGAAGCAGACACGCTGCTGGAGTCCCGAAGGCACACCAAGAGAAAGAGAGATCCTGAAAGCCAAAGCTTGAAGAGCCGAGATAAAGAAGCCAGAAGCAAAGACGTCAGAGACACAAAAGTTAAAGCTTCACCAACTTGGAGATCCTACAATTCCAAAGAATCCAAGGAGGAAGACAGAAATAGATCCGTACTGGTAACAAAGGTGAGGGTCGAAGGCTTCACCTCCGCCCAATATCCTTCCTACTTCTTTCTTTTTTCCTTTGTCATTTTTTTTAACTTTATTATTAATATAACGGGGCTTTAAGTCCTGGATCTGAAATTAGGGCTCTTCCCTTTGGGGATGTAAATAATGGGAAAATTTCAATCACGAATACATATGTGTGATGAAATTGAAACCCAGGAGTGTTATTCCCACAATCACCAACCGATATAATTCAAACTTTTGTCACAATGAAATCTGAAATCTCGTTCCCGCGAGACCTGAGCTTTTATTATCGTACAACCTTACTACCCATTCTCGGTCCTAGAGCTAGATCCGAGCTATCCGAGAGCTTCGGATCGGCGTGTAACCCATCGCCCATGCCTAACCTGAAATGCCTCTAATGCATACGGTGTATAAACCTATACAAGCATCTAACCTAGATGTCACTATATGCCACATCAACATTAGAGTTCAACAGTTAAGCTACAGTATGATAAGAATCCAACCATATTCTTCAGCAATAATCGGCAATGCCGTTATACAATAGCCTTCAGTATACACCGTTATACAATAGCCTTCAGTACACCCTGTGAAGATCGATCCTCTCTTCGTAGCCAACCATCATCAAACATGTGATCAATCTTCATGTCCCATCAATCCTCCAAAAAGGGGTCTTCTGTCTGAAACAAAAGAGATCGATCTTCTCATCCAAGAAGATCGATCTTCCCAAAGTGGGTGTTCTGTCTGGAACGGAAGAGATCGATCTTCTTATCCAAGCAGATCGATCTTCCCGAAAAGGGTGTTCTATCTGGAATAAATGAGATCGATCCTCTTAAGTAGAAGGTCGATCTCCTTCAGAAGAAATAGAATGCTGACTCATGAATGATCGATCTTCTTCCCTTCATAGTCAACAGCCTACTTGGCAAAAAGAAGATCGATCTTCATGTCTATGAAGATCGATCCTTCTTCCTGCTGACAACACTTATGAATAGTGATGCGAATCCAATTTCTTGGATTCGAACTATCAAAACTCGTTGGATTAAAACGAAACTTGGAGGGGATGCACAATTGGGTGTGGGGAATCTAATGAAACCAAGAAATCAGACTTTAGACGATCAAATCCTCATATTTTAGAAAAATTGCATAAAAGCCGACAAAACCGATGAAAACTCAATTACATGGATTTGATCTATCAAACGGCGATGAAATCCATTCAAACTTTAAGGGAAGGCAAATTTGATGGTAGGGGATCCATTCATGTAATAAAATCCCAATTCCAATCGCGAAGTATAAGATTTGGACCAATCTAGTCTGGAAACCAACAAAAATACTAAAAATGTCCAAAAGAATACGAAAACGGTTCAATAGCAATATGCAACACATGGCAATGAACTAGAATACAAGATTTCAAACCATTCTATCAAGCAAAACTACATAAAAACATAAGAAAAAAAAAAGATCCTAGGGTTTCCAACTCATAGGAATTGGGTAGAAACACCTACATGTAAAGATAAGCAAGCGATCTACGAGATCCTCCACTCCGATCCTCGTGGATCCGTGCCAAAAATCCGTAGCCCCAAGGTCCAGCCGGCAGCCAAGGGGGAGAGAGTAGAGGAGATAGAGAAGAAAAGGAAAGAGAGAGAAAGGGAAGGGTATTTATAGAGATCCAAACTGATCTCGGCCGTCCAATTCGATTTTTCCCGATCGAGATCCGATCATCTGATCGGAAGCTCTAAGGTCCTAATCAATTACATACATCAATCCAAGGTAGTGTGTGCAACGCGGGTGCAAAACCGATTGCCAGGGAGAATTTTACCAAATTACCCCTGGGTCAATAACAGCCATACGATCATCCGATCGTATCCGACGTGAAGCCAAACCAACATGAAACGACCCTCGACCTAAACGGTTGAGCCAGCTTAGAGGAACGGGTCCTCACAAGCCGGAGGGGAGGAGGAATTGCGAGCTTAGGGATGGAAAATGTTGGTAGGTAAGGAGTGATGAAAGAGGACCACGTGTGGGAGAAAAAAGAAGGAAGGAGAGAGGAGAGTAGTGGCCACGTGGAGAAAAAACAAAGAAAAGGGAGGAGAGAGAGGAGAAGTGATAGGTGAATTGGTAGGCAGCATTGAGAGGAAGATAAGGAGAGAAACGAAAGAGAAGGGGTTGGTCGGGTAGTCAACAAGTCATAGAAAGAGAGAGAGACAGAAGGTGAGTAAATGTCGACGGGCTAAAAATCGGTATGTTATTTATCATTAGTTTTTATTTATCAATGATAAGCCTTATATAGTATTTTACATCAAAATTAATTTAGATTAGTTTATAAATGTTGTATTTTTCATCAAAATTAATTCAAATTGGTGGAAAAATTAGAAAACTAGTATTTGTCCGTATTTGAAGGTGTTAAAAAAAGTTTAAAAATTTTCATGAAGTTCCTGTTGGAATGCTATCTGTTTTTGAAGGTGTTATTAGAGATGCCGCCCAAGGAGCGTGTGGACATCGGATGGGAGCATGGAGAGATGACTAATGGGAACATACATCACTAGAAGTGCAAGTATTATGATATGATCGAAAAGGGAGGAAGGGTGAGCATACTAAAAATGCATGTGGATGGTATTGCAGGAGACACGAAGAAATGCACTAAAGTGCCATGCATAGGAGGTCAGGCGGGCACTTAAACAAATGATAGAGGCAGTAAAGGAGGGGAAAAAGGCAGTCGAAAGAACTAAATTAGAGATCGATAGACCGGCTACAGAGTATCCGGTTGTTGATGACTTTGAGGGTATGGGGACGATGTAGAAACAGAATTTTGTGCAGCTATGAACGAGTCGTCAGAAGCTCGATGGGCGTGGGAGGATGGGTGTGGGAGGAGATTCAACGGCAAAGGGACAGATTTGGGCCGGAGGAGAAGAGTCAATTGTCCCAGAGACAGGCTCAAAGGAGCATACGTTTTACTGAGAAACAGTTTTATCACCATGCTACTCAAGATTATGATCATGGCGCAAAACATCTAGGGGCCAAGGCCGGTGTGGTATATAAGAAAGGGGAAGGGCAACGTAAGTTGAGGGACTAAGCAAAACTACACTTCTATGTGGGAGGGATTGGCAGTGATCGATGCAGAGATTAGTTCATTTTCGTCTTCCCCTTGGTACCAGCATGGTTACTATGGAGAGAAATATGATCAGGACAATTATGCTACATCCCAGCATTCTAGTCACATCAGCCAGCCTCAGTGGCTACAGGAGTCTACCTTCATGCAGGGTATTTTTGAAGATACCGGATCATCTGCTTTGATATGGCTTGAAAAGTGTCGTGACTTAACAAATCTGCTCAAAATTACAAATCTATTTTGAAACTACTAACTAACTACTTTAGGGGTAGCTAGCAGTGAATCCGAGTCGAATCCACAGGGAATGCGTAGGAAAGTAATTAAACTACTAACTCAAACTAAGTATTCCTATCAATAAGTTGAGGAAAGATTCAGAATTGAAATTAAACTAACTTTATACTAAAGGATTGATAAATATGAGAAAAGATACCAGGGAATTCATAATCAATAACTAGGATTCTGCCATATCTTCTTATGATTAGACCGATCTAACCAAACTGAATGGTTTTCCTAATGGTTGATAGGTGAATGGCTAGTTCTCCCTATCACTCAATAAGTTCTGGTTAGAATCCCTTGTCAATGAGAGCAATTATCTAAAAGTCAGTGACCTAATGATTAGTTATGATCACTGCTAATGAATTCTCTGATTAGGATGCATTCATCGCGAGAAAATAGTATAATATGGATTTAAGTGAAAGATCAAGATGGTTCTAGCACCTTGAGGTCACAAAATAGAATGTATCAAGGATTAGAAGTTACCCCTAGTGGTTCTAGCACTAGCGTAGTGGTTCTAGCACTACGAAATCCCTAATCTTGAATTAAGATGAATAACGGATTAAGAGTTGATCATAATGGTTCTAGCATTACGTGTAATGGTCATAGCATCACAAGACTCTTAATCTCGAGAAGAAAATCCTCACATCCATGGTTCTAGCATGAATGTTTTGATGAGAATCTCTAATCTCAAGCCCAAACATACTCAAAACCTAGATCTAGGGCATAAAGGAACAAATCATTCATCCACTAATAATAAAATCACACCAAGTTCATAAAGAAATTAGGATCAATCCATACAAAACATTTAAAGAGGTATACAAGTCCTAAATCTTAGAAATCCCTAACAGAAACCCTAGTTACATCATAAGAATCCTATGGTAAAAAGTTTAGCTACTCATCTTTAGGGTTTGATCCATAGATGAAGGTTGATGAACCTCTTCCGCCATGGATTTCCTCCCAAAAGATTCTAAAATGAAAAGTTAAAAAGAGGAAAAAGAAACTAAGAAAAAGTGCTCCCTCTCCTTGGCATCCAAGTATCCAAGAGAGAGTCTAGAGAGCCCCCTAGAGACCCTAAAATATGCCTATTTATAGCCTAGGCATCCCCTTAACTCGGATTAGATCTGGGCATTTGATTTTGCTTAATTGCTATCAAATGATCGATCATTTGGGGGTGATGATCGATCATTTGAACCCAAAAAACTGGCTGCGCCCGAGTATGATCGATCATTCGAAAGGAAATTATCGATCATGTAAAATATGGCTCTCTGTCGTCTCTGCTACAGTGCAATGATCGATCCTTATAGGGAAAGATGATCCATCATATGTTCTACGTATTTACTCTTTTGTCATTCAGACTACGCGCATTGGTACTAAAAATGTCGTAACTTCATGTAGAAAACTCAGAATCACAAACCATAAAATTCTCTCGAAACTAGACTTCCAGAGATTTTCAACCATATATGGCACATCATCAGGTTCTTCATGAGAAGGGACAGTTTTGATATCAAAGCTGGCCCATCTTAGCTCCTTTGACTTCACAGGTTCTTTATTTGTTCATTTTAGCACTAAACTTAATCTAATCTTCGCTGAGGATCCTAGTACCTGAAATGAAGAGAAGACAATCAAAATAGCATTGCTCGGAGACTAACGAGACCTAGTTACACGAGTCATTAGTGCACTTTTCATGTCTTATCACACCCCCCAACTTGATCTTTGCTAGTCCTCGAGCAAAGCAATACAAAAGTTAAAATAAAGCAGGAAACCTAACTAACCACTTTCGTAGGTCTCACGATTACACTTAGCATGTGTAACAAGTGTTTAAACCACTGGGTGGCCCCAGTGGAGGAGTTATAGTCTCCTGAGAGTTTCCAGTGATGATACCCACAAACATCTATACATCCCCTTGACATATCATTAGAAATCAATCACAATATTCATTAATTCCAATGCGTAAAATAGAAATAATATTCATGAATATATTCATTAATTCATAGTCACATAAGAGCAAAGTAAATCAAAACATGTCATAACACACTTCCAATACTTCAACATATTTAATCATGATTCAAAAATAACTTTGACTCTCCAGTGTGTGAATTTGGTTCCACATGTATCAGAATATCCATTATATCGAAGCATTCAACTATTCAAGATCACAATTCTAAACATACACATATTTTCCACTATCACATAACAATAACTGTTCTTTTTTTTCTTTTTTTTTACAAGGAAAATCACCCGTTCTACACGAACAACATGTTGATCAGGAACATTGCACGGTTACTAAGATGAAATCCTATTTCTTCTTTTCTTTTCATTCATAAGGACTTTCAATCGTTTTACACGAACAGAACGCTGGCCAGGCATCCTGTCCGGTTACTAAGTTGGAAGCCTTACACTCGCCAACACATATACTTATTGCGAACTGAAAATTGCATGTATTCATGTATCTTCTATGACATGCCATAAAATTGTAAATCTATCCTAGTTTCAGTCTTAAAATCTAATTTCAATTCCTAAACATGTGGAAGTGCATATGTGCAATAGAATATGTCCCGGGCGCCCCGTGTCGATGTCACATACCGTGCTGGTAGGTTGCCGGCAAGGCGCGTGCCACTGGCATGGAAATCCATGCTTATATATATTTCTATCATGCTTTAGAAGCCTGACTATTTGATAGTCATGGTGAGAATTGTTGTGATGAATCGTCGGTTTTGCATGATGTATTAAATGATGATGTGGTGTCTATTTGCGTTGATGATAATGAAGATGAGCATGCTGGTAAGATCCCCTATAAGGAACCTCAGTTTGAACCTCTACACTCCGTATTATCCACATTATACATTGTGAGGAGAAGAACTCTGATATGAGTTAAGAACATGTCAGTTCCTATCGTCATTTCATTAAGGATCGTTTCAAACGACGTTCTTGTCCTGTGCACACTTTGTTTGCTAAGGACGTTCCTTTCTTCCCAGATGAAGAATGTCTACATATCTTCACCATTTTTCGGGCCATGTATTTCTTCACATGGAATCATTAACCTCCTAGATCTTGTTTCGAAAGTGGCTAGCGAAAGACGTCAAATTGCGCGCTTCCTGGGAGGCAACCTAGTACTCCATTTTTAGCTAGGATCTTATCTTAGTTTAGGTTCTCTCCTTTCCATTAGATTAGGCTAAAAAAAAATATTCACCTTCCGCCAAGCCACCGAGACCATGTTTTACCCCGACCGTCCCTCTCCCAAGTTTTCCCTGATTTTTCTCTAGTTGTTTGTCGATTTCCCCCCTTTTCCTTGATTTTTTCTCTCCTCCAGGCTCTGGCCTATTCATGGCTCGATCACGGCTCACCCAAGCTTGAGTACGAGCCAGGAAGCCATCGTCCTAGCTCGGATCGGCTTGTGGTGGCTCATCCCCAAGCCGCCACCATCCGCTCGCCGTCACATCTCCTCCGACAACCCCATCCCTCCAAACCTCTACCCAAGCCACCACAGTCACCCATTCTCCGCCCTCCTCCACCATCATCCCTCTCTCCTCCATCGACGACGACCACTCCCCAAACCGACCTCCGCCTTGCCAACCTCGATTGCTGCCTTGATTGCCATAATCTAATTCCGACGACCTCCACTGAGCCGACCACCACCATTCCACCACTTGAAGGCCCCGATTCAATGATCAGACCCCATAGGTCGATTCATAGGGCTTCCATGATTCCTTCTCTGCCAACCCCGTCCTCTGGTGATGAGGTTTCACCGTCAATCCATCATCAGCGAATTTTCAGCTATCCGATTGCTGCTAGATGTGATCCAGGTGCTACAAAACTCAGATTTTCGATCGAACGGTCAAAATCTTTGATTAGGACCTAAACAAGCACCCTCAGGCCATCCAAACATCCCAGAGCTTCCATGAGTATTAAATTCTCTCTATCTCCGCCAATTTTAAATCTGATTTTGTCGCGAGCTGCAGACCGTGGATAGGAAGGACAGTACTTGATGATCGATCATTTCATCCCGTAGAAGTGTCACTCCCTAAGGATGATCGATCATTTGAAAGCAAATGATCGATCATTTGCATCGTCAATTTTCTTAATTTTCTCAGCTGCAAAGATGATCGATCATTTCAAGGGAAAAGATCGATCCGAGTAAACGTAGCTCTCTGTCATCTCTGGGTGAATAAATGATCGATCATTATAGGGGAAGAAGATCGATCATCTTTCCCGTGTATTTTCTCTTTTGTCATTTAGATTGCGCCATTGGTACTAAAAATGTCGTAACTTCATCTAGGAACTCGGAATTACGAACCGTAAAATTCTCCTAAAACTAGACTTCAAGAGATTTCCAATTATATATGGAACATCATCTAGTTCTTCATGAGAAGGTACAGTTTAATCTTTCAAGTTAACCCATGTAATAGTTTCAGCTTCTTTGCTCTTTTTAATTCCAATTTCCTGCATTTTTCAACCAATCTTTGTGAAGCAACATATAAGTGTAAAAATAATACTAAAGGGGTTGATTAAGAGTGACAATCTAGCAATTGATATAGTTATAAGACTGTTTAGAGTGCACTTTCATGCACTGATCAGTATTGCGGATGACAACTAATTTGGTGCTATGGATGGATGATTTGATGTGTTGTTAGTTTGTTTGATCTCCTTTAATGCTTTCATGTACATGTTATATTTTGTGTGTGGATTGAATGCTTGTACATGTTTGATATGCCATGACCTACAAAGGAGACTTTGCCAATTGTTTTCCCGATTTTGGTGTCTTTTATGTTTTATTACTAAATTCTTTGATAATTCACTTGATGTTTTGGAAATGTACTTCTTTTGTTAGCATGGATTGATAAAAATCGCTAACTTTTGGTTCTCTCTATTCTCTATACCTCTTGCATTACTTCATATGCTATTTCCAAAAAAAATTATGATGCTTTACTTGCTTAGTCTAGAGGTATGAGATATAGGTGCTAGGTGTTTAAATATTTATGTCCAGGGGTATTCAACATTTTTTTGGAGGTGGAATCGATTTTTGGGCGTCACTATGGCTATCTCTACTCTTTATTCTTTGACTTATTTTTATGATTTAGTGTAATTGAAGACAATTACATTTTATTTGGGGGGTAGCATTCATGATTTCATGCTTATATTTTTATGATAACCAATATTATACACCCTTGAGTTATGCCATGAGAATGAAATTGTGATATTTATTGATGAAATATGCTTAGTTTAGAGACATATTTTATGATTTATTCTGATTCTCATATGTGATATAAGAGATAGCTAAAGGTTTTTGCTATGTATGCCATTATTTCTATACTTCAACACTTTTGTCATGAATGAAAGATGACTTGACATGTCCTAAGGCATTTGTTCATTTTCACATGTTGATGAGTTGATATGAGATTCTATGTATGATACTAAGATAGATTTATGACTATATGCCATGTTACATGAAAGTATGAAATCATGTGAACAAAAAAACAGCTTTATATGATAAAAAGGTTTCATACTTAATAACCGGTTAATGTGCCTAACAAGGTGTGTTGTTCGTATAAAACGGTTGAAATTCCTGAAAAATGACTAGTTATGATTTTTAATTTTCATGATTTGAGCATTAGAGTCTGAATGGTGTTCTACACCTAGTGCCCTAAAGCCATCTGATTTGAGAGTCACTAGCTTGAACCTCGTTACATGGACCTTGAAGAAAACTTAAAAAACCATAACGTTGCACATGTCATATGAAAAAATAGAAAAAAAATTGCAATTTGGTGAATAAAAATTTGTACTTGGCTAATTCATATTTTTGTTTGGTTGAAATGTTTGAATATAATTGATACTTTGATACATGTGGAACCTTTTTCACACACAGGATGTGCTGGAGTTGTTTTTAATTGTGGTTAAATATGTTGAAGTGTTGCAAAGGTATTTAGCATGCATTGATTTGGTTGAAAAGGTGGGGTTAAGGAATGGGGGTAAGAAAAAGTATAGAGAAATGGGGTAGGTGGAATAGTGGTAACCCTGTAATCTTTAATATATGGCATGTTTGGATAGCCCATTCCGGTCGGAATGGAATACCCTTTTCCATTCCGAAGAGTCATTCTGTTGTTTGGTTCGTCCATTCCAGCCGGAATGGAATGCCTCATTCCTCCTGGAGAAGGAATGAGTCATTCCTCCCACCTCCCCTAGAATTGACCTATTCCATTCAGACCTGAATGGGGAATGTGATGTTTAATGACCTAATTACCCTTATCTTATTACTCATCAATTTTTCTCCACCGTTGGATCCATCAAGGGATTCTTTGGCCAGCTTACATCATAAACCCTAGTCGACCTTCCCATTTATCTAAAAAACATACGTGAACCCTAGCCGAACAAGACACATTGTGTGAACCCCAGTCCACAAGAGGTGAGTTTTCATATTTTGTCTTCATCTATATTTTGTCTTCACCCAACGTGATCTAGATGGTAGATGGGATGGTTCCTGACTAACCATTGCTTTTTTAATCACCATTGTTTCTACCTTTTAGCCATGAATGTTCAGAGAGCTCTCTTTCTAGGGTGATGTAAACATCCCATTCATTCAAAAATAATTAATACATTATTATGCAAGCAATGTTTGAGTGGTCATGCTTGTAATACTTGTATATCCCTCTACGCACTGCATTTTTAAGATTCCATTAAGTGATGTTAATGGATTTGTCTAATATTATACAGACATGGCACGATTGAATTTAACTATAAAGAAGATGATAAGAAGGAGAAATATCGTTGCCGCTTCATTTTTATGGATCCAAATTATGTGTGTGGTTAATTTTGTCTTTCATCTTACATATATTGGTGGATCACTAAATACTAGGCGGCTTAAAGATAAGTCATATGTGATGAATTCTGAATCCAGAAAATGCATATTATTACTCTCAAATGAAATTGCATGTGTTGAGAACCTTAATGGGTAAAGTTGCATTCGACAAGTTGTGTTCTATGCTCAAAAATATAGGTGGGCTAACACGAACAAGACACATGGAAGTGGTTGAGCAAGTAGCAATATTTTTGCATATCCTTGCCCATCGTGTTATTAGATTAAACTTCAAGAGGTCAGATGAAACAATTAGTAGGCATTTTGGTAGAGTTTTGCTTGTTGTTGTCCTTCGTCTACAAGATGTTTTGCTCAAAAAACCAAAACCTGTGCCAATTGACTCCATGGATGATAGATGGAGATGGTTTAAGGTATATATACATTCATTTACAATTGTCATTTTTAAGTTGAAATTTTTTGAAAGCTGAATTATATTTACAATATGTAAAAAAAAAACAATCCTTCTCTTGTAGAACTGTCTTGATGCATTAGATGGGACGTTTATCAAAATGAGACTATATGCGGATGATAAACCTAAGTATCGCAATCGAAAGGGTGAGATTGCAACGAATATGGTGGGTGTGTGCTCACTGGACATGCAATTTATATATGTCTTACCTGGTTGGGAGGGCTCAGCTGTAGACGGAAGAGTACTTCGTGATGCAATTAGTAGGAGAAATGGTTTAAAAGTGCCACATGGTAAGTATATGTACTATTAGAGAATGTCCTCAAATTTGTGAATGCATATTGAGATTCTAATAGTTAGTTTTTATTTTAGGTTATTATTATCTAGTTGATGCGGGATATACAAATTCTGAAGGATTCCTGGCTTCATATCGAGGACAAAGATACCATTTGTCTGCTTGGAGACCAGGATACGAACCTACGTCTACAGAAGAGTTTTTTAACATGAAGCATTCGTCCACGTGAAATGTGATTGAAAGGACTTTTGGACTACTAAAAATGTGTTGGGCAATTCTTAGGAGTCCCTCATTCTAACTAGTTAGGACTCAAAATTGCATTATTAATGCATGTTGTTTGCTCCACAATTTCATAAGGAGGTTTATGCGTGAAGACCCATTGGAGAATAATGTTGGCAATAGAGAGACTGCTAATGAGTATGATGGCGATACAATTGGTACAATTGATGCAAGTGATTTGTGGAGCAACTGAAGATTGCAAATAGCTAATGAAATGTACAATGAATGGAGAGCATCGAGACCAGGAAGATGAAATATGTATGCTTGGTTGACTATGAGAACTTTTTGTTATTTATGTTACTATTTGTATGTAGGAACATGGATGTTGGATTGATGTTTTGATTGTATAAACAAATGCAATACTTGTCATCTTATTTAATGTATTTTCGTTTGCATAACTATGATGTTGAACAACTATACTTATTTAGTTTTTTTATGGTTTTTTATTCCATATTCATTATATATGTCATCTAAATTGTATGTTTGTCATATTTGGTCATATATAGCAATGTCTCAACATGATAAGCATATATGGACTGAGGAGGAAGATGCTACATTGGTTGCATGTTTGGTTGATCTGCATAACGTTGGTACTCATAATGCCGACAATGGATTCAAGATGGGGTACTTAGGTGTGTTAGAAGAGATGCTTCGACAAAAATTGCCTCAATCAAGTTTGAAGGCTAAACCTCATATAGAATCGAGATTAAAGACCTTAAAAAAAGACATTGTTGTTGTCTATGACATGATATGTGGCACAAGCACTAGTGGGTTTGGCTCGGATATTGTGAACAAATGCGTCACAGCTGAGGCTACAATGTGGAATGAATATGTGAAGGTAATTATGATATGGATTTTTTTGTTACATTATGATATTAAAGTATTCTTTTTGTTACATTATGATATTAATATAATGCACCATTTTTGCTGTTATATTTCAGACTCATAAGAGGGCGGCAATTTTCAGACACAAGAAGTTAGAACACTATGAATCTCTTTGCATAATTTATGAAAAGGATCGAGCCACGGGAAAGGATGCCCAAACTGCTGTAGATGTGCTCGAGGAAGTTAGGCAACAGTCAGAAGTTCAAGGTGATGCTTACATGCAAGATATGGTTTTTTTGAATCACATGGGTTTCTCATCATATGAAGCAGAGGCATCTCAAGTTGAATCAGATGTTTACCAAGACTCAACAACTCCCCATGTTGAGAAAATAGGACAAAGTGATACTGCTTCAAATGGGAAACGTAAGAGGAAGAGAAACAATGATCCTGGATTCAATGAGGTAATTCATGACATCTCTGTGAGTTTGGAAAGAACACTTGAAAAGGCGACACATGAACTTAGTCGTATTGTGGGTGTTGGGCTAATGAATGCCGAGAAGAGGGAGAAGTTTCTATCTGAATTACTGACTTTGAAGGGATTATCTAATGGAGCGTGTTTCCTTGCTAGACGTAAGATGGCGACTGATGATATTATTATATTTAATGCTCTTCCTACGGACCAAAGGGAGGAATTTGTTAAAAGCTTCTTATAGCTTCAATGAACTAATTCTTGTTCCTAACTAGATGCTGAAATATTTTGATCATTGGACTATATGATTGCATCATTTTTTATTGTTAAGAAGACTTTGTAGTATCTTTTTTGTTTGTTAAGAATACTATACTAGTTGTGCCCCCTGCCACATGGCAGGGTTATCATCAACCACAGCTCAATAATCACCCAATAACTCATTCCCACTAAACCCCCCTCAACCTAGGATTATCATGCCACATAGGCGCCACATAGGCTCCACCTAGGATATTCTCCCGTCACGTAGGACAACAAAAGTTTCACTTATAACCATAGCCTCATATAAGGATTGATTGTTTGACTATAAGAAGATTTTTTGTTTGTTTGTTAAGAAAACTTTGTAGAAGTCATGGATTTCGTCGCGAAACAGGTGAGATTTTTTTCCATTGACAATAATTCAATGACAATAATTCAATGACAATAGAATTCATGACCAATGAAGAAAAATTTTGCATCACAAAAACAAAATTAATGTTTTACTTTGAATAAATTATCACAGGTGGCACCCTTTGAGAAAATCCGAAAGGTGGCATTCATTGACTCAATACCCAAGTCAGCAGCAAGAAAGTTTCAGAGGAGGAAGCCACTAGTAGATATATATGACTGAATATGCATATATTAATAAGTGTTGTATATATTAAGGGTAATTTGGTTATTTACACATTATTTTCATTCTCATTTCATATTCATTAGTGTATACCAAATAAATGAAACCATCATTCCTATTCTCAATCATTGTTCAGTCAAATACAATCATCATCACTATATTTCTTAATTTATTCTATTTCTAGTCTCATTCCATTCCCCCTTGTAAACCAAACATGGTCGAGTAAAAAGTGAGAATAGGAAGGGATAAAGTGAAATGGGGTTATCCCTTCCCACAACCAAACGAGGGTTACGCAACTGCCGATCCCGACCCGAAACTCCCGAAACAAAATCCAAAGCCGTCAAAACTAACGTAATATGTCTGGCTTCTACTTTATTTTAGCACTTTTAATTTATAGGATGCTTCATCCCTGAGTTAATGTTGATTTGTTGATGCCAGCCGACATGAGCTCCCTTGCTTTCGTCCACCATCATGCTCGTATAGTCGTATTCAACAGAGAGCTCTCGTCCAATCCATCCGTCTCTTTCACTAATCTCTCTCTATCTCTCTGCTCAATTTGACACTATAGATTAGACAACCACAACAGTAGCAGAGCACCCACTTCCAGAATTCCAAAAATGGTGATGTTTTTGGAAGTCCAGGAAAAGAGGATGGCTGGGAAAGGAGAGATAGGATTAGCTGGTGGCCCTGTTATCTTTCCACTTTCCATTGTGTTCTTCACGGTGATCATGAGATTCCCAGAAACAAAACATGGGTTTTTGGGAGCGAAGGATGGGGGTCCCCCACTGCACCAAGCTCTACCGGTGGTCGAAGTCTCGCAAACGAGCCAGCCTCGTTGACTCGAATGCCAGGCGCCCATCATAGTAATGGTGGTATTGATGTCGCTGGTGGTGGTGGGCTTTCTTCTGACAAGCCACCCATCTTCCCTCGTGACCACTTTTAATCCCCCGAGACATAGTCGCCTTCTTTGATTGCAATTGGTATAACTGTTTCTAGTTTGCTTATTGGGTTTCGTTTTTTGTGATATGTGGCCTTATCAAAATTCTATCTTTCCACCTCACTGTTCTGCGATAGAAGATGGGTCTTTTCCGTATAGTTCACACATCTGGCTATCTGGGGTTCGCTTCTTGGGATTCGTAGACTGTTTTGGTTCATCTTTTACTACTTTATACGAGGTAAAAAGGTTGCCATCTTTCTAGCTTGTTCATATTGGCACAAGGAATGGGCTTCTTTGCGGTAGAAGATCTTCTTGGTTCATTTGGTGAGTTCATTGTCGACACAATGCCGCCTACAAAAGAAGGTTTTTCCCCACTCTTTTCTTTATAGTTGATATCTTCCTACCATTTGTGTTCTTTTTATATAAAATTCATCGATAAATTGAATAATGGTGATCAGATCTCTCGTTTCAATTGTAAATTCCTTTCAAATAACGTTCTGTAGCATGTGTTTCTATTGCCATACAGGTGTTGGACCACAGGTGTTTGTTTGAGTGTCTCCATCCTTTTCACTTGTGTTTGCTGTCAAGATGTTCCCTTTTTCTATTCTAAGAGACGTCTCGTAGCTCTCTAGAGGCATGAATTAGATTCCTGTACTAGGTGGACGTTGCTCTCTAGCTTCATGATGAAACAAGCATGACTGCATCATTGCATGCGCTACAAATTCCTGTTCCCAAAGTTTGAGTTCTCTTCATTCCTTGCATCTTAGAAATGAAGCTGAGATGCTGGTTTCTCCTGTTCTTTACTGCCATTATCTGTTCTCTCGCCTGTGGCGTGCTGCAGTACAATAAACCAATCCAGATTCTTATGGAGCTCAAGGAGGATCTCAACGATGCTTATAACAATCTTGGTGACTGGAACTCCTTGGACCTGAGTCCATGTCACTGGAAGGGTATTACTTGTATTGGTTCTCAGGTAACCTCCATTAATCTCCACAACTTCAATCTTTCTGGTGGATTGTCAGCTGGCATTTGCCAGCTTCCTTACCTTACCATCTTTAATGTTTCCAAGAACATGATCTCTGGCCCTATCCCTCTAGAACTGGCCTATTGTAGGAACTTAGTTGTTCTTGATCTCAGCACCAATGAACTTCATGGGGAGATTCCCCAAGAGCTCTGCAGTTTGCCTTCAGTGAGGAAACTTTTCCTCAGTGAGAATTTCCTCTCTGGTGAGATACCACCATCACTCGGTAACTTGACTACTGTAGAAGAGCTCGTCATCTATAGCAACAATCTCACTGGCATGATTCCTCCATCAATCAAAATGTTAAAAAATCTTAGGATTGTAAGGGCTGGTCTGAATTCTTTGTCCGGGCCAGTTCCCTTGGAGATTAGTGAATGTGATAGCCTAGAGATTCTTGGGCTAGCACAGAATAGTTTTCAAGGGTCTCTTCCCAAGGAGCTTGGAAGGCTGAGGAATCTTACTACATTAATTCTTTGGCAAAACCTATTATCCGGTGAGATACCTGTGGAGCTTGGTAACTGCAGTATGTTAGAGATGATTGCCTTGAAGGACAATGAGTTCACAGGAAGTATTCCGAGAGAATTGGGGAAGTTAGCAATGCTGAAAAGGCTCTACCTTTATACCAACCAATTGAATGGAAGCATACCGAAGGAACTCGGAAATTGCAAGAGTGCAATTGAAATTGATCTTTCCGAGAATCGCTTGACAGGATTCATTCCTGTGGAGCTTGGTAGGATTCAGAGTCTTCGATTGCTTTATCTTTTTGAGAATCTTCTCCAGGGTAGTATTCCTATGGAGCTCAGCCAGTTGAGTCTGCTGACGAGGATAGATTTGTCAATCAATAATTTGACTGGCATAATTCCATTACAGTTTCAGAACTTAACCTCTTTGGAGTACTTGGAATTGTTTGACAACAATCTTTATGGAGTCATTCCTCCACTTTTAGGAACCAACAGTAACCTCTCTGTCCTTGATTTGTCTGATAACATGCTCATTGGTTCGATTCCTGCCTATGTTTGCAAGTACCAGAAGTTAATCTTATTAAGCCTTGGATCAAATAAGTTGTTTGGTAACATCCCTCATGGCTTGAAAACTTGCAAGTCGCTTGTTCAGCTGAGATTGGGAAATAACCAGCTGACTGGGAGCTTGCCTCTGGAACTATCTGAACTTGTGCATTTAACTTCTCTGGATTTGAGTCAGAATCGGTTCTCGGGGCCAATTGCTCCTGAAATAGGCAAGCTCAGCAACCTAGAGAGGCTCCTTCTTTCAGGTAACTATTTCATAGGGCAAATACCCCCGGAGATTGGAAGATTGTCAGAGCTCGTAAACTTTAACATCTCTTCCAACCAGCTTTCAGGGTGTATACCTCATGAGTTGGCCAACTGTACAAAGCTACAGAGGCTTGATCTTAGCAGAAACCATTTTACTGGACGTGTTCCAGAGGAAATAGGAAATTTAGTTAATCTAGAACTGCTGAAGCTCTCTGATAATCATATGAATGGAACCATTCCCTATACTCTGGGGTGTCTGTCCAGGCTTACAGAGTTGCAGATGGGCGGGAATTCTTTCTCTGGTCATATACCAGTTGAGCTAGGTCGTCTTGCAGCTCTTCAAATTGCTCTGAACATTAGCTATAATGCCCTCTCAGGGAGTATACCGACTGAGCTCGGAGACCTGCAGATGTTGGAAGCTCTCTACCTAAATGACAATCTGCTTAATGGTGAAGTGCCTTCTTCTTTCGGTGGGCTTTCAAGCCTCTTAGTTTGCAATCTATCTTACAATAACCTCGTTGGTTCATTACCTAATACCCCAGTTTTTCAAAGGATGGATACTAGCAACTTTCTTGGAAATATTGGCCTATGTGCATCTGAGATAAAAGCTTGCCAGCCTTCCCCAAAACCATTGTTTGGTGCAGAAACAAGTTGGAGGAAGGATAATTCGAAGGAGAAAATAATTAGCATTGCTGCCATGGTTGTTGGTGCTGTTTCATTGATCCTGACAATTGGAGTTTGTTGGTCTCTAAAGCGGCGCATGCCTGCGCTTGCTTTATCTGATAACCAGAAAATTGGTGTATCTGGTAACCATTTTTTTTCTAAAGACAGCATCACATATCAAGAACTTCTCACAGCTACTGGTAATTTTTCAGAGAGTGCTGTTATAGGAAGGGGTGCCTGTGGCACAGTTTACAAGGCCATAATGTCCAATGGGGGTGTCATTGCCGTCAAGAAGCTGAAGCCCCATGGAGAGGGTTCTAATGTTGACAGCAGTTTTCGAGCTGAAATATCTACACTCGGAAATGTCAGACACCGGAACATTGTTAAGCTGTATGGATTTTGCTATCATCAAGACTCTAACCTTATCTTGTATGAGTATATGGCTAATGGGAGTCTTGGAGAATTGCTCCATGGGAGTAAGGAAGTATCTTTGAATGACTGGAACACTCGTTATAAGATTGCTCTTGGGGCTGCTGAGGGATTGTGCTACCTTCACTCTGACTGCAAACCCCAAATAATCCATCGTGACATTAAATCAAACAATATTCTGTTGGATGAAATGATGGAAGCTCATGTAGGAGATTTTGGCTTGGCTAAAGCGATCGACATTTCACAGTCCAAGACAATGTCTGCGGTAGCAGGTTCATATGGCTACATCGCCCCTGGTAAGGATATGTCAAAGCTTATCCATATAACTATGTGAAGTAGAACAGAACTAGTTCCTTGTGCTGGTGTTATCTTAAATTCAGATATCTGCAGATAGCACAGAGATACAGGCATAGAGGTATAGGAGGTCATACAGGACACCTGGTTGCTCCTTCGCTTTCTGGCATTTTACAGTAAATTGATGTCCATTAGAAGGGAATAAAATTCTTAACTTGCCTATGAATTCATGTGCTGTCAAACCTTGACTGTGAAATGAATAATAATTGTTGTCAGAAAGATTATGTTGTGCTCATGCATCAACTGTGTCATTGTAACTGTAGTCTCCATATTTTGATTTAATTGGACTTAAGTGTAGAAAAGCGCATTTTGAGAGCAAACATCTAAAATCCTTTGCTCTTGCGGAATGATAACTAAAGCTTTAATTTCTTTAGGAGTTTTCTCTTTGTTTTTTTTTTATTTCTTTTGTTAGTGCCTTCTAATGTTATGACTCTATTGTTGATCCAGAGTACGCTTTCACAATGAAAGTCACAGAAAAATGTGACATCTATAGTTTTGGGGTGGTCCTTTTGGAACTGATCACTGGGCAGTCTGCAATTCAGCCTCTAGATCAGGGAGGGGACCTGGTCAATTGGGTGAGGAGGTCAATACATCAAAATCCCCAAACCATTGGGATCTTTGACTGCCGGTTAGATCTGAGCTCAAGGAGCATAGTCGAGGAGATGTCTCTAGTACTCAAAATAGCACTCTTCTGCACCAGTGAGTCCCCTGGTGATAGACCAACCATGAGAGAGGTCATAGCAATGATGATTGATGCTAGGGTGTCATCATGTACTTCTCCTTCCACTCCATCAGAAACCCCTTTAGTTGATAATGCTTCTCCTTGAGGTGAGGCAAGAATATTTTTCTCATTTATTTATAAACACCCCATCAATTACTGCACACGGTTTTTTTTTTTTGAGAAGAATGATTGCACTAGTATAATATGCCCATTGTTTTGTACATCGAGTAATGTGAATGTACACCACTCACACTGTTCCAGCATACCTAGTGGACTCTCCAACTCATGCTTGTTCTCCAGCTTTGAATGTGTAGTACTCTTGGGCTTGATGTGTGAAGCATGTCTAGTGGTGATGAATGTAAACACTTCCAATTTGAGTTGGTAGTTCTTGGAAAGTGAGGAAATGTAAACTGTTACTTCTAGAAATCAATTTTCTTATGCCGAAAACAAGTCTTTTTATGTCTTTGATTGCTTAGCTCTCTACAGGTGCTTTGTTAGAACGTACATAATCTCTTATTTGCATGTTCCTAATCCTTTCTTTGGGAGTACATTTACATGAACACTTCTAATATCTCCAAGGCACTTGCTATTTTTTATCATGTTCTAGCAATAACAAAATCTTGCTCGCCTTCTTTTGGTAATGATATTATTTGCATCTTTTGACCCCAGGATGATAATTGAATAGCAGAGGTGAAGGAAGGGAGTTCTAGATAGAATATCCTCTAGTCATTGATTAAGATGCCTATCTTAGGTAGCCTTATAAGCAATTATAGTGTCAGAACAAGGCAGATACTTGTATATCATCGTTTGAGATAACTAATATTTTGTTGTTGTTTTGCAGCATAACCTGACAATTGGATCCAACACAGCAGAATTTTGATCGGGCTAATCTATTCAACTGATTAAGCAAGTAGTTCTCTGGATTCAAGGATCAGAAGGATGCATTTTATCATGAAACTAGAGATCTATGATCCCAAAATAAATTGCAAAGCTCTCGAAGAAACGCTAAGAATAAATCACAGCCGCCCTACTTTTGATGCAAAAGTAAGAAATTGGCAAGTTATGCATCGGATTCCTTCTCTCAAGCATGCGATCGTCACGGTGAAATTTCTCATTTCCTTGCTAACAGCATCCCAATGCAGTTCATGTAAAGTGGCAATAATTGGATGTCCCTGTAGCAGGATGTTATTAGATCAATTGGCACAAATACCATTCCTCTGCAGACCTCTCTAGGGAAGCCACACATTTGCTGTAATAAATTTTTGGTGGTGCTATCGAATCATCTAGCTAATCTACGTTGTATTCTATACAACCTCCTTTTCTTGCTTTCTTGTGCTAGAGAACTAGATGGACTGGAGTTCTAAGCGTTCTTAAAGAAGTCTTATTCTAATTTTCTATTGCTCTTGAATGTCTACAGTTTTTTTTTTTTAAGTTAATCAGTGTTTACACTAAATCTGGGAAATTTATTGATCGGTACACTATCATCATTAGATTTAAGTTATAAATATCATTTTCTAGCAGTCATGGTTAGTTATGTTTTTTTATGATCCTTTTACCCCTATGATGTCATTAACCCGTTACCTGTTGATGTCGCTCAAATGTGTCTCGCACAATAATCGCGGTGCAGTATAACATAAGAGAGGTAAAAGAGGTCGATCTCACAAGGAAACAAGTAGAAAGGATCCAGAAACACATGTAACAATGTATCGAAAACAATCAACAGCGTGAAAGTTAAGAAAGTTAGATCTAAGATTTAATGGTAAAATAAAGTTAACGAAAGAAATCAGAATTAGGATGAGGCGAGGCTTCAAGAATCATTCACTCGGACTTGGGTTATTCTCTTATCAATTGTTAATGCAAAACTCAGTCGAGGGATTCACATCCCAATCACCTCGACTGGAAAATATGAAATTATGAATCAGATAAAATATAAATGTCTCTTTCTATGTTTGGTTCTTCTCGTTATAACCCTAACTCCGTCCTACCAGAACCTAAGAATACACGATACCGGCTGTCACTACAGGCAACGCACAGCAAAAGTTTCATGGAACAAAGCCCTAACATTGTCTCACTAAATCCTTAAGAATACACAATACCAATTGTCACTACAGGCAATGCATAACAAAGATTTCACGAGACTAAGTAGGAGAATGAAGAGAGATAACTATGGGATCACAATATCATAAAAAAAACATGACTGGATTTATAATAATGTTCAACCATATAACCATCTATGAAGATCCAATACATATATATAGTTTAAACATTGAAGATTAAAACATGAACCAATGATAGAGAAAGAAATCCTCGTCCTTGCTTAGTCATCCATCTGCCATGCTCGAAGATTACTCGTCCATGGATAGTGGATTAGTCTCTTTCTTTCTCTAGAAAAGTCTTCAAAAAGCTCCAAGAAGTCCCCCTTGAATAACCCTAAGTTTCATATTTATAAGCTCCAAAGGTCTTCAACTCAGATTAGATCTGCACCATTGATTTTACTCAACCGCCATATAATAATCGATCATTTAGGAGTGAAGATCGATCATTTCATCCCGTAGAACTGGTTGCGCCCGACGAACATCGATCATTTTAATTGAGATAATCGATCATTTGCATCGTCGATTTTCTCAATTTTCTCAGCTGCGAAGATGATCGATCATTTCAAGGGAGAAGATCTATCCAGGTAAACATAGCTCTATGTCATTTCCTGGTAAATAAATGATCGATCATTATAGGGGAAGAAAATCGATCATCTTTCCTGCGTATTTTCTCTTATACCATTCAGATTGTTACATTGGTACTAAAAATATTATAACTTCCTCTAAAAAACTCGGAATCACGAATCGTAAAATTCTCCAGAAACTATGCTTCAAGACCCTTCCAACCATATATGGCAAATCATCTGGTTCTTCATGACCAGGTACAGTTTAATCTTCCAAGTTGACCTACGTAATCTTTTTAGATTCTTTGAGCTCCAATTTCCTGCATTATTCAAATAACTATGTGAAGCAACATATAAATATAAAAATAGTAATAAAGATGTTGATTAAGGATAATAATTTAGCAATTGAAATGGTTACAAGACTGTTCAGAATACACTTTCATGCATTCATCACACCCCCAACCAGCTTATTGATAGTCTATAGTAATTCAAAACGCATGAAAATATAATTAAGCACGTCAACGGTCTAAGGCTGTAGACATGCATAATAAGTACAGAGCACGAAAACCTCGTACACTCATACACATACGAAAACTTCTTACACTCATACACATACTACCAACACATGTATACACCTCAAACATGATAATCACCATCCAGACGAACACATGTGACGTGACAAATAAAAGTTACATACATAGGCAACTTCTACCCACCATTAGTCCAAACACACTACTATCTTCCTGACCAATCATCCAACTCTCACACTTTAAGTACAGCATGCTTTTTTTATATAGCTATCAAACACTTTGCCTTTTTACACGAGCATCTTGAAGCGCAGAGACTCGGTTACTTAGAAAAACACTTAATAGTTTTTTTATATATAGCTATAAGTGGTTCTACCTTTTTACGCGAGCTCCCCGCTTCCTGAGGCAAAAACACGTGGTTACTCAGTAGATCACTTAATAGTTGTTTAGGCACAACATAATCCATTAAGTAATCAAGCTCGAGAATCTTACTATTTTTTTTTGTGCATGCAATGCTCACATACTAGCTAAAGTTGAAATCATGGTCCAGGTTAACAATAGCATGCTCATTTCTCTGGTGAGTATAATTGCCACTGCAGATAAAGTGCTCGTGTGTGAATCACATGATGTTCTATCTTCAGGTTATCACACATGCAATCTATGTATAGGTCAATCGATGTGAAAGCAACATGTATAATAAGCATAAAAATTTCAGCTCATATACAATTTCTACTAACATGCTCAATTCAACAGTATTAAACCCACAAAGTAGCATGCATAATGTCATGTATGCCTACACCCTCAAACTTGAAATTCACATTGTCCTCAATGTCTGTTAATCATGGCAATAGAATAAAACAGGGTGAAGGCTTAAATTTGAAATAGAATAGATAAGAATTATAAATCGATATAGGAGCGAGGCCACCTGACAAAATAGCTGTAATCCTACCCAAGGTTCTTCAGGGTGGTCGAATTCCTCATTTCTAGAATAGTTGTCGAAGCTCTCAAGCAAAGTAGACGGTGGTCCATACATCCTAAAAAAACATAAAATAGCAAATAAAAGCAAATGAGAATGAAAGCAAACAAACTAAACGACCTAACCTAATCAAAAAGGGAAATGGTAGATAGTAGAACAGTCATCCCTCGTAGACAAGGTCTACGAGAGGAACGTAATGCTCATCAGTGGCCGCCTTCTCTAGGACCGGCTTCAGTCGTTGTCCATTGACCTTGAAAAGTCGCCGATCCTTCGGGTTTTCAATCTCCACAACCCCATTCTCAAATATTCTGCTAACGGTAAATGGGCATGTCCAGTGTGATCGCATCTTTCCATGATGTAGGTGAAGCCGTGTTTCATACAGGTAGACTTGATGCCCTTCTTGAAACGTTTTTCTCAGGATTTGCTTGTCATGGTAGGCCTTTGTTTTTACTTTGAATATCCGGGAACTCTCATAAGCATCATTCCGGAGTTCTTCCAGCTTAAACAACTGGAGTTTTCGTTCTTGACCTGCAGCATCCAAAGTAAAATTTAGTGACTTAATAGCCCAATAAGCCTTATGTTCTAACTCAATTGGAAGATAGCATGGTGTCGCGCCCCGACCCGTGAAAGCCCAACCAGGCCGGGGACATGAACCAAAACCTAACTAACTGCGGAAAAATTTTAGCGAGGGTTCCCTCTAACCTATTGGTCTCTGTGAGGACATGTCCCTCTACTCCTGGGTCGACCAGTTGGGTCGGGCCCGTAGCTCGTTGCTTGTTTCGCGTCGAGCGCACGATCCGGTGGATCGTATTGTTTCTTGGGCCGCGAGGGCAATTTGGTAAATTATACCTTGTTGGTTTGTTTTACACCCGCGTGTGCACACACCGACTGTGTTTGTGATAATGTTTGTTTAGAATGGTTAGGTGAACCTGGGATTGAAAGATCAGGGCTTGGGCTTGTGTTCTAGCCCAAGTTTTGCTGTCACGTCCCGCCCCAATTAAAAACAAAATATCCCAAAATTTCTCAAAATTTCAGTATGACCCTTGGGCATGAGCACGTGATATCACAATCTACAACCTGTCAACAGATACAAACCATACATCCTATGACATTTTATCCAGTATTTACAACATTTATCACAATTCCGGGGGCACCATTGCCCCATACATGCATCACAATTTCATTCATTCATGTACATAGGAGTATAGTCATCAAATACATGATTTAGCCACGAGACTGTAATATACAATTTCCCCATATTCCAGCATATACAAAGCGTCAAAATACACAGATTGAGAGTTAAGGTAGAGTCCAAAATAACTTTGGAATACAACCCACATCTCTCCACCTACTAGAAAGCTAACTCTCAATCAATAAACACAAAATGACGTCTCGTCACTACTGACCACCTCTCTGGGGTGTACTGGCCTCAGGCCTACCTCCTGCAGAACAAAAAATCCAAGGAAAAATGAGCTCGAAAGCCTAGTAGGAGTCACCTGACAACAATCTAGGACACTGGTGTAAACCCACCTATCCTAATATACTACCCAAGTATGGTATGGCTAGTATGGGTAAGTCTGACATGCACAGACGCCTCGTCTGACCGTCAACGCTTGCCTATATCCCTCTAGACTCTATACCCGGGCCCGGTATACTACTATAGGTACAACATCCTACACACCCATCTATCCTAGTTACTGATCCTAGTATGGTCTGGCTAGTCTTGGTAAGTCTTACATGCACAGACGCCGCGTCCGACCGTCAACGCTCGCCCAGACCCCTATAGACTCTATGTCGCGCCCCGACCCGCGGGCACCAAACCGGGCCGGGACACGAGGGGGGAACCTACACCTACTAGCTTCAACTGGTGGAAACAGTTGAGGCTAAACAGATCAGCTGGCGGAAACAACTGATCAACACAGAGAAAGGGCGGAAGCAAGCTAAACAACAACATCTATTATAAAAACATATAATAGAGTACAGGGTCCTAGAACAACAGTTCTACAAAAGAAGAGTACAAGGACAACTGTCCACAAAAGAACAACACCCACTGGGGTCTCCGCAAAGGCACAAATAAAACTATCCTGACCCTCAGACATAGTCAGGAGCCGGCGCGCTGCCACGGGACGACCGAGGAGGTAACACTGGGGCAGAGCGACCACCTGCACCTGCAACAAACACAGTCCAGGTAGGCATGAGCAACAGCTCAGCAGGGTCCTACTCTACAACTCCCACAAGCAAGGGTAAGGCAACCGGACAAACTCTGATGCCAAGTACCGAGGCTTGCCAAGGACCCCATAAACCCCGTCAATAACCCGAAGGGTTCCTGTCCTAGGTGCGTATCTCCGATAACGCCACTGCTTAGGAGTGGCCCACTCCGATAAGATAAACCCTGACGCATGGTGGACACGACGCAACCAGTAGGACACCCTTCTACAAGCGGGATCTCCGCACTTGGCGGAACAACCGAGGTTGAGACTACCATCTCTCGGTACTCCAAGCAGCAGAGCCAACACAAACCCAACCTACCCTAGCATGCCTAATGCACAGGAAAACAGGGTAGGATAAATATGATAAAGCTGTAAACAACCAACACAGCAAGGGTACACCTTCGGCCCATTTATACTAAGCACTCCCGAGGGTCATGACTCCCTCGGTTCACCACAAAGCGGTAAGGGCATACCGTTAGCCCATTTATACTAAGCATTCCTGAGGGTTCATTACTCCCTCGGTTAACCACAAAGCAGTAAACAAAAAGCATGATAAGCAGCATGTTAAGCCCCGACGGAAAAACCATGAAAACCACTTGTATGCGCAACCCCGTGGGCAAAACAGCACTTAAAACAAGTAGAAACCCTCTCTGTACCGAAGGAGATCGATCTGCTTCGAGGCTAGAAGCACCCGTCCTGGTCACCCTAACGGGATCGATCTCCACCCATATGAAGATCGATCTCGTATGTGACCCTTGACGTACCGACGCCACCCACCAAGAGATCGATCTCCCTCCCAGGGAGATCGCTCTCGCTCGGGCGGGGCGTGCCACCCCAAACGAGATCGATCTCATCCCATGAGATCGATCTGGATTGGGTTCACTGGCGGCCGGACGGCGAAGAAAACCGCCGGAAACCGCAACCACACCTCACCAAACTAGGTGGGCTGGTAGATCCAAGTGCCACGAAGCTACTCAAGGCTTCAAAACCGGAAAACATCAACTACACAAGGAGATCCATCGAAATCAAAACCGGATTTCAAACCCTCAAAGCAAGCCGGAGTCTTCGAGTAAGAACCCTACCTCTACAACGCAGCTTCGATCCACAAGGCCTAGCCTAGGACCTTCCTCGCCTCGCCACGAACCCAACGAGCCTTCAAGCTCCAGGAAAGGTGGCCGGAGGAGGAAGAACGGCGAAGAAAAGCTCAGCCGGCCAAGGGAAAGAAACAGAGCTCGGGGAAAGAAGGAAGAAGAAGAGAAGGAAAAGAAGAAGGGAAGAAGGGGATAAGGCCGGGGAAAGCCGGAGAAGGCGGGGAAAAGCTGGGGGAGGGGAGGGAAAGTCGTCCCTCCCCTGACAGGGGAAGCGACGGCCATCGCCATGGCCGTCCTTCGAAAGCCACCGCCAACGACTTCCAGGCACATGAGGATCGATCTTCCTTGCATGTGGGATCAATCCTGCTAGCCAACAGGATCGATCTCCACCCCTAAGAGGATTGATCTTCTCTGCCCTGAAAGGCAAACTTGGGCTGGGACACAAGCCCAAGTCCAGAACCCCCAACCTCGGGTCCACCTAACCTTTCTAAACAAACACAAGCACCAAACAAGGTCTGTGTGTGCACACCCAGTGTGAAACGACCGCCAAGGCGCAATTTCCCAAATTGCCCTTGGGGTCAACAACAAGCCAAGGGAAAAGAGGGGCGGGTCCTCACACTCTATACCAGTCTTAGTATACTTGTATAGGTCATCAGTAATACATCCTCAATAATACATTCTCAATAGCACATTCTCAATAACAAATCCTCAAATCAAGTCAAAGTCCTCGATCGACATACGGAGATCAAAATCCATCCGTCAAGTCATCGACATAGCCCCTAGACTCTGACTAGTCTAGCTAGATGACCTGACTAGACCCAACCACAATCTCTGTCCTAAGACAACCTCACATTCCTAGCATGTATGCACAAGCCACACAACATCATAATATAATCAAATATAGTAACTCATAAGTTCTCATATATGCATACAATACAGGAATAGCATAGCATAACATTCCATAACACAATTAAACAAGTAGAGGGCTTAGCTAGCCCAACAGATCATAACATAACATGCAACCATCATCACAAAGGTATAGTTGTACAACATGGCATACAACACAACATTGCATCACAAATAAACATAATACAACATATAGCAGGCATATCATAACATACACACCCCCTACTAGGAGGTAACTCCTACCTCAAAAGGCGATTGACGTGAAATCCCTAAGCCCCGGGGTCCACGTCACGCTCCGAACTCTGACGGCCGCCCACCCGATCGCCTAACAAACAAGAACAAGGAAAGCGATCAAGTAGGGCTCCAAACGCGGTTAGATCTACTAAAAACAGGTACAGTTCGGAAAACCGGTCGAAACGACGCGAAGATCAACGAAATCGGATGTCGACGATCCGCACGTGGGGGCACGCGCGACGACTCCGCCCATGGGGGGACCCCCTCCCCCCCCCCCCCCCCCCGGCGTTTCCGACGTGGCGTCGTCTGCGACGCGACGGAATCTGCTGCGCCGACGGGGCATCTACGACATCCCTTGCCCCGGTAACACGCACCCTTCCGCCAAGAAGGGCCGCCGAAGCTCTACCGGAGCTCCACTGGACTCGGGCTTAACCATCGGATAGCCACCAAGGCAAAGAGCAGGGCTTGCTTCTTGCGGGCTCTAGCACCAGCCTCCGAGGAAGATCAATGGCCACGGCCAGAGGAAGGCCGGCCAGATCTTCGCCGGAATCCATGGCAGGAGGGGAAGCAAGTTTCCCCTCGGCATGGGAAAACGCCCAAACAGGGCTCAGAGAGATGCCTCGGACCATTGGGGGGGGGGGGGGGGGTCCTTCTCCGGTGCTGCAGTCGAAGACCACTGCTGCCATAGAGGTAATGCCACCATGTCTTTTCAGGGCGAAGATCACTGCTGCTAGCTTCAAGTCATGGGTCGGGTAGTTTCTCTCATGATTCTTCAACTGACGAGAACCATATGCAGCTACGTGTCCCTCCTGCATGAGGACACACCCCAAACCCTCACCGCTGGCGTCGCAGTAGACACTGTAACCAACGCCTCGCTCGGGGACGAATAGCACCGGCGCACTGGTCAACCTCGTCCTCAGCTCCACAAAGGCTCGCTCACAAGCATCATCCCACACGAACGAGATGGCATTTTGTGTCAGTCTGGTCATTGGTCCGACAGCTCTGGAGAAGTGATACGAGCGGTCTACTCGTAATCCTCTCGTATCTGGTCTCTACTGATCCAATCGATCAGAATTGGCCTGATCGGACTTGATTGAGTCCAATTGGCTGATCTGCCTAGTTGGATCGGATCTGCCTCGAGCTGGTTCAGATATGGCTGAGCCTGATAGGATAGGACATGACTGGGTCAAGTCTGAGTTGATCTGGATCAGGTTGACCGGGTTGGATTGGTCTGGATCTAGATTAGGTAGCTGAGCTGAACCAGGTTGGGCTGGGTCTGACTCAAGCTGGCTGAACCGGACTGGATCCAAGGTTCGCCGGAGTAGATCGCCGGTGTATGGACGTCGTCGGCGGTCGAAACCTTGGCAGGAACGTTCGTAGGACGGTGGGGAAGATATCCACCGGAGTGGATTGGGCGGAAGGATGCTGGATCGACGGGATTTGGAGGTTGACGGCGGCGGGTTTAGGTTGACCGGCGTCAGGGACGACGGTGAGGGCTCTGGGGACGTCGGGAAGGGTCGTGGATGGTCGGAAGGGAGTTAGGGACGATCGGCGAGGTACTTAGGAGGGATATGGAGTGAGATCGGGATAGGACGTGGGGTTGCCGACGATGGGGACGGAGGTCGGCTTGTCGAGGATGGCGCCGAAGGGGATGGAAGACGACGGGAAAGAGATGGCCGGAGTCGTGGGCGGTAGGGGAAGACGTTGGCGGTCTTGGATGGCGACGGGGGTGGCCGGAGAGGCTAGAGAAAGGATGCCAACGGTGAAGCTAGGGTTAGGGCACGGGAGAGAAGAGAGGAGAGGAAGAAGGTGATGACGTGGCGCTGACATGACGGAGAGAGAAAGTCCGTGGAGGCGGTGCCAGCTGCGGAGAAGATGACCGACAGGGAAAGAGGTGGATCGATGATGGATTTCTGTGGAAACTACATTACTTCTACTCCTATGATATTCTACTCAACTATTCTTAATTCATCATAATTCTCTTCATACATCATACCTAGCTACTGATGTCCTTTTATAAAGACCCTGACTGAGTCTTAATCCAACTAGAAAACCCTCTTGCTTAATTAGCAAGTAATAAGGCTTTCAGACTCAACTCAACTTACTAACTCAAATGGACTCAATTAAATATAAAAGCCTAATGATAAATCCTAATTAAATACACTAGTTTGAACTAGGGAAGTCCAAGTCAAATTAGGAAAGAGGTTGAACCAGTTTGGTTCCTCTTCTGGGTTCGGGTCCAGTTGGTCGAGTCGGATCGACTCATATCAAGAAGTCCCGTACGAACCCCACCTGTGCAAGCTAGAACTCCCACTTGGAAGCCATGGCAGATAGCTGATGCTCCCGAAGTAACTGCAACACTGTTGCCAAGTGTCGCCCATGCTCCTTCTCTGATCGAGAATAGATCAGAATGTCATCGATGAACACCACCATGAACTGGTCTAGAAATAGCCGGAAGATCCTCTTCATCAGATCCATGAACGTTGTTGGTACGTTCGTCAGTCCGAACGGCATCATTACGAACTCGTACATGCCATACCGAGTCCGAAAAGCCGTCTTTCGGATGTCGCAATCTTGAACCCTCAACTGGTGGTAGCATGTGCGGAGGTCCATCTTCGAGAAGACTGAAGATCCTCACAACTGGTCGAACAGGTCATCGATCCGCGGCATCATATACCTGTTCTTCACTGTCACCCTATTGAGTCGTCTCTAGTGTATGCAAAGTCGAATGGTACCATCCTTCTTCTTTGTGTACAACATTGGCGCCCCCTAGGGAGACATGCTAGGACGGATAAAGCCTCTGCTGGTCAGCTCATCCAACTGAGTCGCTCTGCTCTGCTGGTGCCATCCTAAAAGCTGGGAGAGAGTTCGGTGCGGTACCTGATACTAGATCGATCTCAAAATCGACCTCTCTGGACGGTGGAAGCCCCGGCAACACCTCGGGAAACACGCCTGCAAAGTCGCACACGATCCGGGGAAAACTGCTCAGTTGCACTCCCTCATAACCAAACAGGGACAGGCTGGCCAGGAAGGCTGAAAGCTCGCCTCCACGCCTTCCCACACTACAAGCAAAGGAATCGACTGAGAACCGATCCCCCAACAACACGAACCGTATCCCGTCGGATGTCCAAGAGACCACCCTCCGGCGACCACAGTCCATGACGGCTCGGTATGCTGCTAACCAGTCCATACCAAGTATCACATCAAAGCCGGTCATATCTAGCACCTGCAGGTCTAGATAGATAAGGAGGCCTCCAACCTCCAATGAACACGATCGGCAGCCCCGATCTACCCTGACTAACCCGCCGATTGGGGAGTCCACTGACTGTGCCAACTCTAGCCAACTCGTCTCTAATCCTAGCGATGCCACACACATGCTAGCAATATAGGAATGAGACGCTCCGGAATCTATCAGCACATCTACTAAAGAACTAGAAAGCTGAAAAATACCTCGGAGTACAGATGGCTCTGCTGGTAGTGGCTGAACTGTGGTGGCGGCTGGTACAGCTGAACGGTGTCCAGTTGCTCACGCGCAGGGAGGGCAAACACACGCCCTCGCTGGCCGCCTCCACCTCTGGAGCGACTCGGTCCAGCCCCTGATCCGCGTCCACTACTGCTCCCCTTCCAAGCACTGGACCCTCCGCCTCTACTGCCATGCGGCATAGCGCCCCGTGCTCCTCGCATGTGACAGTCTCTAACGAAGTGCCCCAGCTGCCCGCACTGGAAGCACGTGACTAACGCGCCATCAGGCTGCTGACCCTGGCCTCCCCCTGACGGAGCCTGCCCAGACGGCTCAGTCGTCAGGAGAAACTGGCCCGTTGGACTCGGCAACTGCGGCTGAAACTATTGTGGGCACTGCGACTGCTGCTGGAAGATTCACGGACACTGCTGCTGCCCTCTGCCGAATCCCCCTCTGACCTGGGGTCTCTGCGGTGTGCTGGTTGAGGATGCCGGTGGAACTGCCCGACACCTCTCGTCCTGCAACTGCGCCTCCACTACCAAGGCGCAGTTCAGAACTACTGGGTACGTCTGGAAGCTGTGGGAGCAAGTCTGTCATCTGATCTCTTGCCGAAGTCCCCACTCGAACTGTTGTGCCCTGGCTGTCGGATCTGCTGCCACCGCCCCTCCAAAACGGACCAGATGTGTGAACTGGGTGGCATACTGCTGAACAGGGCGGGTACCCTACAGAAGGGACTGGTACTCGCGGGACAGGGCGTCACGCGTACTCTCCAGGAAGTACACGTCCAAGAACAACGCCCTGAACTCCTCCCACAACTGCTCCACTCTGTCACCGGTGTGCTAGGCGGTGCCCCACCAGTCAATGGTGTCTCCGTCGAACTGAAACGTTGTGAGGGTGACTCGGATCCGGTCATCCTCGACGAAGAGAGCATCTAGGACGCGCGTGACTCCCCTGAGCCAGCCGTCCGCTGTAGTCGGATCTCTAGTCTCACCACTGAACAGCCAAAACGGAAAATCCCAGTTTAAACATGATAAAATCCTAGTAAAATCTCAATCAAAACATATGAAACTCAAAACAGTAATCAAGCTACTTCAAATACACACAACAACACCAAGAACACCCAGATCTACCGGCTAGATTAAGAGAAAACCCAAAATGAACTCAAGTAGGAAGAAACCTACCGGACTAAGCAAACCTCAGCTGAATCCCCGCTACTTGAGCACCAAACCGGCTTCAAACCAAGCCACAAATCTTCCTCACGCTGCCACGAATCCAATGAGCCCTCAAGCACTAAAAAAGATGGCCGAAGGAGGGAGAACGGAAGGGAAGAAGGAGAAGAGAAACAAACTGGAAAAACAGAGGAGGTCTCGGGCTACTTATAGGCTCGAGTCCGATCGATCGGTCCCAGGACCGATCGGTCGGACTGAGCCAGGCTAAGTCGGTTCGCATCCTTATCCGGACACGTCGACCGCGCCGACAACCGACACAGGTCCGATCGATCGCTCCCAGGAGCGACCGATCGCACACGGGCAGCCAGCTGTCCTAAAACAAGCTTCTGCGCACTCGAGTTTGGATCTTTCGATCCAAAGCCCATCTAGCGTTCTAGAAAACACATAAACCAAATTGCCCTTGTGGTCCACAACGAGCCACGGGCCCAACCCAAGCGGTCGACCCAGGAGTAGAGGAACAAGTTCTCACAATTGTAGGGGAAGAAGATCGATCATCTTTCCTGCATATTTTCTCTTTTGTCATTCAGACTGCGCCATTGGTACTAAAAATGCCGTAACTTTCTCTAGGAAACTCGGAATCATGAACCATAAAATTCTCTAGCAACTAGACTTCAAGATATTTCCAACCATATATGGCACATCATCTAGTTCTTAATGACCAGGTATAGTTTAATCTTCCAAGTTGACCCATGTAATCTTTTTAGCTTCTTTTAGCTCCAATTTCCTGCATTATTCAAACAACTTTGTGAAGCAACATATAAATATAAAAATATTAATAAATATGTTGATTAAGGATAATAATTTAGCAATTGAAATGGTTATAAGACTGTTCAGAGTGCACTTTCATGCACTTATCACCTGTTTATTAAATACAGTTGTATTCTCGTGGGCCGATGTTATTTCCTTTTCTTTCATGATCTATCCAAATCTTTTCTCCTCCATCACGTCTTCATTCCTTCTACGCTGGTTTCGGCGTGTCGGGGGCGGGGAGTGGCCCAATGTGGAAGCTGAGGGAGAGGTTTAGGAGGAGAGGGGTGATGGAGAGGTAGTTGGAGAGGGAGAGGAGGGAGGAGGAGAGGAGGGCAGTGGCGGCGAGGGGGAGGTGGAGCTGCCAATTCTTGGAGGGGATTTTGAGGGCCTCGGAGAGGATCTTGGAGGTGGCGCTGCTTGGGTGGCTGCCGACGAAGAAGCTGCCTATGGCGGTAGAGAGGGAGCCCATGGCTGTGGGCTCGGAGAGGATCTTGGAGGTGGCTGCCGGCGAAGAAGTTTTCCATGGCGGTGGAGAGGAGCACATGGTGGCGAAGGGGAGGTGGAGCCGTGGTTGATGCTCATGCTGCACTTGAAGTTAGATTCTGGGAGGCAGAGCTTGTAGAGTGAGGTGAGGCATGAACCTAGATTAGGGTGCTTGTTGACCATTGAAAGCATAGTTTGTGCCATGAATGGATTAGGTGGTGACATGGAGGGATTGGATGAGTTTTAAATGTGTTCAAGGGAGATCATGGAGCTCATGGCAGTGGAGAGGGAGCCCATGGCTATGGTGGTTGGTCTATAGCTTATACATCACTGATCTCAGTGCTCTAGGAAGAGGACAAGGGGAGGAGAAGAGGTGTTTGTAACTTGGAAACTAGGAGGTTAGACCACATCCTAGTTTGAAGACCTACAGGTTGGAGAGGTTGGCCAAGAGGGATCAACGGAGGGGCCCGGAGATGGAGTTGTAGTGGAGGAAGACCGAGCGGAGAGAAGAGGGTAAAGAAGACGGTAGAGGTCCCAAGCCGGGAAGACGGAGCTCCACGACGACGCCGGCGGGGGAGCAAGATACACCACGCCAGGAGCAGGGGACAGTGGGCAGGGAAGGGTCCCAGCCGGAGAGTGTGCCGAGGGGTTCACACAGGGCGACTAGGAAGGAGGTGAGCGCCGCGATCTCGGTGGTCGTCTCCGGTGAGCGGTTGTAGAATGGAGATTGCGGCGGCGGCGACGGTGGTGGCGGCGGCGGTTGGGTGGCGGTGAGGAGGCGAGGAGAGAGGAGGAGGATGAGCGAGAGGAGGGCATAGGTTGTTGGAGGTGAGAAGGGGGGTATATGTGTCCTTTGAAGTATTAAATGGTGTTAAGGCAACAAATCTTATAATTAGTAATTTTTTAACATGATAAATTCATTTTATGATGTTGCCTCCTAATCCCCTTTTTTTCCGTTTAAGAATGAAGCGGTCCTTAACTCAACAATGCAAAAGCTTATTTAGGCAATAGGACAACAATCCATCCAGGATAAGGCAATGCAATGCTTTCACGTATTCTGCAATGAGTTGATTATGTGAGGGATGTTTGGTTGTTTGCAACAAGTCATAGCAGCTGTATCATGCAGTGAGTTGATCATTTGATGATGCATTGGGTGATATCATCATCATTTAATGTTGCATTGTGTGATACCGTCAATATGCCCGAATCAGTATTACATGATGCACCAATGGAAACCAAAAGAAAAAAAATAAATCAACTGATGAAGCATCATGAAAAAAAAGAATTGATCTAAACATCATATCAATGACAATTACATGTAGCTTATATAGTCAACCAAACATGCATGGTTCCCATATGATAGCTGAAGCGGTTAATGCCGGTGGTGGTATTGGGCTGATCATTGGGTCCATTAGTCCATTATGTTCATTGTATAGGATAGTAATGTATGACTTATAAGCTATACAATGGATAGTTGTCTTTTAATACCATACAGTGTTTGGTTTATCATAACATAAGTTTGTATAATACGAGAGATATAGTAGACAATGTTTAGTTAGCAATAGAATTGAATGATGAATGGTATAATATATCATGAATAGACGAAAATGTCCATCTACCTATCTATCTTTTCTTGAGGTGCGATTTATGTCACAAATAGTATAAATGTTACACGATATATCAAGTGTAGAAGTAGACCAACATTTATATCAGCAAATATGAGGTTTATAAATCGATGCTACTTCTTGCGTCGTAATTGCCATCTTATTAGGTTTAAGTCATTATAGCTGTTCCGACAATGATTTACATCGGTGGAGAGAATGGTGATTTACATCGGTGGAGAGAATGGAAATCAAAAGATTGGGGTGGGGGGTGGGGGGTTAATCGTGCCAAAGGTACGGACCCATACATAATATATAATAATCATAATCATAATCATAATAATAAGGTTCATAATGATAATATTTTATCAAAAATAAATAATATAATGATTAAGAATGTAACTCATTATGAGAGAATACAGGAAGCAATTATGACACTATCAGAAATAAATAATACGATAGGTTTTGTATAAAGTTACGTCAACTCAAAGACAGTACAGTATCTCCCATATTAAAAATTTTAATATAAAATATTATACTATCCGCTGTCACATTAAACACCGAATTCAATGACTGAGTCAGGATTTTGATCTAACATGGGCTAACTAAAACCTAAGGACAAAAAAATTATTTAATTAAAAAATTAAACACAAAGGGAGTCAATAATAGGATCAAATAAATCTAACTTGTTATCTTTGTTGAGATAACAACCAGTATCTACCATGAATAGTTTAACAGGTTGTTGAGATACGATCTCACAACATCTTATGTTTAAATATAGGGTTATTTGCATATACCCCCCTGAAAAAGGTTTATTTTACATATACCCCACTAAAAAAACAAAATTTGCATCAGAAACCTTGAAAAACTTGATTATTTGCATATAGCCCCTCGGGTTAATTGGGAATGAAATATTTGGTTCGCAAGCTAACGGAGGCTAACGGTGGAAGCTGAAATTACTAAAATATCCTTACCCCTACCCCTATATATGCTTCCTACTCCCTCCTCCGACCCGACGAATGTTGGGGCAAGGGCTTCAAATCCTCTGATGACATATCTTATCATCCTCCGACGACCTAGCTATCTACTCATCGGCAGCAAACTTCTCCCAATTTCTCTCTATTTCTCTTGATTTCTGCCAATTTCCATCCTCTATAGATCGATTTCCTCGTCAATTTAACCATGAAGAAGTCTCCATCTTCTTTCTCCACCTTAGGTTCGCACAATACACCCTATATGACTTGTTGTTGCCATGAATCCTGTTCCATCTGGCAATCCAATCGCACCAACAACAAAGGTAGAAAGTTTCTGGACTGTTCCAGATATAAGGTATTAATCTCATTGTTTTTTTTTTACATTTCGAAAGGTTGAACTCCACTTCATCTTTTACCCTAGTCTTATTTTCTCAGAGCATGGATGATGCTAGTTGCCATCCAAGCCCATGCAGTAGCTCTAAAAACCCTTGCCCCAACAATCGTCGGGTAGGAGGAGGGAGAAGGAAGCATATATAGGGGTAGGGGTAAGGGTATTTTAGTAATTTCAGCTTCCACCATTAGCCTCCGTTAGCTTGCGCATCGAATATTCCATTCCCAATTAACCCGAGGGGTTATATGCAAATAATCAAGATTTTCAAGGTTTCTGATGCAAATTTTGTTTTTTTAAAGAGGAATATGTAAAATAAACCTTTTTCAGGGGTATATGCAAATAACCCTTAAATATAATAAGGGTCCCACATTATCCCCCACATTATCCCTAAGCTGAATGTGGTTAGAAAAATAGAAATAAGATGGGTTAAGGTTGGGCATCACAAAAAATGGAGATATCACTTATCCTATTATCATTTAGCTCCACTCCGATTGTACTCATATCTATTTTTTAATTTTAAAAAAAAATTATGTACATGGACACGTGGTATATGTAATGCACATGCCAACTATGGGTAGCCCACTACGATAGATGTCAATCAATTGGTAGCCCACTACCGATAGTCACCTATCGGTGGATCGGTAACCCACTACCAATTTTTGATCTAGTCCTTCGGTAGTGAAGAATCGATAATGGGCTACCGATAAGTAATGGGCTTCCGATTGATTGACACCTATCGGTAATCCACTACCGATTGATTGACACCTATCGATAGCCCATTACCGATTAATTGATCTAGTTGTCGATAGATTAGATCAATCAATAGATATGAGTTACGTATAGGTGAATGCACATGTCACATGTCTATGTATACAAATTATTGCTTTAAAAAAATATATAAAATGATCTATCCCCGCTCATTATCTCAATTTTTCTAACCCAAAATTCATTAATCCGGAATAGCCTACGTCCCTGTCAAAGGCCCGAGACTATGCTGCTACTGACGCCGTATTACAATAGCAACGTAAAATTCTCTATCTCATGTACAGCGAAACCAAATGGGCGGCCTGATAAGTAATAAAGCACAAGAGAACAATGAATGCTTGCCATCTAATTTAGTCTTGAGCTGCGTGCAATGGCCACAAACTCTTGAGAGGGTTCCTTCAGATGAATGGGTTATGGGTATAAAGGTATCGAAACTTGTAAAGATAGAAGTCTCCCACTGCTCCTTTTCCAAATAGCGACAACCCATCAAGAATTGTAGCAAAACAAGTAAACCCAAACGGTGTTTCTGATCTTTAGGAGAGTTTTTGCGATCTTTCTTTCGATTGGCAAGAGAGGAGAAGTCGAGAGAAGGGATTCAACATGGCTGCTGCGAGGAGGCCTATGCATTCTTTGTTGAGAGGGGTGATGGGCTGCACGAGGAGAGGCATGTCTGCCGTCCCACAGAAGAGCTCCCCGCCGTCCTCTGAGGAGCTGATGAGGATGGAGCATGAGCACAGTGCCCACAAGTGCCTACTCTTTACCACAATTCTCATCTTTTTCTTCTTTTTCTCCCCTTCCATTTGATGTCTTTGATGTGATTCTTGAATTGCCTTAAAAAGCTCTTCTTATCTTCGCTTTCTTTATGTTATATGGGGTTTGATTTAGTCTTGCGAGCAAAAAGTATTCGTCCTGTCAAATTTTATTGTGTGATTTTGGGAACTTTTTGGATGACAGGGTGTGTAAGAATCTGAGAGATTATTATGCGAGAAGTTAAGCCTATGGTCACTTGATACTGCATCAGTGAGATGGCTATGGCCTGGGTTGGTTACTATTTGGGCTTTATAGTGATCAATTGATAATATTTGGCTGATGTGATTATGTTATTTAGTTGTAACTACGTGTGCAGCTTAGATCCATTCTAAGCTTCAAGAGGTTTTTGATCTCTGTAAGACTTATTACATAGGAAAATCTGGTTCATGGTTCTTCAAATGACCTGAAATGGACACTAAAATCATAATTCAATGGAGAATATTATGGATAGGTAGCAATTGAGGAAAAGAGAAGAAAAAGCCCAGCTGAACGATGTGACATGAAGCTTAGCCCTCAGTAGGAATGCTAAGGAAATTTTGTTGCTACTTTTACCACATCAACCTATGCTGTACTGCAGGCAAATTTTGTGCATGTGCAGTAAATAGAACGGAATGAGAGTGAATTATTTGTTCGAATACCATTACAGCAGAACCTGGTAGTGGGTGTAGTATGTCTTTGCCTTGGAGTTGAAGCTGTTGGCCAGGGAAGTTGTATCTTTTGCACATTTAGATTTTATAAATTCATGATATGTTGATCGTTCTTTCAATTGCCAATTATTTATCTCATGCATTAACGATGATATATCATCAATTCCTGCATATGTGAAACTCTCTAATTTACTGTGCAAAGTATTGTACTCTCCATCTATTAACTTGTGAAAATCTCGAGAGCTGTGCACATTTTAAAGTGATATAGCAGGGGTATTTTGTTTTTCCATCCTGATGTCATGTTTTACCTTGTATTTTTCATGCTTTCTAACCTTTCTTCTCTCAAGCATAATCTTATTCTCTGCTATTTGTATTCTGACGTCAATCTGTAAACAACTTCTACATACTTTCAATGATTAAAAGCTAGCATATCTGATGATTACTCAACATACAGTTATCATCCAATTCCTATGGTATTTTCTCAAGCGAAGGGTGCGTCCATTTGGGATCCTGAAGGCCACAAGTACATTGATTTCTTGTCTGCTTACTCTGCTGTAAATCAGGCAAGTATTGCCTCACAAGCATGTAGTGTCACTTTTCACATTTTGGCAAGAGCCTGAGCTCATGTTTTCTGCAGCTGAGAAGAATGTAAGAAGAGAGCTAGGATCCCGACTTATCAGTAGAAGTATCTACTTGATTTTACTAGTATGGTTTTCTAATTAGCAAGCCACTTAATAGAAGCTAAATGAATTTAATACGGAAGCATAACTCATTTTGACAATTTCTGTATTCAATTCATGTTTTCTCCCCACTGAATCTGTCTCTAGGAACTGATTTCTTTGGTATTAAGAGATAGGCATAAAATTGCTGATGGATACTTTGACCTCTTTCCAGTGCTATTGGTTTTCTTAGTCGAAATCAAAATCCAGTAGCTTTGTGGCTAAACTATTTGATTTGATCACAATCTTATATGTGAGCCACCTGTTTCTTCCTTTGTCAAATGATTTTTATTGTTCTGGTGTTTATTGTTTAGGGACATTGTCATCCAAAAATTATGAAGGCATTAGCTGAACAGGCAGGACGGCTTACTCTTAGCTCTAGAGCCTTCTATAATGATCAATTTCCAATATTTGCGGAGTCCCTCACACGCATGCTTGGATATGAAATGGTGCTGCCAATGAATACAGGTGCTGAAGGTGTGGAAACAGCTTTGAAGTTGGCAAGAAAATGGGGATACGAGAAGAAAAAGATACCCAAGAATGAGGTAAGGCAAGTAGACAAACTAAGAGGGCTTTAGTATGTTAGTGGCTTTTAGGTTTACCTTATGCACAGATATTCCCAACATCGACTAACTTGCTGTTAAAAGAGACTCGGTTTAGATTTTGTAAATACAAAAACCCAAGTTGTAAATTCTGATATCCCATAATACGGCTGGCATTTGTTAGAAGTCCTTCATTGAAAAGGTAGGTGCTTCTAAGCTGCTGCCATTAGTACTTGTGGATATGCATCGGAAAGCATTAGTTGATTTTGACAGACAATACGGTGTTTGTATCGTTTTTGGCATAACTCAGGTTCACTCATTGAATCGCCCCCTGCCAAGCAATTTGCTTATGAGTAAATGTTTGATTTTACTATTGTGACGTACTTTCATAATGAGTTTTCAGTCCTTATTGATCCGTAACACGGTTAAATTTAGAGCAACTCTGGAGTAATTTATCCAGTCATACTATTTCCTCTTGCTTTAAAGTATAAACCTCTCTTTCCTATGACACATCTCAAGAGGTGCTACTTGGGCAGGCTATTATCATCTCTTGTTGTGGTTGTTTTCATGGTCGAACGCTGGGTGCAATTTCTATGAGTTGTGACAATGATGCTACTCGTGGTTTTGGGCCCTTGGTACCTGGTCATCTCAAAGTTGATTTTGGTGATGTCCATGCCCTCGAGAAAATGTTTCAGGGTAAGTTTTCATATTTTTAGCATATGTTGACTCTGTAGTTAAGTTTGGTTAGATTTAATCTCGAATGTACTTATCGTTTACATTTGTCATATCTTGTAATGTTAAAGATGGCAGCATTGTTTGAATAACAGATCATGGGGAACGGATAGCTGGTTTCTTGTTTGAGCCCATCCAAGGAGAGGCAGGTGTATGTATTCTTAATAACTTTAACAAGCTGTATTGTCGTTTTAGCCCTTTCTTCTGTAAATATATTTGCTAATGATAAAGTCGATGTTTAACTGAGGAAGTTTGGCTTCGAGCACAAAACTTAAAGCTTCATCAATGGAGTTGAAGCATCCGAATCATGTTTAGTTACTAATTCACTATTAGAATTTTGTCGGTTTGAAGGTCCTGGTTTCTGGTCATACGCTTGAGACATCTTTTACGCAACTAGTATAAGGATGTGAGAGCCTAGATCTCATACTTCTTGCATTTTGATCATTGTTTCTTGGCCCGAAGATTTTTTAAAAACCACCTGGGAATGTAAGATGTGAGTCTTGCAAATCTTATTTCACACAGATAGAGTCGTGCACATCTAAGCACAAACATTCTACTGAAAATGGACTAGGTGACCTCGAAAGCCAGCTTGGTGGAAGGAGGTTAAGATTTAAGTGCTTGATATTGGGGGTATATAAGCACTTTGATTGCCTATTTCTGCTGTGATGCTTATACCAAGATACATGAAGGTATTCTTAGTTGAGAATAGAGATTAGAGCTGCATTTGTCAGTTTGAACTTCTGAGATATATGTGGTTAGAGCAGGCATAAAGAGGTGCTCTCAAAGTGGAAGCTTATTGTATATCAGTACATGAGTTTTAACTTGTAGCTCATTTGACATATGTATTACCTATGCGTCCATGTTTCATAACATCTCTTGTTCCAACTGTTTTTTCATTTTCTTCTGAACACTTGCATGATCTTATGTCTTCACCCTTTGGTTTTGGCTTCTTTACAGGTAATAATGCCACCTGACGGTTATTTGAAAATTGTCAGGGACCTCTGTTCCAGGCATAACATTCTCATGATTGCTGATGAAATACAAACTGGTATAGGCCGCACAGGAAAAATGCTGGCATGTGACTGGGAGAACATCCGACCTGATGTTGTGGTAATGTTTTGCTTGAAATTTCATGAATAAACTGGCTATCCGATAATCCTGGTTCTTGTTTTGTCACATCTATGTGTAATTTGTCCAGAGTGACACTATTTGTGATGATTAAATTTACGTTAACATGAGAATATAATTGTGCCCTCCAGATACTAGGAAAAGCTTTGGGTGCTGGAGTACTACCTGTTAGTGCAGTGCTTGCAGATAAGGAAGTCATGTTATGCATCAAGCCAGGAGAGCATGGAAGGTTTGTCATTCATACTTCTATTGGTAGAACGAGTACCATTTATTACCCATGTTATTTAATACTCAAATGTGAGCGTACTGCTGATGGACAGATAAGTCGTAGTTAGCACAGCAACTACTAATGGAGTAACAAATGAGAAAAAATTAGGACAGTCAAATCTTACAGCCACTTTTATGGAGCATTGTCTGGAAACTATTCTTTTGGAAGATTGAAATTTGCCATCCCTCAAATTCTCTTTCTTTAGTTCATCTGAATCATTCTGATGATAATATGTCTTTGATCTAATAATTGGCAGTACATTTGGAGGAAATCCCCTGGCAAGTGCTGTGGCAATGGCTGCATTAAATGTAATAAAAGATGAAGGATTGATCGACAGGTATTGTACCTGCTTTGTCACTTTGTATCGAACTGTTAAGTTTTGTGGATATAAGAATACCACATCATTGCTTCTCTTTATGCTTTAAGGAGATGTGTGTGGCAACATCCTGCCTAATTTGAGATCTCCCTTCTACCTTTAGATCGATCGTCGAGATGATTATACACTAGGTAGTTTATATCATTGTTTAGCAGATGTACTCCATTTGCTCTCTACTCATAAGCGTCAATGCTTGTGAACTTGGATCTATTTATCTCATGCCACAGTAAAACAACACAGACACCCACTGCTACTCCAAAGTCAGCAATGGCAGAGTTCAGCTTGATTCAACTATGCTGTTCAATAACCTGCACTCAAGTGTCCCTGCTGCTAGTCTACATGGTTAGCATGTTGAACTTTTAAATTATGCGATCATGTTAAAAGGACCATGATTACGCAAAGTATGAAACCCTTTTCAAGAATGTACGAATATGATTATATGCAAAAATATAGTCTGAAAATATACTAGTTTGGGCATTCTAACTTGACGAATAGACCAAAATTAATCATGTTGATCATCATATAACCAGAAGCTTTGTGAAACTAAATTTCCTTGGAAGTTTGTCCCTCAATTATCTTCTTTGAAGATAATTCTTCTCTATTCCTGTTTTTCTACAGGGCTGCCAACATGGGCCGAGAATTTAGGGAACAGTTGGTGAAGGTTCAGCTGCAATTCTCCCATATCATAAAAGAAGTGAGAGGTAGAGGTTTGCTCAATGCAGTAGAGCTGAGCAATAGAGCTCTATCTCCTGTCTCTGCTTATGATGTATGTCTGAAGTTGAAGGAGAGAGGGATTCTTGCGAAGCCCACACATGACACCATTATTCGATTAGCTCCTCCACTCTCCATAAGGTTGGAACTTTTGATGTTTGACCTTCATGTCAAAGTTCATATAGTTTAAAAGTCTGCAGAAATTATAGCTTAAGTGTGTTCTGGCATTTATTGTAATACATTCTACTAACTAATCCTAAGTGGCTATTAGAACTCCACCACAATATCTTAATGTTCCTTGATGAGTTCTGTTTTTAATCTTTTTCATTGGTTGCTTCAGCTTGGAGGAGCTTAAAGAGGCATCAAAAGCTTTGAGTGATGTTTTGGAGATTGATCTACCGAAGATGCAGAAGCAGGCTCCTAAAATCGAGACACCAGCAGCTAAGGAAACCTGTGATAGATGCGGAAGATACACAGCAGATTTGAAAGCCTAATTGATACAAGCATCTCCTCACCGCCACCTCCTCATGAAAACACCGGAGGTAGGGTGGCTTAGCACCTAGGAATAAAAGTGGCAGCATCTTTGCTGTGGCAATCTTCACACAAAGACAATCATATGGACCTTAGAGTATTCGTAACCAAGACGTTTAGCTGCGACTGGTTGCAAGTTGGCTAGAAAAATCGAAGGGATTGTATGTATGATGCTCTGGATCTTCTAGTTCTCTTTCCTACTTTGTCTTTGAATTGGAAGTCGAGATTCTTCAGCAATCAATATTTGTTGCTTGCAAGCAATATGAGGAAGGAGCTTCTGATTCTGAATGTGGGTGGCACCATTGTCCCTGGCATCTCAACTTGATCATAGTTTTTTTGGTTTCATAATGTCTGGTCTCCCCTAACTTCATCCGTATTCAGTATTCTGGAATTGATTCGTAAGATGGAGACCACAGCCCCTTCATTGTGGATAACTACTAAATTGGCATTCAATTGGTAGAGTACCGTGTTGATCAAAATGCCTTTGGTGGTCTCCCTGACGTATAAAATTTGTTGCAAAATTCTCATGAAAATTCGTACAATGGACCATGTCTCATTAACGTGTCATTCTAACAAAAACCGCAGCTTTTTCCTGCCTAGCTCTTCAGCTTGACTGTGACATCCTATAATATCCATTGGCCTAAAAAACCATTTTTAGCTTCAAACATGGGCGGCGGCGGCGGCGCACAGATCAAGTCGACCTTGTGAAAAAATTTCATAATTCATTTATGAGTGCAACTCATGATTATTTATTTGTGTTTAGATGGTTTTATCTAATGACGGAGGTGAGTGGGCGAGTTAGCCGTGTGTGTTGGGTTGGGTTTTTGCATGTCTATACACAAGTCTTATTTTTTTGCGACCTCATACCCCTCGGTCAATAAAAAGACCGAATAGCCCCCATTTTTTCCATGGCATCATATATACCACACCATGCATTAACTACTACTTTCCTGCATGTGGACCATGGATATTAATGGGCATTAAGACACCTCCACATGGCAACATGTTATTAGCCAATGGTATTATTAAATCTAAAATAAGCAAAAGAATACGTGAGAAGACCGCCATATGTAAATATATTTCTATGAATTATTCCTATGCGTGGTTATGTGGGTTTCTACGCGCTGTTAAGGTGTTTTTTATGCGTACTTTTTATTGTTTTTATGCATTGTTAAGGTATTTTTCATGCGCTGTTAAGGTGTTTTTCATCGTGAGCAGTTAAGGTATTTTTATGCGTACTTTTTGTTGTTTTTATGCACTGTTAAGGTGTTTTCCATTGACTGTTAAGGTGCTTTCCATCGTGAGTAGTTAAGGTATTTTTATACATACTTTTTATTGTTTTTATGCGCTGTTCAGGTGTTTTCCACCGTGAGCAGTTAAGGTGTTTTTATGCGTACTTTTTTGTTGTTTTTATGCGATATTAAGGTGTTTTCCATGCGATGTTAAGGTGTTTTCCATCGTGAACAGTTAACAAGTTTGCATGTTATTTCTGCTCTCCAGCACAGTTTGCTTGCTGAGCAGCAGAGTGTCGTTGAAGTGCAGCCCAAGGGTCTGTGTGAGGATCCGTTCCTCCGACCGATCGCGTTAAGTCGATGGTCTGGCCCGTTTGGCCTTGTTCCACGATCGGGTTGATCGTGAAGACCCCCAAGGGCAATTTGGTAAATTACGCATTGGCGGTTGGTTCCACACTCGCGATGTACACACACATCCCCCTTGTTTGTTATTTGTGCTTATTAGAACCTTAGACGAACTTGGAATCGAAAGATCTAAGTTCAAGCGCGCGGAAGCTGTCTTTAGGACAGCTTCGAGGTCGGCACCGCCTCCGACGTGTTCGGATAATGACGCGAACCAATCTAGTCCAATCGATCATTCAGGGAGCGACCGATCGGACTCGGTTCTATAAATAGCCCGCGAACTGTCTCTGTTTTCTCCGTTTTCTTCTCTTCTCTTCACCGTTCCTTTGATCCGTGAGGAGAGCTCGATCCAGAGGCTTGGGGACGTCGCCAACAAGGGGAAGAGCAGATCCAAACCTCCATTGGACGGTTTAATCGAGGATTAAACGTCGATTAATCGTAGTAAGGTAGGATTCTATGTTTAGGATAGTTTTAGTGTTCTTGGCTGTTTTAATTGATTTTTCTTCAATTAATGTATACTAAGTGGTGTGTTATACCTTGCTTTACATCTGATTAAAGTTTGGTAGGAATTGGATTTGATTTAAGTTGGATTTAAGCATGGTTTTCATCAATTGATTTTCGGATTTTCTATTCTAGCTGAATTGTCGCGCCCCGACCTGCGTAGGCCCAACCGGGCCGGGCGACGCGAAGCAGAACTTAACCTACTGCGGAAATTTTGGCGAGGTTTCCCTTTAATCGTAATGGTTACCCTAGCAGTTCTTAAACATCCTGTATTATACAAACATTCACAACTCAAAGACTGAAACTGATATATTACAAAACCTCAAAACATGAAAATTATACATTTATCACTCCCGTAGGAGACTATCGATAACAAAAGGGTGTAAAGCTATAAAGATCGCCACCTCTCAAGCACCGCCAGACGCCGCCACGTCACCAAACACCGACCCGGTAGGGGCGACCGAAGAAGAGCTAGCGCCAGCACCTACAAAACGCAGCCCGGGTAGGAGTGAGTGAGCACTAAGCTCAGCAGGGACACTACACAACGACACTCACAAGGGAGGAAACACAACAGTGTTGTCCCCCAAGCCTATTCTAGGTGTATACAAGGGTCCCATAACCCTACCGGAAGTCCGTGAACGCAGGCCCAAAACACTGCATACTCCCAACAGGACACAGGACACAGAACACTGTTTGGCGAGCCAGAACACCGCTGGGCAGGCACACCTCCTCCCAAGAGTTTAGTAACACCGGACTCCGGCTACACTACGGATACAACTTGAATTCGACACGACCTATAAACATCGAACAACATGTATTCAGGTCAAACTAACTGATGATGATGCATAATGTTATATTTTTACCCCTTAATACTTAGTCTCATGTGCTTATTTAATTCCTAAATACACTCATTATTCTTATATTTTGATTTAGGATGCAATTGAAATCCTTAAGTCGAAAAGAAGCTGAAAAGAGTGCATGGATCATCTTTAAAGATTAATCTGTACCTGCTCATGAAGAACCGGATGATGTGCCATATATGGTTGAAAAGCTCTTGAAGTCTAGATTCTGAAGAATTTTACGGTTCGTGATTCCGAGTTTCCTAGAGGAAGTTACGGCAATTTTAGTACCGATGGCGCAGTCTGGATGGCAGAACAGTAATACGCTAGAACATCCGATCGATCCGACACCCAGGGTCCGATCGATCGGACTATGCAGAAATGTGACAGAACATGTATTTTTTGGCTGAACATGGTCCGATCGATCCCTACATCCATCCTATGGGGTCCGATCGATCGGACACCTAAAGTTCAATCGATCGGACTCGGGAATAGCCAGAGAAGGTGGATTTTTACGCATCCGATCGATCCGACACCCCGAGAAGGATCGATCGGACTTTTCCCAGTGAAGATAATCAACGATTGTGATCTAATCCGAGGGTGGATACATTTAAGGCTATAAATAGGACTCTTTCTAGGGTTTGAGGGGGGATTCTTGGACACTTTTGGCGGCTCTTTCTGCTCCTTTATATTTTTTCTAGGTTTTATCTTGTTTATTGGAATCTTTTGAGGATTGTTCTCGATGGCCCTGCGTGGCTAATTCTTGATCCTTGGTCAAGAAAACTGAAACCTCGGAATCAATGAAACTGTGAGATCTAATTTATTTTTATTGTTCAGTTTATACATGAGTATAAGATGTTTTTCTGAGATTAAATCTTTATGATTGTCTTGTTTAATTACTAGGAGCGCTACTAGTTTATTATTCATTGCGATCTACTGCTAGGTTGGATATCAGATCCGAAATTGTTTGATCTCTCTAATCTGCGAAACAACTAGGGTTTAATAATCTACTGCGTTTCAGAGATTGTTAGGTCTTAGGAAGAATATTTAACTAGATTAAATGCAACCGCTTGTGCTTCTGTTGTTTAGCTTCATCGATCTCCCTATTCTTAATGCTGCTACTAGATTAAATCTACGGCGCTTGTCTTAGGTTGTTTAGTAGTTAGGGTTAATTGGATCGCTTGTTTCTAATTAACTATGATTGAGGAGAGATTCGAATTTAATTCGAACGGTGAATATTCATGGTATGAATTGATTGATACTTGCATCTATGATCAGTTGTTCGATTCCGATGGTGGATGTTGACTCAGACCAATGTTTGTTCTCTTGATTCAACTTGTTTCTTCGTTTTACATTATTTCTTTACTGTTTTCCTCACGTTTAAAACCCTCCCATCTTTGTTCACTAAGCACAAAACTAGGCTAAACACTTTTCGTGGGATCGACTCGTACTTGCACTACTAATTTGTTTTAAAGAGTATTGATTTTATTTTTGAGTGCCTGCGACAGCACATCAAATTTTGGCGCCGTTGCCGGGGAGTGATTCTAGTTGATTTTTGTGTTTATTGTGATCTTTATTTTCATTAAAAAAAAGTTATATAGTTTTTATGGTTTGAATGTATGGCCAATTATAATATGCCACCGGATGACATATGGAATGATGATTTGCCTTTTGGTTATGGACCCGTTTACAATAATGACACTTATGGTTTCTCAAACCCGGCCTATGATTCATATTCATATTCTTATAATTCGGATTTTAGAGATCATACCTACCCTAGTTGGCAGGCAGTTTCATGGTTTCCCAAACCCGGCCTATGATTCATATCCATATTCTTATAATTCGGATTTTAGAGATCATACCTACCCTGGTTGGCAGTTTCAAGCACAGCAAGAGCTATCTTTGGAAGAGATTCTGAAGGTAATGGAAGAAAATAATAATTCCTTTAGAGGAATGCGTAATTCTTGGGAGGAAAGATTTCCTAGAGAACGTGACAAAACTGAGAACCCCTTCATTTCTCAGTCACATCAAGAGCTATCTTTGGAAGAGATTTTGAAGGTAATGGAAGAAAATACTAATTCCTTAAGAGAAATGCGTAATTCTTGGGAGGAAAGATTTTCTAGGGAACGTGACAGAATTGAGAACCTCTTCATTGCTCAGTCACAAATGCAACAAGAGCCACTAATAATTGACCAAGTCAATGTGAGTCACTCCTTTGATAAAGAAGTTGATAGATATGATTCTATACCTCATGTTGGTACTGATAATACTTGTGATGCTTTTGTTTCTGATGATAATGATATATGTCATAATACTTGTGATTCTTTGTTGGTTCATGAAATTAATGATGATATTTCACTGACTGCAGAGGTTGGAGATGCTTCGGAGGAGATTCTACAGAATGCAGATGAAGAAGTTGTCCAGTCTAGGCCAATCGACCGCCGAGAATACCAGGAGCATTTATTCGATGAACCTCCTCCGACTGAAGTCGAAAGCATTCCTAGTACGTTACAAGGTATTTTTCCTGTGACTATCTCATCTTTATTAGTGGTTAAAAAGGAGATGACCTTAGTAGATATTTTCATATCTCGACGGATTTATTTTCGATCATGTGATCTTGACATCTTTGACAATGCGAACGATGACATTATCAATAGATCAATGGATGATTCGATTATAGTTGAGCATAATGTTGACCCCTTTCTTCTTGATTACCATGATGATAAGTATTTCTGTTTAAGAGATCTAGCTATCTTCTTTACTAGTGTTAGAATGGAAAAGCTAGTTTTCATTTTTAAAATATGCCACTTGGATTCATATACTAAATTAACCTTGGTGGCACTATTGAGGTTAAATATCCATATTATGGCATCCATTGATTTTGCATACCATCGTGCTAGAGAACGGCCACCAAGGGCATGATTAAAACTTTTTCTATTGTATATAGTAGTTTAGTTTGCTTTGTTTACTTTCTTGTGTGCTTAAGAGTGCTTGAATTATTTTTAGGTTGTGTGCATGCATGTTTGCTTTTGTTTTGCTTTGCTTTGCTTTTGCTTTGTAGGTGATTGAGTACCCCCTATGATACATGAAGAATTCACCCAGACATGCAGTGAACCATTCTTGTGCAACTCATAAACAAAAGCGCTGCTTGGAAGGCACCCCAAGGGGAGTTCGTTCCTTTCTCTTTTTATTTTTGCATTTCCATTTTGGTTATTTTTGCTTTTCTTTGCATTCCACCTTACATTGAGGGCAATGTCAGTTTCAAGTGTGGGGGAGGAGATCTAGGTTGCATATGCCATGAGCGAGAACCAGTTAAGCTTGACATATTCATAACATGATTGAATGAGTAATCTTGCGACTTGGAATTAATTAGTTGAGTTATTTTCCTTGAGATGGTAATGACTGAATGAGTAGACAAAAGCTGGTGAGATTTTGAGCCTCTAGACTGACACATTCATTTCAATCTCACTATTTTCTTTCATGAGAGATATTCTTTCATGGATTTGTTTCTCTAGAACTTGCTTTGATTCTATTTAAGATTACATTGACACATGTATACATGAACATGATTAAGGCATTTTTGTTTTAAGCTACATAAGCCAAAGAGCCTACCTTGTGATTAATTTTTCCTTTTGCTAAACACCTTTGAGCTTTATTGACTTCATTGTTAACCCACATTACAAGCTTTAAACCTGAAAAAAATATTTCTGTTATCCAAGCCATAAAACTAGTGGAGCATTGATCATCATTATGACATATATGGGTGCAAAAGTTCAAGTGTGGGGGTGTTTGGAAGAGTGGTATGGCTATGATTGGTGAAGTGGAGTATATTTTCTTACTCAATTCATGAGTATGTTGTTTCTGAAAAAAAAATAAAAAAAGAAAAAAAAACAAGAAGAAGAATTGTGTTTTTGTATGAGTTCTGCAAAAGTTGAAAGTTTTTGCAAAAGATTGTTCCCTATTTCAGTTAAAAAGTATTCCTTTGAACAATCTCTTTGCCAATGTGATAATGTTATATGGTTTGAGTACTTTAAAGCCAAGTTGAAGAAAGTTGTTGAATGGAGTGATTGGTTGTACATGTCTTATTGATGCATTTTTGCTCCATTAGTTCCATTGGCTTTTGAGCTACATTCCCAAATATTTCACACCTTAATCCTGGACCCCATTACAACCTTCTGAAGTCCTTATGATTTGTGTTATGCATGTGATTCTAGTGGTGGAGAATGAGAAGATATGCAAGCTTATGGTAGATCATTTTCATTGGAATGAATTCGAGTGAAATACATACCCTTCAAACACATGAGAGTCTACTTGTTTAGTATGCTTCATCTTCAAGTGGAAATGCTTACTGATTGATTTTTAAGTTGTTTAAAAATATTTGTTCATGATATGTTATGAATTGTGAAGAGCTAGATTGTTCTTTGTTGATGGCGTTGCAACCTTGATATCTTGAGTAGAGTGAATTTTAGTTTTGCCCGAGGACGAGAAAAAGCTAAGTGTGGGGGAATTTGATGATGATGCATAATGTTATATTTTTACCCCTTAATACTTAATCTCCTGTGCTTATTTAGTTCCTAAATACACTCATTATTCTTATATTTTGATTTAGGATGCAATTGAAGTCCTTAAGTCGAAAAGAAGCTGAAAAGAGTGCATGGATCATCTTTAAAGATTAATCTGTACCTGCTCATGAAGAACCAGATGATGTGCCATATATGGTTGGAAAGCTATTAAAGTCTAGATTCTGGAGAATTTTACGGTTCGTGATTCCGAGTTTCGTAGAGGAAGTTACGGCAATTTTAGTACCGATGGCGCAGTCTGGATGGCAGAACAGTAATACGCTGGAACATCCGATCGATCCGACACCCAGGGTCCGACCGATCGGACTATGTAGAAACGTGACAGAACATGTATTTTTTGGCTGTACATGGTCCGATCGATCCCTACATCCATCCTATGGGGTCTGATCGATCGGACACCTAAAGTTCGATCGATCGGACTCGGGAATAGCCAGAGAAGGTGGATTTTTACGCATCCGATCGATCCGACACCCCGAGAAGGATCGATCGGACTTTTCCCAGTGAAGATAATCAACGATTGTGATCTAATCCGAGGGTGGATACATTTAAGGCTATAAATAGGACTCTTTCTAGGATTTGAGGGGAGATTCTTGGACACTTTTGGCGGCTCTTTCTCCTCTTTTATATTTTTTCTAGGTTTTATCTTGTTTATTAGAATCTTTTGAGGATTGTTCTCGATGGCCCTGCGTGGCTAATTCTTGATCCTTGGTCGAGAAAACTGAAACCTCAGAATCAATGAAACTGTGAGATCTAATTTATTTTTATTGTTCAGTTTATACATGAGTATTGGATGTTCTTCTGAGATTAAATCTTCATTATTGTCTTGTTTAATTAATAGGAGCGCTACTAGTTTATTATTCATTGCGATCTACTGTTAGGTTGGATATCAAATCCGGAATTGTTTGATCTCTCTAATCTGCGAAGCAACTAGGGTTTAATAATCTACTGCGTTTCAGAGATTGTTAGGTCTTAGGAAGAATATTTAACTAGATTAAATGCAACCGCTTGTGCTTGTGTTGTTTAGCTTCATCGATCTCCCTATTCTTAATACTGCTACTAGATTAAATCTACGGCGCTTGTCTTAGGTTGTTTATTAGTTAGGGTTAATTGGATCGCTTGTTTCTAATTAACTATGATTGAGGAGAGATTCGAATTTAATTCGAACGGTGAATATTCATGGTATGAATTGATTGATACTTGCATCTATGATCAGTTGTTCGATTCCGATGGTGGATGTTGACTCAGACCAAGGTTTGTTCTCTTGATTCAACTTGTTTCTTCGTTTTAGATTATTTCTTTACTGTTTTCCTCACGTTTAAAACCCCCCCATCTTTGTTCACTAAGCACAAAACTAGGCTAAACACTCTTCGTGGGATCGACTCGTACTCGCACTACTACATTTGTTTTAAAGAGTATTGATTTTATTTTTGAGTGCCTGCGACAGCACATCACTAACCCTATCATCTAAAACGACTGAATCGAGTCCTGCACCAAGCTACCCGTAACGGTCCTAGAGCTAGATCCGGGCTACCCGAAAGCCCCGGATCGGCAACGCCCTACACAGATGCAACTAATGCACAACACAATGTATGCGATGACATGCGCAAGATAAAGCATGTAAGCATGCAACAATATGTGATGATATAAATAACAAGGTCTGGCGCGGCAACCTGCCGGCCCGGGGTGGTGAACTGATAAGTAAGATCTAAGGAGCTGCTGCAGTGGTACCACCACCAACTACCAGCAGTCCACCACAACACATGCACCGGGAAACAGCCCCGCAAACAACAGCTTACAGTTATAACAGATAAAGCCCTCGGCGCACGCCGGCATGCGAGGCTAGGAAAAGCTGTAGGGCTACCCGCCCGTTTATTCTATACATCCCGGGAGTCATCACTCCCCCGGTTCACCACTGCCCCTATTATAGGGCTAACATGCTTAAACATATGTACAAGGTATTAAGACGGTAAAGAAAACCGTAATGCAAAGCCCCACGAGCAAAACAAGATAAAGTTCCTCTCTCTCTGCCATAGTCGGATCGATCCCTCCCCCAAGGGAGGATCGATCCCTCTAATGACAGAGAGTGAACTCTCCATACCGCGCCGAGTACGATCGATCCGTCCTCCCAGGACGATCAATCCGACTCGCGATAGGGAACGCCCCATGCTATCCAAGGCACCGGGATTGATCGCCCTCACCTGGGGCCGATCGATCCTGCTCGGGTTCAGCATGACCAACAAGGATGGATCGATCCATCTCACAGACGGATCGATCGGTTGGGTTCTCCGACAAACCAACGGCGAGAAATATCGTCGAAAAACTCCACAAATCCCACAAAACCTTGGGATCTAGTAGTACGAAGCATCACAAATCCAAAACCGGCGGAAATATTATAATCTAACAAGTATACAACAAGATCTAAGCATAATAACATCGACAGTCGGAAAAACCTCCAGAATCCCAAGATGAATGTAGGTAGGATCCCTACCTAAGTAAGAGCAGCTTCAATCCCAGCTGCTAGGCCTTGAATCGTCCACGAACTCTTCGAAATCCAGGAATTCTCAGCCCAAAAATCCAGTTTTCCAAAGAGATTCAAGGAGGAAGGTTGCGTTTGTTTTATAGGCAAACGAACCGACTTAGCAGGATCGATCCGTCCAAGTAGACCGATCGATCCAAGCAAGAGAGCGATCGATCCAGCCAAGGAGACCGATCGATCTAGCCAAGGGAACGATCGATCCAACCAAGAGACCGATCGATCCTTCTCCGAGTCCGATCGATCCGTCCCAAGAAGAAACCGATCAATCCTTCTCAACGATCCACATTCCTGTCATTGAGCGATCGATCCTTCTAGCAAGGAAGGATCGATCCCTCTTTCATAGGAAGTTGGACTTGGGTTAAAACTTCAGCCCAAGGCCGGATCTTTCGATCCCGGGTCCCACTAACCATTCTAGCCAAACAATACCACAAACATGGTCAGTGTGTGCACACGCGAGTGTGAAACAAGCCGAGAATGCGCAATTTACCAAATTGCCCTTGCGGTCCACGACGAGCCACAGGAGTAGAGGGACGGGTCCTCACAAGAATAGTGGTGTTCTAGCTTGTTTTTCGAGCTGTACGTGTATTATCTCAGTTGATTTTCTACATAAAAGTTGTAGATCTCTGAGTTAGATTTCATGTCCAACTGGTTTCATGATTTTTGGAGCTACTTAGAATTTTTGGTGAATTAAATGAGTTGTCTGTGAAGAAACAGGACAGTTGGTTTAAATTGAGAATTTAAGTAGTTTTTCTATATTTAATTGAGCTGATTTTTGGAGGGGATGATCTTTGGAAGAGATCTGCAAAGTTCGGTTTTTATCCAAGATATTCTCAATAGGATTTTGATTAGTTTGTTAAATATGAGAGTTTATCAAAATAGTAGGTTTTGATCTATTTTTGTTTATCCGATCGATCCAGTTTTCGGATATATGATTCGGGGTATGCTATTGAGTGGGCATATCAAGTTTCATGTCAATCGGAAGGCTAGATTGAAAGATATGAATTTCCAAGTTTCGTGATATAATTGGTTTGATTTCTGTAAATCGATTATTTTAATCATATCCTGGATATATGTTATTTTAAGCCCGTGCGTGGTTTGTGGTTGAACCAGGGGAGTCATGTCTCCCCTGGAATGTGTAGAATAAATGGGCCTTAAGTACGCTCTCAGCTTTGAATAAAATATTATTATATTGTTGTCATAGTTGTTTGATAGTTTAGCTGAGGCTGTATCCCGTTTGTAGGCCTAAGTGCCTATTTTATTCCGCTTTATTCTACACCGATGCTATGTATACCCTTGGCGAGCTGTAGGCTACGCGCGGACTTGTGTTTTATCTGACATCCTGTTGCATGCTTATACTTCTGTTGTGCATGAGCATATCATGCACCTGATTGTCTCTCCCCCACATCTGCACCCAAGGCGTCGCTAGGAAGCGCCTCCGCCATGTCTGGATCAACACCATGCTCACACACCCTTTCATCGGTGGCTCTTGCACTCGCCATGTCTGGATCAACACCTTAATAGCGCATAAAAACAAAAAAAAAGTAGGCATAAAAACACCATAACTGCTCACGATGGAAAACACCTTAACAGTGCATGGGAAATACCTTAACAACGCATAAAAACAACAAAAAGCACGCATAAAAAACACCTTAAGAGCATGTAGAAACCCACATAACCACGCATAAGAATAATTCATAGAAATATATTTACATACGACGGTCTTCTCACGTATTCTTTTGCTTATTTTAGATTTAATAATACCATTGGCCAATAGCATATTGCCATGTGGAGGCATCATTAATGCCCATTAATGTCCATGATACATGTCACGCCCCGACCCAGAAAACCCATCCGGTCCAGGGTGTGAGAATCCAAAATCTAAAATCAAACGGCGAGAGCCTCCCATGTATATTTCACTTTAAAACTTGATGCACAATTAATTTATACTATCCTATCATCAAGTCAAAATACAAAACTAACTGCTAAAAGACTCAATTAACTTTTAAATAATATAATAATGGTACAAGTCCTTTAAGTACATCAATCTCGAATCAATTTACATTAAATTGGAATACAAATACATTTCTCATTCATATTATAATTTATACATTTAAAACTGTACATCAATTGAATAAGATAAATTGTTGATATCCTCGATCTCACGCACCACCAAGGGGAGTGCTGCTTTCAATGACGCAACTACCTGAAAAAGAAGAAACTACATCGACCTGTATCGCCGATGCAGCCTAGGTAGGGTGAGCAACAATGCCCAGCAGGGGAACTACACTACGACTCACATAAGAAGGAGGGAGCACAACAGTGCCGCTCTCAAGCAAAGCCTGGGTGTATCATAGGGGCCCCATAACCCCACCGCGTATCTCTGAGGGGCCTCAGTCATGGTCTTCCAACAGAACTGGTCACATACTGAATCACCCTCAGTAAGGCAGGAAACCAACACTGCCGTCTTACGAGCAGGAAACCAACACTGCTAGACGGGAGCCGACACCGCTGAGTAGGCACATCCTCTACCCAAGAGACAAAGAGAATAGGATACCGGCTACACCTCAGCACCCGACTCGAGGCCGATATGACCTCTAAACCTCAATCAATATAATATTCTAGTTCGACTACTTAATAATCCTCGAATGATAATTAATCAAACATCATTACAATCACACCCCTAGTTCTTGTTATTCAGCCACGGTCCTAAGTTAGATTCGAGCGACTCGAGAGCCTCGGATCGGCGAAGACCCTATTCACCCATGCCCTAACCTTATGCTCTAATGCAAACAATATGCATGCAATGCTCAGGCACAAATAAAAAGATATAAGCATGCAACAGAATGACATATCAATATATAGGGTAGACATAGCGTATAGCTAGGCAAAGGGGTGAATATAGCAAACGTCTAAAGCATTAAAGATCTATCCAGCAACACAAACGTAACAAACACCTAACAGATCAAAATCCGGCATTACAACGGCATCCACAGCCGTCAACTGCAAGTTGGTACAACGAGGATACAACCCCCGCCAACCAGCACGCAATAGTTATAATACACATAAACTACCCGCCCAACCAACACGCAATAGTTATAATACACATAAACTAGGACACACCCTCGACCCATCTAATTATCTAAGTATCCCAAGGGGCATGACTTCCTTGGTTCAATCACGAGCCTCACGTGGGCTTGGGCCACACATAGGGCCTATATATATATATATATACATATAGATAATAAGATTAACACTAATTGCAAGAAAAGATAATCTTTGCATAATTGAAACCTTGGGCTACACATGCTTAAAACTCGGTATAAACCCTTCAAAATTACTCTAGAATTCACATACATGATATCTAACATCCCTAGCAATCTACCACGAGAAGATTGAAGTAATTAGATCAATGAAAACCCAATTCTCAGCCAAAAATCCAATTTTTTTTATCAAAGATTCAGTTTCGTCGCAGATTAGGGAACAATTCATCATAAATTATAGGAAAATCCGAAAATTATGAAGTCAAAGGAAATTGAAAGTAGATTCGAAGATCTAAGTTTCATTAGATTCCTCACGGAATAGCACTAGCTTTGAGCAAAAGCTGGCTGGATGCACAGATCCAGGGGCTGAAAACCAAATACGGGAAGAACAACTTGATAAACTCCAATTAAAACCCATCAACACACGATTAGACCTAGGTTAGATGAAATCCAAGCGGAAACAAGGCAGGAGGAAGACATCCACAAAAATCCAATCAAAACCCTCTCAATCAAATCCGAAATCAATGAATCTAAAGCCAACAACTAACCTAGCATGGATAGCATGAATTTGCATTCAAACAAAGAAGGAAACAACCCACAATCACATCCTAGGGCTGAATCAAAGAATTCAAGTAGGAAACCCTACATGAGAGCTCTAAGAAGATGAGATCTGAGCTTCCCGATGCTATCCTGGACGCTGGGGCTTGACGACGGCGGAGAGGCGACACAAGGTGGCCGGTGGAGATCGTTGATCGGCGAGGAAGAGAGGTTTCCAATGATCTCGGGAGAGAGGGACGGGGGGGAGAGAGGGTCGGATCTGAGGGTCGAGGAGGCTGGGGAACTCAAGAGAGGTGAGGGGGAGCTCGAGGTGGAGCGGATGCCGGGGACGGTGGCAAAGAAGCTCCAACGAAGAGGGAGAAGCCACGCGCGATCGCGGGTAAGGGAGAGGAAAGGGGAGAGCTGCCCCGCGGGGAAGAAAGAAAGGGGGGGAGAGAGAGAAGAAAAGAGGGGTAAGCCACTTAAGTGGCTTTGCCGGTTCAGACGAGCCAACTGATCGGACTGAATCTGATTTGGCTCCAAATTACGATCTCGTCCGGATCTGACGATCGTGAACGCTCTTACTGGATCTATTCAATTACATACATCAATCAAGGTTGTGTGTGTACTACATGGGTGTGGAATCCAACACCTCATGGGCATATTACCAAAATGCACTTGGAGTTGCAACGATCGAAATGATCGTTGAACAAGGCCAACCGAGCCAAAACCAACCAAGCCATGCCCTCGACTTAACGTGATCGGACCAGGTTGAAGGTACGAGTCCTCACAATACACCTGCAGGGATGTAGCAGTTAATGCATGGCATGGCATGTATGATGCCATGGGAAAAGTGGGAGCTATTCGGTCTTTTCATTGGCTGAGGGGTATGAGGTTGCAAAAAAACAAGGCTTGGGTATAGACATGCAAAAAGTGAACATGAAGGGTATCAATACGCAAATAAATTCCTTACGTTTATTACTTTTAATTTAATAATTACGTTTTTGGTATCTACACTAAATGTAAATACCATATTTAATACCTATCATAAGATGTTGCTCTCCTGATTTGACTGTTATTCGCTCACGTGATATCACGCGCGTGACCTGATTTCTCCTAAATTTTGACTGATTTTATTAATTTTAACCGGTTTTGTCACCATCACCTTGTCTTTTCTCTCCCTCTCTTCCCTCTCTCATCTCTCTCTCCAGTCTCTCTCCTCTCTTTGCTATCTCTCTCCTCTCTCTCGATCCGGTCTCTCTCTTCTCTTCTCTCTCTTTCCTTGTTCCCTCTCCCTCTCCTCTCTCTCTCTCTCTCTCTCTCTCTCTCTCTCTCAGTAAACAAAAAGCCCATGAAATAGATCACCATCCAAACTTTTACAAGTAATACTTATTGTGCTCTCTCTCTCTCTCTTTCTAAAAAGGATCCCATGAAAACAGAGCACAACCAAAGCTTTTAAGGGTAATAGGTTACTCGAGTTTTATCTTCTCTTATATTACCACTAGGTGGTAGGCCCGTGCCACCTGGCACGGCTAACTGCCCGCCCCCACTATCTCTATTATAACTTACGCCACATCAGCCACTATCCTTTTTTTTGTTTATTTAATTATAATTTTATACCACGTGTATGCCGCCACATATATGCCATGCGTGTATAAGTTTATGACTCAGATGATGAGTCATAAAAAGTAACTACCCTTGGATCTTATAAGGTAGACTAGGTGGTGGGCCCGTGTCTCCTGACATGCCTAACTGCTCGCCCCCACTATCTCTATAATAACTTACATATCAACCCACTATCCTTTCTTTCTTTTATTTAATTACAATTTTATGACACGTGTATGCCACGTGTATGTCATGTGTGTATAAGTTTATGACTCAGATTATGAGTCATAAGGGATAACTATCATCGGATCTTATAAGGTAGATAAGAATGTATATTTAAAACTAACATAGGGAATTATGATAACAATATACAAAGTTAACTTAGGAAAATATACATATAAATAAAGTAATATGAGGGAAGTTGATAAATATGTATATTTAAAACTAATCTCCTGACTTATAATTATAAGAATGTATATTTAAAACTAATGTAGGGAAGATGATAAAAATATACAAAATTAACTTAGAAAAATATACATGTAAATAAACTAATAGGAGGTAAACGGTTGTAACCGTTTTAGATCTTTATAAGGTTGTTATTCTCACGGAATCACGTAACTTCCTTGCTTTTCGATTGTTATCAAACAACAACATATAAGTGTATACAAATAAAGAAGGAGAGGTTGGAACCATGACTTCTACTGAGAGAGAAATCGGAACCGAAGATGAAAGAGAGGAGACAGATGAGTAGAGAGTAGAGAGTAGAGAGTAGAGAAGATAGGGAGAGAGAGGGAGAGGTCTCTCTCATCATTGTCTCTTATCTCTCTCCTCTATCTTCTGTCACCTCTCTCCCATATTCTCCCATTTGGTAGCCACCATGGCATTTTATTCATTAAAAATTAGTCAAAATGATTAAAATTCGGTAAAAATTGAATTTACCGTTACTACCTAAATGGCGTCAGTGTTCTGAACTAAATCGAAATGGTTTTATTAATTTCAGTACTAAAAAGGTAAAAAAATAAATATAGGTATTAACTTACTATTTTTTAAAATTTTACGAATATCAAAAGTGTAATTTAGTCTCGTATATATCTCTCTTGATACATAAGTTTTGATCGAATTTCGGAATTAATTTTGGATTGGTCTACAGACCCGAATCAGCGGAAATGATTCGGTTTTATGGAAACTTTAAATCAGGAGAAGGGTATCCTTCCCGCATTCTCACACACATACTCTCTCTCCTCTCCGGCAACAATTAATAATAGAACCAAATTAACGAACTATTATATTCGTAATTTCAATTGATCAGTACAAAATTTGTGAAAGAAAGGAAGACCAACTGACCAAGTCCAACGAAATAATTTAAAAAATTACTATTTTTTTTAAAGAGAGAGAGAACTCGGAGGAGAGAAAGGAAGCAACCTTTTGGTTTCCTTTTATATTAATAAAAGAAATTGGAAAGCAAACGGATATATTTGATATTTCTATAATAATTCTATTCGAGCAACGCTCGAGGTATCGTTTCTCCCATCCGATTCGTCCTCATCGTCTTTAGAGCCCCGATGCTTTTCCCTTTCTCGAGATCTCTCCAGGGTTAGGTTTCTAGGGTAGGAGTGGAGAGTTAATAGGGGAGATAGGTTTCCAATCTCGTCTCTATCCCGAGGAACCTCGGCGGTGGCGGCGGAGGAGGAGGCGGAGATCTAGGGCTTCGATTCGTTTTTTTTAATGGCGGACTACGGAGATGGCGATGCGGCGGCGGCAGGTTTGGGGATCGACCACTTTGATAGGCTCCCGGACTCCGTTCTGCTCGTGGTCTTCAACAAGATCGGCGACGTGAAGGCCCTGGGGCGTTGCTGCGTGGTGTCCCGCCGGTTTCATGTCCTTGTCCCCCAGGTCGACTACGTCGTGGTGCGTGTGGACTGCGTCATCTCCGACGACCCGTCTTCCCCTGGCGCTGGCGCTGCTGCGGCGGCGGCGGTGGCGTCTCCATCGGTTGAAAAGGGGCGGGGAGTCCTCTCTCACCTCGCCCGCCTCGTTCTCTCTGGCCTTGTGAAACCCCTCCACGCCCTCGGCCAGATCATCTCGCCATCATCCTCGGCTGCTGCGGCGTCCGCTGCATCCGGCGGTGGAATCCCGCGGAGGAGCTCGGGCAGTGAGTCCTCTGAGGTTTCCCACCACTCACCGACTGAAGTGCTGAGTAACTTTAAGGAGATCCGGAAGCTAAAGATTGAACTCCCCGCAGGGGAGCTCGGCGTCGACGATCGCGTCCTCCTCAAATGGAAGGCCGGATTCGGCTCTACCCTTGACTCCTGCGTCATCCTCGGCGCCTCTTCCGTTTGCCCTAACCTTAATCGTAGCACTAGCGGGGATTTCAACAATTGTGGTGGTGGCGCTGTTGCTGACGACAATGGCAGCATCCCCGAGTCATTCTACACCAGCGGGGGCCTCAAGCTGCGAGTTTTGTGGACCATTAGCTCGCTTATTGCTGCTTCGGCGAGGCACTACCTTTTGCAGCCCATCATCACGGACCATGGCACGCTGCAGCATCTTGACCTCACGGACTCTGATGGGCAGGGAACGCTGACCATGGACCGGGCGCAGCTGGAGGAGCTTCGGGTGAAGCCGGTCTCGGCATCAGGGTCCTCGCAGAGGACCCTCGTGCCAGCACTGAACATGAGGTTATGGTATGCTCCCAACTTGGAGCTGCCTGGTGGCATGGTGCTAAAGGGGGCAACGCTGGTCGCCATCCGGCCCAGCAGCGAGCAGCCTCCCAAGGAGGCAGTGGGTGGGCAGGATGGGTATGATTGGGTCTCAAGCTCATTTGAGGAGCCATATCGTACTGCAGCGAGGCTTCTCGTCAAGCGGAGAACTTATTGCCTTGAAATGAACTCCTTCTGAACAATGAGAATTCCTATCCATCGGAAAGGTTAAGTGTTACTAATTAGCTATATACTTGTTAATCATGTCTTCTGATTAGGGATTCTTGGTAGTAACTGTAGCTATTGTAAGATCGAGAGTTTGTTAAGATAGAATTCTTGAATTCGACATAAATGATTTCTCGATTGCAAACGATTTCTTGATTGTGGATCAACATGCAATAGTCAACTGTGCTTATAGCTTATCAGAAACTTCCAATATTGAATATAGCTGGGAAGTTGGACAAATGTACATTTGCTGGGTGAGAAAATTTTAAAGGTGATGCTTGCTGCAATCTGCTTCATGTCGATTTTTTATTGTTTTAATTTAATCAAGGTCTCTTTCGGTGAACTGGTTGGCAGATAAGATAGAAGGGTACCTTGAGAAGATCTGGTTGGCTGGTATGGTAGAAACTGTCAAACGTGGTGTTCTATTTATAATAAGGGTAAATTACAGTTATGGGTCTTGTGGTTTGGGTCAAGTTTCATTTAAGGCTCTCTAGTTTCAAAACTTTCAAATAAGGCCCTGACATTTGGATTCCGTTTCAAATAAGGCCTTAGAGCCGACATTATTTGTGGGTTGACGGTAAATGTGTCACGTGACATCACATGACCCTAACCACAAGTTCTTAAATGAAATTTGACCCAAACCATAGGGCCTTAAGTGAATCTTGATCCAAACCACAGGGCCAAAAACTGTAATTTACCTTTTTTATTTTATGGTCACATGATGCGACGTGACTCATTTACCATCAACCCATTAACGGTGTCAACGTCTAGGCTTTATTTGAAACGAAATTCAAACAACGGGGCCTTATTTGAAAGTTTTGAAACTATAGGGCATTAAATGAAACTTGACCCAAACCACAAGGCTTATAATTGTAGTTTACCCTAATAAGAATCTTTGAAACCAATTAGAAATTGTCAAAGCCAGTCTGCCATCTTCCTTGTCTCATCCAAAATTCATCCTTAGTTTATGAATTAAGTTAGGCTGTCTCTCTCGTCGAATTTGTTCCTTTGTGTGATCTTCATTGTGGGGATCTTAGACTAGCCTAATCTTGTAAGTTTTGGCCTGCTCGCATATCTTAGACTAACATGAATGATTTATATCCTGTCTTCGAAGCAGATATTATCTACCCTGAAATGGTTTAGTTAGTGGATATTGGGAAGGGCTTACTTAATAGAACGTTGAATATTGTTTCTGGCTTAATGTGCTTGTATTATATTGTTTAATGGAAAATGATTATTGATCCTTTTTGGAAATTTGACCCCCTAGTGTGAATGTGTTTGTCTTCCTCGTTAATTGCATTAGTCTTGACTGATTCTTGCACCAATTTGAGCATCACCATGTCTCACATTTATAGCGGATAACCAATCTTTCTAACATTTGCAAATTTTTTGAATATGATAACAGGCTTTTCAAGGAAGCGGGGAGTGCCACTTCTTTTGTAGCTGATGGCGATAGATATTCCCTATCCAGTGGTAATCAAGCCATTTTTTGAAGTGGTAATTCAGATTCCCTCATCGGAATGATGATATTGTGATGTTGATCATGAGTTGAAATATCAAATTGTTCGCATGAACTAACCCACAACATCCAACTTTTTGGGATATTTCTGTAATTCAGTATTCACGAGATTGCTGCTTTGCGAGCTATGTTGTTTATCTCAGCCTTAATGTATATGTTCGGTTTGTATCATGAATCCGAAGTTTGATAAGTATGGATGTTGTATATTGTGTAGGTCCATTAAATTCGCTCTCGATCTGGCTCTTTAGTGAAGATATTTTTCAATCTATCCCCTGTGCTATTGCTCTCTGTTTCTCATATGAGAGATTGTTCGAGTAGATACAAATTTCTAGAAATTTACTTGCTTAATGCATATGGTATCTGCGACGATATCTTGTTTCACAATATTGTTTGTTATTTGATGATATGAGTTACGGGGATCACACTAACATCTTCGTGGTTTTTTCATACTATTCAGCATCTACCTGTTGAAGCGATTCGGCTTGAGTGATTTACTGTTGCAAGTTCCTATTGATGGAATAGAAACTGTTGCAGATATCAGCAGTAGAGAGTGATACATCCTTCTAAATTATAATATGATGATAGCTCTACACGCTTTCTTGGGAAGTGCTGATCAATTCAAAGTCTAAATTTTTTAGACGACGTTTCATAAGATCGTTTCATACCTGATCATTTAACGTTGTGGTCTCGGTGGAGTCTCTCAAAACTTTAAAAAGACCCGAGATACTTAGATCTGCATTCTGTTTTTCCTTTTTCTTTTTTATTAGCTCTTCCTTTCCACCCCTAAGCTTAGTGGGGCAAATTGTTGTTATTTAGGATCCTATTCGATTGTTTTTTTAATAACAAGACCACCCTGTTTTCTTACAAAATAAGGCCCCTAAGTATAAAAAATCCAATTTTGCACGTTTTTTCTCACATTTTCATGCCATGTCATACCCATGTCTATCCAATCATGTTTTTTTTTTAAAAAATATCGCATTATATGCGATGGGATGTGAGGGGGGCGGGTTTATTTGACTGGTTGGTGAGGCTGTTCGCGTCCACATGACATGATGTCATTCACCGATGGTTTGTTTGTATATGTGGTTTGTTTATATATAAACTCCACATGCTAAACACGGGCACAATGCTCAGAAATCAGTTAACGTGTAATTACATGCGTATATAAAAACAAATACGTAGAAACGAGTGACTATAAAGATGAAACAAGCAACTGGGGTTTATATACAAACAAACTGCATAAAATTTTTTGACGTGATCAAACATGCGTGTATAAAAAACTATATGTATAAATGGATGCGTATAAATAAGCGAGTAGTATAGTATTACTATGCGCTGTACCATCGGTGAATGACATCATGCCACATGAGTGTGAATAACCTCATCAACCTGTCAAACCAACTCACCATCATCACATCTCGTCACATTTAATGTGATCAGTTTTTTTTTATTTTAAATATGATTGGATAAACATGGGCCTGGCATGGGATGTGAGAAAAGCTGCATACAAAGTTGGAATTTGTATAGTTTGGGGCCTTAGTTTACAAAAAAAACATAGGGGTGGTCTTCTTATGCAAAAAACAATGGGGGGTGGTCTTCTTATGCAAAAAAACAATGGAGCTTTGTCGATAGGTACCAAATTTTCTTTTCATTTGGCAATAGGTACCCCATATATTTCCTTCAGGCATATAGTCTATTAAGATGTTCAAAAGACCAAAATACCCCTCCAGACAACCCATGGCCATGACCTCGTCAGAGCTCACTCCATGCTCTACCGTCACCCCCCCAGCCCTCCACCAACCACGGCGAGCTTCGACGAGTTCGACCAAGGACGTCGATGGGGAATTGTGCCATGATCCGTCACGATGATCTCCGTCGTTGAAACCGAAGGCGGTGCTCTCAACGGCGGAGATCGCCGTGACGCCGGAGGTGTGGCTTTACGGATCAGATTCCTGCGCGATCTTAAGAGAGATATATAGATGGGTTGAGGTCGATGAGGTTCTGGTGGTGCAGGGGGTTCGGCGGTGTTGGAATGGAGGAAGAAGTGGGATGTTGTCGCCGGAGCTGTCGAGGAAGCCGTGGCTTGCCGAGAGCAAGGGAGGTGATTGACTCGGCTGGGATTGGAGTTGGCCGGAATCAGTGGAGGTGGAGCTCGTCGGTGACGGGTGATGGTGGTGATTGAGAGATTGCTGGAGATGAGATGACAATGGAAAAATGGAGAAATGACGAAAACAAAGTGAAAAAGGGAAAATTGGAAAAATAACGAAAATTTGGAAAAAAGTGAAATATGGGGAAAAATAGGGGAATTTTTTACAAATTACTTTCCACCAAAGTTACTTTCTATAAATTACTTTCCACAAATAATATGTGAAAAAGTAAGCTAAAATAAGAAAAAAATGGAGAAAATATGGGGGAAGTTTCACTTTTTATTTTTGAAAATGAAAAATAACTTTACTTTGCACAAATTACTTTCCACCACCAAAATTACTTTCCACAAATAATATGTGGAAAAATCGGCTAAAATAAGAAAAATATGGGGAAAAATCACACATCTTTTTAGTTACTTTCTACTAGTTACTTTTTATTAGCTACAATCACTAGTTACTTCCCATTAGTTACAATCACTAGTTACTTTCCGTCATGGTGCGCATCGAGAACTCAAGTTACTTTTCGCAAATCGTGGTGAGTTACTTTCCACAGGTTTAATATCTAAAATATGGAAAATAACTTATAATAATTATGAAAAGTAACTTTCCATTAGTTTAATTCGAAAAGTATATCTCAAGTTACTTTCCACGATTTCATCATTGAAAACTCAAGTTACTTTCTACAAAATCATGGTAAGTTACTTTCCATAAATTACTTTACACAAATTACTTTCCATCAGTTATTTCGACCACCAAAGTTACTTTCCGTCACCAAAGTTACTTTCCACCAATAATATATGAAAAATCGGCTAAAATAAGGAAAATATGGGGAAAAATCACATATTTTCTGTTGCTAACATCTGGATTATGGAAAATAATTTGTAATAATTGTGAAAAGTAACTCAAGTTACAAATTACTTTTCGCTAGTTACTTTTCGTTAGTTACTTTCCACCACCAAAGCTACTTTTCACCAATAATATATGAAAAAATTGCCTAAAATAAGAAAAATATGGAGAAACATCAAGAGTTCATGTCAAATTATTTTCATTAGTTCATTTCCAAGAGTTACTTTCCATTAGTTACAAACAAGGAATTTATTAGTTACTTTCAATGAGTTTCTTTCCATTAGTTAACCATATCCCAAAAAACGTTTACCTTTCGGGGGTGCTGTGTGAGGACCCGTACCTCCAACCTGGCCCGACCGCGCTGGTCGAGGGTCTGGTTCAGTTGGTTTGGCTCGGTTGGTCTTGATTCGTGATCCCCTTTGATCGTTCGGCTCCGGGGGGTAATTTGGTAAATTACCCTAGGCAGAGTTGGTTTAGCACACGCGTAGCACACACACGACCTTATAATGATGTATGTGCTTGATTAAACTAGTAGGAGTACCCCAGATCGGAGGATCTGAGTTAGATCATAAGGATCAAGATTTGAGCGGTCGTGATTAAATCTGGCTGATCAAGCGGTTAGGAGACTTACTCACCGCTCGATTAAACCCAAACCTCCCTTAAACCCTTTTCTCTCTTGTGAGAGCATCAGCCGTGATCCCCTCCGAGAGAGAGAGCAAGAGAGCGGCGGCCCGATCTCGCGGATAGAGAGAGAGAGGGAGGGAGAGAGGCGATGCTGACGGCAACGACCGCGACCGGAGAGGAACGAGGCGGCGGCTGAGCTTTCCAGTGGCTGGCGACCCGCGCTTGATGGCGATCGCGACCCGACGAGGGCGGAGAGGACGACGAAGGCTGGGCTTCCCTCTTCAATGGTGAAGAGCTTGGCGACGACCTACGGCAACAGCGGCTTGAGGAGACGACGATCGGCAGCGACGTGCGAGCGGCAGAGATCTCGAGCTCGGGGGCGACTCACGGCCGGAGAAGAGGAAGGAGAACGCGAGCTCGACTGTCACGCCCCGACCCAAAAAACCCATCCAGGCCGGGACGTGAGGGTCCTAAACTCTAAAATCAAACGGCGAGAGCCTCCCCTGTAAACATCACTTTTAAACCTGGTGCATGATTAAAAATATTCACAAATAATTTAAACTATCCTGTCATCAACTCATAATACAATCTAACTTTAAAAGATAAAATAATGATTCAATTCATCTAGTACAACAATCTCTGATCAAATTTACATCAAATTGAAATACAAATACATTCTCCTTCAGATTACAATTTATACATTTAAAGCTGTACATCAATTGAATATAATAAACTGATGATATCCTCGATCTCACGCACCACCAAGGGGGGTACCGCCTCCAACACCGCAACCACCTGAAAAAGAAGGGACTGCATCGACCTGCATCGCCGATGTAGCCCAGGTAGGAGTGAGCAACAAAGCTTGCTCAGTAGGGTTCTACGCTATTTTACGTCGCACAGAAAGGAAGGGAACACAACAGTGTCGCTTCCCGCCTGAGTCTAAGGTATGTCTCGGGCCCCATAACCCATCGATGTCCCAAGGGCTCCTGTCATGAACCTCTCTCTTGAACATGTTACCAAGATCACCCTAAGCACTAACAGGGGAACAGTACCATGCAGGATCACCCTTTCCCAGCAGGGATACCACTGCCTGGGGACCACGTCGGGAACACATCGATTACATCCTTAGCACACAGTCGAGGAGAGCGACACGACTTCTAAACCTCAAGCAATATAATATTCTAGTCCAACTACCTAATAATCCTCGAATGATATCAAACATGATCACTGATAACAATCACGTCATAATCCTCGACTACCCCAAACCCCGGTCCTAGGGCTAGATCCGGGCTACCCGAGAACCCCGGATCGACGATCGAAACCATCGTCTACCACCTAGCCTGATGCTTCTAATGCAGTCAAATGCATGCAATGCTCACGCGCACATCAAGAGGAAAATCATACATGCAACAATATGACATCACAACATACAGGACTAGGCATAGCCCACAGCTCGCCAAGGGGTAAACATGCATAAAGCAGATAAAGGTCTAAACTACAATAATACAATATTATAACGACGCCCACGGGCCGTTAACAAACAACTACACATTCAAACGAAATTCCGGCATTACAACGGCGTCCACATCCGTCAACCGCAATTTCTACAACAGGGATACAACCCGGGCCACGCAATACACAACAGGCCACAATTACAAGTTAATACAACTAAGGCACACCTTCGGCCCGCTTATCAATCTAAACATCCCAAGGGGCATTACTCCATTGGTTCAACCACGAGCCTCACACGGGCTAAACATGTATATATAACACATATATATAACTAACATCTATGATATGGCATGTTCTACAAATTGAAAGCTAATTAGCTATCTATTCGCCAGACAAAATACAGATTTGAACATACCGATCCTAGAGATCATTAGGAACATTAAATACGTGAATCCTGAAGCATCAAACCCGATAAAACATCAAAGATCCAATAAGAAGCCAAATCCCGGATTGCTACAGTAAACTACAATTTAGCGAAGATGAAATCTTCGCAAATCGACGTCCAAACGACGTTAAACCTCAACTCAAACTTAATCAGATATTGATTAATATATTGGGAGCATGCTGACCAAGAATTAGATCCAATGGAAGTCTAATTTCCACATATTAGACTAATCAATTTCTCAATCTCTGTTTCGCAGCAGTTTAGGAAACAATTCATCAAAAATCGTAGGAAAATCCAAAAATCATGAAATCAGCGGCAAACGAAAGATAACTCGATGATCTACAACTTTCATCTTGAAAGTTTCACGAGATCATGCACGTACGAGCCCAGATCTGAGCTAGAACAGCTCAGCCCGCCGAAAAACAGAACCTTGATAAAATCCGGGAAAAACCTCCAAAAATCCGGATAAAACACAAATCAAATCCTACCAAGCTCTAATCAGTTGCTAAACAAGTCCATAAGCATCATATTACACATATAAAACCATAGATCTAACAACCAAACCCTAGATCTAACATACCCTAATGATATAGGTAGAAACCCTACCTTCAAACGCTAAATCCGAGCTTCTTCCTCGTTGATCCGTCGTACTCCCTCGCCGCCGTCGTCACCAGCTCGCCGGAGAGCCGCCGAAGACCTCCCACAGCCGCAGCCACCGCCGGAGAAGGAAGAGGAGAGGAGATGCCGCGGAAGAAAGAGGGGAAGGAAGGAGGGGGAGGAGACCTCGCCACCGCCTCCAAGCCGCCTGAGAGCCGCCTATTGATGATGTAAACAGGTTTAGGTGGTTCACGCCTCGATTCGGATGGGTTTTCTGGGTCGGGGCGTGACATCGACGCTAGAGGTAGGGTTACTTCCCTAAACCTGGTTTAGGACTCTACTAGAGTAGAATAGGGTTTGATGCTGTGGTTTGGAGTGTTGGATTTCTCTGTGGATTTCTTCGTGGATTTCTTCGTGGATTTCTCTTGGATTTCTTATGGGATTTCTCGTTGGTTTTTCCCTTGGATTTCTTGGCTTCCGATGGGTTTTTTCCGAAGTGTTAGATAATAGGGTATACGGAATACCTCGTGCGGAAGCGTTGTAGATCTTGTTTGCTTTACGAACTCCGATGTGGATCTGCTCCTCTTCGTTGCGCCTCGATCCCGAACCTCGATGCGTTGGAAGAAGACTACCAGAGCCTTCTTCACTCACACACACTCCAAACCCTAGGGTTTTAGATGGTAACCCTAGGAGAGAATAAGAGAGACGGCTATATTCAGATTACTTTCTTGTTAGGGTTTCACTAGCTCCTCTATATATAGAGGTGTAGGACCAATCTTATCTCAATTGGTTAGAGTCATGACTAGTCTAATCACTTAGATAGACTAGAACTCAAATGACCATGTGGACGCACCACTGGATTGGACTCTATGCAACATCTCCCACTCGTACACAACGGGCATTGCATATTTCACCCAACAATAGTCTCTCATCCTATTATTCCTTCATACAGGGAAATGGAGCGTGCGACCGCGCGAGAACAAGTACCAACGAAGAGTGTTATATTAAGTTACCATCAAACTAACATAACACCACTTCTAAAATCTCGTGTATACCCCAAATCATCTTAACCACACCAGATCATTGCATCTCTGATTCCTCATGTAACTAATACTGAGCCATGCAAGATCTCTTTATGCATTTGTACTCATAATCATTCATGGGAACTATTCCCAACATGATTGCCCGGGCTATGACCTACAAATCATTAGCGTGATATCGAATGATATTTCCTTGGAAACTCATGTCAATTCATCTAAACCTGATTGCTTTCCTAGACATGCTCCGCTGAACCATATTTTCTCCTGATCCTTGGATAACATGCTAAAGTAGCAACATCAAGCTTCAACTACTTGACATAGTCCCTAGTCCCAAAGGGTACAATTATTGGACTTAGAGTCCAAAAAGGGCTCACACAGTGACGAAGAAGGGATCTATTTAGTCACTTCCCTTTTATGGTCGATCTCTAGCACATACAGTATGATATGTATGTTATGGCGGAGCTCCCACTACGGATCTGTCACACTCAACGCCATACGGATCTTAGTCCAGTCACTTCTCATAGCGGCTAACTTGAGCATCTCAAGACAATTGGTACTCAACCAATTTCTCAAGCATCTCATATCCGGCTTTGTACAGGCTTCATGGAGATGTGGATATCCTCCATGTTTGACTTTATCAGTCTCATCTTAGACTTACTAAGGCGACATCCAAAAATAACCCTCACAAGCTTATTCAGCACTAAAGGGGATCACTTTGCAAATGGTACTTAGTGATCTTATTGTCTCATCCTGCCCGCACTCAGCGTCAGGGCGATCGCCCGTGTGAGAGGGCCGATCATAAGCCTGGTAACAACAACTTACAAGATATGTGCCTTCGTAAACAATTTACGAAATATATAATATGAAAATGGATCTCATCATTATAAGGTGTTCATTACACAAAAAGTAATGGTGTCCCAAGTAGTATCAAATTTCTCATATATCTATAAGAGATATCTCTTGCTATGAGTTCTGGTAATTTGATCAGCAACCAAATGTTGACTGAAACATACTTGAGGACCACTTGAATTCTTGCAATCACCAATAAATTAAGTGACAACTAATTTATCCGGACAACTTTGATATTGCTACCACAGTAGCATACCCCGAGGTTTTCATTCCCTCGATAGTGCCGAAACATCCTTTTAATTGCTGCCCAACACGCAACTTCAGGATTACAATGATATCGGCTAACCATGCTAACAACATGATTCAAGTTCGATCAATTACACAACATAATGTATATCAAACTAATGACCTTCCTATAGGCAGCTCATACTATTTATTTCTCTCTTCTAGTCGTAGGACCTTGCTCGATATTAAGAACTAAACCCTTTCCTTTTGGAGTTTATGTGAATAGTGCGCACTAATCAATTTAGCATCCTTTTGTGACAAACCAAAAGGTCAATTAAATTTGATCTGTCGAGAAGCTCATCTCAAACAATAGTTCACATATGTCACGTCCATCTCACACATGGAGGACAACCACTTCTAAGTGGTGACTTTTAACTCCCACTGATATAAAGCCCACAAAGACTTCATGGAATATGATGTGATGCTAGCAACTCAAATTGGAACACTTTAAGCAACAAAGCTTAAATTTTATTGTCCCTTACTATGAATTTATCAGATGATCCACAAAGGACTCATTTTCTGATTCTTCACTGAGTAAAACATCACATCAATAATGTGTTTAGAACGATTCCAAACTGATCGGGTGTACTTTTGTCAATTGATACAAAATCAACTAACATTCACACAGAATTTATAGTTCTTAATTATTGAGCTACTTCTTTTTCTACATTTGCTAATCATTTTTCCACCAATTGGTCAATCTCATCTCCACAAAGGAAACAAATTCACATAAGCACTCATGAAGGACCTACCTTCAATCTCGAAATTTCAATAAGGAACAATTCCTCATGAATTTCTATATAGCCGTGAATACTGAGATTTCCTAATGGCATAATTCTCCCACTAGGCAAAAGGAATACTCCCACTGTCTCTGACAGTCACTTGATGTGAATCCAAATTCTCATCTTGTCATTGAAATGACCACACATTTCGGTGAGACACCTCTAACTAATAGAGTGGGAATCCTTTTTGACTACCAATATTAGGAAAACTATTTCCTACATGTCGCAACCCATCTCAGTCATTCCCCATTTTGGATGTTCACCGTACACAACGTGCCCCATCGAGAATCCTTAAGATCTGATAAAACATATTTATCAGATGTAGAATCCAATTTTCCTAACTCATAGGAGGAATTATGAACATATCAAGTAGAATCACATGGGTGCAAGTCATCTAAGTTAGACTATACCCATTCCACAACTGATATGGACTAGTTGGAATTGACTTTTAAAGGCATTTGGTTATAGATTCAAGCATCATTTAATAGCCTATCTCTCAAGAACTTATCAGGAGATTAGCCTGTGCTATTATCAATCTAACCATGTCACTAAAGAGTTTGATTTCTGCTCTTTGCAACCACTTTAGTAGCAAGATATTACAAATCTCCAACTCTGTATATACTTATATCTTCACATAATTTTCTGAACTAATCAGATAATTACTTTCGGTTTGTACCAATTAGAAGAACTCTAAGTTCTTCTCTTTTAATTCTCAACCTCCGATCCAAAGTTTTGAAACAAATCAAAAATTTGGAATCGGCGAGATATACTATAGACCAAACTGAAATTTGAAGAAGCATTTACAAATAATGTAGGATATACTATGACATGCCGAAAATCTTTGGGTGCATAAATGTATGAATAGACTAGCTTCTAAAAGATGAGAAGTATTAGAGGTTTACTCGAAAAACCTCTCTGATTGTCCTATAGTTAAATAAAAATCATAGGTAGATGGGCTTACTTTAGCGAGAAGGCCCAACATCCATTCTCTAGTTAGTATAGCCCGTCTTTCTTAACCTATGTGACCAAGCTCAAGATTCTATTTGACATACATATAGAATATGAACTAAAGAAGAGAGACTAAAATAGAATCATTATATTTCACTAAGAATATAATTCCAACACCAATGAAAATATATTTCAAAAACATCATAGCCATAAGATTTTTGTTTGAGACAGACAACTAATGTCACTGATAATGGAAAGAAAATCCTAACACCAACGAAACACATCATTTTTAAGAGCAAGTTGCACCATATGTGCATCTTGAGTCGGTTGACTCCAACTCTCAGGACATATTCCCGCGCTCTATCTTCTATCACAAAGCGAAGACTTCCCGCTAATATCCGACGATAATCATGCATCCAGCTTGATCTCTAGCTACATGTCTACATGCTCCCAAATCTACAATCCAACCAAGGAGAGAAATGAGTCATAAACACATGTGAAAGAACATGAAATTCTAGAGAATTAGGAATAGGGCATACCTTCTTCAGCTCAGAACAGTCTCGAGCGAAGTGACCCTTCTTTCTACAATTGTAGCACTTCAAATTTGCTACATTTATTATGCTCCCATGCTGATATTTGTGACATTTCACAAATCTGTCAATATGTGTTTCATCACCAAGTGACCCTTGCCCCTCGTAAATAGGCTTTGAATACCTACGCTTTGCAGCTTGAGAGATGGGGACCTCCTTTTTACGGTTCGCCTCAATGCGCTCCGTCTCAAGCTCGAGATGACGCGATATGTCCTTGAAAGTCTTGACATCATCCCTATAGGTCATCAAGAGCTTCACTTGAGTCCACTCAGGGTCCGGCAAGGAACGAATCACTGCCAAGACTTGTTGCTCATCAGACAGCTCATTTCCAGTAGCTCTCATGTACTTAATCATGAGGCTCATCGTATGAAGGTGCTCGATCAACGAATGGCCTGGATCCTTCATGTATTCCTGGAACTGTAAATTCAAAGCACGTAGCTTTGTAACCGGAGTCCGACAAAAAGCAATCTTTAACTGGTTCCACATATCTCGAGCAGTGGGGCAGTGCTCAAATCTGCCAATCAGATCCTCGTGCATGCAACTAAGCATGACAAATCGTACAAAAGGATTTTCCCTGACCCAATTGTCATAATCCTTTTGGTCAGAACGATGTTGGATTGCTTTTCCTTCCTTAGGTGGAGTTCTGTCATTTTTCAAATGATTGAGCAACAGACGCTCTTTGAGAAGATTTTGAATTTTCTCTTGCCAGATATCATAGTTTTGGCCATCTAATTTCACTATCTTGTGGTGCTCAATCACATTCCTATGGGCCATGTCACTACATTGATTGCACATAAAAAATATGTTAGGCGCGTATCATAAAATTTTATCCAAGAACTCAACAAGACCACATAATTCTTTCCCGCACACTGAGATCGAAAATTTCGCAAAGTAAAGATGCTAGTAATCATCTCCCAATAGTGCAGGTTGAAATTAAGTGTCGAGTTAATTACGAATAAAATTATGGGAACAATTCCCACTAGCCACACCACTCATTAACATATAACGAATGGAACACAAATTTAATTTACATAAAATTCATTTAATCTAAGCATACATATGCTTATTTGAAGAATGACATACATTCAGAATTTTATGTAAATATGCACTTTTATGGAAGCGGCAAAAAGCGTAAATAACTGATATTTACATCATTTTCTGTAAGTGTCTATTTTCAGCTACATAAACTGAAAATATTCATTTTTGTCGAATTTACAGAAATGCCAAGGACTTCCTTTCTAATGTGCCTTACATACTATTCTCATCAAGTTTTAAAATACTACTAAAGTGCATAAAAAACTATAGCATGTGATAATCCACTAAGGATTTTATTTGCAACTATTTATTTTCAGCCACATAGTCTGAAACCAGCGAGGTCCATAAAGCTAACTCTAAGCAATCATAGAGCAAGCATATATTGAAAACAATTGCAGCAGCATTAAACTGAGGAAGGTAGTACACATGGCATGTATTAAATATGCAATCATACATGCTACTATCACCCAAAAACAGAACATGACAAGGTCCAAATAATAAATAAATATATATTCATATGAGGATCGGGTTGGATATTTGGTCTCCAAAGAAAAAACAGAGCATGCTTTTTATCAACAGAGCATGCTCTGTTCATCATCTCCCTCGATGGGAGATGGGTTTCCAACTAAAAACCCATAAGCCGCCGCCCATTTTCTTGGCTCGTGAACGTCGTCGGCATCTCGGCTCCCGGCGTTGATCGAGGTGTAAGAACACTACTCGCGCCGAGGCGGATCTGCCAACTACTCGTGAGAGCTTTGGCGTTGATCGCTCACACTAAGGAGGAGATCGACGCCGCTCCCACACGTTCAAGACGGACTCATCTTTGTCCAGCATCGTCCCTCGTGGATCAACAGCGGTACTTAAACAGAGCATGGTTTCGGAACGAATCCGAAACCCATTCCCTATTGATCATCTCCCTCAATGGGAGATTGGGTTTCTAAACCCTCATGGCTGCCGCCGTTTGATCCTCGCGACGGACGTGGAGATCCACGGCAACTCCGGCCGTCTTTAGCAATCACATCTCCGAGGGCTCGGCGTCGACTTCCCTTCCGGCGACGACGGTCGTGGCTAGCACAGAGCTGCCATCATCAACGTCGTTGATCTCACACAGAGATCTTCGTCATCGCAGCCGCTGGCACTGTGCAGCAAGCATTTTACGACGGCATGCCGATCGCCGTCCATGTGCGATCTACCATCGCAAGTAGCACCCAGCCGCTAGCACTGTGCCGCCGTCGCTGCGGTATGGGTCGAGAGGACATGCCATAGAACCCATGGTCGCTGGTCAAAAACAACCAGCAGACCAACATGCATGAAATGCATGTATCCGTGAAGTGAACATCCCAATCAAATTAAAAGAACACACACATATTCTCATATACATGATCACAGCATGCAGATCTCGTGCGGAAATGGTTTTACGGAAAAACAATGCATGAAGACACGGATCTGGAGCGAAAGCAAGAAACAATCAGGGCTTTGATACCACTGTTAGATAATAGGGTATACGGAATACCTCGTGCGGAAGCGTTGTAAATCTTGTTTGCTTTATGAACTCCGATGTGGATCTGCTCCTCTTCGTTGCGCCTCGATCCCGAACCTCGCTGCGTTGGAAAAAGACTACCGGAGCCTTCTTCACTCACACACACTCCAAACCCTAGGGTTTTAGATGGTAACCCTAGGAGAGAATAAGAGAGACGGCTATATTCAGATTACTTTCTTGTTAGGGTTTCACTAGCTCCTCTATATATAGAGGTGTAGGACCAATCTTATCTCAATTGGTTAGAGTCATGACTAGTCTAATCACTTAGATAAACTAGAACTCAAATGACCATGTGGACGCATCACTGGATTGGACTCTATTTAACATCTGTTAGACAATAGGGTTTACGGAATACCTCATGCGGAAGCGTTGTAGATCTTGTTTGCTTTACGAACTCCGGTGTGGATCTGCTCCTCTTCGTTGCGCCTCGATCCCGAACCTCGCAGCGCTGGAAGAAGACTACCAGAGCCTTCTTCACTCACACACACTCCAAACCCTAGGGTTCTAGATGGTAACCCTAGGAGAGAATAAGAAAGACGGCTACGTTTAGATCATCTCTTTGTTAGGGTTTAACTCCTCTATTTATAGAGGTGTAAAACCAATCTTATCTCAATTGGTTAGAGTCATGGTTAGTCTAATCACTTAGATAGACTAGAACCCAAATGCCCATGTGGACGCACCACTGGATTGGACTCTATGCAACATCTCCCACTCGTACACAACGGGCATTGCATATTTCACTCAACAATCGTCTCTCATCCTATTCTCCCTTCATACAGGGAAATGGAGCGTGCGACCGCGCGAGAACAAGTACCAACGAAGAGTGTTATATTAAGTTACCATCAAACCAACATAACACCACTTCTGAAATCTCATGTATACCCCAAATCATCTTAACCACACCTGATCATTGCATCTCTGATCCCTCATGTAACTAATACTGAGCCATGCAAGATCTCTTTATGCATTTGTACTCATAATCATACATGGGAACTATTCCCAACATGATTGCCCGGGCTATGACCTACAAATCATTAGTGTGATATCGAATGATTTTTCCTTGGAAACTCATGTCAATTCATCTAAACTTGATTACTTTCCTAGACATGCTCCGCTGAACCGTATTTTCTCCTGATCCTTGGATAACATGCTAAAGTAGCAACATCAAGCTTCAACTACTTGACATAGTCCCTAGTCCCAAAGGGTACAATTATTGGACTTAGAGTCCAATAAGGGCTCACACAGTGACGAATCAGGGATCTATTCAGTCACTTCCCTTTTATGGTCGATTTCTAGCACATACAGTATGATATGTATGTTATGGCGGAGCTCCCACTACGGATCTGTCACACTTGACGCCATACGGATCTTAGTCCAGTTGCTTCTCATAGCGGCTAACTTGAGCATTTCGAGACAATTGGTACTCAACCAATTTCTCAAGCATCTCACATCCGGCTATGTACAGGCTTCATGGAGATGTGGACATACTCCATGTTCGACTTTATCAGTCTCATCTTAGACTTACTAAGGCGACACCCAAAAAATAACCCTCACAAGCTTATTCAGCACTAAAGGGGATCACTTTGCAAATGGTACTTAGTGATCTTATTGTCTCATCCTGCCCGCACTCAGCGTCAGGGCGATCGCCCGTGTGAGAGGGCCGATCATGAGCCTGGTGACAACTCTCAAAAATATGTGCACAAACATCCTCAAAAATTTTGCAAGAAGAAAACTCATTTCATTAATGCAACATAGAAGAAAACTAATTTCATCAAATTTGAATACGGTGTCCAAAAATACATAAGTACGTCAAATCCTACGCAATCCCAAACCTCTCATGTGCCTGTGAAACGCATCTCGAGCAATGGGTTTGGTTAATGGATCAGCGAGCATATCGCTTGTGGAAACATACTTTAGGATCACCTGGCCTTGTGCAATCATGTCACGTATGAAGTGATAACGGGTATCAATGTGCTTAGTCCTGCCATGGTACTTCGGATCCTTCGAATAAGCTATAGCAGCAGTGCTATCACAATGAATCACTATAGGTTCATTTAGATGCCCTGTCACGTGCAAGCTCTGCAAGAATCTCCTCAACCATGTTGCCTCTTGGACTGCAGTAGTGCAACCCACGTACTCAGACTCCATAGTAGATAAGGAGACACACTGTTGCTTCTTGCTAGACCACGTAATGGCTCCTCCTCCCAAGATAAAAGTGTAACCCGAGACGGATTTTCTATCGTCTCTGTCTGCAGAACCATCTGCATCACTATATCCGATCAACTTGAGATTGCCACCTTGGTAACACAAAGCAAAGTCTGCAGTCCCTTGCAAGTATCGAAAAATTCTTTTAACTGCAGCCCAATGCGCAGCTCCAGGACTACTTTGATATCGGCTGACCATGCCTACGACAAAAGAAATGTCTGGTCGAGTACACAACATAGCGTACATCAGACTACCGACTGCACTCGCATAGGGAACATTTGCCATTTGCCTCCTCTCTTCGTCAGTTTTAGGGCTTTGGTCAATGGTAAGAATTTGACCCTTCTCTATAGGAGTATCAACAGGTCTTGAATTGTGCATATGAAATCGTTCTAATATTCTTTTAATATAAGTTTCCTGAGACAAACCAAGGAACCTTTTAGAACGATCTCTGAAGATCTTAACTCCAAGCACATAATCAGCTTGACCCATGTCCTTCATCTCAAATGTGGAGGACAACCACTTCTGAGTGGTTTGAATCAACTCCATGTCATTCCCAGCTAACAAGATATCGTCAACATATAAAGAAAGAATAAGAAACTTATTCTTAACTTTCTTTATATACACACAATGATCCTCTTCAGTCATCGTAAAGCCCACGGAGATAATGGCTCGATGAAACCGATGATACCATTGTCTAGACGACTGTTTCAGGCCATAAATGGAGCGTTTCAAGCGACATACCTTGTGATCTCCTTCCTGGACCTGAAACCCTAATGGTTGATCCATGTAGATCTCTTTGTCTAGTTCTCCATTGAGAAATGCTGTTTTTACATCCATTTGAAACAATTCCAAATCTAGATGAGCGACGATAGCTAGGATGAGGCGAATCGAGGCAAATCTCACCACAGGAGAAAATGTCTCTTCATAGTCTACGCCCTCCTTTTGGGTATAGCCTTTCGCCACGAGTCGGGCCTTATATTTGTCAATCGATCCATCAGCCTTGCGCTTGATTTTTAAGACCCATTTGTTGCCAATGGTCTTGCGCCCAGGCGGAAGATCAACTAACTCCCATACATCATTCTTAACCATTGAGCTCATTTCATCCTCCATTGCAGAACGCCATTTTCCAGCATTTGGTGAAATTAAAGCTTCCTGATAAGAAGCGGGCTCATCAGCATCCACATGTACGCTTGATTGGATGCAAATATTGCATCCAATTATTAGCTTTCGATACCCGATTTATGCATTAAATGTTGTTAAATCTTATTTAATATGTATGATTTGTTATCATTGGTGTTTTATACCCTTAATAGTTGAAATGGGTTTAAAATTGTGTGTTTCACATATTTTCGGAGTCTTTATGGATTTCCAGATTAAAGAGTCTTTAGACAGCTGTTAGTAAATTAAGCATAACTTTCTCATCCAAGCTCCGATTGGGATGATCCAGGATGCTGTGGAAAGAAAAGAAAGAGCTCTACAGTTTTCATGTTTTGAATTTTGGGAGATTCTGTCTGTATAAAGACAGAAAAATCATAGAAGCTGCAGCTGTACTATTGCTTCTAAATCTATGTTGACAGTTTTTAGTTATTCCTTGTAGCTAAAGATCTTGGCCTTATACCTGGTGTGGTGAGAAGGTTTGATTCATGTGATGGTCTTAGAGTACCTCATATTGGCTGGAATGCTCTGCAAATTTCAGAATTCATTGGTTGTTGCTGGCTGCTGAAAAGGCTTCTATTTTCTGCTGCATTTTCTGCCGATGGAACTCCCCTCACTGCTGCTCATTGGCTGCTGCTTTTTCCTGCTTGCTACTGCATTGTCTGCTGATGAAAAAGCCTCATTGATTGCTGCATTTATTTGGCTACCCCTTGATGAGAGCACTTGCAATGAATGAATCCAGCTGTTGTTTGTGCTGGCTTTAGCCCACATATTCCTAGTCGGTGGATGAAAGCTTTTTGACCACTCCAACTTACCCATCTACCCTGGAGTGGATAAAAAGCTTGGCCTAGAAACACAACCGACAGAGGTTTTTAGGAGAAAAACCCATTCAGCTATACTAGGACAGCAGAGAAAGAGGGGGGACCCAGGGAGAAATCTGTAGACAGCAGAGAAAAGAGGAAGGAGACGCAGCAGGAGAGAAGAGAACCAGCAGAAACAGAGCAGGGCAGAGGATACAGCAGAGAAGAAAACAGAAAAGAGGAAAAGAAGAGCTCGTGGAGGAGATGGCCATGTCTTCATCCATGGAGTAGTCGTTGGTTAGGCTAGAGGATGATCCTCCTCTAGCATGGGTTGTAATCCTTATCTTTTACCCTTGTATTGAATGGTTTTGAATGAATAGATGAGCTCTTTTGTCTTCATCCTTTTTGTATCTATAAATGCATTCAAAGTATGTTTTGAATGGTCAATATACATATAGGTTTAGCCATGTTCTTCCTATGTGGGTGTTGTTATTCATACATGCTTGGATGTTGATCTAATGTATCATTTCTATCTCTTTGCTATAATTTGTCTAAAGTGACATTAGATAATTCATAACCTTAGAGTAGGGGTATGCTTAGGTCACTTGTTCCTAGGAGCCCTCTGCTGCGGTGTGTCCACTAGTGACAGTTGATACATCACTGTCTTAGACCCTAGTGAACATGATTTAGCTCTTAATAGTTGAGGATTAGGCCATTTGGATCATCACATTTAGCATGATTGACTTGTAGTTCCATATCTTCCAATCGAGGGATTGGGATGTGAATCCCTCGATTGTGTTACAAGGACATTAGGCGAGGATAGCTACCATGTTAGGAAGGTGATTCCCGAGGCCTTGCCTCCTCTTATCCCTTGGTTCCCCCTCTGAATTTATTTAACAAACCAATCATATCTTGTTATATGTTTTGTTCAGTTATTCTAATCCTGATAACCCCTAGTTAGCTACCTTGTATACTTGTGTTTTCATTTTGCTTTTCTGCCTCCCTGCGGACCGACCGTTTTTACTGCACTGCTACGACCGCCGTTGTTGTGTGCACGTTTTGGGCGTAATCAATGCTCATGAAAGACTCACTTTCAATATCGAAGCGACGACGAGGAACTATTCCTCGTTGGCTTCTACGTGGTTGTAGATCCTGAGAGTTTCCTAGTGGTACACTCCCACTAGGTAAAAGATCACTCCCACTATCTCTGGCATCTATTTGCTGAGGTTCTATTTCCTCATCATGCCTTTGGGACGTCGATGCGTCTCCATGAGATTCCTCTAACTCATAGAGTTAGAGATCCTTTCTCATTTCACCAAGGCTTGGAAAATCCTCTTCTAGGAAATCCACATTTCGCGATTCTATCTCAGTCATCCCGCCATCTGGATGTTCACCGTACATAACGTATCCTTTTGAGTGCTTTGAGTATCTAATAAAAACACATTTATTAGCTCTAGGACCCAATTTTCCATATCTATGGGATGGATTGTGAACATACCCAGAAGCTCCCCATGGACGCAAATTATCCAGGTTAGGCTTTCTGTCATTCCACAACTCATATGGAATGACAGGGACTGACTTTGAAGGCACTCGGTTAAGGATGTAGGCTGCAGTTAACAAAGCATCTTCCCAAAAACTAATCGAGAGATTAGCCTGCGCCATCATCGACCTAACCATGTCTAGGAGGGTACGATTTCTTCTCTCTACAACACCATTTTGTTGCGGAGTGCCAGGAATCGTCAGTTGTCTTCCTATCCCTTTCTTCTCACATAGATCTCTAAACTGATCAGATAAATATTCTCGGCCTCTATCTGTACGGAGAACTTTTAAGTTCCTCTCCTTTTGATTCTCAACCTCTGCCAGAAAGCGTTTGAAACAATCCAAAGCTTCTGAGCGGTGAGACAACAGATATACAAAGCCAAATCTGGAGAAGTCATCAACAAATGTTATGAAATAGGAAGCGCCATGACGTGCCTTAACATTCATTGGACCGCAAATATCCGAGTGAATTAGCTCAAGAGGATGTGAGGCTCTAGTAGCCTTACCAAAAGGCTTTCTACTAGCTTTACCTGCTAGACAAGGTTCACATGTAAGTAGGTTCACTTTGGCGAGAGAGCCCAAAAACCCTTCTCTAGCCAACCTAGTTAACCTTTCTTGACCTATGTGACCAAGTCTTGCATGCCATTTAATAGATTCAGATTCCATATTAGAAGAAGAAGACGAGGCAATAAAAACAGAGTTATTATTCAAATGAGGATCCAGATCCAACATAAAGAAACTACTCTCTAAATATCCATGACCATAAAGGGTTTGACCTAGATAAATGGACAAACAGACGTCCTCAAAGTGACAAGCAAATCCTAACTGCAGCAAAGCTAGAACTGAAAGCAGATTACATCGAATAGTGGGTGCATGAAACACATCATGTAGAAGCAAAGTGCGCCCAGAACGCATCTTGAGTTGGTAAGTGCCAACTCCTAAGACATTTTCCTGCGCTCCATTGCCCATCATCACGCAATGTCTACCCACTGGGACTCGATGATAATCTACATATCCAGCTCGATCTCTGGCTACATGCCTGGTTGATCCTGAGTCTACAATTCAACCAAGGAGAGTGTGAGAAACTAAAACATGTGAACAAACAAATGTCTCCAGAGATCCGGGGTTAGGACTTACCTTCTTCGGCTCAGGACATTCCTTAGCGAAGTGACCCCTGTTACCACAATTATAGCACTTGGGCTTGGATTTATCTCTTTTTCCACGTTTGCCTCGGTGATGCTCAGCCGCTCTGTCATCCTGTGGCACCACAGCTTGAGCTATCCTGCGTCCAGCTCTTTTCTGCTGTCCCTTACGTTTGGGCTTGTGGCCCTTGCGCTGTCCAGCATGAGCAACGAATGCAGCCCCGTGGTTCACGTCAATGCGCTCCGCTTCTAGCTCAAGGTGCCGGGATATGTCATCAAAATTCTTGATCCCTTCATTGTGAGTTAGCACCAATTTCACATGGCCCCATGTGGGCTCAGGAAGGGATCTGATGACTGCCAGAACCTGCTGCTCATCAGTTAGATCAGTGCCAGCTGCCTTCATCTCTCTGATCATGGCAGACATCGTTCTCAGATGCTCAGCCATAGTTTGCTTTGGGTCCATGACATACTGGTTAAACCTCAAAGTTAGAGCCCTCAGCCTAGTAGCTGAGGTGCCTCCAAACTTCAGACGCAGCTGTTCCCACATTTCCTTGGCAGTCGGAGAGTTCTCAAACTCTCCGATCAGGTCATCGTGCATGCAGCTCAGCAACATAAAGCGCGCACTTCTATCCCTTTTGAACCAATCAGCAAAAGCTTGTTGGTCACGGCGGTGTTGGGCAGTGTTCCCTTCTTCAGGTAAGTCCTAACCCCGGATCTCTGGAGACATTTGTTTGTGCAACATAAAGCGCGCACTTCTATCCCTTTTTCCGAAGATATTCCTTCCTTCTTCTCTTCTTTGGGTTTTGGCTGGTTGATGAATGTTGCTTCCCCTATTTCCGGATTGAGGAATATTTTCCCTCTTCCTCTGCAGTTTCCGTCGAGATGCATACTAGCCAAGGATCTCAGTGAGGCTACCCTCTTCTCTCTGATGCTTTGCTTGCATTCTCGAATTCTTGCTGGATTTTGTTGGAATTCGAATACCACACTATGTTTTCTGCCCTGACTTCCTCCTTGCTTCTCTTTGCTGCCATTACTTGTATCTACGGATTAGTGGTGTGTATTGATGAGATTCCCCCCTCCCCTTCCTCTGGTTTGATGGCTTTCAATGCTCTGTCATGGATTTCGATGCTGTCGTATTAGTATTGTTGCATCTGTCCTGTTTCCCGTGGTTCGTTGGTGCCCGATACTCTGCGTTCATGGCTTTCATGGTATTATTCTTCTTCCCTGAACGTATTGTCTTCTGTCCTCTCCTGGCTGTCGTGGATTGGTTGAGGTGTTGCGACTGATCGGGTTGTTGGAGATGTTTGGGTGTCCCTGTCTTCCCTTACCCTTGGATTTTGGATCTCTGCTTCTCCCCTTATTGCCACGCTCTGTCCTTGTAGCTAAGGTACACGTCTAGTGGCTTGCTGAACTGAGATATTGATTCCTCTCTGTTTGAGTTCCCAATGAGGTTTGCTTTTCCTTTCTCTAGGTTAATGGATTTCGGAGCTAAGCTAGTAGTCTTATTGGATTTTGTGGAGTTAGCCCTTACTAGTTATGGTTGGGATCTCTTTTGAATAGCTGCAACTCATTGTGGGATCCCCTTTGTTTCCTGTTGGTTTGCCCTGTATAATTGTCCGGAGTGGGCTTAATTCCTGTATTGCGTTCAATTAGCTGATTTGGTACTCCCTCTTGTTAAGGATCTTTAGTTGGCTAATGCTTCAAGGTTTATCCTGCTTGGAGCTTTGGATGAGACTTTAATGCCTGATTGACTATGATTATAGGTTGGATGAGATTTGTTTCCGTTGATGCTAATCGCTATTCTTTAACGCCATTTACTCATTCTCTTATTCAATGCTAGTGATCTCATGAAATTGCACCAACTACGTACTCTTATATCATGTTCAAGCCTAGGACCGGTAGTGCGTCCGTTTCTATTTTATTTGTGAGATTAACCAAGGAAGTGATACCCTTGGGATGTTTAGATAATTAAATGGGCCAAAGGTGTGCCCTAGTTGATGTATATACAGCCGTCTACCGAACTATCTACAAAGGGGCACAACCCCAGCCACCCAATTACAACAAGCAAACACGATTATATTATAATTTCGGCATTAATTGGGTGGCTGGGGTTGTGCCCCTTTGTAGATAGTTCGGTAGACGGCTGTATATACTGTCGTAATGCCGAAATTTCAATGGAATTGCGTGTTTGCTTGTTTACGGCCTGTGTTGCCGTATTTGTATTAGATAGATCTTTAATTGCTAGTTAGATCTTTATTTGATGTAGACCCATGTTATGCTTACCCTTCGGCAAGCTTGGCGCTTCGCCTAGCCCGTGTATATTGTTTTGGCATATGATTGCATGTTTCTATTTCTGTATTCTTGTGTCTGAGCATTGCATGCATCTGATTGCATTAGAGGCATTCAGGCTAGGTGGTAGGCGATGGATTTGATCGCCGATTCGGGGTTCTCGGGTAGCCCAGATCTAGCCCTAGGACCGGGGTTTGGTTAGTTGAGGATTAGGAGGTGATTGTCATCGAATGATCATAATTGCTAACATTTGAGGTTATTGTTATAGTCGACTATGCATTATTCTTGTATTTGAGGTGTAGAGGTCATGTTGGGTCTCCAAGGCCAAGTGCTAAGGATGGTTGTCGATGTCCCTGACATGTGTGTCCCCGCGAGAGATGGTATGACTGGGCAGGGTGGTACCTGGACAGAAGACCACAGTCTTTGTTTTCTCTCGTTTGTTCTTGGGTAAGGGTGGAACTTGGACAGGAGCCCTCGAGAATCGACGGGGTTATGGGGCCCCTTGGCATACCTTAGGCTTAGGCGGAGAACGACATAGTTACAGTTTCCCTTCCTTTCTGTGTGACGTAGAGTAGAACCCTATTGGGCATTGTTGCTCACCCTACCTGGGCTGCATCGGTGATGCAGGTCGATGCAATTCCTTCTTTCAGGTGTTCCTTTAGAAGATGGTGCGGGATTTTGAGGTGATCGAGGACTTGGAGCTTCGAGGAGTTCTTATTCAGATAATTTACAGTCTTAATCAATGCTGTACAAACTGATGTATTTGAGGACATAATTGTATAATCATTAATTCAATTGTATTTGAGAAATGTAGTATTCTTTAATGTAGATATTGAGGAATGTAATGATATTGAAGTTGTAAAGTTGTAAACTTATAAAGTGTATAGGTTTCTCGTGTTTTAATTATAAGGGAGATTCTGCCAAATTTTTTTTATAAACAGGAGGACTAAATGTTTTAAATTCATAGCAGATATATATTTGTGCGCCAATTGATGATGTAAACAGGTTTAGGTGGCTCACGCCTCGATCTGGATGGGTTTTCTGGGTTGGGGTGTGACATGCTGCCCTCCGGAAACCCCCGCCAGGGCGCTTCCCCGGGCCCCATCAACTTTGTATAGTGTGTCATAGTTGAACCGGTGACAAAATCCAAGGCATCCAATGCACAACAATTACTTTTCATTAGTTACAATCACTAGTTACTTTCCGTAAGTTATCAATTAAATAGATGATCTATTCTTACTAATTGAGTGTGCAACAATAAAAGAAGAGAGCCAGTTAGCTAAAATCCAACCTGAAACTGACTTCGTAGTCGCTCTCCAAACCCCATTTCACCTCCTTTCCTGGACTGATTTGAAAATGGCAACACCCAGGATTTGATTTCTCAACAAACCAAACAAAATGTTCCCCAAAACCTATCATCTTTGGATGAAAAAAGCATGTGTTGTTGTTTGGTGAGTGGCTATAAGCTATGTGACAGCATACCCTCCGATTATAGTGGTGGACCAACACTATAGAGAAAGAGAGAGAGAAAGGAAGAGCAACTCATGTGAGGACCCGTACCTCCAATCCGGTCCGACCGTGTTAGGTCGAGGGTCTGGTTTTGTGGTTTGGCTCGGTTGGCCTTGGGATGCGATTGGTTGATCGCATCACTAATTTTGACCCAGGGGCATTTTGGTAAATATGCTCTCTCGTGGTCAGTTTCACACCCGCGTTGTACACACTGCCTTTGATTGATATATGTGTTTGATTAGAACCTTAAGGGTGCTTCCGATCGGAAGATCGGAGCTCGATCGGGAGAGATCGAATCGGACAGCTGTGATCGATTCCAGCTTTCTATTTAAGTTCTTTCTTTTCTCTCTCTTCTCTTTCTTTTCTCCTCTCTACTCTCTCGCTCCTCGTGGGCTGCCGGCTGAAGCTTTGGGCTGCGGCTTTTCGGCGTGGATCCGCTGCGATCGGAGTTGAGGATCTCGTAGATCGCCTGCACGTCTATACATGTAGGTGTTTCTAACCAATTCCTATGAGTTGGTAACCCTAGGATCGCCTTTTTGTGATTTTTGGTTGTTGTGTGCATTGGAATGTTTCGTTTTTCTGTATTCTAGCTCCTTGCCATGTTTAGAAGCTAGCTATGGTTTCAGTTCCATATTCTTTCGGATGAATTCTGTATTTTTGTTGGTTTTTCGATGGGGTTGGACTCAAATATGATATTTCACGATATGAGTTTGGTGTTTATTGGATGAATGAATTTCCCACCATCAAATAGACCTTCCTGCAAAGTTTGAATGGATTTCATCGTTGTTTGATAGATCAAATCCAACAAATTCAGTTTTTCATCGGTTTCATCGACTGTCAGGCCATTTGATTTAATTCGGAGGATTTGATCATCAAAAGTTGGATTTCTTAGTGTCATTAGATTCCCCACATCCAACTACACATGACTACCAAATTTGGTTTGATTTCGATACGTTTTGATAGATCAAATCCAAGAAATTGGATCTCATGCACTATTTATCTTCCCTGTCAACATATGAAGGATCGATCTTTCGTTTGTTAGGCTCCGTCTGAAGAAGATCGATCTTCTTGGGACAAGAAGATCGATCCTTTTCTTGACAACTGGGTATCAGAGCAGGCTGTAGGTCCCAGGGATAGGATTAGGCTTACGGTTAAGGTTTTGAGTATGGAATATGATAGTTCTAGGTCTAGAACATCATTGCATGTTTGTTTGTGATTGTGTGTGACGTGTTTATTTATCTGTTTGTTGCTGTGTTTTGTTGCTTTCCGGTAGCGTCATGACGTCTCTTGGGGAGATGTGCATTCGCACCGGTGTTGTCCGTTCCCTCGCCTGATAGCGTCTCCCCCCGTGCTGGAGACGAGTGAGTAGGGATTGGACGTGTGTTATGATAAGACTTGGAAAGTGCACAAAACACCCTTGCAATTTGGCTTTGTTGGGCCCCGAGCAATGCTGGACTGACTACTTTTATTCCATTTCAGGTATAACAGGCCCTGCTACGAGTTAGATCAACTTTGGAGCTAAAAGAAGAGTGTTCTGGCGGTTTTGGCAAGTTGGATCGATCGGACTCAACAGGAGCGATCGATCCGACTCAACCAGCATGGGGATAAAGAGCAAGCATGCGGATCGATCGAACTCCAGACGGATCGATCCAGCACGGATGTAGCGTAACAACAATGGAAGGATCGATTGGACTTAACAAGTACGATCGATCCGTCACGGGCCGTAGTGTAGTAACATGTGAACGATCGATCGGACTCAATAGTTCCGATCGATCCAGCTCGGGCGTTACCAGCAAATTAAGGAGACGGATCGATCCAACTCCAAAAGGCCGATCGATCCAACTCGGCCAGAGGCAAAAATCGACGGCTCGGATCTAATTCGTGGGAGGTTGTTTTCTGGGCTATAAATAGTCATTGTTTAGGGATTTTAGGGGGGCTTTTTCCAGACGTTTTTGGGGAAAGTTTTCCTACCTTCTTCTACACTTTTATTCGACGATTCTTTGGAGGAGATCCATGGCGGGAGGAGATCATCAACTTCTACCGATGGATCAACCCCTGAAGATGAGTAACTAAAACCCTAACCATGGGATTCTTATGATGTAACTAGGGTTTTTACTAGGGATTTCTTAGATCTAGGGTTTGTATACACGGTTATTTGGCTTATATGGATTGACTCTATTTTCGTATATCTTGGTGTTGATTTCTTGATGGATGTATGAATCGTTCTTGTTTGCACTTGATTCTAGAGCTTGTATATGCTAGGGCTTGGATTAGATTCATCCAAATAAGAGGATCATGCTAGTCCCATGATATCTCGGATGGAATCTTTTTCGTGATTAGGGATTGTATAGTGCTAGTCCCACTATAGTAGTGCTAGTTCCACTACGTTCCATCCCTAATACTTCATGCATCTTAGCTTTGTAGTTTTGGCCATCGAGATGCGAAGTCATCTCGATCTTACACCTAGATCCATATTTATGTTATTATTTGTGATGAATTCATCCTAGTAAGAGGGTTCATTAGCAGTGAACGTAGCTAATCATTCGATCACTGACATTCAGATAATTATTCTAGCCAGCAATGAATCCTAAACAGAACTTGTTGAGTGGTAAGGAGAACTAGCCATTCACTTATCAACTTGTAGGAAGCCATTCATCGTGTTGCAAGCCCTGATCTTAGGAAGACTTGGTAGATCCTTAGTTATTGATTAAGAATCCTGTGGTCATTTCTCTCATATTCACAAATCCTTTAGTATAAGTTTAGTTTAATTTCAACTTGCAATCTTTTCCCAACTCGTTAGTAGGAAATTTGCTAAGCATTCGATTTCAATCCCTTAAATCCCTGTGGACTCGACTCGAACTCTCCACTATCTACTAGTTTTTAGTAGTTAAAGTAGAGCATCAGAATATATTGTAATTTTGAATAGACTTGTTAAGCCACGACACTTTTCAAGCTCTATCATGTTACCTCTGTGCTCTTGGAATCCCAAGAGGTGGACCCGTTGTGGTCCAAAGGCGATGTTGGAGATCCTTCGACAGTAGAGGACTGGTTGGAGGAGGTGACCCGAATCCCGGATGTTTTGGGCATCCTGGAGTATCGCTTGCTTGGGAAGCTATTGTTTCCTTGCCTTCCCAGGAAGCGATGCGTAGTGGCGCTCGTCGGGGCCACTAGAGACACTGTTGGTTGTGTGTTGAGAACAGTTTGCATACTGTTCTCTGGCACCTACCCATGGAGGGTAGTGTAGTTGGGAGTACCCTACTTTGATTCTGGGTACTCGCACCGTATGGCGACACATGGGTTGGTTGGTTCATCTGGCTCGGTATGCTAGAGCGACAGCAGGATACACCCTGGACTGTGCACTAGCTACTGAGACAGGTGACTTGAGGGTTGACACCGGGCAGTTGGTCGGTGGTCGTGGTGAGTTTCCGGGTTGTTGTTCCTGCTTCTGGGAAACAGCAGGTTGGCCATTGGTAAAGGCAGTGGTTTCAGCATCAGCGACAGCCGTGGTAGCAGCAATGTCATGCCGATTCTTTGAGAGGTAGCCTGGACTGCCATACTGAGAGGGATTCCATCGGGTGCTAGCCTTCGTGGGTCTTTCCGCCAATGGTGCTGGTTGCGAGGGGCGCTGGTCGCTTACCGCAGAGCAGTCGGGCGTGACGCATGGCGTGGGCCAGAGCAGTGGACTAGTGCCTCAGTTGGGGCAGACACCTAGGGCAGACGTGGGAATTCAGATTCCAGATAAAGGCTTGCTAGAGACGTTGCGGTGACCGGTCTAGCCAACAGTTTCGCGCACTCCAGAGGAAAGAGAGCAGCTTCAGCAGCAGCCAGTTTCAGAGCCACCAGCTTTGACTTTCAGCTTCAACCTTCAGCTTTTGGAGCTTCTCGCAGCCTGCGTTTTCCTTGTGGCTATGGGTTTTCCCCTGTGACTCGTTCCCGTGCGGCCATGTTGGCTTGGGACTGGAGTCGGGTGTGGCTTTGTGAGTAGCCACCATTTTAGGATAGGAGCTTGGGTTGGTTGCTCTTGTCGGGGCGTTTCCTAGACGTTGGAGACCTTTGTCGATCAAGGATCAACGAGCTAACCACTCGTATCAAAACTCCGAAGTGATAGTAGAAGGCACCCATCTAGCCTTAAACCGCAGAGCTGCAGTCCGGACCCACACGGTCAGCTGCCGGCACCAAAGATAGAGCAGACACAATGCCACCAGGCCGGGTCCGTTAGGAGCCCACCCCTACCCTGGGTACTTACCCAACGAACAGGGGTCGAATACAGGGAGTTGCTGCCTGGGTCTGCAGCCTGGCCCGTAGCCAACACGGCCCGCAACCAAGGCCTGCAGCACCCAACGACCAACAATCTCCCCCCTAGCAACTACCCTGGGATTCGAACCTGCGACCTCGCTCTGATACCATGTGTCGATCAAGGATCAACGAGCTAACCACTCGTACCAAAACTCCAGAGTGATAGTAGAAGGCACCCATCTAGCCTTAAACCACAGAGCTGCAATCCGGACCCACACGGTCAACTGCCGGCACCACGGATAGAGCAGACACGGTGCCACCAGGCCGGGTCCGTTAGGAGCTCACCCCTACCCTGGGTACCTACCCAATGAACAGGGGTCGAATACAGGGAGTTGCTGCCTGGGTCTGCAGCCTGGCCCGCAGCCAACACGGCCCGCAACCAAGGCCTGCAACACCCAACGACCAACAGGTTTGAAACATAATTTGCTTAGCATTAGTCTATTATGTGATAGAGGTAACAAAGTTATTTTTGAAGACTCAAAATGCTATGTTAAGAATGCTCTTAGTGATAAAATCTTACTAGTAGGTCATCGTAATGGTAATGTATACACATTTTATCTTGATGATCTTGTTTGCCATGATGATGTATGCCTTAGTGCCTTAAATAATAATTCTTGGTTATGGTATAGAAGACTTGGACATGCACATATGGATTTAATATCCAAACTTTCTCGAAAAGACCTTATTCTTCGACTTCCCAAGATCAAATTTGAGAAAGATAAGATTTGTGATGCTTATCAAAGAGGAAAATAAGTAAAATCCTCTTTCAAGCCTAAAGATGTAGTTTCCACCACAAGAGCATTAGAACTCATTCACATTGACCTTTTTGGACCAAACAAAGCTACAAGCTTAGGTGGTAGCTCATATGGTTTTGTACTAGTAGATGATTACACTAAATATACATGGGTGATTTTCCTTGCACACAAAGAAGACTTTTTGAAGAATTCACCAACTTTTGTAGAAGAGTCCAAAATGAGAAAGATATTCTCATTACATGCATTAGAAGTGACCATGAAGGATAATTGAATAATTCCCATCTCGAAAAGTTTTGCAATGACAACGGAATTTCCCATAACTTCTCATCACCTAGAACCCCTCAACAAAATGGTGTTATTGAAAGGAAAAATCGGACCCTACAAGACATGGCTAGAACTCTATTATGTGAGAATAATCTTCCTAAGTACTTCTGGGCCGAAGCAATTAATACTTCTTGCCATGTGATTAATAGAGTAACATTGAGACTTATTTTGAAGAAAACCCGCTATGAGCTTTGGAAAGGAAGAAATCCAAATATTGGGTATTTTGAGCTTTTGGTTGCAAGTGTTTCATCTTAAACAATGGAAAAGATAATCTTGGAAAATTCGATGCTAGATCCGATGAAGGAGTTTTTCTTAGATACTCGGAGAGAAGCAAAAGTTGTAGAATCTTCAATAAAAAGACCTTAGTGGTTGAAGAATCAATGCATGTTACATTTGATAAAATGATTATAGTTCATAGTAGAATTGATCGTAAAGATGATGATATTCTGAATGTCAAATCAAAAGATGTAGTAGATGAAACCCAAAATGATGTTGAAGAATTGAATGATAGATTTGAGAAATCTCTTGAAATTACACCTAGTGATCAACATCATGATTTGCCTAAAGATTAGAAATATGCATCCTCACACCAAAAGGAATTGATAATTGGTGAACCATCAAAAGGAATGCAAACTAGATCTTCTCTAAATGCATGTGTAAATCTAGCCTTCCTATCTCAAATTGAGCCGAAAACGATTGAGGAAGTACTAGAGGATGATCATTGGATCTTAGCAATGCAAGAAGAGTTGAATCAATTTGAAAGAAATGAAGTTTGGAATTTGGTAACTAGACCTTATGATCATCCCGTCATTGGTACTAAATGGGTTTTTAGAAACAAAATAGATGAATCGGGGACAATTACAAGGAACAAAGTTAGACTTGTTGCAAAAGGGTTCAATCAACAAGATGGAATTGATTTTGATGAGACTTTTGCACCAGTAGCTAGACTTGAGGCAATAAGACTACTTCTAGCTTTTGCATCTTACAAAGATTTCAAATTATATCAAATGGATGTTAAGAGTACCTTCTTGAATTGTTTCCTAAAGGAAGAAGTCTATGTTGAACAACCCCCGGATTTGAGGACTACAAATTGAGAGATCATGTATTCAAGCTCACTAAAGCCTTGTATGGATTAAAACAAGCTCCTAAAGCTTGGTATGAAAGGCTTAGCAAATTCTTGATGGATAATGATTTTTGTAGAGGAAAAATTGATACTACTTTATTTACCAAATCAAAAGGAAAAGATTTGCTCTTGGTTCAAATTTATGTTGATGATATTATTTTTGGTTCTACAAATGATAAACTTTATGAAGAATTTGCCACGTGTATGCAAAGTGAGTTTGATATGAGTTTTGATGGGTGAACTCAATTATTTTCTTGGTTTACAAATCATGCAAACTCGAGCAGGGATCTTTGTTAATCAAGTCAAATATACCAGAGACCTACTCAAGAAGTATGATTTTGTCCAATCCAAAATTTATAGAACCCCCATGTATACAACACTCAAATTAGACAAGGATGAAGATGAGAAACCCGTTGATCAAACACTTTATAGAGGGATGATTGGTTCTTTACTTTATTTGATCGCTAGTAGACCGGACATCATGTTTATTGTTTACCTTTGTGCTAGATATCAATCTTGGCCTAAGGAATCGCATTTGGTTGCGATTAAGAGGATCTTTACATATCTATTAGGAACCCAAAACTATGGCTTGTGGTATCCTAGAAGATCATCTTTTGATCTAATTGGCTACTCCGATGCGGATTTTGTTGATTGTAGGCTTGATAGAAAAGGCACAAGTGGTACATGTCACTTTTTTAATCATGCACTTGTTTCTTGGTTCTCCAAAAAGCAAAATTCAGTTGCTTTATTCACCGCCGAAGCGGAATACATTGCGGCGGGTAGTTGTTGCGCACAATTACTTTGGATGAAAATGCAATTGGTAGATTACAACATATATGTAGGTAAAATTCCCATTAGATATGACAACACTAGTGCCATAAGCCTATATAAGAATCCCATCCTACATTATAGAACAAATCACATAGAAATTCGACAGCATTTCCTTCGTGATCACACACGAAAAAGAGATATTGCACTTGAATTTGTTAGCACCGAGCATCAAATTGCGGATATTCTAACCAAACCCTTGAGTGAAGACAGATTTCTATATCTACTAAGGGAGCTTGGGATGTCCAAAATAAAGGAGCTAAAAAGAAAAGGTATGATCACATCTTTATATGTTTTTTATACAATATCCTACTTGAGTGCTAAATTTTGGTAAATTGAGTGATTTTCATGATTGATGAGTTGTTTTTAGCTCATAATATTTAGTTACACGTGTATGCAAAGTTGTGTGATGTTTTGATTTAAAAATGATTTTAAATTAAATTTCAAAATTCACTTTCTGGAACTGACGGTCGATCCAGACATCCTGACGGTCAACCGTGCGTACATTTTCACATATCTCACTTGACGGTCGATCGCCAACGTCTTAGAACTGATCTTGAGATTTTTTTTTTTACACATATTATGCACTGACGGTCGACCGCCAACTTCTTAGGATCGACCGTGAGACTTTAATTTTAAACATATTGTTCGCGACGGTCGACCACCAACTTCTAGGGTCGACCGCCACGGATCGTGTGACAACTTAAGTAAGTGCTTTTCAGTCATTTTCACATCTCCCCTTATAAACAACCCCCCCCCCCCCCCCCCCCCCCCCGATCAAAGATTCATTTCTCCCTGGTTCAACCGTGCCCTAGCCCCTCTCCATCGACCGTGCTCCTCTGGTTCGACCGTTCCCTTCTCCTCTCCTCTCAAAACCCTAACCTAGCCACGCACCATGCCTCGCACCATGCCTCGCACCAAGAATGCCGGACCTCCTCCACCTCCGACGCCGACTCCTCCACCTCAGGCTCCGACGCAAGCTGAAAAGAGGAAGCAGGTACTAGCAAAGAGAATGTCTGGGATGAAGAAAATCAAAGGTTCAGTCGGAGGGTCCTCATCCATACCTTCATCAGCTCCTTCCTTCGATGATTACTTATTCCTAGACAAGGATAGGTATAACTCTTGGCCTGAATTTAGGGAAAAATTTGTAGTTTCATGTAGAGCCCTTAAGATGCCAATAGGAAGGGAATTTGTTGTTGAAAGATTTTTTATGCGTATGTGATGGAAGGATTTTTTAGATATGCCCAAATACATGTACCCGGACATGGTGAGATATTTCTATTGCAACATCACTGAAGATATTGATGATGAAGGAAATGTGGCCATTAGTAGCTATGTTTATGGAAATGAAATCAAGATTACTATAGAATGGCTAAATGAGATACTTAATGCACCAAAATCAAGGGGAGTGCATGTATTTTACTTCATATGAGGATCTCCCAAGATTTGATCGGGATAAGCAAGGGAGAAAGGCCATCCTTAGACCTAGTAGAGTTGACAAAATTCATATAGAATTAAATGACCTAAATCAACGCTATAGAGAGCTAGCCCATTTTCTAGGAACAAACTTGTTTCACAAGGTTGGCCAACATGATCACTTGAAACCCATTCATATTATATTCTTTCTTGCATGGTTAGGCAAAAACCTCAAAACTTAGGCTATATAATTATCAAGGAGATAATTAACCTTACGGCTAGGCAATCCCTACCCTTTGGAGGACTCCTAACTAAAATCTTCCAAACCCTTACCCTCCACCTTGCTATTGAAGATAGAAAGTCCGTTTCTCAACCCTTCAGTAAATCCACATATACTAGAATGCTGAAAACCAAACGAGCCTTAGGTTTTATTGTCCATGACCTTATGGTGAATGATGAGGAAGGAGAAAATCAAGGAGAGCATGATGAGGAAGATGTGGGGGAAGAGGAAGGAGAGCCTAGACTTCAAGGACATCAAGGTGAATCCTCCCATGACCAAGCTCGTCGTACCACAGCTCAAAGACTTAATGACATAGAAGCAAGATTGGAAAGCATGGAAGTCAATCAAGGTGACATCAATACTTCCCAAGCAAAGATTACAGAAGATCAACCGAAGATGTCCCAACAACTTGAAGACATTTTTACCTACATCAAAAATGAGTATCCACCTTCCACACCTTCAGTTGATTGATCCTAAATCCCCATCCATGTTACTTCTTTTTTATGATGCCAAAGGGGAAGAAAAAGTGTGATGAATGTTGAAAATAATTGCCCTACATTTCATATCTTTACTCTTGTATTTTGAAAAACCTTGTTTTTGAAATGAAACTCTTGTAATCCAAAGTTATCCAAATGTTTTTGAATGAATGTGTTGTAATGCAAGTATTGGAATCTTTTGAATGAAAGGCAATGTTGTTGGATATTGTAAATCTTTTGATTATAATACAATGCTATTGAATAATGTTAACATGTAGTGATACATAATTTTTTATCTCCATTATGAACTATTCCATGATAGCCTATATTCATTCTTTTTAAAAGAAGTGATATATGACTTGTGTGCATCCTTGGTATTCAATTTAGAACTCTTTTTAACAAAGAATTGGATGCATAGATTAAGGGTGAGCTTAAATATTTTATCATCACATTTAAAAGGATTGTCATCATTAAAAAGGGGGAGATTGTTGATCCTAACCTTATTTGGATGATGCCAATATACATTAAATCATAAATATATATGTTTAATATTTATTACACCCCTTAATTGGAAGCCTTAAATTCAATATTTGATAAATTATTGTACTGATGGTCGATGCATGGATCGACCATGGGAATGTGACGGTGGATCCATGGATCTATGGATCGACCGTGAGATTGCATGGTCGATGCACCAAACTTGACAAAATGAAATGTTGGCTCGCGGTCGATCATTGCATTGCGAGCCAACATTTCATTGACCCTGGAAAGCCATTTTCTTGACAGAGCCTCACGGTCGATACGATGGTCGATGAACCGATCGACCGTGGCGGTTTGGATTTTGTTTTTTAAATGTTGTAGGCTCATGGACGATCCGACGGACGATGCGGTAGTCGACCGTGGAGGATGATGGTGAAAAGTGAAGAAGCGAGGGTCGATCAGAGCATCGACCCTGGAAAGCTTTTTTCACAACAGAGCTTGACGGTCGATACGGCGGTCGATGGGTGGATTGACTGCGGCTCAAAAAGACTGAGTTTTTGTACATGACGGTCAATGTCACGGACGATGCATGGATCGACCGCCAGCAAAACGTAGAGTAAAAAAACTAGCCGTTGGAGAGTTGCCAGGAGCCGTTGGACTTTCTTTCTGAGCTGGATGAAGGCTAGATATAAATAGTTCTTTGTTGTAAACTTGCTAACATCATTATTGATATGATTCAGATCATCTGAGAAAGTTTAAGCAAGAGTTTACTACTCATTCCCTTTAGAGCTACAACCTTTGTAAATCTTCTTCGAGTGTGAAGAAGTACTTTGAGAGTAATCCAACAGCAGTTGGCTGTGATTGTAAGGTCACCAAACATCAAGAAGCTTGGAGAAAAACCTTATAAAGATTTGCAAGTAGTGGAACCTCAAGGAGGACCTTGAGAGAAGTCGACGTAGACCAAGAGTTGGGTCGAACCACTATAATAATCGGTGCTATCTCTCTAACCTTTGTTTCATTTAATTCTTACATGCTAATCTATTTTAGTTTCATTTCATCTACAAACATTTAAGGTGTTAGATCTCTTCTACCTGATTTTTTCATTAATCTAGTTTTTCGAAAAGAGTCCAATTCACCCCCCTCTTGGACCTTCAAAAAAAAAAATAAATAAATTAACAATACTCACTTGGCATGAGTGGATTGTCTGCTTGGTTGACTGCTGTGAGAGCCAGTCTTTTCTTCAACAACAAGAGATGACGATGTTTGAAGCTGAGCTGGAGTTTTCTTCTTACTACGTCTCTTTTTGGGCGATGCATTGCCCTCATCATCAAAACCTATCGATCATATCATTGATCAGAACGGGAAAAAACACCTTATGATTAAAAATAAAGCTCAAAGTATACCATTTCTCTTTCTCTTTTTTGCCTGAAGGTCAGGTACTTTTTTCTTTCGTACTTTTTTATCCTTCGGAGGGGTGAATTTCTCAAAAATAAGATCCTTATCAAGGAAGAAAATGCGCTCATTGACCATTAAGTCCCAGCTATCGACAATAGTTGTCTCAATATCGCTGTTTGGTTCAAAAAATCTAAGCCTAAACCTCTTAATAAGGAGCAATTCTCTTTTCTCCACATGAAGCACCCGATCGATGTTGGGGAAAATACATCGCCCTTGGGCGATAATGTTGAACCTGAAATATGGTGGTACTGGCCATGTCGCGCCCCGACCCGCGAAAGCCCAACCGGGTCGGAGGATGCGAACTGGAACCTAACTAATTGCAAAAATATTTTGGCGAGGGTTCCCTCTAGTCTACTGGTTTCCCTAAGCAATCATCAAGCACCCTCATTAAACATAATTACAAACCCAAAAGTTACAAGTCTATAAAATCATCGAAGAGGGGAATTTAATTACACAAACACACTCCCGTAGGAGACCGAGTATAACAAAAAGGGTAAACTGATGATCACCGCTCCTCAAACACCGTCGGGCACCGCTACGCCGCCAAACACCTGCCCGTTAGGGGCCACAGAAGAGGACCTAACGCCTGCACCTTCAAAACGTTGCCCGGGTAGGAAGGAGCAACTAAGCTCTGCAAGGAAACTACACTACGACTCACACAAGGAAGAGGGAACACAACAGTATCGCCCTCAAGCAAAACCTGGGTGTACGCAGGGGCCCCATAACCCCACCGCGTGTCACTGAGGGGCCTCAGTCATGGTCCTCCAGCCGAGCTGGTCACATACTGGGTCACCCTCAGCGAGGCAGGAAACGAACACTTCCATCTCACGAGCAGGAAACCGACAATGCTAGGTGGGAACCGATACCGCTGAGTAGGCGCACCCTGTACTCAAGAGACAAAGAAACTGGACACCGGCTACACCTCATCACTCGGCTTGAGGCCGACACGACCTCTAAAACCTCGATCAACAGGTGTTCAAGTCATCTTGGCATATCATCAAATTCGACTGAACACAACCATTCAAACCTAGACCAAGCTACCCAACCATGATCCTAGGGCTAAATCCGAGCTTCCAAACCTCGGAACGACAATACTACAGATCATCCACGCCCTAACCTTATGCATCTAATGCACAAACATATGCATGCTATGAAAGCAAGTAAGCATGCAACACATGTGATGATATAAGACAGAGTCTGGGCCCGGCACACTACCGGCCCGGAGTGGTGAGCAGGTAAATAAGTCAAGGAACTGCTATAGTGGTACCACCATCAACTGCTAGCCAGTTCACAGAAGAAGAACCGGCAATGGGATACAACCCCGACAAACACGACAAACCGCTCGCCGCACGCTGGCATGCGAGGCTAAGGAAAGCAGGAGGGAAACCAGCCCGTTTATTCTACACATTCCAGGATTCATCACTCTCCCGGTTCACTACTACCCCTCAGTATGAGGCTAACATGCTTAATCATATGTACAAGGGATAAAGCGGTAAAGAAAACCTGTACATGCAAAGCCCCGCGGGCAAAAACCAATGAAAAACACCTTCCTGTCACTAACCCGGGACTCCATCCATGCCAGCCAAGAAATGATCGATCTATCTCTACCAAATGATCGATCATGCACGGGCCAGGTGTGAGGACCCTTGGCGTCTGTAACACCCCAGCCCTCCACTGGGCCCTGGCCCGCGGGCTCCCGGTCCGACCAGGATCCACCCGAGGGCCCCACCCGACACAATATTTTCCGCTTTTGGCTCACCGTAGAAATCTAGGAAAACTTTCCAGTAGGTCACCCATCGTGTGACTACTCCAGGTCGAGCACGCTTAACCATGGAGTTTTTCTGACGGATCACTGCCAACACGGCTTTAAAACGCGTTGTATCTATTAAGGGCTTACTATATACTTATATCGAACCCCGGACCATACCCAGGCGTTCTGGGATTGCTTACCCGGCTACCCGACTCAGCCCCGCCCTCCAGGCGCAGGCATCTTATCCCACGGTAGACCCAGCGGGCCTCACAATCCACCCCCCTTGGAGGCCCAGTGTCCTCGCTGGCACAATTTTCGGCTGGGAACTGGCTCTGATACCATACTGTAACACCCCGGCCCTCCACTGGGCCCCGCCCCATAGGCTCCCAGTCCGACCAGGATCCACCCGAGGGCCCCACCCGACACAATATTGTTCGCTTTTTGCTCACCGCAGAAGGGTCTGGCTCGGTTGGCCTTGCTTCGTGATCTCCTTTGATCGTTGCGGCTTCGGAGGTAATTTGGTAAATTACCCTTGGCGGAGAGTTGCATTCACACACGCGTAGCGCACACATTGCCTTGTAATGATATATGTGCTTGGTTAGACCATTAGGAGTACTCTGGATCAGAGGATCTGGATTAGATTGAGGTTTGAGCTGCTGGGATCAGATCTGGCTGATCAGACGGCCAGATTCTAATCTTAAGCCATTAGTATTTAAACCTCTACTTAACCCATTACTCGCTAAGGCTTCAGCCGCGATTGAGAGAGATAGAGCTCATCGCGATGAGAGAGAGAGAGAGAGAGAGTGAGGGCGGCGTCGACGGTGAGCTTGGAGGTCTTGGCTGTAGTGACAACGGCTTAGAACTCAACGACGATGGCTGGGCCTTCTTCTTCAGCGACGATGAGCCTAGTGACTAGGCGAAGCGACGATGGGCGGAGATCCTAGCTACGACAACCACGGCTGGAGGAGAGAGCGGCGGTTGGGTCCCTCCCGTCGACTGTGAAGGCGGAGCTTGGCGACGGCGACTAGAGAGATGAAGACCGAGATTAGAGGTGACCGATGGCGACGACGTCGATGACTGGAGAAGGAGTTTTCTTGTGATCCAGAGGTAGGGTTTCTGATCTAATCCTTTGATTAGGCTCTACTAGACTAGAATCAGGTTTACTTTGATGCTTGTTAGGCTAGGATCTGGTCGTCCCCTTGGATTTCTTGGCTTCCGATGAGGTTTTCTTCATTTGCTCTAGTTTGATGGACTTTCATGATGTCTTCTTGGATTTGTTTGGCTGCTTGGGGATTTTCCTTGCCTAAGATGATTTCGATGCATGATTTCTCTTCCTTTGCTTGTCCGTCGAGATGTATGTTAGCCTAATATCTTTGTGGTGCTGCCTTCTCCCTCTCTCTTGTTCTGGTGATATAGATCTTTGGGTTTTCGCAAATGCCTCCTGTCCTTTGTTTTTGACCTGCCGGAGGTTTGAGTTTCTCCTCTGTCCTTGGATTGCCGGGTGCATGTGAACCTCTTTAAACTTCCCTTTCGAATTGCTGTGAGTTTTACGAGTTATAACATGTTTGGTATATCTCTTGTTTTCCTTGTGTGAAGACAATGCGACATCTGTTTGTTGGCTGAAAACTTGCATGATAAGCCCCTCATCAAGCAGAATTTATGTGCAAGGACTTATGGAATAGCACATTGAGTTTGGCTTAGACATGCAGTCTGCTGGGTCTCTGAATGTTTAATGTATTATACCAGATTTTATTGACCTTCTGCATGGATGCATTTTCTGCTTTCCATAGCATGTTTTCTAGTGCATCATGTCGCCTTCATGATAAACCACCATAGAACATGCATCACTTGAAAGATGGGTTATATTACTCATGTTTAGTGACCTTGTCTCTTTGGGAAGTATGCTTCTGATGTTCTCTTAGCTCCCTGTTTTACATGGACCTCTGCTATCCCGGTTTTGCTGGCTTTGCTTTATCAGTTTGTCCATGAAATCTGAGATGTATTCGCTTTGCTATTCCTTAATGCCATTTACTCCTTTGTCTATTCGATTCTTGTATTCTCAAGCGAATTATGCCAGTTGTATATTCTCATATCGTGTTCAAGCCTAGGGCCGGCTGCGCGCCCGTTTATATTTCATTTGTGGGTTAACCGATGGGGGGTGATGACTCTCGGGAATGTGTCTCTGAATGGGCCAAATGTGTGCCCTTGTTTGTTGAATGATATTATGCATGGGTTGGACGTGTGAATAATATTGTTTCTTGATGGGTTTTGCTAGCTGGTGTTTATTTAATTACTCTCATAGCTCGTTGTCATGCTGCCTCAGCATGTTGGACTAATGTTTGATGATTTTGCATGTAGAGACACCTAGGCCTAGTTGCTTGAATAGGCTCATGCATGTTGTATGCATTGGAAGCATTAAGGCTAGGTGGTAGGCGATGGATTCGATCGCCGATCCGGGGTTCTCGGGTAGCCCGGATCTAGCCCTAGGACTGGGGTTTGGGTAGTCGAGGATTAGGACGTGTTTGTTATCAATGATTATATTTGATACCATTTGAGGTTATTGTTATATTCGACCATGTTTGATATTCTTGTACTTGAGGTGTAGAGGTCGTGTCGGATCTTCAAGGCCAAGTGCTAAGGATGTTTGTCGATGTCCCTGACATGTGTGTCCTCATGAGAGATGGTACGACTGGGCAGGGTGGTACCTAGACAGGAGCCCGCAGTCTTTGTTTCCTCTCATTTGTTCTTGGGTGAGGGTGGGACCTGGACAGGAGCCCTCGGGAATCAACGGGGTTATGGGGTCCCTTGGCATCCTTAGGCTTAGGTGGAGAACAATACAGTTGCAGTTTCCCTTCCTTTCTGTGCGACGTAGAGTAGAACCCTACTGGGCATTGTTGCTCACCCTACTTGCGCTGCATCGGCAATGCAGGTCGATACAGTTCCTTCTTTCAGTTGTTCTTCTAGAAGATGGTGCGATATTTCGAGGTGATCGAGGACTTGGAGCTTCAAGGAGTTCGTCTACAGTTAATTTATAGTTTTAATCAATGATGTATAATCTGATGTATCCAAGAACAGAATTGTATGATTATTAATTCAGTTGTAATTGAGAGATGTTGTAATATTTTTGTAATGAGGGATGTAATGATGTTGAAGTTGTAAAATACTAAAATGTACCGGTTTCTTGTGTTATAATTATTAAGGAGATTTTGTCGAAATTTTTATGAACTTGAGGACTAAGTTGTTTAAATTCATAGCAGTTATATACTTGTGCGCCAATTGATGATGTAAACAGGCTTAGGTGGCTCACGCCTCGGTCTGGATGGGTTTTCTGGGTCGGGGCGTGACACCAGGCATGATGTCCCAAGAACGATCGATCATTCGTCAAGAATGATCCATCCCGATGGGTTCTTCGGCAAATCAGAGAAGGAAGAATACTGCCGAAAAACTATATCAAACCCCTCAAAACCCTGGGATCCGGTAGTACGAAGACCACGAGTGCAAAACCGGTACTAATATTGAAAAGCAACAAGCATACCATTCGATCTAAGCTAAAAGATCATAGGAAAACCAAAACTCTCCAAAAACAGAAACAACAAGTAGGTAGGATCCCTACCTAGACTAGAGCAGCTTCAATCTGTGCTGCTGAGACTAGGATCACCCTTAATGTCCTCCAAAATCTCGCTAGATCTGAGCTCAAGAACGGCGGATTTGAAAAAGGAGATTAAGAAGGGGGTGACGTCCGTTTTATAGACGGACAAACCACCTTATAATGATCGATCATTCTTGAGGAATGATCGATCTTTCATGACGAGCACTTTGACTTCATGGCACTAAATGATCGATCCTTCTAGCAAGGAATAATCAATCATTTTTGCGCAGAAAGCTAGACTTGGGCTAGAACACAAGCCCAAACCCGGATCATTCGATCCCGGGTTTGCCTAACCGTTCAAATCAAACATTAATACAAACACGGTCAGTGTGTGCACACGCGGGTGTGAAACAAACCGACAAGGCGTAATTTACCAAATTGCCCTTACGGCCCACAAAACAAAGCGAACCACCGGATCACGTGCTCGATGCGAAACAAGCAAACAAGCCACGGGCCCGACCCAAACGGTTGACCCAAGAGTAGAGGGGCATGTCCTCACAGGACAGGCTTGTTTAAGGCCAAATTGACGAGCCGTGAAATTGGGAGCATACACCTCTACTCCACATTTATTGTTTGCCTTACCCCAAGCCATGTCATAGTGAAGCTCTCGATCGATAAGAAATCAGGCCCAGGCCAATATCTTTCCTTCAGAATCCAAGTTTGGGGAAAGATCAAGTAAGGGGTTGATAGACGATGGATGAGAATAAGGATTAAAAGGGCGATAAAAAAATAAGTAGACATGGTATAAAAATGATTAAAAAGTTGCCAGAAAGACTTGGGAATGAATGACAAAGAAAGATACAAATGTCCTTGAGTTCTGGCCGATGATGATGAAGGCGGCATATGAAGCTCAGGAAAGTAGGCTGGTCACTTGCAAACGATGTTGTTAAGTCATACGCAAAACGTAATTTAAAAATTTATAAACCTTTCTTTCAACACTAAATTAATAAGATAGGATAATGGTGAAATACGGGGTCAATCCTCACGAAAAAATTTGACTAACAAGGAAAAATCAGAATTAAATCTCAAAACTCTAATCCTAAAGCGAAGAAGGATTGGGTTTTAGAAACATATTAAATGAATCTAATTAGGAAATAGATGTAAAAAAGATTGAAATATATAAATGAGAGAAAAACTTAGGGATTACTCAATTCACTTTAGTTTCACTTCCATTATTCTCTAGTTATCCTCTTATTTCTTTATCTAGACATTATAGATTCATAGCTTCTTAAGCTTACATGAATCCCTAAAAGAAGGTAAGTGTTTTCCAAAAGCATATTTTATCTTCGATTAGCATAGATTGTCTTCGGGATAACCTTAGCACAACCAATCCTTACTAAGCATAAAATATCTCAGCGGTTATTCACAAACCACATCAAAACTATATTATGGATCTCTACCATCAATCACCGAAATCAGGTAGGCCTCAATATACGTCAAGGAACTCTGTTCCCTCAACTCTATTAACAATAAATCCATATCTATAACATTATGTGTAGAAAAAAATACAAGTATCAAACTAGAAAATACAAAGAAGCTACACTAAAGCTTCATGAGATCCTTAAGTAAAGGAACTAGCCACTCATCTTGGTGATGGAAGCCATAGATTTGATAAAGAACAATCAGGATCCATGTATTAACTCCTCTGTCTTTAGAAACCTTAATCGTCTCTTTTCTCTTTATCAGGGCCTCTAATTTTCGGCCAACAAACACCTTTTTATAAGCTAATTCTCGGAATTAGGGTTTTGGGCTAAGTTGGACTTCTACTACAACGCGAATTCCCTGAATTAATCCCTCGCAGCCTATTCCGGTCGCAGCTGGGTCCAATTAAGTAAGAATTTGAAAATTTTCTTAACACGAAAGATGTATATTCGGACGTTCTGTCATATCTCAAACATTTGATAATATTCGGACTTATCTGAAATATTTGACGAATATTCTCCTGAACATCGATGGACCAGTTTTCAACATATGTATATCTTCATAGTCTTCAAAACTAGTATTAATCTGTCAGAAATCTCGCAAAGTATACAATATGAAAGTTGTACGACTTGATGTCTTCTAAAAGTCCTCACAATTTCAAGAATTTAGGATTTATCTGGAGATTTTGGCGAAATCTTTTCAAACTGACAGCAGAGCGACGTACTTTCAACATATTACTCTTTTTCTGTATTTTCTAACTTGAATCTTCATTAAATCTGAAATCAACTAACAAACTATCAAATACAAACACTCTCGGGCTAACAAAAGTAAATTAAGGGGTTTAATTATGAATATTTAGTGAATCATCACACCTCCCAACTTACATTTTCCTAATTATCGAGCAAAGAAAAGATAAGATGAAAGCAATAAATCTAACTAGCCACTTTCGTAGGTCTCATGATTAGACTTAACATGTGCAACAAGCCTTTAAACCCCTGGGTTACGTCAGTGGAGGAGTTATAATCTCCTGAGAGTTTTCAGGGATGACACCCACAAACATCTATACATCCCCTTGAATATGCCATTAGAAAATCAATTATAATATTCATCAACTCTAATGCATGACATAGAAATATTATCCATAAATATACCCTTCAACTCATAGTTATATAAAAATATAGTATGTCAAAACATATCATAGCATATTTCCAACACTTTAACATATTTAATCATGAGTAAAAACAACTTTAACACTCATGTGTGTGAATAAAGTTTCACATGCTTCAAAGTATCAATTATATGTAAACATTTCAACTATTCAAGATCACAATTCTATTCAATACATATTTTCCACTTATCACATAGCAATCTCTGTTTTATAATTTTTTTTTCTGCAGAAATTTCAACTGTTTTTTGTGAACAACACACCTTTTTAGGCACCTTACCCGGTTACTAAGTATGAAACTCTTCATTTTATTTTTTTACGGGAATTTCAACTGTTTTACATCAACACCACACTGGTTAGGCATACTGCCCGGTTACTAAGTTGAAAATCCATTTTTTTATATTCAGATAATTGCATGTATTCATGTATTTTCCGTGACATGATATTGAGGGAAGAAGAGGTCGTGAGGAGGTAGACGAGAAGATGGTGAAGGTGTTGGTTGTGTTTTGGAGGGTTGGAAGCGGTTAGGGGTGGTGGGAGGCGGTGGAAGAGAGGATCGACGATTGCTGGCAGAAGCGGAGGGGCTCACCGGCATTGGAGGAGGCGTGCTTGTGGCTGATGTATGGGTCGGTTATCAGGTGATTAGCGTGATAACCTGAAAGTATAACATCATGTGATCCACACACGAACACTTTATGTGCAGCGGTAATTATACTCACTAGGGGAATGAGCATGCTATTGTTAATCTATACCATGATTTCAGCATTAGCTAACGTTGAGTATTGCATGCAGAAAAAAAAAAAAAAAAAAAAAAGAGAGAGAAAAAAGTTCTGGAGCTTGATAAAGCTGTGCCTAAACAACTATTAAGTGATCTACTGAGTAACAAGGTATTCTTGCCTCAGGAAGCGGGGAGCTCGCGTAAAAAGGTAGAACCACTTATAGCTATAAAAAAAAAACTATTAAGTGTTTTGCTAAGTAACCGGGTCTCTGCGCCTCAAGAAGCGGAGAGTGCTCGCGTAAAAAGGCAAAATGTCTAATAGTTGAAAAGAAAAAAAAAAAAAAAAAGAAAGAAAGAGCATGCTGTACTTAAAGTGCGAGGTTTGGATGATTGGTCATGAAGATAGTAGTGTGCTTGGACTAATGGTGGGTAGAAGTTGCTTCTGCACGTAACATTTATTTGTCACGTCACATGTGTTCTTCTGGATGGTGATTAGCATGTTTGATGTGTAGAAGTTGATTTCATGTGTTGCTAGTATGTGTATGAGTATAAGAAGTTTTCGTACTCTGTACTGTATGAAACACTATTGACTTGATAAGCTAGAATTTTTATCAGACATGTCTACATCCTTGAACTGTTGGTGTGATTAATTATATTCTATGCGCTTTGAATTGCTAGAGACTAGCAATAAGCTGGTTGGGGGGTGTGATGAGTGCATGAAAGTACACTCTAAATAGCCTTATAACCATCTCAATTGCTAGATTATTATCTTTAATCAACATCTTTATTCCTATTTTTATATCTATATGTTGCTTCACATAGTTGTTTGGAAAATGCAGAAGAAAGGAGAAAAGAAGCTGAAAAGAGTGCATGGATCAACTTTAAAGATTAATCTGTACCTGATCATGAAGAATCATCTTATGTGCCATATATGGTTGGAAAGCTCTTGAAGTCTAGATTCTGGAGAATTTTACGGTTCGTGATTCCGAGTTTCATAGAGGAAGTTACGGCAATTTTAGTACCGATGGGACAGTCTGAATGGCAGCACAATAAATAAGCTGGAAGTCCGATCGATCTCTCCATCCCTCCAAAGGGGTCCGATCGATCCGACACCAATGGTCCGATCGATCGGACTCGGGAAAAGCCAAAAACAGCTGATTTTTACTCAACCGATCGATCCAACACTCATAGTCCGATCGATCGGATTTGGGAATTAAAGGTTGACATAACGTATGCTTTTTAGAGGAGCAGAGTTCGATCGATCCGTCCATCGATCGGACTCAATAATAGCTAGAGAAGATGGATTTTTACGCATCCGATCGATCCAGCGCTTATAGTTCGATCGATCGGGCTCGGGCGAAGCCAGGAATTGATGTTTTTAATGAGACGGATCGATCCAACACCTAAAGTCCGATCGATCCTACGTTCCCAGTGAATTAAATCAACGGTTTTGATTTAACCCGAGTTTAGGCCTATAAATAGGATACTTAGGGTTATCAAAAGGGGACTTTTGGAGGACTTTTTGGCACGTTTGGAGGCGAGGAGAAGGGTTCCAGGCTTGGTTTTCTTTTCTTATTTCTTCTTTATTTCTTCATTAGTTTTGTTGCCCTCATGGTGAACATGAGTGGCTAGTTTCTTTTCTAAGGTACCGATGTAGCCCTAACTGAATCATTCTATGTTATTGGATCATGATTATTTTATCAGTTTATTTTCCTTGTTTCATTCATTATTATAACTGAGATCTTAAATACCTTTATCTGGCCAATAGAAGTATTATAGATTGTTGTATGTGAGATTGGGCGAGGGTTCATTCCCTAATATTGCAGGATCTATGAATGAATGAGTTTATGTCGAGGCCGGGTTCAAGCTAAGAGTATTCTTGGTTCATAATTGTTCTTCAGAGCTTAATGGATTCTTAGTTAACACTTAGTTATGGGTTCATTAGCTAGGGTTAATTGAGGGTACTTGGTGAAGACCGCGGCCGAACGGATCATCATACTGGAAGAACGAGCCCTTGGAATTAAACTGAGATCTTGATTGATTCAATGCATAGAATGAGGATGTTATGGTGAAATCGGAACCTTAGTATTTATCCATCATATTTCCATCGTTTTCTTATTTCGTTATTAGATCTTCTATTCTCAATACCTCATATATCTTATTTTCCCTTTCTTATTTTCTTTCTTTTCTGTTCTTTAGCGTTTTACTCTAATAATCTCTACAAATCTCTGTGGGTACGATACTCGTCTTGCTACTATACTGATTGCACCGATTCGTATACTTGCGAGATATAAAATTTATTCATCAAGTTTTTGGCGCCGTTGCCGGGGATTTGATTAGAGTTTATTTGTAGTGAATGCAAGGTCGACGATCACGGAAAGAAAAGTTGTTGCCCTTGAACGATAAAGTAGATCAGATTGGTTGGAAGAAAAGATCTAACAAAGACAGCCTGTCCACATCAGATCTAGGAGTTCAACAGGAGGAACAAGAGGAGATGGCGCTCAATAATAATTTACGTCCTTTGGAGGAGTACGCGAGGCCTACTATTTCTACCTCACCTTCGTGCATTGCGTTACCTGCAGAGGCTAGAAATTATGAACTTAAAAATCTACATTTTTCTATGCTTCCTGAATTTCATGGTTTACCTTCTGAGGATGCCCTAACTTTTGTGAAAGATTATTATGCTACTATTCAGACTTTTCCTCTAGGTGGCATTACTGAAGATCAATTGAGGATGCGTTGTTTTCCTTACACCTTGAAGGATAAAGCGAAGAGATGGTTGATGTCGTTGCCTCCTGGATCACTAACTACTTGGGATGCAATTTATAACAAGTTTGTAGTAAATTTTATTCTCATGCCATGACTACTAACTTGAGAAGGCAAATTCCAAATTTTCAGCAATCTGATGGAGAACCATTCCATGAAGCATGGGATAGATTTAAAATGCTTTTGATGCAATGTCCACATCATAATTATACTTTAGAAAATCAGATGCAATATTTCTATGATGGATTAAATCTTTCTTGTCAGACCATGGCAGATAATGCTGCAGGTGGAGCGATGTTCAAAAGGACACCACCAGAGGCGTACGAAATTTATGAGATGCTAGGATCAAATTCGCAGCAGAGGGACACGAGGAATAAGGCGAGAGGCATCTATGAGCTGAACCAGAATGATGACATGGCAAGGAAAATTGCAACCCTTAACAAGAAGATAGACGCGATGATGTCCACACAACCAAAACCGGTTGAGGTTTGTTCAATTTGCAATGTTGTTGGTCATACGTTTGATTCATGTACTTCTGGTAGTGAATTTCCTGAATATGTGCAAGAACAAACTAATTTGATGAATGCTTATAACCCGAGACCTAGATTTGACCCTTATGCAAATACTTACAATCCAGGTTGGAGGGAGCATCCGAATTTTTCATGGAAAAATACTGCTAATGCTAGTATGCCGACTGCTAATCAGTCTAACCCACCTGTTAAGTCGTCTTTGGAAGCGACGATGTTGGCTTTTATGCAAAAAATAGACTCAATGATTGAACAACAAAATTCGGCCATTGCTCGGCATGATGTCGAATTGAAGAATGTTGCAGCATCCATTGGAAAGTTGGAAGTTCAAGTGGGACAGCTTGCAGATGCTGTACGAGCCCATGTTCCAGGCAAATTCCCAAGCCAACCTGAGCAAGCGAAAGCAGTTACAGTTCTTCGTTCAGGTAAAATTATTGATAATAAGATTAATGCTAAAGTTGCTGATGAGTGTAAGGATGATGCAAGTGAGGAAGTTGAAACGGAGGAACGCTCGAAAGGGCCACCACCGGCCACATCTGCTTCTGAGCATGGAAAGAGAGCAAATTCAGTTCCGGAGGTTTATCACAACTCTCCTCCACCATATGTGCCGCCGGTTCCTTTTCCAGGCCGCCTAAAGAAAGCCAAAATGGATAAGTCATATTCTGAAATTTATGATATTTTATCTAAGGTTAATGTGAACTTACCATTACTCGATGTGATCAGGAACATGTCAGCATTTCCAAAGTTCTTCAAGGAACTAAGTACTTCAAAGCGTAAGTATGAACCTCATGAAAAAGTGATGGTTTCAGAGACGGTAAGCGCGGTTCTACAAAGGAAGCTTCCACCCAAGCTTAAGGATCAAGGGAGTTTTAACATTACTATTACTGTTGGTGATACAAAAATAGGAGAGGCAATGCTTGATTTAGGAGCCAGTGTTAATCTAATGCCTTACTCTGTGTTCCTTCAGTTAGGTGTGGGTGAATTAAAACCTACTACGATGTCTCTACAACTTGCAGATCGTTCAATTAAATATCCATTAGGCATTGTAGAAGACATCTTAGTACAAGTTGATAAATTAATTATCCCTACTGATTTTGTGATATTGGATATGGATGATGCACCCTTGCATGATAGAAATTTACCGATTTTGTTGGGACGCCCATTTATGGCCGCAGCCAAGACTATGATTAATGTGCAGGATGGTAAGCTCAGCATGACAGTTTTAGGTGAAACTGTTGAATTTAAAGTTTTTGAATCTATGTCCTACCCTTCAAACTCTTTTGATTGTTTCTCGATAGATGTTTTAGATTCATTGGTGTTTTCTAGTTTCATGCAGGAGCAAGTGAAGACTACTCTAGAAGCGGCATTGACGATGGAAAAGGAGGAGTTGCAGAATTACGAGGGAGCAAAGGAGGTTATAGCAGCCCTTGAGGCATTGCAGCCATGTTTCCCTGATGAATCTCGGTTAGACATGCTAAACGAATCTTATTCTAAAATGGTTTCATCAATAGTTTCCCCACCAAAGCTTGAGTTAAAACCTCTTCCTAGTAATCTGAAATATGCATATCTTGGTGAGAATGAAACCCTTCCTGTGATTATTGCTTCTGACATTACTCCATTGGAAGAGGAAAAATTATTGAGAGTTCTTAGGGAGCATAAAACTGCAATAGGTTGGACAATTGCAGATATTAAAGGAGTAAGTCCTACTATGTGCATGCATCGCATTATTTTGGAAGAGGATGCCAAACCTATACGGGATGCCCAGCGTCGCCTCAACCCAAACATGAAATACGTTGTTCGGGCAGAGATCCTTAAGTTGCTCGATGTTGGCGTGATATATCCTATTTCTGACAGCAAATGGGTAAGTCCAGTTCATGTGGTGCCTAAGAAATCAGGGATAACGGTTGTGAAGAATGAGAACAATGAGCTCATACCCACAAGGATGACTACTGGATGGCGTGTTTGCATCGATTATCGCAAGCTTAATGCGGCTACTAAAAAGGACCACTTTCGTTTACCTTTTATTGATCAAATGCTTGAACGCTTAGCTGGTCACTCATTTTATTGTTTTCTTGATGGATTTTCAGGTTATAATCAAATTGCTATCGCTCCAGAGGACCAAGAGAAGACAACTTTCACCTGTCCATTTGGAACATTCGCATACAGAAGGATGCCGTTCGGATTGTGCAATGCACCTGCCACCTTTCAAAGATGCATGATATCGATTTTCTCCGACATGATAGAAAGGTTTGTCGAGGTATTCATGGATGATTTTTCTGTATTTGGAAATTCTTTTGATAATTGCCTTGCACACCTAACCTTGGTGCTTAAAAGATGTGAAGAGACAAATTTGACATTGAGCTGGGAGAAGAGTCACTTCATGCTAAGGCAAGGTATTGTTTTCGGACATGCTATTTCTAGTAAAGGTATTGGAGTAGATAAAGCAAAAATAGAGTTGATTGAGAAGTTACCGCCCCCTACTTCGGTAAAGGGTGTGCGAAGTTTTTTGGGCCATGCAGGATTTTATCGCAGATTCATTAGAGATTTTTCTAAGATTGCACGACCTCTGTGTGATTTATTGGCCAAGGATGTTGAGTTTAAGTTTAGTAAAGCCTGTCTTGATGCTTTTAATGCTTTAAAAGAGAAATTGATTACTGCACCTATTATTATGCCTCCTGATTGGTCGTTGCCCTTTGAGATAATGTGTGATGCGTCTGATTATGCTATAGGGGCTGTGTTAGGACAAAAGGTGAATAAGGTTTCTCATGCTATCTATTACGCAAGTCGTACCCTCAATGATGCTCAAATCAATTATTCAACCACTTAGAAAGAATTACTTGCAGTTGTTTTTGCATTGGAGAAATTTCGCTCTTATTTGATTGGATCTAAAGTTGTTATTTATTCAGATCATGCAGCATTGAAATATCTACTAAGCAAAAAGGATGCCAAGCCAAGGTTAATCAGGTGGATCCTATTGCTGCAAGAGTTTGATTTGGAAATAAGGGACAAGAAAGGGAGTGATAATGTAATGGCAGATCACTTGTCACGATTGGAGCACATAGCCGACCCTAAGGATGTACCACCCATCCAAGAATGCTTTCCCGATGAACAACTCTTCTCTGTGAATGGTAAAGAGCCCTGGTATGCGGATATTGTTAACTATTTAGCTAGTAATGTTCTGCGTACTGAATTGAGTTCACAGGAAAAGAAAAGATTTTTATCTACTGTTCGATATTATTTTTGGGATGATCCTTATTTATTTAAGCATTGTCCTGATCAAATAATAAGGCGTTGTGTTCCAGAATATGAGCATGATGATATATTGAAATTTAGTCATGAATTAACGTGTGGAGGACACTTTGGAGGTAAGAAAACTGCTTTTAAAGTTCTTCAATCTGGTTTCTTTTGGCCGACATTATTCAAAGATGCATTTAATTTTGTTGCTAAGTGTGACAGATGTCAACGGTCAGGGAATATAAGCAAAAGGAATGAGATGCCTCTTACAAATAATCTGGTGGTGGAATTGTTCGATGTTTGGGGCATAGACTTTATGGGACCGTTTCCTCCATCATACGGGTACACGTATATTCTTGTTGCTGTAGATTATGTATCTAAGTGGATTGAAGCAATTGCAACCAGGAACAATGACAGCAAGACCGTGGTGGGATTCTTGAAAGATATGATTTTTACAAGGTTTGGTACACCTCGGGCGATCATAAGTGATGGGGGATCACACTTTTGCAATAGAGCGTTTGATGCATTGTTGAAGAAATACAACATCAATCATCGAGTCGCAACTCCTTACCACCCTCAAACGTCGGGCCAAGTGGAGGTGAGCAATAGGCAAATAAAAACGATCCTGGAACGAGTTGTTGGCACTACAAGGAAAGATTGGGCGGTGAAATTGAATGATGTTCTTTGGGCGTATCGCACCGCCTATAAGACTCCTATTGGTATGAGCCCTTATCGCATTGTTTTTGGAAAAGCATGTCATTTACCTGTGGAGTTGGAGTATAGGGCATATTGGGCAATCAAGCAGCTGAATTTTGATATGGGAAAAGCGGGGGATATGAGAAAGATGCAATTGAACGAATTAGATGAGCTGCGGAATGAAGCGTACGAGAACGCTAAAATCTACAAAGAAAGGACCAAGCTCTATCATGACAAAGCAATACAACGGAAGGAGTTCCATCCAGGTATGAAAGTTTTACTTTATAACTCACGAATGAAATTCTTTCTAGGTAAATTAAGGTCAAGATGGACGGGTCCCTTTAAAGTGACACAAGTATCTCCTCATGGTGCTGTTGAAATTGAGAATGAAAGGAGTGGAAGCAAATTCAAAGTCAATGGGCACCGTTTGAAGTTGTATTTGGAAGGAACATCAGAAGTTGTGGATGCCGCAAATTTTGTTGAACCTTAAGGCTTTGCAGTACGTCTTGCCTAGACGTTAAATAAAGCGCTGGGTGGGAGGCAACCCACCAAGGTAACTTGTTTTTAAGTTTCAATTCTTAGTTTTTATTTTTATGTTTCTCTTTTGTTTTCTTTTAGGTTTTCAGCCACCCTGAGGATCCTTGAGGAGATGTTCGCTACTCTATCAGGTGGCCTCTTTCTTATTTACATTATCTTGTCTCCACTTTCTCTGGAAATTTTTGGATGGCCACCTCCTACATATTTTATTGGATAAATGCACACATTGAGGACAATGTGAATTTCAGGTTGGGGGGTGTAGGCATGCATGACCTTATGCATGTTACCTTATTGAGTTTAATAGTGTTGAATTGATTATGTTACTAGAAATTGTACATGAGCTGAAATTTTTATGCTTATTATGCATGTTGCTTTCATATGGATTGACCAATACATTGATTGCATGCGTGATAATCTGAAAGTATAACATCATGTGATCCACACACGAACACTTTATGTGCAGCGGTAATTATACTCACTAGAGGAATGAGCATGCTATTGTTAATCTAGACCATGATTTCAGCATTAGCTAGTGTTGAGTATTGCATGCAGAAAAAAAAAAAAAAAAAGAGAGAGAAAAAAGTTCTGGAGCTTGATAAAGCTGTGCCTAAACAACTATTAAGTGATCTACTGAGTAACCAGGTATTCTTGCCTCAGGAAGCGGGGAGCTCGCGTAAAAAGGTAGAACCACTTATAGCTATAAAAAAAAACTATTAAGTGTTTTGCTAAGTAACCGGGTCTCTGCGCCTCAAGAAGCGGAGAGTGCTCGCGTAAAAAGGCAAAATGTCTAATAGTTGAAAAGAAAAAAAAAAGAAAAGAAAGAAAGAGCATGCTGTACTTAAAGTGCGAGGGTTGGATGATTGGTCATGAAGATAGTAGTGTGCTTGGACTAATGGTGGGTAGAAGTTGCTTCTGCACGTAACATTTATTTGTCACGTCACATGTGTTCTTCTGGATGGTGATTAGCATGTTTGATGTGTAGAAGTTGATTTCATGTGTTGGTAGTATGTGTATGAGTATAAGAAGTTTTCGTACTCTGTACTGTATGAAACACTATTGACTTGATAAGGTAGAATTTTTATCAGACATGTCTACATCCTTGAACTGTTGGTGTGATTAATTATATTCTATGCGCTTTGAATTGCTAGAGACTAGCAATAAGCTGGTTGGGGGGTGTGATGAGTGCATGAAAGTGCACTCTAAATAGCCTTATAACCATCTCAATTGCTAGATTATTATCTTTAATCAACATCTTTATTCCTATTTTTATATCTATATGTTGCTTCACATAGTTGTTTGGAAAATGCAGAAGAAAGGAGAAAAGAAGCTGAAAAGAGTGCATGGATCAACTTTAAAGATTAATCTGTACCTGATCATGAAGAATCATCTTATGTGCCATATATGGTTGGAAAGCTCTTGAAGTCTAGATTCTGGAGAATTTTACGGTTCGTGATTCCGAGTTTCCTAGAGGAAGTTACGGTAATTTTAGTACCGATGGCGCAGTCTGAATGGCAGCACAGTAAATAAGCTGGAAGTCCGATCGATCTCTCCATCCCTCCAAAGGGGTCCGATCGATCCGACACCAATGGTCCGATCGATCGGACTCGGGAAAAGCCAAAAACAGCTGATTTTTACTCAACCGATCGATCCAACACTCATAGTCCGATCGATCGGATTTGGGAATTAAAGGTTGACAGAACGTATGCTTTTTAGAGTAGCAGAGTTCGATCGATCCGTCCATCGATCGGACTCAATAATAGCTAGAGAAGATGGATTTTTACGCATCCGATCGATCCAGCGCTTATAGTTCGATCGATCGGGCTCGGGCGAAGCCAGGAATTGATGTTTTTAATGAGACGGATCGATCCAACACCTAAAGTCCGATCGATCCTACGTTCCCAGTGAATTAAATCAACGGTTTTGATTTAACCCGAGTTTAGGCCTATAAATAGGATACTTAGGGTTATCAAAAGGGGACTTTTGGAGGACTTTTTGGCAGCGTTTGGAGGCGAGGAGAAGGGTTCCAGGCTTGGTTTTCTTTTCTTATTTCTTCTTTATTTCTTCATTAGTTTTGTTGCCCTCATGGTGAACATGAGTGGCTAGTTTCTTTTCTAAGGTACCGATGTAGCCCTAACTGAATCATTCTATGTTATTGGATCATGATTATTTTATCAGTTTATTTTCCTTGTTTCATTCATTATTATAACTGAGATCTTAAATACCTTTATCTGGCCAATAGAAGTATTATAGATTGTTGTATGTGAGATTGGGCGAGGGTTCATTCCCTAATCTTGCAGGATCTATGAATGAATGAGTTTATGTCGAGGCCGAGTTCAAGCTAAGAGTATTCTTGGTTCATAATTGTTCTTCAGAGCTTAATGGATTCTTGGTTAACACTTAGTTATGGGTTCATTAGCTAGGGTTAATTGAGGGTACTTGGTGAAGACCGCGGCCGAACGGATCATCATACTGGAAGAACGAGCCCTTGCAATTAAACTGAGATCTTGATTGATTCAATGGATAGAATGAGGATGTTATGGTGAAATCGGAACCTTAGTATTTATCCATCATATTTCCATCGTTTTCTTATTTCGTTATTAGATCTTCTATTCTCAATACCTCATATCTCTTATTTTCCCTTCCTTATTTTCTTTCTTTTCTGTTCTTTAGCATTTTACTCTAATAATCTCTACAAATCTCTGTGGGTACGATACTCGTCTTGCTACTATACTGATTGCACCGATTCGTATACTTGCGAGATATAAAATTTATTCATCAGGCATCTAAAAGTTTCACTACCTCTTTCTTCACCACATCTTTCATGTTAGGAGTAAAGCGGCGTTGCATTTCCCTAACAGTTTTAGATTCATCCTTGAGATGAATCTTATGCATGCAAATCGAAGGATCAATACCTTTCAAATCAACCACAAACCAACCTATGGCTTTCCTATGTTGTTTCAGAACCTCTATAAGTTGACTCTTCTGATCGTTTGAAAGTGAAGAAGAGATGATAACGGGAAGAGAGGAATCTGATCCTAGAAAAATATATTTTTACGTTTTAGGCAGTGGTTTTAATTCTAAATCAGGTGGTGCTTCCAATGAAGAAGGTGTATGAGTAGAAGAGAGCGGTGGAAGGAGTTCAACCATCCAAGAAACAGTTTCAATCTCCGTTGTATCCAGACCAATTGATCAGCCGTCTGGCCTATCGATCGGTATATCTGAGATGTGTGATTTGATGTCATCTTTTGATTGTGCAATTTGTAACATAACATCATCATCATTATTAGAGTCATATTCGTGTAAAATATTAGAGAATTTATCAGAAATCATGATATGTGATCTAGTATCGATACATTCAGTCAAAGTATCAACATTATAACATTCATCATCATCATGCTCACGCAAACATGCAGTTTTGAAAATATTAAATTTTACATGCATATGTCCAAACGAAACATCCATAACACCAATTCGATAATTTATATAGGCATTTGCTGTGGCTAAAAAGAGACATCCTAAGATAATAGGTACAATCTTTTTGCAGTGGACATCAGGCTCCATATCCAAAGCAATAAAGTCAACAAGAAAGAAGAAATTGTTCACCTTAACTAAAATGTCTTCTAATATACCTCTAGAAGTCTTAATGGATCTATAAGCTAATTGGAGAATTACTGGTTTCTCTTTAAGCTCTCCCATACCCAATTCCATATAAAGGTAATAGGGCATAAGGTTTACACTGCCACCTAAATCAAGAAGGGCACCATCTATATGATAGTCTCCTATACAATAAGGTATGGTGAGGGTTCCAGGATCTTTCCGTTTGGGCTGTGTATCATGTTTCAGAATTGAACTAACCTGCTCGGTGAGAAAAATCTTTTTGGATACTTTGGATTTGGCCTTGCGTTTATGGGTACACATATCCTTAAGAAATTTAGCATAAGAAAGAATCTGGCGGATAGCATCAAACAAATGTATGTTTATATTGACTTGTTTAAAAGTCTCAAGGATGTTTTCGGCGGTCTTTCGGGATTTTAAGGTTGAAAAAGGGTCCTTGAGGGTTGCTGGAAAATGCACTTTTGAAATATATTTAGCTGGGTCAGACTCTCTAGAATCAGTTGGATCATAATCAGGTGGAAGAAGAGGGTCATCTCGGGATGGCCGATTGATCATCGAATCAGGCGATCGATCGTCCGAACTGATAGATTCACCAATTTGATTATCTATGGTTTTGCCACTTCTAAGGGTCATAACAGCTTTTGCAATCTCAAAGTTCTGACCTTCTACATAATGTTGACATCTAGGATTGGTCACAGGTTGACTTGGAAAGTGACCTACCTCTCTCTTGGCTACCGTGTTAGCTAGTTGCCAACTTGAGTCTCAAGTTTAGCAATGGATTGGGTATTAGAGTCACACTGGTTCTCTATTCTAGACACGTAATTTTGCATTTTAGAAATTTTAATTGTCATGATTCCACTAAGATTTTCATTCATGACAGCCATGGCTGAAAGAAGAGAGCTCAATGTGGGTTCAGAATTGGTTTGGCTTGGAGGGGCTGATGGTGATTGTGGAGGGCACTCAGGGTTTAGATTTTTAGAATGTTTAGGTGGGTTCTTAAAAGTAGAAGTGTTAGCTGTATTGCTTTGTCCTTGGAAGTTACTTGATTGTTGTGGCTTCCAACTAAAATTAGGATGATTTCTCAAACCTGGATTATAGGTATTAGAATAAGGGTTATTTTGATGTTTGGAAAAACCAAAAGTTGCATTAGCTTGTTCCTAAACAAAGTCAGGAAAATTGGAAGCCAAGTGACAATCAGAGATATGATGATTAGAGCTAAGACAAAGGGGACAGGTCTCAGAAGACGTGTGAGGCAATTGTTGAGCATGAGACTGACCTATTTTCAACTGGTTTAAATCTTTAGTGAGGATGGCTACTTGTGCGGAGAGACTTTGGAATTCAAAAATTTCATGAATTCCCCAAGAATTACGAACAGTGGTAGACAGACTCCTAAAAATCGAGGCATTGTGTTGTGAATTTTCAGGAAGGTTATCATACATTTCCCAAAGAGCAGTCCATGGCTTATTAAGAACAACACCCCCGCAGCATGCTTCAACCATCGTCCTATAACGATCATGAAGACATTTATAAAATGAATGGGCTAACTGTCACTCAGGTACCTCATAATGGGGACACTCTCTAAGAAGATCCTTAAATCTTTCCCAAGTTTCATGAAGCATCTCATCTTCATTTTTCTTAAAGGAGATAATCATGGTACGCTAATTTTGAGTTTTAATGATAGCGAAATATTTTTTAAGGAAAGCATCATAAAGTTGGTCCCATGTTGAAATCGAATTTGGAGCTAAGGTTTGAAGCCAATGTTTAGCCTTCTCTTTCGAAGAAAAAGGCAAAAGCTTGAGTCTAAAGGCATCATCATTAAAATGCTGAAATTTGAATATGAAAAGGATTTCAAGGAAGCTAACAATGTATCCATATGGATCCTCATTCTCACGCCCAGAGAAAGAAGGTAGAGCTATAATCCAGTTAGGCTTAATCTCATAATGTATAGCATTAATGGTAGGTGGGTTGATACAAGAAGCATAGATGTAAGGCCCAGGCAGGAAGTGATTCCTAATTAGGACTTCTCTATTATTGTTATTATTACCACCCCTACCCATATTCGCATTAAGGTCAATGACATGTCCCTCGTTTTCAGCCATTAGAGATTGCAAGTTATTTAAGGCTTCCTGTTAATTACTTAAAGATTTATGTCCTAAGGTTCTAGCTGTTCGAAGTGTGGCTTCTATTTTTTGATCCAAAGATTCCAGCGGGTTATTTAGGGATCGTCTGCCTTGCATGCAAGATCACAGCAAAAAGAGAAAAAGAAAACAGAATATTCGAAGGACATGACAAAATCCGGAAAAAAAATGATTGAAACGAAACGTTTTGAAGCATGAAAACTAACCTATCTACGCCCGCGGTCGATCTCACGGTCAATTCGACGGTCGACCGTGGGACTGTGCAACCTTACTTAGAGAAGTGACGGTCGATCCTCGTATCGACCCTCAGAAGTTGTTTTCTTGACAGAGGTTCACGGTCGACCGTGGATATCGTAGAGCACGACAATCGATCCGACGGACGATGTCATGGTCGACCGTCAGTATGCTTCAAAGTAAAATCTGTTCCACTGCTACAAAAATTCCAGAAAATTGTCAGTCAAATCCTTAAAAAAATGTAAAATAAAAATAAAAATAAAAATAGAGAAAGATAAAAATCTAACTATGCCAGAAAAAGAGTGAAGAGAAAATTAAATCGATACTCCTTAAAAATCAGAAAATTTCTCCGGCAACGACACCAAAAATTGATCGCTTGCAAACGATGTCGTTAAGTCATACGCAAAATGCAATTTAGAACTATATAAACCTTTCTTTCAACACTAAATTAATAAGATAGGAGAATGGTAAAATACATGGTCGGTGCTCAAGGAAAACTTTGACTAATAAGGAAAAATCAGAATTAAATCTCGAAACTCTAATCCTAAAGCGAAGAAGGATTGATTTGGGTTTTAGAAACTTATTAAATGAAACTAATTAAGAAAGCGATGTAAAAAGATTGAAATATATTAATGAGAGAAAAACCTAGGGATTACTCAATTCACTTTAGTTTCACTTCCTGTATTCTCTAGTTATCCTCGTATTTTCTTATCTAGACATTATAGATTCATAGCTTCTTAAGCTTATATGAATCCCTAAAAGAACGTATGTGTTTTCCAAAGGCATATTTTATCTTCGATTAACATAGATTGTCATCACTAAGTATAAAATATCTCATCGGTTATTTACAAACAACATCAAAACTATCTTATAGATCTCTACTATCAATCACCGAAATCAGGTATGCCTCGGTATACGTCAAGGAAATCTGTTCCCTCAACTCTATTAACAATAAATACATATCTATAAGATTATGTGTACAAAAAATTCAAGTACCAAACTAGAAAATACAAAGAAGTTACACTAAAGCTTCATGAGATCCCTAAGTAAAGGAACTAACCACTCATCTTGGTGATGTAAGCCATAGATTTGATGAAGAACAATCGGGATCCACACACTAATTCCTCCGTTTTCAGAAACCTTAATCCACTCTTTTCTCTCTATCGGGGCCTCTAATTTTCGGCCAGCAAATACCATTTTATAAGCTAACTCCCGGAATTAGGGTTTTGGACTAAGTTGGACTTCTACTACAACTCGAATCCCCTGAATTAATCCCTGACAGCCTTTTCTGGTCGCAACTGGGTCCAATTAAGCCGGAATTTGAAAACGTACTCAACACGAACGATGTAGATTCAGATGTTATGTCATATTCCGAATATTTAATAATATTCGGACTAATCTGGAATATTTGACGAATATTCTCCTGAACGTTGAAGGACCAGTTTTCAGCATCTGTATATCTTCATAGTCTTCAAAACTGGTATTAATCTGTTAGAAATCTCGCAAAGTGTCTAATATGAAAGTTGTACATCCTGATATTTTCTAGAAGTCCTCAAATTTTCAGGAATTTTGGATTTATCTGGAGATTTTGGCGAATTCTTTTCAAAATGACAGCAGAGCGGCGTAGTTTCAACATATTAGTTTTTTTTCTGTATTTTCTAACTTGAATCATCATTAAACCTGAAATCAACTAACAAACTATCAAATACAAACACTCTCGGGCTAACAAAGGTAAATTAATGGGTTTACTTATAAATATTTAGTGACTCATCATAGGCTCTAAGCCACATGTGGACGAGCCAAAGAGGCCCAAAACCTATTAAGTTACTACCCTCTTTCAATTGATCAAGGGCTAGATACATGCCTTGGTAAATGGCCGACAAAATGAAACAAGAAAAAGAGAGAACTTGTTTTCCACCGGCGAGTTCTTGGGCGAGTTGAATATAGCCCTTCACAGGTTTCTTAGCCGGGAGGCAAAGGACGAATTTACAAAGCAAATAGTAAATGAACGCTAATCGTTCACGGGAGTTTGGAGGACTATCGGTCTCGGATAACGTGACATAAGTATTAATAAAGAGTCTATAATTCTTATTAGCCTCAAAGACTGTTTCACGGCCAGGTAGTTCCATATTGGCCGATATAAGAGATCCAAGAGGAGAGAGACCGGTTAAGAGAGATATGTCCAGCAAGATAATGGTAAGTGTACCAAAAGGGAAAACAAAATTGTTGTACTATGTAGACCAAAAGAGGAGCGACAAGATAAGTAAGTTGGGTTCTTGGTGAGGGATTCTAGTACTTAAGTCCAGGAAGTCTAAGATGCCAGCATCAGAAAAAAAATTCTTAAACTCAGGATGGTTAATCATCCTATTATGTCATTCAATGAATTTGTCATCAGTCAAAGGCTAAAAGGTGATGGGATTCTTTGAAGAAAGGGAAGACAAATTAAGGTTTTGAAAAAGAGGCAAATCACCAGAAAGGGCGAATGAATGCACAAAAGGCATGGCCTCAGGGCCAAGAGAAGGAATGCTTTCAGGGACAAAGCAAGAACCCAATATAAACAATTTAGAATTATGATGACCTTCCCGGACTAGATAGGCGCTTCGTATCTCATCCGCCTTCATGCTCTCATTAAACTCCCCAATGGCAGAATTCACTTCTTTCTGCATGTCATCATCGGCTTTGATCATGAGACCCATGATGATGAATGAGAAGTAGGCACCAGAGTTAAGAAGAAGAAAACAAGGTGCCGTCGTAGTGGTAGGTGAAAGGGAAATAAAACCCTAGGAGACCGGAAGAAGACGACAAACAGAAAAAGTTCTTTCTCAGCCGAGGTAAGCGGTTTCAATAAAGAATAAAAGACTTTTTGTCATCACATTAAATGCCAGATCCAAAAGATTTGGATAGAGAGAGGAAACGGCGCCGGTATTCAACTTCCTAGATGTGTGATATGATTACGTTTGAAAGCAAAACGATCAAATCCCATCTGATGTGGTCACCTCGTCATTAAAAGTATTCCTCGATTACTGTATAGGGGGCAAAATGTTAGCCAAACTAATGGCTAAACAATTAATGACGGACACTTAAGCAAAATAGCAATGACCGATGACCGATAAGTACATGGTTTAATCGTCCAGATGCAAACCATCGGCCAAATGGGTAATCATATGTTGATGTATAGGGACGGAGCATCGTTCATAAGCCATGAAACGAAATCATCGGCCAAAGATAAGTATGAAGCAGGCAAAGGAAGATGATCGACCAAAGGTCATGACAAAGCAAAGCAAACCAGTTAAAGCTATCGGCCATGTGAGGACCTGTCCCTCTACTCGATGATCGATCAAAGGCTGGGTCGGGCCCGTGGCTCATTTGTTTTGTTTCGCGTCGAGCGCGCGATCCGGAGGATTGCTTTGTTTCTTCGACCGCAAGGGCAATTTGGTAAATTGTGTCTCGTTGGTTTATTTTACACCCGCGTGTGCACACACTGACCATGTTTGTGTTAGTGTCTGATTAGAATGGTTAGATGGACCCGGGATCAAAAGATCCGGTCTTGGGCTTGTGTTTTAGCCCAAGTCTAGCTTTCTGCACCTAAAGGATCAATCATTCCTTGCGAGAAGATCGATCATTTAGTGCCAGAAAGTCAAGACGCGATCGTCATGAAGGATCGATCATTCATAAGTCGGTTCGTTTGACTATAAAGCGGACGTGACCTTCTTCCATGAATCCTTTTGAAATCCGTCGTTCTTGAGCTCAAATCTGGCCGGATTTTGGAGCGATTGAGGACGATCCAAGGCTTAGTGGCTGGGATTGAAGCAGCTCTTGGCTAAGTAGGGATTCCTACCTACTTGTTTTTCCGGTTTTGTGAGATTTGAGTGGTTTGTGTTTTGTTTTGCTTATATCGCGTTATATAGTTGATGGTTTTTAGCATGCTTATCGGTTTTGGACTCGTGGTCCTTTGTACTACCAGATACTAAGGTTTTGTGGGATTTGGAGTTTTCTGATGGTATTTCTCGCCGTCCGGTCGACGGAGAACCCATCAGGATCGATCCTTTGCGAGGAAGGATCGATCCCTCTGGGTTGGTCATGCTTAGCCCGAGAAGGATCGATCATCTGGTTGGAGATGATCGATCATGTGCCTTGGCTGGCATGGCGATTCGTTGGTCACGAAGGTGATCGATCTTCCTGGAGGGAAGATCGATCCTTTGGCTTGGTGATCGATCTTCTTGGAGGGAGGATCGATCCTTTGTAGCGTGACAAGGGCTGAATCTTCCCATCTATGTGGGAGATCGATCCCTCGTGTGACAGGGAAGGGTTTTCAATGATTTTTGCCCACAGGGCTTTATATGTACAATTTTCTTACAGCTTTATAATTTGTACATACTCTTAAGCATGTTAGCCCCATATTAGGGGTAGTGGTGAACCAGGAGAGTGATGACTCCTGGGAAGTTTTGAATAAGTGGGCGAGTGGCCCTACTGCTTTCCCTAGCCTTGCATGTCGGCGTGCGCCGAGGGTTTTATCTGTGTAGTGTCTTTTGTTGTTTGCAGGGCTGCTTCCCGATGCAGGTTGCTGGTGAATTGCCTGTCAGTTAGTGGTGGTACCACTGCAGCAATTCTTGATCTTAAATATGTGTTTACCACCCCGGGCCGGTAGAGTGCCGAGCCCAGACCTTGTTTATGGTATCATCACATATACTACATGCTTTATCTGTGTTTTATGCATATGTTCATCGCATGCATCTGATTCTGCATTAGTTGCATAAGGTTAGGGCGTGGGTGATCTGTGGGTCGCCGTCCCGAGGCTTGGAAGCTCGGATTTAGCCCTAGGACCAGAGTCGGGCAGTTTGGACCAGTTAGAATGGTGGTGTACGATCGATTTCAATGATAGGCCTAGATGACTTGTACACCTGTTGTTTGATGATTGTTAGAGGTCGTGTCGGCCTCGAGCCAGACGTTGAGGGAGCTACCGGTGTCGGTTCGTGTTCTTTGGGGCTGAGGGGGCTAATACCGGCCCAGGCAGTGTCTGTTCCTGCACGCGGAGGCGACCAGTATGGGCCCAGTCCATTTTGGGTGACCATAGCTGGAACCCCGCAACAGTGGCGACCAGTGTGGGCCCAGTCCGTTTTGGGTGACCACAGCTGGAACCCTGCGACACTAGGTGTATCCAGGATATACCCAATCCATTCGGGTGACCATGGCTGGATATGCCTAGGGACACCGATGAATGGTTATGGGACCCTTGCAGCACACCTGAGTCTAGATTGGGGGTGATACTGTTTTATTTCCCTCTTCCTTCTGTGTGTCATAGTGTAGTTTCCCTGCTGAGCTTAGTGCTCACTACTATCCGTGTTGTGTTTTGCAGGTGCAAGCGTTAGCTCCTCTTTGGTGGCCCCGACCGGGCAGTTGGTCGGCGGTGCAGCGTCGCCTGGCGGAGTCTGAGTAGTGGTGATTCATTACAGCTTTGAACCCTTTGTTAGCTAGTCTCCTACGGGAGTATATAATGTTGTATTTGAATCTTCCCCTTTTCGAGGATTTGTATATTAAATTTGGGTTTGTAATCTGTGATTTGAGGTTCTGTTAATTGAGGGTGGTTTGCTGAATTACTTAGGGAGACCAATAGGGTAGGGGGAACCCTCGCCAAAAAAATTTCCGCGGTTGTTAGGTTCCGGTTCACGTCGCCCGACCCGGTTGAACTTTTGCGGGTCGGGGCGCGACAGGCCAGAAGCAATGAAAACATGTGTCAATTAAGGTCATAAAACACATACAAATATGACGTGGATAAGGAACGATAAGTAATCCAACGTAATCATGACGTGCGTAATGAACGATCATCGGCCACGTATGATCACCAACCCAGAACTGAACATAGAAGGATTAGTTGTGGCGCAGTTACAACACGATCTGCTACACTTGTGCCATAACCACTAAAGGCGGAAACAATTATTAGTTAATTAGATATAAATAGCCTTTCTTTCATTATTGTACTCTCTCTCTGACACTCTTGTAACCAGCTTTCAAGCTTGGATTCCTGCGTTCCTTTTGTACTTGTAAGTTATTTTTAATGGAGATAGTTCAATTCTTTACTATTGTTCTTTACTACTTTCTTTGATTAATCTACTTAATATGATTTGATAATCATAGTTTCTTTCTTCTCTAGTAGATTAAATTAGGTTTACTGTAGAGTTAATCTAGATTTATTCTGGGTCTAATTAGTTTAGATTAAGATAAACTAGTTTAATCTAAGTAGTTTTCTGTTCTTTTCTACCGTAGAATTAGCATAAGAATAATTTAGATTTAATTAGTTTAAAGTACTTTTCTTTGCTTTCCTGATTTCATTAGTTGATTTAGATAATCTCAGGATAAATTAGGTTTTATCTAAGAGTAATTTAGATTTATCTTCGATTTTCTTCACCGCTATCCATCTAAATATAGTTTAATTAAGTCTGATTATATTTTTCATGTAATTTAACACCTCCGTTCGAACTGAGTGTTTGAAAGAGTTGAACCTTATCATATCCCTGATTTTGACATTTTGACTAGTTTGATCATTGCCGGTTTACGATAAGATTTCCTCGTCAACAAATAACCGACGGGAGAACATGGGTACAAATTACAAACACTCAGCAAGCTAAGATCCACCCGTCGGTAGCAACTTGAGACTGTTGGTGTTGGCTCAACTTAACCATACCGGGTTTGGTTCTCTTATCGGGTCGGGTTTGGTTTTATTTGAGTTACTTGTAGCCCATGTTATAAGGGCACTCTAGAGAGAGAGGGAAAAAACAAGAAAGAAAGAAGAGAGCTCAATATTCTCATCATCTCTTTTGAGATCAAAAGGAGTGAGAGAGAGAGGTTGAGGTGGGAGACCTAGCTTTTGGAGAAAGCTTAGGAGATTGAGAGAGGGGTGTGGTTGAGTCTTGTATGGTTGGAAGAGAAGTGGTGTATTCCCTTATTTCTTTTGCCTCATCATAGTGAACACCCGCCGAGCTCCGTTCAATCCGTGGATGTAGCCCAACTTGGGTGAACCACGTAAATCTTCTTCTCTTGTGTGTGATTGCTTGTTAGTATTCATCTATTGTATGTTGTGGGTCTTCCTAGTTGATATATCCATCAAGAACAAGGTCCTTGGATTGTTGCTCTTAAGGTGTTTGATTGAATGCCTTTGTGAGTATTGGTGTGCACATAGAGTGTTTACAAGTGGTATCAGAGCTTCGGGTTGATTTTGTTTGCGATGGCAAGTGAGAAGACATCGGTAGGGAGTATGAAGGTTGAGTTGAAACCATTTGATGGAAAGATCAACTTCACCCTATGGCAACGGAAGATGAAGAATATGTTGATCCAACAAGATCTGCTCATGTGTGTGTTGGGGGAAACATACAAGCCAAAGGATATGGAAGATGAGGAGTGGAAAAGGGCGGATCAAAAGGCTATATGTTCAATTGAGCTACATTTGTCCGACGAAGTCATGTACAATGTCATGGAAGAAACTTCGGCGAAAGGCACTTGGGAGAAGTTAGAGACTCTCTACATGGGTAAGACACTCTCTAACAAGATTTTCTTAAAAGATCAATTGCTTAACATTCGGATGGAAGAAGGTGGAGATGTCATGGAGCATTTAAATGCCTTTAATCGGTGCTTAAGTGATTTGTTAAGAGTGGAGGTGAAATATGAAGAGTAAGACAAGGCGTTGTTGTTGCTTCGCTCGTTGCCGCCATCCTTCAAGCACTTTCGTACCACACTTATGTTTGGAAAAGAGACTCTTCGGTTTGAAGAGGTTGTCCAAGATATTATTTCTCATGTCAAGATGTGCAAGAATACGGGAGAAGATGCAAGAAGTGAAGGACTCTTTGTAAAGAGTTCGGATGGGCACCAAAGCCGCTCAAAGGAGAAGTCCGACAAGTCAAGTGATCGTAGTAGATCAAAATCAAGGCCAAAGTCAAAGAAAGATGTTGAATGCTTCCATTGTGGAAAGAAGGGCCATTTCAAGAAGAATTGCTTCAAGCTAAAGGCGGAGATTAAAGAAGGAAAGAAGACTGAGAGCTCAAATGTGGCCAGTATTGCTTCGAAGAGCCATGGAGAGCTTTTATCGGTATCCTCGGGTAATTTCTCATCTTCTTCTTGGATTCTTGACTCCGGTTGTACTTTTCATATGTGTGCAAATAGGGAATGGTTTGACACATACGAAGAAAAAGGTGGAGGTGAAGTCCTTATGGGGAACGATGCGGCATGCAAAGTTGTTGGCATTGGGACCATAAAGCTCAAGATGAATGGTGGCTTGATTAGATCTCTTGGAAATGTGAGACATGTTCCGGCTCTCAAGAAGAACTTGATCTCGTTGGGTACTTTTGATGCAAATGAGTACACTTTCACATCATGTGAGGGAAAGATCAAGATCACCAAAGGTTCGTTAGTGGTGATGAGAGGAGAGAAGCTATCGAACAACTTATATAGACTTTTGGGAAGCACAATTTCGGGTGGAGCGGCTATTTCTATGGATGCAAATGTCGATGAAGATGCAATATGGCTATGGCATTTGAGGCTCGGCCATATGAGCGAGCGGGCATTACAAGAGCTACACAAGAGAGGTTTGTTGCATGGTGTTAACAAGTGCAATTTGGATTTTTGCAAGTCTTGTGTGATGGGAAAGCAAAGCAAGGTTTCATTCAAAATAGCGGCGAAAGAGAACCGAGCAAAGGGAATTCTTGATTACATTCACTCCGATGTTTGGGGGCCGGCGCCGACACGATCTCATGGTGGAGCCCGTTACTTTGTCACTTTCTTAGATGATTACTCAAGAAAGGTTTGGGTCTATTTCATGCGCGAGAAGTCCGAGGTCTTTGATAAGTTCAAAGAATGGAAGGCGGAGGTGGAAAATCAAACCGGAAGGAAGATCAAGTACTTGAGAAGTGACAATGGAGGGGAATATCGAGATGGGCGGTTCTTAATGTTTTGCAAGAATGAGGGCATTATTCGGCACTTTACCGTGAAGAAGAATCCTCAACAAAATGGCGCCGCCGAAAGAATGAATAGAACCCTTATGGAAAGGGAGAGATGCATGAGAGTTCATGCGGGATTGTCCGAAGGTTATTGGGCGGAATCCGTTAACCATGCTTGCTATTTGGTTAACCGATCACCATCTATTGTTTTGAACTTTAAATGTGCCGAAGAGGTGTGGTCCGGGAAAGACATCGATTACTCAAATATCAAAGTTTTCGGATGCAAAGCTTATACTCTTATTCCTCTTGATGAGAGGAACAAATTGAAGCCAAAATCGCAAGAATGTATTTTCATGGGCTTTGAAAGGGGAGTGAAAGGCTACAAATTGTGGGATCCGGTAAATAACAAGAAGATTATTAGTAGAGATGTCATATTTGATGAGAAGACCTTGCCAATGGGTGAAGTAAAAAATGGTGAAAAGAAAGGTTGTGTTCCTACGGAGAAGCTTGTTGAAGTTCCTATTGTTGGTGAAAATGCAAGCCATCAACTTGAGGTTGGTGAGACATCGGGTGATGTTGAGGTGGAACAACCGGAGGAGGTTCATGCCGAACCTAGCATAGCACAATCTCACGAAAGAATGATCATCAAGCCTCCTCAACGGCTTGGATGGGATGATGAAGCATGTTATGCTCTTTTGGCGAGTGAAGGAGAACCATCAAATTTTCAAGAAGCAATGCAAAGCAATGAAGTACAAGAATGGTTAGGTGCCATGGGAAGTGAGATGGAATCACTTCATAAGAACTCCGTTTGGGAGTTAGTTCCTAAACCTAAGGACCGGAAGATTATCGGCTCCAAGTGGGTTTATCGGAAGAAAGAAGGTATGCATGAGGAGGCTCATACATACAAGGCAAGGTTAGTTGCAAAGGGGTTCTCACAAAAAGAAGGCATAGATTATGATGAAATCTTTTTTCCGGTGGTCAAGCATACTTCTATTCGAATGATGTTATCTCTTGTGGCACACCTTGATTTGGAATTGGAACAAATGGATGTCAAAACGGCATTTCTCCATGGTGAATTGGAAAATGAGATCTACATGGCACAATCGGAGGGATTTGTGGAAGTAAATAAAGAAGACCTAGTGTATATATTGAAGAAGTCAATTTATGGGCTCAAGCAATCACCACGGCAATGGTACAAACGTTTTGATTCATTCATGATCCAAATCGGCTACAAGAGAGGTGAGTATGATTGTTGTGTCTACTCTCATATATTTGATGATGGTAATATTATATTGTTGATGCTCTATGTGGATGACATGCTCATTGCATGTCGGGACATGTCAAAGATCAAAGAACTCAAAGGGTTGTTGAGTAGAGAGTTTGACATGAAAGATCTTGGTGCCGCCAAGAAAATCCTTGGAATGGAGATTAATAGAAATCGGGAAATGGGGAGGTTGTGGCTTTCTCAAGGAAGATACATCAACAAAGTTCTTGAAAGGTTCAATAGGTTGATGCTAAACCCGTATCTACTCCATTAGCTTCACATTTTATTTTGAATGCAAAGCAATGTCCATCTTTCGAAGTTGAGCTCAAAGAAATGGAGAAGATTCCATATGCTAGTGCCGTCGGGTGTCTAATGTATGCTATGGTGTGCTCAAGGCCGGATCTTGCTCAAGCACTAAGTGTGGTGTGAAAGTACATGTCAAATCCTGGTAAAGAACATTGGCAAGCCGTCAAGTGGGTCTTTAGGTATTTGAAAGGTACAAGAAAGTTGGGCATTATGTTTGAAAGAAAACATGAAGCGACGTGCATCGAAGGCTTTGTGGATTCCGATTATGCGAGAGACTTGGACAAGCGTCGGTCAACAACCGGTTATGTGTTTACATGTAGTGGTGGATCAATTAGTTGGAGATCTATGCTACAATCTGTAAGTGCTCTATCTACCACCGAGGCGGAGTATATGACATTGACTGAAGCTTCCAAAGAGGCCGTTTGGTTGTTGGGACTTGCTTGTGAAATGGGATTGAAGCACAACTCAATAATGGTGCAATGTGACAGTAAAAGCGCCCTTTGTCTTGTTAAGAATCAAGTATTTCATGGAAGGACAAAGCATATTGAGGTAAGGTATCATAGGATACGAGATTGGATTAATTTCGGAGAAGTTGTAGTGAAGAAGGTTCACACGGATGAAAATGCATCCGATTTTCTTACAAAGCCGGTTACCAAGGAGAAGTTTGAGCGTTGCTTGAACTTGCTCAATCTCACGGCTTGCTAGCTATGTGAGACACCTCACCACTAGAGGTGCGTTGAGGTGAGTTGATACTCACCAATGTGGAGGTTTTCGATTTCCGGGAGCGATGGTGAAGATCTCGCCAAGGTGGAGATTGTTGGTGTTGGCTCAACTTGTAACGCCCCGGCCCGCGGGCTCCCGGTCCGACCAGGATCCACCCGAGGGCCCCCACCCGACACAATATTGTCCGCTTTTGGCTCACCGCAGCCGATCGATCGATAAACCCACCGATCGATCGGACTTCCCGGGAGGTCACCCCTCCCAAACCTACTCCAGCCCAAGCACGCTTAACACTAGAGTTTTT
>OY986973.1:7585115-7638400 GCA_963920575.1 Narthecium ossifragum
GGGCCGGGGCGTTACAGTATGGTATCAGAGCCGGTTCCCAGCCGGAAATTGTGCCAGCGAGGACGCTGGGCCTTCAAGGGGGGTGGATTGTGAGGCCCGCTGGGTCTACCGTGCGACAAGATGCCTACGCCTGGAGGGCGGGGCTGAGTCGGGTAGCCGGGTACCAGTGTTAAGCGTGCTTGGGCTGGAGTAGGTTTGGGAGGGGTGACCTCCCGGGAAGTCCGATCGATCGGTGGGTTGATCGATCGATCGGCTGCGGTGAGCCAAAAGCGGACAATATTGTGTCGGGTAAGGGCGCTCGGGTGGATCCTGGTCGGACCGGGAGCCCGGGGCCGGGGCCCAGTGGAGGGCCGGGGCGTTACAGTATGGTATCAGAGCTGGTTCCCAGCCGGAAATTGTGCCAGCGAGGGCGCTGGGCCTCCAAGGGGGGGTGGATTGTAAGGCCCGCTGGGTCTACCGTGCGACAAGATGCCTGCGCCTGGAGGGCGGGGCTGAGTCGGGTAGCCGGGTAAGCAATCCCACAACGCCTGGGTATGGTCCGGGGTTCGGTATAAGTATATAGTAACCCCTTAATAAACACAACGCGTTTTAAAGCCGTGCTGGCAGTGATCCGTCAGAAAACTCCAAGGTTAAGCGTGCTTGCCTTGGAGCGGAGCCAAAAGCGGACAATATTGTGTCAGGTGGGGCCCTCGGGTAGATCCTGGTCGGACCGGGAGCCCGGGGCCGGGGCCCAGTGGAGGGCCGGGGCGTTACACAACTTAACCATACCGGGTTTGGTTCTCTTATCGGGTCGGATTTGGTTTTATTTGAGTTACTTGTAGCCCATGTTATAAGGGCACTCTAGAGAGAGAGGGAAAAAACAAGAAAGAAAGAAGAGAGCTCAATATTCTCATCATCTCTTTTGAGATCAAAAGGAGTGAGAGAGAGAGGTTGAGGTGGGAGACCTAGCTTTTGGAGAAAGCTTAGGAGATTGAGAGAGGGGTGTGGTTGAGTCTTGTATGGTTGGAAGAGAAGTGTGAAATGGTGTATTCCCTTATTTCTTTTGCCTCATCATAGTGAAGATCCACTGAGCTTCGCTCAATCCGTGGATGTAGCCCAACTTGGATGAACCACGTAAATCTTCTTCTCTTGTGTGTAATTGTTTGTTAGTATTCATCTATTGTATGTTATGGGTCTTCCTAGTTGATATATCCATCAAAAACAAGGTCCTTGGATTGTTGCTTTTAAGGTGTTTGATTGAATGCCTTTGTGAGTATTGGTGTGCATATAGAGTGTTTATAGAGACCACTACTGACTCCTAGCAGGTCCAAATGAGCTAGTGCAGGCGTACCTTTTCCTCTCTCTTTAACGCTCTGTATTGCTTCGTTTCGGTGGTCCAATTGATCCAAATCATCAAGATAGGCCGGTATTTTCATCAAAAACTTGTTCTTATGGTAGCATGGAATCTCATAACTTCACTACTAATAAACAACACAGGGCATTGATCATTCACCATATGAATGATTAATGCAAGTCTGGGAAGACTGGAATATAAATAAATACCACAGCAGCTATGGATGTAGTAACCATGAAAATCAGAATAATAGTGAGTTCAGATGCCTAGTATCGGTAGGCTTGCGATCGACATTGCTCGTCGTCTTCAGTTCGCTGGCCGTCTTCAGTTCCTGCATCTAATAAGAAGTCAGGAAAATGCTGATCATCCCGGAGTGGGCAAGAAAAATGTAGAGGAAAGCAGTATGTGAGCAGAGGTGTTCTGGTTGCTTATAAGATACTGTGATGGTATGGACAGTAATATAGCAAGCCCACAAATAAGGAGACAAAATCAAACAACGTCTAGAACAAATGAAGTTAGCATAATAACATTTCCATCCATGATTGTACTGAATTCATGCCTCACTAATATCGCTAGCGTTACTCTAACCACTATTTGTCCATTACCATATTGTTTTGAAGGATATAACTGATCGAGGAGAAAGGTGATGAAATTTGAGGTAGCCATTACTATGTGAAGATGAAAATTTATAATATTGAAAATAGAGCAAGTCACAATCTGTTGGCTTTAAAAAATGAATTACTGCATCATCTTCAATTAAAGAGTCAAGATGATTTTCTCATGAACTCCATTTATATTTTGGCATAACGTAAAGTATATACCAATCACTAATTACATACACAGCTCTTAGACAATTCCATTCTCTCAATGGAGTTATGCTAAATGTAATTGCATAACTAAAAATGGACTCATTAGGTGACTTTGATGGAGCCCTAGTTTCTGTTACATTGGTTTGTTAATGTTATAGAACAAACTAAGCAAAATTGGGCAACTCTTAGTTGGGTCACTCCCATTTCCAAATTCCGTGTCTATGGCACATGAACAAATCCTTCTATGAACCAATTTGCAACTAAGCTCTTGACATAAATTTATCTATGACTTCTATCATGTCACACAGCATGTGTTTTAGGGAAAAGTTGCAAGTAACGCCATTCTTACTAACATAAATACGATAGACAAGTTTGGAAGAAATGAAAGCTAAAACACCATTGTAAGAAATAGAAAAGTACGAGGCAAACCCTAATATAATCCTACACTATTTGGAATTCAGACATTTACTACTATTTTTCTTATTATAGTTCTTTTGTCTTACACGAATTTCCCTTTGGATCAAACATTGAAGAAATAGCACATTGTGTTATTCTTTATGTGCTTAAGGATTTTAACAACCTACTGAGAGACTAATTCTTCTCTAACCCGAATACATACATCATAATGCATCCATATGCATCAATATAATTCTTATGCCAACACTATCTAAATGTTTGAACCTCAATTTGTAACAAATAAATGCTTCCCAACCTCCGCTCTTTCGTAAATATCTACTTCTGTTCTATTCACGCAACTTAGTTTCTGATCAGTTCTTTTGAGCTTCTTAAAAGTGATGCTGTACTAGCACCATTTGTTGATCTAATAATAGCACTTCCTAGGTGTTCTGAGAAACACCAATTTACCTTCAGGGAAACTCGTACGAGCCTATATAAATAGCATGGCATTGGCCATATTATTATCCTGTTAGTAAGATGAACAATCAACTTTGCAAAACATAAACTTATCCTATGTTATTATTATGTTCCATCATTACCCGTTAAACATTTTCTATGTTACCCTTTCCCTCTTTCATCGCTATGAAATTGTAGTATAAAGATAAAGTATCCGAGTCTATATTTCCAAACGATGAGAATGATAGCTTCAAAACTCGCATATATTCTATGAATAGACATTCATGTTGATGACCCAAATTACTCATAGCTTAAATGCAAACTTTACTTTTATACTAATCTAGTCATTTTGCCAGAAATAAGGCTAAAATTTGTAAATATAGAAACGCTTCACCACCTAGATGCTCCACTTGTGGGTTCAGACACCCTATCACGCAAGTTTACTAGTCCTTGCCACCTGTCCTACACTCTTTTTTGTTTGTTTTTTTTTTTGCCTTTTCCTTCTTCCGCAAAACCTGATCGTAATATTTCTTATAAAGGGCAAGTCATTATTTGACTTTGTGCAAAACAATATCGTCACTTTTGATTGCAAGTGCAGCAGTGACGAATGGATAAATGACCCAATGGGAAGTAAGCAGAGGAAAGAAACAAACAAAAAAGAGCCAAGAAAGGTGGAGTGACGTCAACCACTCCGTCCACGTGGCAGGTAGCTATAGGAGGCACCGATAGCCCCTAAACAATTCCACCCCTCTTAATCACAACCTGCCACGGGACCATTGCCCCGAGATCACTCCTGGGAGGATGCAAATCAGTTTCCATCGTAATATAGAGATTTATCCTTAAAATCCCATGATCCTGTAGGTATTTTGTCTGCAAAGAAACACGTTTCATATATGTGGTGTCTTCTAAGCTTTCATAAATTTCTCGAACCTAGTGCTTTCTCAAACATCGACGATGATCACCGGTCTTTCTCATGACCATTATTCGGCATGGTTCTCGTCTAGGTTCAGCTCCCTCACGTCACTTGCATACTGGTTGGGAATCAATGATCCAGATTCCCATATGAACATGGTGAACAGCAAGCCTATGGTGCGCCTATAGTGCTACACTGATGAATTCCTGTAAAAGGTTGACAATCCTCCTCCGCTACCTAACTAACGGGAAGCGCCAATGCAATTTCACTGTTCTCGTTCCACATGAACAGAGAGATTCCAGGTGCTGTGTGTGTCCACGCCCTGAATGCTAGCTAGCAACCAGGAATCCATCATTCATTTCCAAGTTAAAAAGTCCTCGCAAAGGGGTTCGACACATGGCCTAGCTATTATAGACAGAGGTAGATAGGACACCCGTCGATCCATCTTCACGTCTGAGCAGTTGGGAAATCGAGCAAATCAAAGTTTTATAATCGGAAGAATACCATGCATGCAGCAAAGAGGATCATAAATTGGAGGATATCCATGAACAGTAACCAAAAATCGTTTTTTCACGTAAATAACACCCAAAAAGCACCAGAAAGGAGCTTCTGCTAGATTGGTAAGCGATTACTTTTTTATAAACTAAGGGGTCAGATCAAACTCAGAAAACAAAGCAATCAGTAGAAAGGAAGTAGAGTAACAGATGCATGACGAGGTATTAGAGCTCACCAGGATCGGCGAGCGAAGAGGGAGTAAGCTATTTCCTGGCTTCAGCTTTTGCCTTTACCCTTGTGGTCCGAGGGCCGATAGGCGTCGCCGTAGCAGAGTTGGAGGCGGCCATCGAAGCCGGCTGAGAACTGGTTCTCCTGGGAGGCAGGGGTAGCCGGAGCGGCGGTGCTGAAGAGGAAGGGCAGGTTGGCTCCCTCAATAGAAGGAGAGAACCTCTGTAGATGGTGGTGATGGTGATGAGACAGCTGAGTTGGTGAATTGGACTGAAGGGTCCCCCGGTTGGAGTTGAAACCAGCAAGGCCAGGCGATATGGAGAAATTTAGATTGTAGTCCCCAGAGGACGGCACGGCCGCCACGGAGATCATGTGATCCGGGAGAAAGGAGAACTGTTGCAACTCTTGATGGTCCCCCGCCGCCGCTGCCGCTGCGGCCGCCGCGATGTTGAATGGCATCGTCGCCATGGGAGAGCTACTTCCGAATGCCTGAAAGGAGAACCCCGAGGGAGGCTGGTGGGTCTTCTGGGTTTGTCCAAAGAGACCCGCCTGACCGAAGTAATCGGCGGTTGCGGTAACTGGTGGCAAATGCCGCATTTGCTTCTGGCTGCAGTGGGCAGCGCTGGAGCTCGCTTGCCCAGCTCCGAGCGCGGGGCCGTTGCTGCCTCCACCACTAGTGAGGAGCTCGGTGAAGGAACTCTGAGAGTTGAGGCCGGCATTGATGCCATGATGATGATGATGATGATGGTGAGCAGTGACCATATCGTCTTCGGCGTCCTTCTCTTTATCCTTACAAACTCGCTCCCTGGCGCGCTCCCGCGCCTTAACGCGGATCTCGGACCTGGAAAGGGAGAGAACCGAGCCCTTGCTCGTCTCCGAGGTGCTGCTGCATCCAGACTTTGTCAAAGAGAGATGCTGGTTCTGCTGCTCCTTCTCGGCTTCCGGAACCTCTGGCTGCTTCTCCACGCCGACATGCAACCCCGGCGGCTCGGAGAAGTTGCCGTCGAGCGACGGCAGCTCCGCAATCGCAGCTGACGCGGCCTTGATCAGCCACTCGACCGCTTTGCTCGGCTGATCGAAGCCGAGACGATCCTGGAGATCATAGAACTGTATCGCCGTGGAGACGGACAACCTCACTCTCCGATCCCTAAGCCCCTTCGCCGTCAACACCTTGCTATGCCGATCTTTCCCCCCGGAGGCACGAGAAACCCTAAAAATCCTCGAATTGGAGTGCTGCCAAGACCGGATGCGAGCGACCCCCGCCTTCCCCTCCGTATCATCCTCGTGCCCGCCCTTGTGGACTATCTTCGCCGGCGCCGCTTGGTTACTCCCGCTGTTCCTGGACCGCTTGCAAGAGTTGATCTCCTCCACCTCCATTCCAACGCTCTCATAGCCACCCCAAGCAAGGCTTGGGGTCACTCCTCTCCCCCCTTTTCCCAACGCTTATACCTATGGCCGTCCGGATCTGCTTTGGGGAAAAGGTTTTGAGGAGACTAGGGTTTCTGAGAGGCGACGCAGCTGTCCTACACCATTGATGGCAGTACTGCTTGACTGCAAAGATAAGATGGAGGGGCTACTTTTAACGAAGTGGTGGGTAAGGATAGCAAGATAGAGGTAAGTGGGTGGGGGGCCGCCCGTGGCCGGAGGAGTGTCAGCGGCACAGCCTTAAGTTTACTTGGCTACAGAGCCATGATATCTCCATGCTTGTAAATATGAGCTGTGCGCCAGAGAGCAACAGCGACAGCGGCGTCAGACGCTATTGGACTCACTGCGGAGCAGCAGGAGAGGTTTCAGAGACAGTTTCCGAAAAGAATTAAGCATAAGAATACAAACCAAAGCTAGAAAAACGAAAAAAAAAGAGAGCTTTGAGCTCTAAACAAAGAAAGCATCATAGCTTTAAATCCACGCAGCTTTAATCCTGCAGACAAGTTGAGCATAAAATACGGGAAATTCGAGCGAATTCTACATCTAACCTTCCGATCCGATCCTTACCTTCACCAACTGCTAGAACTCCGCCAGATCTAAGAGCTCAACCATGGATCTACAGGCCCAGCAAGCATCGAAACCAAAGGACTCCACTACCTGCATTCTCCAACTCGAGCTCGAACTGGAATCAAATGCCGGTCTTCCACTACGATCAGGATCGCGATCTCGAAGAGCTCCGGGGATAGAAGATTTCTCCGCTCACTTACCGGCTCCTTCTCCGAGCATCAAAGCGCCATTGGAGTAGGAGATGGATCTTTGACGAGGACGACGATCCGTTCGAGGTAAGAGATAAATAGATTAGAAGAAGGACGGGGTTTAGGGTTTGATTAAGATTTAGATAGATTTGTTCTTAAATTTAGGAGGAGGCGGGGGTGAAAGAGAGAGAGGGGCGGGGGGGTTGGGGTTGGGGGTTGGGGGGGGAGGTGCGATGCCCTAGGCGAGCTCCCATTCGAGCAATCAGCGAGCTTATCGGAAAAGGACAGACACTGCGCCGTCCGCCACTTTATATGGTGGGGTTCCTCTCTCTCGAAATGACCCCTAGTGTTTCATGAATCACGGGATTGCCCTCCGCTCAGCTTATTTTCTTTCTGGATGGACCCTGACATCTTTTTTAATTACATAGAACTCCCGCCCCCGAGATATTTGTGTGTCCGGAGATATTTGTGTGTGTGTGGATAACGTAACGTGAGGACTTCGCACGGTGCGGATTATTACCACGTGTGTTGTTATGAGCATGATAAGTTTGGTAGTCATGGATTAATTATCTCAGACGTAATTAAAGTAATTGTTGGTGTTACCACAAAATTAGAGAGGGAGCAATTAGCATGTCAACTATCCTTGAGTCATTATTTTAATTTGATAGTTGAGCTAGTAATATTGATTTAAACATCTCATCTATATTATTCAATCTAAATCAAACAACTGGTGTTAAAAGATGAGTTAAATTTTAAACTACTTTATTAGTAACTAGTCCTAGATCTAAGGATCGTTTGAAAGGAAAAAATATTTATCACAAGCCTACCAAAGTAATTGTTGGTGTTACCACATAATTAGAAGGGGCAATTAGCATGTCAAATATATATCCTCGAGCTATTGTTATTTTGATTTGATAGTTGATCAGTGACACTGACTTAAACATCCGATCTGTATTATTTCATCTAAGTCAAACAGTTGGTATCATGAGATGGTTAAATTTTAAAATTATTTTATTAGCTAGTCCTGGATCCAATAATCCTGGGAAAGGAAAATATATATAATTCATAGAGGCTACGATATCAAATTTTAAATCCCCTCCGAGACAATGAGGATTTGGTCGTAGAATATCCTAATTGAAAATTTTCTAAAATGCTTTTCTATTACCTATTTAAGAAACCCTGTCAAATTCTAATTGCTCCGATGGTAATATTACCAAAGTACGAGGTCATAATAGAAACTCTATTCATTCGCCCATGGAAGTAATAAAACTGATCTCAATAGCAGCACCCTACCATCCATAGAATATGTGTACACTATGGCTAGGCCGACTCCCAACTAATAACAAACTCTACTTGCAGCATAAAATAGTAGGGGGTGCTCATGCAGCATAAAATAGTAGGGGGTGCTCATGCAGCATGCTCATGTGTGACACCAAAAAGATGGGTGATTAAAATAAGAGTAGGGGGTTTTGACGTATTTGTTGTATAAAAGGGTGAACTGGTGAAGTAGTATAGGCCAATAAGTTAGGGATATATGGTTTAACTGGCCTATATTATATTATAGCAAAATTATATACGTGTCTCGCTGTCTCCCCCTCTTTAATCATGTACGCCAGGCGTTGGGAGCGGCATTTTTGTTCCTCAGCCTGTAGGATTCCTCGGCCTTTTGTCCCCTATGGTGTGGAATTTACTTCAGTTTTTGTAAATCCACCTTTTAAATTTTTGCAAAATACAACCCCAAAACTTGAAAATGCCCATATCACTTGACACTTTTCCCGTGGCATTGCTAATAAAATATTTAAAAAATATCCACGTAAGTCTCAACCCTTAAAAAAAATTTCTCATCGCATTAAATACGACGGGATGTGATGATGGCCGAGTCTTTCTGCATTTTCGTTTAGCACCTATAGTTTAGTCAAAATTTTCATTCATTTCCTAACCTTTAAAAATTTCAAATCAGCTCATTTTAGTTTCAATTTCATTCTTATGTGGTCCTTTCATCGACTAGTCGTCATGTTTTTAACTGCAAAGGGGGTCACGTGAGCCCAGGGGCGGATCCAGGATTTAAGGTCCGCCCGGGCTAACACTATCCTAATGGTTTGCTTGATAGAAACTATACCAATCATAAGCACATATTTTAATGTACTATCTCTAATGGATTTTAAAAAACATGCTCCTATGTTTCAGTTATGGTTACTCTATACAAGAACAAGAGGTTACTTTACACAAGAAGAAAAGATTATATCCAAACAGTAAATGCTCAAGTAATGTTCTCAATATTCAAAACACATTCTTTTCTAAACAGTAAAATAATTCATAAAATTATTCTGAAAATAATTCATAAAATAATTCTGAAAATAATTCATAAAATATTCAATCCATCAGTCTCCAAAAATATGTAAAAATCATCAAAACACAAATAGAGAAATACAAAAAATGATTTTACCTCTCTTTCGACGATGAAGAGATCAAACCTCCCCTTATCCCTTACATGGAATTGATGGCATCATGGAAGAGATGTGATAGTGATCGCCAAAATTTCAAAGAATCCAAAATTAGAGATTTAATTTGAGAAAAGGAGATAAGATAAAAAGAAATAGAAATTAGGGATTTGTGTATAATACCTTAGTCGACAACCAAACAGCCGTCACTAACACCTAAATCTAAATTTCCTTTTAATTTTGACTTTTTGGTAGCCGCCCTAGTTACAAGACAGCAGCCGGCATCAACAGCGGATCGATGATGTCACGCCGTAGTTAGACCTAGCGGGCAGCAATGTTTTTAATTTTGACATTTTGATAGGATTGGGTTGTGACAGCTGTGTTGGGCTGCTGGGTTGGGCAACTGGGCTGGGTTTGTGGGCTGGGCTGGTGGGCTAATCATTAGAATATATTAGACTAAATGTATTTATATTGAAATTCAATGAGCTAAATCTATAAGCCCTTTAAGAATTATCATATGGGCTGCCCGGGCTGTAGCCCGGTGCAACCCACCAATAGATCCGCCCCTGCGTGAGCCGCATGTGACCCCCTTCCGTCTCCCGTGACCCCCTTTCATCCCCTCAGACGTTGGGCGAGACGCTTCGTTAGAGCCTTTAGACACGCGGCCGTTGTCCTAGTCGTACTCTCGCCAAAGACCGTCAACCCCTCTCTCGTCTCCCTCAGGTGACGGCACCGCCACCTATCGATCCTCCCACCGGCTACTACGACACCGCTAGGACCTTCCACAGCCTCTGCCCGGACGTCACCCTCCCACCTGAGTCCCAACCCCTCAACGTCGCCTCCTACGTTCTCTATTTGCTCCCCAAACCCCTACCCTCTCACCCAACACCAGCCCCGCCAGTACAGCCGACACCTCGAAAAAAGTGGAAACAGGAGCAGCAAAGGAAGGCACACGGGGTGAAGGCGGCGGTGTGAACCCTGTCTCAAGTCTGGATTCAGAGCCGGGGGAAGGACAGCCTGATATAGGTGGTTACTAAGTGCGAGGCACCTCGCCCCTTGCCGGAGAAGAAGCTGGGGCTCTGGTGCCCGGCTTAAGAGATGGAGATGGAGCTGAGATATGTTGGTGAGATGGAGATGGGGAGGGGATGGTTGTATAGGATGGAGATGATGCCGGAGGATCTGCATGATGGGATGGAGATGTTGCGCCCCGACCCGCGAAAGCCCGACCTGGCCGAAGGACGCAAACCAGAACCTAACTAACTAAGGAAATTTTGTCAAGGGTTCCCTCTAATCTACTGGTTTCCCTAAGAATTCATTAAACACCCTCAATTAACAATTCTAAAATCAACAGAAATCTCAATATTAAAAGATTACAAAACCAAAGAGATACAAGTCTACAAAACCTCGAAGAGGGAAAATCAAGTACAAATATTTATACACTCACATAGGAGGCTAACTATACAGGAGTTTTGAAGATAGAAAGATCACCAGTCCTCAAACTCCGCCATGCGCCACCACACCGCCAACCAACTGCTCAATAGGGGCCACCGAAGAGGAGCTAACGCCTACACCTGCAAAATGCAGCCCGGATAAGAATAAGCAACTAAGCTCAGCAGGGAAACTACACTATGACTCACACAAGGAAGAGGGAAATGCAACAGTGTACACAGGGGCTCCATAAACCCACTGCATGTCCCTGTGGGACCTCAGTCATCGTCTTCCAGCCGAGCTGGTCACATACTGGGTCACCCTCAACGAGGAAAGAAACCAACACTGCCATCTCACAAACAGAAAACCAGCACTGCTAGGCGGGAAGACAACACCGTTGAGTAACCACACCCTCTACTCAAGAGACAAGAAAACTGGACACCGGTTACACCTCAGAACCCGGCTCGAGGCCGACATGACATCTAAATCATCGATCAATAAGTGTTCAAGTCATCTAAGCCTATCATCGAATTCGACTGAACACAACCATTCAAACCTGGACCAACCTACCCAGTCACGGTTCTAAGGCTAATCCGAGCTTCCAAGCCCTCGGGACGGTGATACCGCAGATCACCCACGCCCTAACCTTATGCTGCTAATGCACAACTAGATGCATGTTATGAACAAACATAGGAAAGCAGATAAGCATGCAACATATGTGACGATAAAGAACATGGTCTGGGCTCGGCACCCTGCCAACCCGGGGTGGTGAACAGGTAATACAGGGCAAGGAACTATTGTAGTGGTAACCCCACCAACTGTAGCCAGTCCACAAAAGAATAACATGTTACGAAAAGCAACCCCAGCAAACACGACTAACATTACAACATGCTATCTACACATCCCGGGAGTCGTCACTCTCCCGGTTCACAACTACCCTTCATTATAGGGCTAACATAGTCAAAGGTATGTATAATATATAAAGCGGTAAAGAAAACCACACATACAAAGCCCCGTGGGCAAAAGCCGACCAAAACACCTCCCTGTGAATAAGAGGATCGATCCTTTCCAAGAAAGGATTGGAAAGGATCGATCTTCTTAGCAAACAGGGACTTCCATCCCTGTCAAGCCAGGAAGATCGATCACCTTCGTGACCAAGGACCCTGTCCATGTCGCCAAGCAAAAGATCGATATTCTTCCACCAGAAGATCGATCATGCACGGGCCAGGCATGATGCCCCAAGAATGATCGATCCTTCCTCAAGGAAGATCAATCTTCATGGGTTCTCCGACGAATCATAGAAGGAAAAATACCGCCGAAAAACGCTACCAAATCCCACAAAACGGTGGGATCTAGTAGTACGAAGGACCACGAGTCCAAAACTGGTACTTGTACTAAAAACCAACAAGCATGCAAGGAGATCTACTCAAAACAAACACAGATAAGCTCAAAACTCACAAAAAATCGGAAAAACAAGTAGGTAGCATCCCTACATAGACTAGAGCAGTTTCAATACGCGTTGCTGAGCTTAGGATCGTCCTCAATCTCGTCCAAAATCACGCCAGATCTGAGCTCAAGAACTGTGGATAAGGAGAAAAGGAGAAGGGGTCGCGTCCATTTTATAGACAGATGAACGGACTTATGAATGATGGATATTTTCCTCAAGAAAAGATCGATCTTTCATAAAGATGCACTTGACTTTCTGGCACCAAAGGATCGATCTTCTTAGTAAGAAAAGATCAATCATTTTGTGCAGAAAGCTAGACTTGGGCTAGAACACAAGCCCAAGCCCGGATCTTTTGATCCCAGGTCCAACTAACCGTTCTAAATAACCATTACCACAAACACGGTTAGCGTGTGCACTGATAGAACTTGAACAGTGTCGCGGCTTAACGCGCCCGATCAAAATTACAAACTTATAATCAAACTACTAACTAACTATTTTAGGGGTAGTTAGCAGTGAGTCCGAGTTGAATCCACAGGGAATGCGTAGGAAAATAATTAAACTAGTAAACTCAATCTAAGTATTCCTACCGATAAGTTGGGAAAAGGGTCAGAATTGAAATTAAACTAAGTTTATACTAAATGATTAATAAATACGAGAAAATATACCATGGAATTCTTAATCAATAACCAGGATTCTACCAGGTCTTCCTAAGAATAGAACTAGCTAACTAACCTCAATGGTTTTCCTAATGGCTGATAGGTGAATGACTAGTTCTCCCTATCACTCAACATGTTCTGGTTAGGATTCCTTGTCGGCACGATTAGTTATCTAAAATTCAGTGACCGAATGATTAGTTACGTTCACTGCTAATGAATCCTCTGATTAGGATGAATTCATCGCAAGTAATAGTAATGATATGGATTTAGTTGTAAGATCAAGATGGGTTTAGTATCTTGATGGCCAAAACTACAAAGATAGGATATATGGAGGATTAGGGATAGAATGTAGTGGTTCTAGCACTACTATAGTGGTTCTAGCACTATACAATCTCTAATCACGAAGAAGATTTCACCTGAGATACCATGGTACTAGCATGATCCTCTTATTAGATGAATACAATCCAAGCCCTAACATGCACTAGTTCTAGATCTAAGACATGTTAGAACAATCCAAACATCCAATAATAAATCAACACCAAGTTCATAACGAAATTAACATCGATCCATACAAACCATTCAAGAAGGTGTACCAGCCCTAAATCTTAGAAATCCCTAATAGAAATCTTAGTTACATCATAAGAATCCCTTGGTAAAAGTTTAGCTACTCATCTTTAGGAAGGAGATCCGTCGATGAAGGTTGTCGCCACGCTCCACCCATGGATCTTCCCCCAAAGATCTAACCTAACTTGTGTAAAGAAGGAAGAAAAAGGACCAAAAAAGCTGGACAAATCATCCCCCAGCTGGCCACCAAAAATCCCTAACAACTGACTATTTATAATCTAGGAAAGCAACTACCCACGGATTAGATTTGGGCCATTGATTTTCTTTACTGGCAATAAAGGATCGATCCTTCCAAGGAGGAAGATCGATCCTATGGTCTTCAATTGCTGGCGACATCCAGTAAGGGATCGATCCTACTAGTTGATTAGGATCGATCTTTTACTCGTTGTCTTCATACGCCCCGTGGAAGATCGATCCTTCCATGAAGGAAGATCGATCCTTTTATACTTTGCTCTCTGCCAAGTTAATAGACAAGGAGGATCGATCCTTCCCTTATGTGAAGATCGATCCTTCATACCGAAATTGCCCAAATATGCTCCTTTTAGCTCTAAACTTGATCTAACTCGTACTAGGGTCTGCTATACCTGAAATAGGATAAAAGTAGTCAGTGAAGCATTGCTTGGAGACTAACAAAGCCAAATTATAAGGGTGTTTTGTGCATTTTTCAAGTCTTATCATGCACACGCGGGTGTGAAACAAACCGACAATGCACAATTTACCAAATTTTTCTTGTGGCCCAAGAAACAATACGATCCACCGGATCGTGCACTCGATGCGAAACAACTAAGAGAGCCACGGACCCAACCCAGACGGTCAACCCAGGAGTACAGGGACAGGTCCTCAGAGGAGATGGGGCTAGGGAGTGGGTGGGGGAATAAAAAAGATATGAAGATGGAGGAGAGATGGAACATGGGAGGATTGAGGGGCATATAAAGGAGAGATGGGTGAGTAAGAAGGTGTGTACGATGGGGATGGTGATGGTGAAGTGATGGGAGAGTACGTAGGAGCCGATGATGGCGGTGAAGCAGGGGAGCGTTGGCCTGGCGATGTAGCTGCTACTGAAACAGGGGAAACAGGGGATGGGGAAGGAGAGAGCGAGGTGTCTTTGGTGGAGGAGAGGTGCAATCACTGGAAATGACTTTGGAGGGGCCACTGGCGCTAGAGAGGTCGTTGAAGGGGTACCTTTCTTCCGGTTAGCCAACATCACCACTATTGGCTTTTGCCCCTTCTCGCACCGGCCCGGCGCGCCGCTGATGAAGAAGAAAGGGCCGGATTGATCAAACATGAACACTGAGTCACCACTGGTCTTTGGCAGGAGTATGAAGAGGACGATGACCATGTGGCTAAAGGCTCAAATAGAGCCTCTTCGCTCGACGTATGTGGAGACGGAAGGGGGGTCACATGTGACTCACGTGACCCCATTTGCCGTTAAAAATGTGACAGCGAGTGGACAAAAGGACCACAAAAGGATGGAATCAAAACTACGAAAAGCGGATTTGAATTTTTTAAATGTTAGCGACTGAATAAAAATTTCGACTAAACTACAGGGTACTAAACAAAAATTTAGCCTTTTTGCAAAATAGGACCCCAAAACTTGAAAATCCTCACATTACCCATCACTTTCCCCATGGCATAAGCCATGCCATGCAATGTGACGTGACTTGGCATTAATGATAAAATATTTAAAAAAACATCCAAGTAAGGCTCGCCCCTTAAAAAAAATTCTCAACGCATTAAATACGACAGGATGTGTGATGAGTCACTAAATATTCATACTTAAAAACCTTAATTTATATTTGTTAGCCCGAGAGTGTTTGTATTTGATAGTTTCTTAATTAATTTCAGGTTTAATGAAGATTCAAGTTAGAAAATACAGAAAAAGACTAATATGTAGAAATTACGCCGCTCCGCTGTCAGTTTGAAAAGAATTCACCAAATTCTCCAGATAAATCCTAAATTCCTGAACTTGGAGGACATATAGAAGACTTCAAGACGAACAACTTTTATGTTGGACATGTTACGAGATTCTGGACAAATTAATAGCAGTTTGCAAGAATATGAAGATAAACAGATGCTGGGAAACTAGTCCGTCGATGCTCAGGAGAATATTCTCCACATATTCCAGATAAGTCCAAATAATGTCAAATCTTTGGGACAGGACAGAAGGCTTCCTAATCTACATCTTTCATGTTGAGCACATTTCCAAATTCCGGACGGATTGAACCCAGTCACGACCGGAAGAGGTTGTCAGAATTAAACCATGAAATCCGAGTTGCACTAGAAGTCAAACTTAGCCATAACCCTAATTCCGGGAATACACCTATAAGAAGATGTTGGGTGGCCAAAAATAAGGACCTTTTTGACAATCTTTGGAGAAGGAGGAAGAAGACGGAGAGGATGTGAATGGTGACAGCTCCCTATTCCAACCCGATGGCTTTCATTCAAAAGATGAGTTGCTACTTATTGTACTTAGGATTATTCATGAAACCCTAGTGTAGTTTTGGTTTTTCTTTAGTTGGATTCTTGTGAACTTCTCGATGTATGATCTCATTAATATGGTTTTATTGTTAATAGAGTTGAAGGAACAGAGTTCCCTTGACGTACTTTCAGTCCTACATGATTTCTGTGATTGATTGTAGAGATTTATGAGATGGTTTTCATGAAGTTATTGGTTTGCCTTTAAGATAAGCTATGTTACGTGAAGATAGGTTGTGCCAAGGTCATTAGGAGTAGTATAATTTAAAGTAATCGTAGGACCAAAGACAATCTATGTCAAACAAAGATAGGTTATGCCGTTGGGAACATTAACTTTCTTTTAGGGATTCATGTGAGCTTGTAGTCATATGATCCATAATGTTGAGAGAAGGGAACAAGATGATAACTAGAGAAGACCAATAATGAAACTAGGGTGGATTGAGTAATTCCTAAGTAACTACTACATTGATTCAAATTGATCAACCTTTTATTTCTTTTCTTTATTAGTTTAGATAACTCTATTCTATTTTTGATTATTTTCCTTAGTTTTAGGGTTTTGAGAATTGATTTATGTTTCCAACGTTTTTCCTGTGGATCGACTCCCGATTTCACCGCTATTTCTACCTAGTAGTTTAGTGATTGAATAAGGATTATAAATTTAATATTTGATTGAGTTTGCAACGTTTTAATGACGACGTTTGCGAGCGATCAATGTGAAGGCAGCCGAGTCCTTCCGCATGCGCGCATCCTCTACAACGGATGAACAGGTTCTCCCGTCACATTTTTTTGGCGTGCCTTTAGCCCCCTACTCCCCCATTTACATCTGTTTCCATCTCCATCCCACTCCAATCCACCTTCTATCATCTGTGAACATGCAATGGGGAGCATCTAACTTCACTGCCACTTCAATCGAAACATTGTATATGACGAGAGACATGGTTTTTACTAGGGGGTCTAGCCGGCTCTAGGAGTTCTCATCGGATCTATCTACACGTTGCGCAATCTATCTCCTATCGACTGATGTGTTACGAACGTGTCGTTAAAACATTACGACCTCAATTAAATATTAAATTTATAATCCTTATTCAATCACTACACTACTAGGTAGAATAATGGTGAAGTCGTGAGTCCATCCAAAGGGAAAATGTTAGAAACTGAAATCAATTCTCGAAACCATAAAACTAAGGAAAAAAATCAAAGATAGAATAGAGTTATCTAAACTAATAAAGAAAAGAAATAAAAGGTTGGTCAATTCGAATCAATGGAGTAGTTACTTAGGAATTACTCAATCCGTCCTAGTTTCGCCTTCAATCTTCTCTAGTTATCCTCTTGTTCTCTTCTCTAAACATTATGGATCCACAGCTTCTTAAGCTTACATGTATCCCTAAAATAATGTAAGTCTTTCCAAAGGGATACTTTATCTTTGATTAGCATAGCTTGTCTTCGGGGTAACCTTAGCACAACCTATCGTCACTAAGAGTATCTCATCGGGTATTCACAAACCACATGAAAACCATCCTATGAATCTCTACAATCAATCGCAAAAATCATGTAGAACTAAAAGTACATCAAGGAACTCTGTTCCCTCAACTCTATTAACATTAAAATCAAATCCATAAGATCATGTCTTGAGAATATTACAAGAGTCAAACCAAAGAAGATAGAAAACTACGCTAGTGTTTCATGAATAATCCTAAGTACAATAATTAGCAACCCATCTTTTGGATGAACGCCATCGGCTTGGAATACGAAGTTGTCACCATCCACATCCTCACTGTCTTCTTCTTAATTCCCTCTCCAAAGATAGTCAAAAAGATGAGAAATTCGGATTGAATAACCCTATTTATAGGAGAACTCCCGAAATTAGAGTTTGAGTTGACTTGTACTTCAATTACAACTCAAATTTCCTGAATTAATTTTGGCAGTTTTATTCCGAGCGTAACTGGGCCCAGCCAATTCGGAATCTGAGACCTTTTCCAACACAAACATTGTATATTAGGAAGTCCTCTGTCATATTCTGAATATTTCATAATATTTGGACTTATCTGGAATATTTGAAGAATATTCTTCTGAACGTCGATGGATCAGTTTTCCAGCAGCTATATATCTTTATCTTCTTCACAATTGGTATCAATCCATCAGGGGTATCGTAAAATGTCCAACATGAAACTTGTAGCTCTTGAAGTCTTCTATCATGTACTATAGTTCCAGAATAGGCTAAATTTTCAATTAGTACCCTGTAGTTTGACCTATATTTTTATGTGGTCTTTATATTTCAAAAAGTTGAAATACAGACCCTCAAATTTAAGAATCTCTCTTATGTGCTCCGCCACGTCACCAACCGTTAGCTGCCGTCCGTGATCTGACGGAAAGTGGGGCCACGTGCGCCACACGTGACCCAATGCCGTCGCTCCCCGTTACCCTGTGAGGGACTTAACGGGGCGGTCGGGGACGGTGGCAGCGCCCAAGTTTTGGCAATCGTACGCCGTGCTCGACCTCGCAACGGCGTTGGCTCAAGCTCCACAAATGGCGCTGGCAGCGGCGGCGAGATCTCTGGATCGGCAATGGCTCCATGCCAAGATGGCCGCGTGGCGACGCGATGTCGGCAGCAGCTAGCGTCGGCGAGGGAGAACGCGCCTAAGGAGGCGGCATGTGCGAAGGGGCGCCGGCGGCGACGCGGCATCGGCGCGAGCCCTCTATGGCGGCATCCAAGGGAACCGCCAGTGACGGAGGCCGCGCCCAAGGATGGCGGCGGCGCTAGGCCGGTTGGTGGAAGACCAAAACCCTTTTTATGGGTTCACGGTCGATGTAGAGAAGGTGAAGGAAGAAGATGAAGTAGAGAAGATGGGTTTCTTTTTGGAGTTCGGGTTTTACCCGGAGCCATCCTTCCGTAGCGGCTCGTCTTACCATGCAGCCCTCTTAGCCACTCCCTCCCGCCTTCGTGATCGCATCCTCCACCGCTCGTCCTCCACCCTTAACCCCGACCGCCCCGTTAAGTCCCTCACGGGGTAACAGGGAGCGACGACATTGGGTCACGTGCGGTGCACGTGGCCCCACTTTCCGTCAGATCACGGACGACAGCTAACGGTTGGTGACGTGGCGGACCACATAAGAGAGATTCTTAAATTTGAGGGTCTGTATTGCAACTTTTTGAAATATAAGAACCACATAAAAATATAGGTCAAACTACATGGTACTAATTGAAAATTTAGCCTTCCAGAATATTTGGACTTATACAGAATTTCTAGAGAATATTCTCCTGACAGGCGACGAAGCAGTCTTTATCACATAAATTCATCTTTTTAGCCGAATTTCTTGTATTTTTTCTCAAATCATGATTAAACCTGAAATCAACTAACAAACAATTAAATACAACTACTCTAGGCTTAATAAAGGTAATTTAAGGGGTTTAATTATGAATATTTAGTTACTCATCATCGACGTCGACTTGTTCTTAAGCTTTGAGATACCTAACGACCCTTACAGATCATTCATACATCTAGACGATGACAGGGATTTGGTTGTGCTATTCCTTCTTCTTGGTCAGCCATCTTTTTCACCCATCAGCATATTCGCCTGCTCGGTAGAAGCAGATAATATAAGGCAGGCGTCCACTGTTTTATTGATTAAAGACTTTGTTTCGCTGCTAATGATAACGTATATTGCCTCAGCTATGACAACCAGACTACACTATTGAAGATGCCATCTATTGGCCGTGGGTTGGGCGACATTAATTTAAGCGCCCCAATCTTGCCAGGAGACGGAGTAGACGAGGATTTTGAAGTAGTAGCTGCAGTAGATGAAGATTTTGGAGAGATGAGGATCAACGGCCTCACACCGAAGGCGGATGGATAAAGTGTTTCATAATAGCATTTTTGTTTTTTTACGAACCCTTATGTCTGTTTCTACCTGTTATTCTTGCGAGTAAAAAATCAAGAACAATGTGTATGTTTCTGTGCGAGTGTGATTTCTTATACATGCGCATGTATAAATTTTTATTCGCATGAATGAAAGTATTCATGCACACATATAAATGTACGAACACGTCTACCGCTTTGAGTGAATAAAAATATGCACCTTACGTATTTCATGCGCACTTCAATGTTTTATGCGTGGGTATTCAGTATGTGTGACGATTTTGTGCAAATGACCTATGATCTCCTGGATAGCGCCGGCATGAAGATGAACCCATCGTGGACACATGATGCATATGAGAAAATGTATTTTGGATGAGACTGGATACATGATAGCGACTCTGATGAGCGACATGCTCCTAACGACACCGATGAGCATGAAGATGGACCCGTCGTGGACACATGATGCACATTCTCAATTTTGAAACAAAGCCTAGGCAGTCATCTTTACGAATGCCCTAGAACCATATGTAAGTCAAATGTTTCCCAGCAAGTAACAGCTGAAGCTTACGCTCACAAGATACGCAATTACACAACGGTATGAGTACAATATAAAGAAGTGTAAAGCATGTAAGGTGGTTGCCCGTTGCCTCGAATCAAGCTATTACTGGAAGATCATTGGCAGGGAAGTACATGTAGTACTGGCAAACATGCTCAAAATCTACGCCTAAAATATTTGCATAAAATGCATTCATAAAATATGATATGCGTGTAAAATGGAAAATCAAGTGTAAAACATACGAGTAAAATGTACGCATAAAATGCAAACATTTGAATATGATACGTGTGTGAAAGGATACGTGTGTGCGCATAAAATGAAAGGATATTAGTAAAATGTACGTATAAAATACACACAAGGATACTTGCGTGCGCATAAACTGAAAGGATATCAGTAAAATGTACACATAAAATACATACATTTAAATATGATATGTGTGTGAGTATAAACTGTAATAATTTTTTCATCTATTAGTGAAGAGAAAGGATGGTGGGGAGAGAAAAAAATATGCACAAAAAAATTTGGCTGAAATATGTACAAAAAAATCAAGCTTCTACTCCCCATTTTGGATATGGGGAGATTAAACCCTTTCGAATATAGGGATACAAAAAGAAAAGAAATGCCAAAAAGATACATGGGAGAGCAGCGGGCTTTGATTGATCGAGAGGTCCCCCTTTTTGGCCTAGAAACTTCTCTACGGCCTTCTCTACGACTTTCTCCATGGCCATGGCGAGTAGGCTCTCCATGGCGTTCTCCGACGCCGTTGCCCGAGAAAACAAGGACGATGAGGTCGGAGAGAACGGAGAGAGTCGCCAACGACATCAGAGAGAACAGAAAAAGAGAGAGGCGCCGGCAAGATCGCATAGAACATATGTGAGGAATAACTAACTGATTTCTACATGTCGTACCAAGAGCAACTGACATGGCGCCACGTGGACGCGAACACCGCCTTAACGACCACTCAAACATGGCATCTTTTTTTTTTTTTTTTTTGAATTCAAACACGTGCACTACGTGGATGCCTCGGGAGACTTATACTGTGAAATATAATTGTTTAATATCCATACCATGCATGTCACACTCCGACCAAGAAAACACATCCGGACCGGGGCATGAAAGACCTAAACCTATTTAATCATCTCTTGCGCATTTATATAACAATTATCACAACTAATTTGAATAATTTAATCATAGGGGCATCATAATAATTTCTAATAAATTATTAACTATAACAATTCCAGATTAACATAAGAGTAAACAAGATTACATAATTTATACACACCTCATAGTTATATAATTTACTGCTCGAATACATATTCATAAACATCTAATTCTCGAAGAGGAAAATTATATATTTAATATATCTTTAAAAAGTAATACATAACAAAAGGAACTGCTGAAGCTGCCAACATCTCAGGATCCTCGAGAGCCTCCTGAAGTCACTGCGCCACCAAAACCTTGCTCGGCTGGTACTACGGAAGAAGACCTGACGCATGCATCTACAAATGCAGCTCAAGTAGGAGTGAGCGATAAGCTCAATATAGTTCTACTCTGCGTCACACTGAAAGGGAGGAAAACAACAACAATGTCGTTTCTCCACCTAAGCCAAAGGTATGCCAAGGGTCCCATAACCCATCGATGTCCCAAGAGCTCTTGTCATGAAACCTCTCTCTTGAACCTGTTAGCAAGAGGCAGCGAAACAGTAACATGCAGGATCGCCCTTACCCATCAGGATTCTCATGCCTGAGGACCATGTCGGGAAAGCATCAACAACCATCCTTAGCAGTCGGCCTTAGAGAAACGACACAACCTCTAAACCTCAATAACAATATCATTGTAGCCAACTAGACATTATACTCGATAACATGAGGATTCCAACAATACAATCATGCCTTAGACCTTGCTACCCATCCTATGTCCTAGAGCTAGATCCGAGCTCCAGAGCCCTCGGATCGATGATCAACCCATCCCCCATGTCGCGCCCCGACCCGCGAAAGCCCAACCGGACCGGGACGTGAACCGGAACCTAGTTCCCTCTAGCCTATTGGTCTCGCTAAGTAATTCAACTGTGAGACCCGGGGTACTGGGTGTCGGTGTTCGCCTGGAGGGCGTGTGGCCGAACCGAGGAACCCCACGTTGATAATAAGTATATTAGTAACCCTTATAAGACACAACACGTTTTAAAGCTGTGATGGCAGTGATCCGTCAGAAAACTCCAAAGTTAAGCGTGTTTGGCTTAGAGCGATCCCGGGATGGGTGACCCACTGGAAAGTTTTCCCATATTTCTACGGTGAGTCAAAAACGGAAAATATTGTGTTGGGTGGGGCCCTCGGGTGGATCCTAGACGGAGCCTGCAGGCCCTGGACGGCCCTGGATGGCGGGGGCCATTACAGATACTCCGATGTATATTAATATAAACCCTTTTGAGGATTTAAATTTATCTTATTATATCTTTTGAGGTTTGGAATTATTATTATATTAAGGGTGCTTATGAATTGTTTAGGGAGACCAGTAGATTAGAGAGAACCCCTCGCCAAAACTATTCCGTAATTAGTTAGGTTCCAATTCGCGTCGTCCGGCCTGGTTGGGTCTTCCCGGGTCGGGGCGCGACAAAACGGACTGGGCCCATACTAGTCGCCTCCGCGGGCAGGAACAAACACTGCCTAGGCCGGTACTAGCCCCCTTAGCCCCCAAAGAACACAAACCGACACCGATTGCACACTCAACTCCCGGCTCGAGGCCGACACGACCTCTAACCTCGATCAACATGTATTCAAGTCATCTAAGCCTATCACTGATATCGATTGAATACTACAATCCAACTTGGACCTTGCTACCCGCCACGGTCCTAGAGCTAAATCCGAGCTACCACAAAGCCTCGGATCGGCGATCAACCCATCGCCCACGCCCTATCCTTATGCATCTAATGCACAACAGAATGCATGCTATGATCATACGCAGGTAAGAGGTAAGCATGCAACAGTATGATAAAGATAACATACAAGTCCAACTGGATCGCTGCAACGATACTACCGACCGCTGCCATCCAATCCGCAGCGGGTCCCGGCATTACGACGGTACCGCGACTGTCAACCGTGGACTCCTACAACGGGAAATAACCCCGAAAACTCATATGAATATATAATATAATATTATATGTTCAGAACATGTTGTAGGTCTGTTAGCCGGATTGTGCTAGCGAGGACGCTGAGCCTCTAAGGGGGTTGGGTTGTGAGACCCGGGGTACTGGGTGTCGGTGTTCGCCTGGAAGACGTATGGCTGAACCAGGTAACTGGGTAAACAACCCCACGTTGATAATAAGTATATTAGTAACCCTTATAAGACACAACGCGTTTTAAAGCCGTGATGGCACAAAAGCTGAAAGGAAAGATCACCACTACTCAAACTTCGCCAGGCGCCGCCGCACAGCCGACCAACTGCCCGGTAGGGGCCACCGAAGAGGAACTAACGTCTGCGCCTGCAAAACGCTGCCAAGGTAGGAATAAGCAACTAAGCTTAGCAGGGAAAATACACTACGACAAACAGAAGGAAAAGGGAAACACAACAGTGTCGCCCTCTAGCAAGGCCTGGGTGTACACAGGGGCCCCATAACTCCACCATGTGTCCCTGAGGTCTACGGTCATGATCTTCCAAAAGAACTGGTCATATAACGGGTCACGCTCAGTAAGTAGGAAACCAACACTGCTGACTCATAAGAAGGAAACTGGCACTGCTGGTAGGAAATGGCACCGCTGAGTAGGCACACCCTCTACTCAAGAGTCGTCATAACTTGACACCGGATACACCTCAGAACCCGACTCGAGGCTGACACGACCTCTAAAAAATCATCAATCAATAAATGTTCAAGTCATTTAGGCCTATCCTCGAAATCGACTGAACACAACCATTCAAACCTGGACCAAGCTACCCAACCCCGGTCCTAGGGCTAAATCCGAGCTTCCAAGCCTCGGGACGGCGACCCACAAATCACCCACACCCTAATCTTATGCAACTAATGCACAACAAGATGCACAACAAGATGCATGTTATGAACATACGCAAGAAAGCATATAAGCATGCAACATATGTGACGATTAAATAAAAAAGGTCTGGGCTACGCAACCTGCCGGCTCGGGGTGGTGAGCAGTAAAACAGGCCAAGGAGCTACTGCAGTGGAAGCCTCACCAACTGCAGCCAGCCCGTCAAAAGGCAGCATGTTACGGGAAGCAACCCCAGCAAACAAGACTAACAGTAACACATGCTATCTATACATCCCGGGAGTCGTCACTCTCCCGGTTCACCACTACCCCTCATTATGGGGCTAACATGCTCAAGGATATGTACCAGTTTTTAAAGCGGTAAAGAAAAACCGCATACACGAAGCTCCACGAGCAAAAACTAGTGAAAACACTTCCCTATCACCCAAAGGATCGATCATCTCCAAAGGGAATGATTGATCTTCCTACTGATAGGAAGGTTCCGTACCTGTCATCTGAGGACCTGTCCCTCTACCCCTGTGGCTTGTTGTAGACCGCAAGGGCAATTTGGTAAATTGCGCATTGTTGGGTTGTTTCACACCCGCGTGTGCACACACTGGCCTTGTTTGTGTTTGTGTTTGTTTAGAATGGCTAGGTGAACCCAGGATCGAAAGATCCGGACTTGGGCTTGAGTTCTTGCCCAAGTTTAGCTTTCAGCACAAAGAGGATCGATCCTTCCTAGCTAGAAGATCGATCCTTGTGGTGCCATAAGGTCTTGTGAGATCGTCATGAAGGATCGATCCTCCCTTAAGGAAGGATCGATCATTCATAAGTCGGTTGGTTTTCTGCTTCGCGAGGACGGCCGCCGTTGGCCGTCGCTCTCCCCTGTCAGAGAGGGAAGACTTTCCCTCCCCTCCCCTCCCCTCTCTTTTTCCCCTCTTTCCCGGCTGTCCCCTCCCCCTTTCCCCTTCTTTTCTTCCCCTCCTCTTCCTCCTTCTCCTCCTTTCTTCTTCCCTCTTTCTTTCTCTCCCGAAGCTCTGCTTCTCTTCCCCTGTTTCCGGCATCCCACTTCATCACCTCCGTTCTCCCTCCTCCGACCACCTTTTCCGGCATTTTAAGGCTCGTTGGATTCGTGACAACGAGAGGAAGATCCCTGAAGTGGTTTAGAGGCTTGTTGGTGATCAAATCGCGGGGAATCAGCCGAGGAAAGCGCAGCTAGTTAGGGTTATACCTACTGATGTTGTTTCGGGTTTTCTCTAGATCTAGCCGTTGGATCTTATTGATCCTTGTTTTGTTGGATTCCTTATGCCTATTAGAATAACTAATTTAAGTTTCATGTTAATCAGTTGAGATTTGAGTAGGTTTTATGCATGATTAGTCTCGGATTTCTGGTTTTCTACTGTTCTTGAAGAACAACCGGCTTGCGGCGAGTTTTACGGCCGGTGTGTACATGAGCTTGGCTTTTGATAAACATAAGAGTTGTACATCTACTCGTTAGCTTGCCATTACATCTTATTTTATATTTTTTCGATATTTCTACGAATTGTTATGAATTGTTTGCTGAAGGGCTGCGTTGCAGCAATTAATGGGTAAGTTAGTTTGATTAACGATTTTTTATTAGTGTTTTCCGTTAATCCAACCGTTGGATGATTATGAATTTGGGATATGATAATCCTGGTATATTCACCTACTGCTGGCTAAGTGGGATCTTGAATCCGACGTCGTTTCAATGTCGGATCGACGGGATCAATTAGCCCCTAAGTGGTGGTTTTGGGTGTTTGAATATAATATTATATTTCGGAATATAATATTATATTGTTTACTGTTCATCAGCGGTTTTCGGGGTTGCTTCCCGTTGCAGGAGTTCGCGATTAACGGTCGTGGTACCGTCGTAATGCCGGGACCCGCTGCGGATCGGCTGGCAGCGGTTGGTAGTACCGCTGCAGCGATCGAGTAGACTTATATGATGCTTGACATACTGTTGCATTCGTTGCTTCTTTTATGTGTGTGTCATAGCATGCATTGTTGTTTTGTGCATTAGTTGCATTGGTTAGGGCGTGGGTGATCTTTGGGTGGCCGTCCCGAGGCTGGAAGCTCGGACTTAGCCCTAGGACCGGGGTTGGGTTGTGTGGACCCGGTTTGAATTGTGGTGCCCAGTCGATTCGATGTTAGGCTTAAATGACTGGTGCACTTGTGGCTTGATGATTGTAGAGGTCGTGTCGGCCTTGAGTCGGATGCTGAGATGTAGCCGGTGTCCTACTGTGCTGACCCGGGGAGTAGTGAAGTGGCCTACTCAGCTAGTGTGTCGCCTGTGTTATTCCTGCTATTGATGGCTGCTCATGGGCCTCAGGGACACGCGGTGGGGTTATGGGACCCCTGTATACACCCAGATCCTACTTAAGGGCGACACTGTTGCGTTTCCCTCTTCCTTCTCTGTGTCGTAGTGTAGATCCCTACTGAGCTTAGTGCTCACTCCTACCCGGGCTGCGTTTTGCAAGTGCAGGCGTTAGTTCTTCTTCCGTGGCCCCTACCGGGCAGTTGCGGCGGCGCCTGGTGGCTTTTGAGAGGTGGTGACATTTACTGCTTTTACCCTTTTGGTTAGCTAGTCTCCTACGGGAGTAATGTTGTATTCGAATCTTCCCCTCTCCGAGGATATGTATATTAACACTTTGAGTTTTAAATCTGAGGTTCGAGGTTTTACTTATTAATTATTGTTTTAATTGAGGGTGCTTTTGGTGAATTGCTAGGAAGACCAATAGGTTAGAGGGAACCCTCGCCAGCTTTTCTTCCGCGTTTGTTAAGTTCCGGTTCGCGTCGCCCGGCCCGGTTGGGCTTTCGCGGGTCGGGGCACGACATGTCAAGCCAAATGTGATCGATCCTTCCTCTGAAAGGATCGATGATCCTTGCGACAGAAACCTCACCCATGCAAGCCAAGGTGAAGTGATCGATCATCCTCACCAGATGATCGATCCTTCTCGGGCTAAGCTTGATGCACCAAGAGTGATCGATCCTTCCTCAGCAAGGATCGATCCTGTTGGGTTCTCCGGCAACCGGACGGCGAGAAATATCGTCGAAAAACTCTACCAAATCCTACAAAACCTTGGAATCTGGTAGTACAAATGACCACGAGTCTAAAACTCATACGTATGCCAAAAACCAACGAACATGTAGCAAGATTAACTCAAAGCAAACACAGACAAACTCAAAACCTCACAAAACCGGAAAGCAAGTTGGTAGGATCCGTACTTAAACTAGCACAGTTTCAATCCCAGCTGCCACGCCAAAGATCACCCTCAACCTCTTCCAAATCCAGTCAGCTCTGAGCTCAGGGATGGCAGATTTCAAAAGGATTGAAGAAGAAGGTCGTGTCCGTTTTATAGATGGACGAACCAACTTATGAATGATCGATCATTTGAGGAATGATCGATCCTTCATGACGATGCAAGACTTGCTGGCACCAAATGATCGGTCCTTCCAGTGAGGGATGGCCGATCATCACTAAATGATCGAGCCTTCTAACAAGGAATGATCGATCATCTAGGTGCAGAAAGCTAGACTTGGGCTAAAACACAAGCCCAAGCCCGGATCTTTCGATCCCGGGTCCACCTAACTGTTCTAAACAGACATTATCACAAACACGGTCAGTGTGTGCACACGTGGATGTGAAACAAACCGACAATACGTAATTTACCAAATTCTCCTTGCGGTCCAAGAAACAATGTGATCCACCGGATCGCGCGCTCGACGCGAAATAAACAAACGAGCCACAGGCCCGACCCAGCCGGTTGACCCAGGAGTAGAGGGGCAAGTCCTCACATCGCCCACGCCTAACCTGAAATGCCTCTAATGCATATAGTGCATGTACTGTTTTGTACTGTTAGCCCTAATGACGTTTTGATTATCTTTTGATGATGTCAATATGTTCCTAAATGTTAAACTATATATGTGATAAAATATATGTTGATAACAAGCTTTAACTTTCATATTTGAGCTATTAGTGGAGTTCACGAATGATGCGCGGATGCATCCGTGGAGCTCACGGATGATGCGCGGATGCATCCGTGGGTTTGACGGTCGAGCTTTTATGAAGAAAAGTAAGAAGCGACGGTCGATCTGAGCATCGACCCTGGGAAGCCATTTTTTTGACAGAGGCAGACGGACGATGTCACGGTCGATGTGACAGTCGACCGTGACGCTTGACGGTCGATCCGTGGATCGACTGTGGCTCAAGAAAAGCCTGGCGGACGATGTCACGGACGATGCGACGGTCGACCGTGAGCCCAGAAACTAGCCGTTAAAGAGCCGTTGCAGAAACAGAATATAGCCGTTGGAAGCTATTTTTTAAGGCCCTAAAGCTCAAGTATATATGAGAAGATGCAACAAACTTGGGGTAAGACTAAGGGAGATATTAGTTTACATTGTAACAATTTTTAGTCTTCTTTTGAGAGCTTTAACCTTTGTAAAACTACTTCAAGTGTGAAGTAGACTTTAAGAGAAATATCCAAGAGAGAGCTTGGAGTGATTTGTAAGATTCTCAAGCACTCGAAAGCTTGAGGGGGAGCTCCAGCAGTTGTTGGAGGATTTGTAAGGTTGCCAAGCACCCGGAAGCTTGGTGGGAATACTTGTAAGGGGATTTAGAAGTAGTGGAACCTCAAGGAGGACCTTGAATGAAGTGGACGTAGGCAAGGTTTGCCGAACCACTATAAATCTGGTGCAAGTCTCCTAACTCTTCATTCATTAATTGCTTTATTCATTGCTTTCATAACTAAACAAGCATACTAGTCTTCTAGCTTTATATCTAGGTTTTCATCTATTGTATTCCTGCAAAAAGGTCCAATTCACCCCCCCTGGACCTTCATGTACCTATATAAGCATCTAACCTAGATATCACAATATACCACATCAACATCAGAGTCCACAGGTTAAGCTACTATTATAATAAAGAATCCAACTTGATTCTTTAACAATAATCTACAATACCGTTATACAATAGCCTTTGGTGCATCACAGGCACACAACAGGCTAAGGTTCCAATGTTATCCAATAGGTAACATTTCTAACAATACAACAAGTGATCAACATCCAAACAGTTCAGTAAAGCATTACCGAGAGTTATCACTCTCCTGGTTAATTTACAAAGTAGTAAAGGGCACACCGTCGGCCCATTTACACTAAGCATGCAAGGGCACACCTTCGCCTCATTTATCTACTCATTCCCGGGAGTTGTCACTTTCTCAGTTAACCATAAAGCAGTAAATAGCTATGTACATGGGTTAGGAAAGCGGAGACTGAAATATACAAATTCTCCCATATTCTAGCATATACAAAACGTCAAATACACAAATTGAGAGTTAAGGTAGAGTACAAAATAAATTTGAGATACAACTCTCATCTCTCCACCTACAACAAAACTAGTTCTCAATCAATAAGCACGAAGTGACGCCTCGTCACTGTTCACCACCTCCCAGGGGTGTACTGGCCTCGGGCCTACCTCCTTCACACAAAAACCCAAGGAAAATGAGCTCGAAAGCCCAGTAGGAGTCACCTAACGACAATCTAGAACACTGGTGTACGCCAACCTATCCTACTATACTAACCCTAGTATGGTCTGGCTAATCTGGGTAGGTCTTACATACACAGACGCCGCGTTCGACCGTCAATTCTCGCCCAGACCCCTGTAGACTCTATACCGATCTCAGTATACTAGTATAGGGATAACATCCTACACACCCACCTATCCTAATATACCGATCCTAATATGGTCTGTCTAATCTGGGTAAGTCTTACATGCACAGACGCCGCGTCCGACCCTCAATGCTCACCTAGACCCCTGCAGACTCTATACCGGCCTCAGTATATTAGTATAGGTACAACATCCTCAATAATAAATCCTCAAGTCAAGTCAAAGTCTCGATCGACATACGGAGATCAAAATCCATCGGGCAAGTCCTAGACTCTGACTAGCCTAGCTACAGGACCTGACTAGACCCAATAACAATCTCAGTCCTAAGACAAACCTAGCATTCCTAGCATGTATTCACAAACTAGATAACGTAACACTAAACCAATATAGTAATTCATAAATCCTCATAAATGCATACAATACAGGAATAGCATAGCATAACTGATACGCCAAGCTTTCTCGTAAGCGCGGGTACTGGGTCTCTTGCCTGGTCTCGACTCCTCCTTAGCCAAATCTATGGCTAGGTCGAGAGATACCTTTAGGGTTTTAGGATAAGCACCCTAGGTATTCGACGAGAAAGACTCAAACTGGAGGAGAGAGACAGATGAGGAAGATGATTACCTCACAGCTTCCTCTATGGTTGGCCGGCTACCCTTGGGGGATCCAAGCCTTGGAGAACGTGGCAGCGGCGAAGAGGTGGCGAAGGGAAGCACGACAGCCAAGGGGGACGTCGGGGACTTGGGGTTGGACGGCGAAGGCGAGGATGGCAGCGGATGGCCGAGGCCGGTGGTGAAAAAACAATCCGGCGGTAGGGAAGGGAAGAGAAGGTGGTTGGTGGAGTTGGTGGAATTAGGGTTACAACTATTCATCATAATTCATCCATTCCCAAATATAAACTGTAGGGGTCCTTTTATAGAGGCCTTGTGTGAGGACCCGTCCCTCTCCTCCTATGACTTGCTGTGGGCCGCAAGGGCAATTTGGTAAATTGCACCTTGTCGGCTAGTTCCACACTCGCGCTTGTACACACACTGACCTTGTTTGTGGTAATGTTTGCTTAGAATGGTTAGTGGGACCCGGGATCGGAAGATCCGGACTTAGGCTTGAGTTCTTGCCTAAGTTTAGCTTTCAGCACAAAAAGGATCGATCCTCTGAGGCTAAGAGATCGATCCTCTTTGTGCTAGAAAGTCAAGTGTGATCGTCATGAAGTGATCGATCCTCCCTTGGGGAAGGATCGATCCTTCATAAGTCGGTTCGTTTGCCTATAAAGCAGACGAGACTTTCTTCCTTGAATCCCTTTTGAAATCCGGCGATTTGAGCTCAGATCTTGGGATTTTTGAAGGCGTTTGAGGACGATCCAAGGCCTAGCTGCTTGGATCTAAGCTGCTCTTGCTCCGGTAGGGATCCTACCGACATCTCTCTTCGGGGTTTTGAGTTTTCCGTTTTGATTTGTCTTCTTTTGCTTAGATCTGATTATATAGTTGTTGGTTTTCAGTGATTTTACCGGTTTTGGACTCGTGGGGTCTAGATCTACCAGATCCCAGAGTTTTGTCTTGTTTGGATGTGTCCTCCGGCGGTATTCCTCGCCGGAAGGACGCCGGAGAACCCATCGGGATTGATCCTTCTTGAGGAAGGATCGATTCTTCTGGGTTGGTCATGCCCCGCACGATGAAGGATCGATATTTGCTGGTAAAAAGATCGATCCTGATGTTTGGGTGGCATGGTTACCCTTCGTCGCGAAGAAGATCGATCTTCCTGGAAGGAAGGATCGATCATTCTTGGTGCGACGAGAAGGGTGCCCTCTGTCTCAAGAAAGATCGATCTTCCTGGGAGGAAGGATCGATCTTCCTTACCTCGACAGCGAGAAAAGCTCACTGTTACATAAATTATCGATCCTTCCCTTAGTGAGGATCGATCCTTTAGTAGCAGAGAAGGTTTTCATGGCTTTTGCCCGCGGGGCTTGGTATGCCGGTTTTACTTATCGCTTTATACCTTGTATATACGATTAAGCATGTTAGCCCTATAATAGGGCAGTGGTGAACCAGGGGAGTGATGACTCCTGGGATTGTGTAGAATAAATGGGCGGGTAGCCCTTCAGCTTTCCATAGCCTTGCATGCCGGCGTGCGCCGAGGGCTTTCACCTGCTATATTTGTAAGCTGTTGTTTGCGGGGTTGTTTCCCGGTGCAGGTGTTGTGGTGGACTGCTGGCAGTTGGTGGTGTTACCGCTGCAGCAGTCCCTAGACCCTCAATAATCGCTCACCACCCCGGGCCGGCAGGGTGCCGTGCCCAGACGTTGTATTTATATCATCACATCCTGCTGCATGCTTACATGTATCTATTCTGCGCATGTTCATAGCATGCATTGTGTTGTGCACTAGTTGCATCTGTTTAGGGCGTTGCCGATCCAGGGCTTCCGGGTAGCCCGGATCTATCTCTTAGGACCGTGCGGGTAGCTTGGTCCAGGACTCGATTTGTAGTATTCAGTCTTTTCGATGATAGGGTTAGTTGGACTTGAATACTGTTGTGTTTGATGTTTAGAGGTCGTGTCGGCCTCGAGTCAAGTCGTGGTGTAGCCGGTACCCAATCCTTCTAGAACTCTTGGGTGGCAGGTGTGACTACCCAGCGGTGCTACCCGCCGACATTGCCCAGGATCCTATCGTGAGTTGGCAGTGCCGTTTCCTGTCTGACTGAGTGTGACCCAGTGTGTGACCAGTTCGCTGGAAGACCACGACTGGGGCACTCAGGGGTATCCGGTGGGGTTATGGGACCCCTGTGATACACCTAGGCTTAGCTTGGGGGCGACACTGTTGTGTTCCCTTCCTTTTGAGTGTCGTAGTGTAGTGTGCCTGCTGAGCTTAGTGCTCACTCCTACCCGGGCTGCGTTTTGCAGGTGCTGGCGTGAGCTCTTCTTCGGTCGCCCCTACCGGGCAGGTGTTTGGTGACGTGGCGGCGTCTGGCGGTGCTTGAGAGGTGGCGATCACATCTGTTTTACCCTTTTTGTATTAGATAGTCTCCTACGGGAGTGATAAATGTATAATTTCCCTGTTTTGAGGTTTATATCTATCTCAGTTCCGATGTTCGAGATTTGTAATTGTGCTTAATACAGGATGACTATGACTTGTTATGGTAACCACTACGATTAGAGGGAAACCTCGCCAAAATTTTTCGCAGTAGGTTAGGTTCCGGTTCGCGTCGCCCGGCCCGGTTGGGCCTACGCGGGTCGGGGCGCGACAACTTGGTATCAGAGCTTAGGCTGTAGATCCCAGGGTGTTAGGATCAGGTTTCGGTTGAGTTGAGCGTGGACTGGGATAGTTCTAGGTTTAGAACATCCTTGCATGCTCTCCTTGTGATGTGTATGTCTTCCGCTTTATTAGTATGCTGTTTGTTCGCCGTTCTGACGAGTGGCAACTCGTTGTTGTTGGTGATCGTGCAGATGACGGGAGCTCGTGGCCAGCCTTTTGTTGCCGGTCGGGGTGGGGCACGACCCGGTCGACCCGCCCGACTGGACAGGGTTGCCCCTGTCAGGGTGGTCCGGGCTAGACGCACTGTACCATCACCAGCGACGGTTTCGGTCGCGCAGGCGGAGGTCTTCCTCGCCGAGGAGGAGGCCCCCGTTCCTGTCGGCGGACAGGCCTCGGTGGCTATCTCGATGGCTTTCCAGCGACTGAACCCTCCCAGGTTCAGTAGTAGGTCTGGAGACCCGACTGCAGCGGACGAGTGGCTTGACGGAGTCACGTGCGTTCTTGAGGCTCTCTTCGTCGAGGATGACCGGGTTCGGGTCACCCTTGCAGCGTTCCAGCTTGACGGCGAGGCTCGCGACTGGTGGCGCACTGTCCGGCACACCAGTGGCGGAGAGTTGCCGCTGTGGGAGGAGTTCAGGGCGATGTTCCTTGACGTGCACTTCCCAGCTAGTGCACGTGACGCACTGACCCGCGAGTACCAGTCCCTTCTGCAGGGTACTCGCACAGTTCAGCACTACGCCTCCAGGTTTACCCAGCTTGTTCGTTTTGCGGGGGCAGTTGCAGCAGACCCCGTAGCCAGGGTGCGGCAGTTTGAGTGGGGACTCAGGCCAGAGATCCGGCGGCAGACCAGCTCACACTGCTTCCAGACGTACCCGGCGATCCTGAACTGCGCCTTATCAGTAGAGGCGCAGTTGCGGGATGACAGGTACCGGGCAGTTCCACCGGTACCTCCCACCAGCACACAGCAGCGACCCCAGGGCAGGGGTGGGTTCAGCAGAGGGCAGCAGCGGCGCCAGCGACCTTTTCAGCCGCAGCCGCCGCGTGCACAGCAGTACCAGCAGTCACTACCGAGTCCACCAGCCCCGTACTTACTGGCAGCCGGGCCATCTGGGCAGGCTTCGTCAGGGGGGAGCCAGGGTCAGTCGTCTGATGGCGCGTCCGGCCCGTGTTTTCTCTGCGGGCAGCTAGGGCACTTCCGTAGAGACTGTCCCCAGCGAGGAGCGCGAGGCGCTGTGCCGCTGGGCAGTAGAGGCGGAGGGTCCGGTGCTTGGCAGGGGAGCAGTGGCGGGCGCGGATCAGGGGCGGGACCGAAGCGTCTCAGGGGTGGAGGCGGCCGGCGAGGGCAGGTGTTCGCCTTCCCAGTGCGTGAGCAGCGGGACACCGTGCAGTTGTACCAGCCGCCACCGCAGTACCAGCAGCCGTTGCAGTACCAGCAACCGTTGTAGTGTCAACAGCCGTTGCAGTACCAGCAGCCTCAGCAGTACCAGCAGACCTCAGCAGAGCCGTCCGTTCTCAGAGGTATCTTTCAGCTTTCTAGTTCTTTGGTAGATGTGCTGATAGACTCTGGGGCGTCTCATTCCTACATTGCTAGCATGTGTGTGGCATCGCTAGGATTAGAGACGAGTCAGCTAGAGGTGGCACAGTCTGTAGACTCACCGATCGGCGAGACGGTCAGGGTGGACCGGGTCTGCCGATCTTGTTCCTTGGAGGTTGGAGGCCTCCGGGTCTGTCTAGACCTGCGGGTGCTAGCCATGACCGGCTTCGACGTGATACTCGGTATGGACTGGTTGGCAGCATACCGGGCCGTCATCGACTGTGGTCGCCGGAGGGTGGTTGCTTGGACACCCGACGGGACACGGTTCGTGTTGTTGGGGGATCGGTTCTTCACCGATTCCTTTGCTTGTGGTGTGGGAAGGCGTGGCAGCGAGCTGTCAGGCTTGTTGGCCAGCCTGTCCCTGTCCGGTTCTGACGGAGTGCAGCAGCAGTGCAGTTTTTCGAGGATCGTGTGCGACTTTGCGGACGTGTTCCCCGAGGTGTTGCCAGGGCTTCCACCGTCCAAAGAGGTCGACTTCGAGATCGACCTAGTACCAGGTACCGCACCGATCTCTCTTCCGGCTTTCAGGATGGCACCAGCAGAGCAGAGCGAGCTGAGGACCCAGTTAGATGAGCTGACCAGCAGAGGCTTCATCCGTCCCAGCATGTCTCCCTGGGGGGCGCCAGTGTTGTTCGCAAAGAAGAAGGATGGTACCCTTCGACTTTGCATAGACTACAGGCGGCTCAACAGGGTGACGGTGAAGAACAGGTATCCGATGCCGCGGATCGACGACCTGTTTGACCAGCTTCGAGGATCTTCAGTGTTCTCGAAGATCGACCTACGCACCGGCTACCACCAGTTGAGGGTTCGGGATTGCGACATCCCGAAGACGGCATTCCGGACTCGGTACGGCCTGTACGAGTTCGTGGTGATGCCGTTTGGGCTGACGAACGCACCAGCAGCGTTCATGGATCTCATGCAGAGGATCTTCCGGCCTTTCCTAGACGAGTTCGTGGTGGTTTTCGTCGACGACATCCTTATCTACTCCCGGTCAGAGGCGGAGCACGAGCGACACTTGGTGACAGTGTTGCAGTTACTTCGGAGGCATCGGCTCTTTGCCAAGGCCTCCAAGTGCGAGTTCTGGCTTACTCAGGTGGGGTTCCTTGGGCACGTGGTGTCAGCAGCAGGGATCTCAGTCGACCCCGCCAAGGTCGAGGCAGTGGTGCAGTGGCAGAGACCGAGGACAGTGTTCGAGGTCCGCAGTTTTCTGGGCTTGGCGGGCTACTACAGACGGTTCGTGCGGGACTTCTCCAGAGTCGCCGGACCGTTGACCAGAATGACACAGAAGGCCGTCCCGTTCGTGTTGGATGATGCTTGTGAGCAGGCCTTCGTACAGCTGAGAACCAGGTTGACCAGTGCACCGGTGCTGATCGTCCCCGAGCGAGGTGTTGGTTACAGTGTCTACTGCGACGCCAGTGGTGAGGGTTTGGGGTGTGTCCATATGCAGGAGGGGCACGTAGTTTCCTATGGTTCTCGCCAGCTGAAGAACCATGAGCGGAACTACCCGACCCACGACTTGGAGCTAGCAGCAGTGGTCTTCGCCCTGAAGACCTGGCGGCACTACCTCTATGGCGAGAAGTTCTCAGTCTTCTCGGACTATAAGAGTTTGAGGCACGTTTTCACCCAACGTGACCTCAACCTGAGGCAGCGACGCTAGATGGAGCTACTGGAGGACTACGACTTCGAGTTGCATTACCATCATGGTAAGGCAAACGTTGTCGCAGACGCGCTGAGCAGGCAGGTGAGAGAGACCAGAGCAGCAGTAGCAGGGCTATCAGCGTGGCAGTGGCAGGCACTCGAGACAGTAGGCCAGTTGGGGCTAGAGTTCGAGGATCAGGGATCCAGCGGCTTTCTCTACACAGTGCAGAGCATACCAGCAGTACTGGCTAGGGTGTTAGAGGCGCAGCGCAGTGACGCAAAGCTCGAGGAGTTACGCACCTCAGCGGGCACGGAGGGCGCAGACGGATATTGGACAGTATCGCTAGACGGAGGGCTACGGTTCCGAGGCAGGGTAGCAGTTCCAGCAGATCCAGTTCTTCGTGACGACGTCCTACGAGAGTTCCACCACTCTCGTTTTGCAGTTCATCCCGGCGGCACCAAGGATAATAATCTAGCAATTGAAATGCTTATAAGGCTATTTAGAGTGCACTTTCATGCACTCATCAACACCCCCTCTCAACTAGAAACGATCGATCCTTCATCCAACGGAAGGTATATTCAAGCTAAAAGATTGATCTTCTCTCAAGGAAGATCGGTCTCAACGACGATTACTATTTACATGAATAGTAACAAAAATCCAATTCTTTGGATCCGATCTATCAAAATAAGTCCAATTCAAACCAAACTTTGCATGAAGGTACAATTGGAGGTGGGGAACCTATTGGTACCAAGAAATCTAACTTCTGAGGTTGCATTTCAGATCTAGGCCAAAATAGCCGAAAACCGATAACAACCGATAAAATGGCAATAAATAAAGAATTTGTCCGATGAAATATGAAATCGACTCAGTGGGAATGTTCTAAGTATGTTATTACACTACTCTATCAAGTTTCATAAGATTCCAAACAACACAAACACACCAAATCAACAATAATGCAATCCTAGGTTTACCAATTCACATGAATTAGGTAGAAACACTTACATGTATAAAAGAGCTGACGATCTAGAAGTCCCTCAACACTTATCACCACAAATCCACGCTGAAATGCCGCAGCTAGATCTCCAAACGGCAGCCAAAGGGGAGGGAAGGACAGGAAAAGAGAGAGAAAGGAGAAGTGTGAGGACCTGCCCCTCTACCCCTATGGCTCATTGTAAACCGCAAGGACAATTTGGTAAATTATGCCTTGTTGGTTTGTTTCACACCCGTGTGTGCACAAACTGACCATGTTTGTGTTAGTGTTGGATTAGAAAGGTTAGGTGGACCAGGGATCGAAAGATCCGGGCTTGGGCTTGAGTTTTAGCCCAAGTCTAGCTTTCTCCACCTAAAGGATCGATCTTTCCTTGCTAGAAGATCGATTTTTTAATGCCAGAAAGTCAAGGCGCGATCGTCATGAAGGATCGATATTCATAGGTTGGTTTGTTTGTCTATAAAACGGACATAACCCTCTTCCTGGAATCCCTTTTTAAATCCGCATTCTTGAGCTCAGAGCTACCGGATTTTGAGGAGATTTGGGACGATCCAAGGCTTAGCAGCTGGGATTGAAGCAGCTATTGCCTAGGTAGGGATCCTACCTACGTTTGTTTTCCGATTTTGTGAGTTTTGAGTTGATTGTGTCTTCTTTTGCTTAGATCTCACTGAATACATGTTAGTTTGTAGTATTTTCACCGGTTTTGGACTCGTGGTCTTTCGTACTACCAGATCCCAAGGTTTTGTGAGATTTGGTGGAGTTTTCCGACGGTATTTCTCGCCGGAAGTTCACCGGAGAACCCAACAAGATCGATCTTTTTGGAGAAAGATCGATCCTTCATTGTTGGTCATGCTGAACCCGAACATGATCGATCATCTGGTGAGGATGATCGATCTTTGTGGTTTGGGTAGCATGGGATCCCCCTTGTCATGAGGAAGATCGATCAACCTGGGAGGAAGGATCGATCTTCTTTTGCTTGACAGGAAGGGAAAGCTCTCTGTTACTTGGAAGATCGATCTTTCTTTAGGAAAAGATAGATCCTTTGGTGGCACAGAGGAGTTTTCATTGGTTTTGCCCGTGGAGCTTTGTATGTCCATATTCTTACAGCTTTATACCTTGTACATATTCTTTAAGCATGCTAGCTCCATATTAGGGGTAGTGGTGAACCAGGAGAGTGATGACTCCTGTGATGTTTAGAATAAGTGGGCGGGTAGCCCTACTACTTTTCATAGCCTTGCATGTCGGCGTGCGCCGAGGGCTTTTACCTGCGTGGTTTGTCTCTATTGTTTGCGGGGCTGCTTCTCGATGCAGGTTGCTGGTGAACTGGCTGGCAGTTGGTGGCGTACCCCTGTAGCAGTTCCAGACCTTAAATATCTGTTCACCACCCTGGGCCGGCAGTGTGCCGAGCCCAGACCGTGTTATGCTATCATCACATACTGCTGCATGCTTTAACTGTTCTCTATGTGTATGCTCATCGCATGCATCTCTGTTGTGCATTAGTTGCATGGTTAGGGCGTGGGCGATCTGTGGGTCGCCGTCTTGAGGCTGGAAGCCTGGATTTAGCCCTAGGACCGGGGTTGGGTAGTTTGGACCCGGTTTGAATTGTGGTGTCCAGTCGAATTCGATGATAGGCCTAGATGACTGGTACATCTGTTGCTTGATGATTGTAGAGGTCGTGTCGGCCTCGAGTCGGATGCTGAGGTGTAGCCGGTGTCCCACTGTGTTGACCCTTGAGTAGAGGGGTTGACTACTCAGCGGTGCCATTTCCCACCTGCAGTGTCGTTCCCTGCTTGTGGACCAGCAGTGTTAGTTCCTGATTACTGAGTGTGACCCGTCGTGTGACCAGTTCTTTTGGAAGACCATGATCATGGACCTCAGGGACACACGGTGGGGTTATGGGACCTCTGTATACATACAGGTCTTATTTGAGGGCGACACTGTTACGTTTTCCTCTTCCTTTTGTGTGTCGTAGTGTAGTTTTGCTGCTGAGCTTAGTTGCTCACTCCTACCCAAGCTGCGTTTTGCAGGTGCAGACGTTAGCTCCTCTTTCATGGCCCCTACCGGGTAGTTGGTCGGCGGTGTGGTGGCACCAGGCAGAGTCTGAGAGGTGGCGATCTTTTACTGCTTTTGAATCCTATGTTAGTTAGCCTGCTATGGGAGTAAATGTTGTATTTGGATCTTCCCCTCTTCGAGAATTTGTTTATTAAACTCTTTGGATTTGTAATCTTGGATTCGAGGTTGTTTTAAATTATCGTCTTTTAATTGAGGATGTTTTTGGTGAACTGTTTAAGGAGACCAATAGGTTAGAGGGAACTATCGCCAAATTTTCCACGTTTCGTTAGGTTCCGGTTCGCGTTGTCCGGCCCAGTTGGGCTTTCGCGGGTCGGGGCGCGACAAGAAGAGAGAGAAAAGAGGGGTTTCTAGAAAGCTAGAATCGATCACAGCCATCCATTTCGATCTTTCCTGATCGAGCTCCGATCTTCCGATCGGAAGTGCTTTTGAGATTCTAATCAATCACATACATCAATCCAAGACAGTGTGTATACTACGTGGGTGTGAAACCGATCGGCAAGTCACAATTTTACCAAATTGCCCTTGGGGTCCAAAAACAGCGATGCGATCAACTGATCGCAATCCAAGACCAACTGAGCCAAACCACAAAACCTTACCCTCGACCTAACGCGATCGGACAAGCTTAGAGGTACGGAACCTCACAATGCACATGGCATGTCTTATGCTATGGGAAAAGGGTCGGGCAACGTGGGTATTTTCAATCTTTGGGACCCTGATTTGTAAGAATTTAGGGGGACCTGGATTTGCAAAAAGTGAAGTATGGGGGCCCTAAACCGCAAAAAATTCCTCTTGTGTGTTCTCCCGAAGCAACACTTCGCTCAAGCGGAGGAGTCATTACCACAATCAACAAGCACTTTTTATTTGTTTCCTGAAAAGATAAGCCATCAACTAGCTGGCTGGCTCCCTCTAATGAGGGTCACTTGTCCCAGCAACTCAATCCATGGCCTGAACAATCTCAACTAATATGCGTGTTCCCCCTAATTTTGTGGCTGGAGAAATTCTTGATTTCTGCTCTAATATCTATATTGTAAAATTAAAATTCTTATGTTTAATCTGATTCTATTTTTGTAATTGGTTAAGCATCTTATTAGACTGGACTTCGGGAGTAAAATGTCTCATATACTAACTTCTACAAATTAGTTATAGGTTGTGCTCGCTCTACCCTATCATAAATGGTAAATGTGTCGACATAATTTCTTGTATAAGTTGTTGGTGTCACCAATTTGTGATCTCATACGCTAGAGATTATAAACTCTAACATGTTTAGTTATTAGGGCTCGACTGACGGTCTTGATGCTCTTAATTAGTGTGATCAGGGACGTGACTGTCACACCCCGACCCAGAAAACCCATCCGGATCAGGACGTGAGGAGACCTACTACTATTCACTACAAATCTGCTGCGATATATTACAAATTTCACAATTAATTTGCACAAATCAACTTCTGATGGCAAAACTATAATTCTAGCAATTTACTAACAGTTTCAAATCTAAATTCAGCATTAGAGGAAACATGATTCTATAGCTTCGACATCAGAGTTATACAAATTAAACATCAACTACATGTCTATATCAAAAATCCTCGAAGAGGGAAATTATACATTTAATATAATTCTCAAAGGATCTTTATTTACAAAACTGCCAAAAAGGTGCAATTTATCCCTCAGATACCTCATACGCTTTCGGGAGTCGACGCGCCGCCAAAAGTTGGTCTAGCAGTAACTACAGAAGATGAACTGGCGCTTGCACCTGCAAAATACAGCCTGTGTAGGAGTGAGGAACAAAGCTCAATAAGATTCTACTCTACGTCACACTGAAAGGAAAAGGAACAACAACGGTGTCATTCTTCTGTCTAAATCTAAGGTATGCCAAGGGGCCCCATAACCCCATCGATTTCCCTAAGGGCTCATGTGAGGACCCGTACCTCCAACATGGTCCAACCATGTTGGGTCGAGGGTCTGGTTTTGTGGTTTGGCTCGGTTGGCCTTGCATTGCGATCGGTTGATTGCATTACTGTTTTTGGACCCCAAAGGCAATTTGGTAAATTGCGCCTTAGAGGTTGGTTTCACACCCGCGTAGTACACACACAACCTTGATTGATGTACGTGATTGAATAGATCCAGTAGGAGCGTTTTGTGATCGTCAGATCCGGACAAGATTGCGGCGAGATCGCAATTTGGAGTCAAATCGGATTCAGTCCAATCAGTTGGCTCGTCTGAACCAGCTAAGCCACTTAAATGGCTTAACCCTCTTCTCTCTCTTTCTTTTCTTTTTTTTCTTTTCTTTTCCTCTTCCTTCCCTGCTTTCCCCGTGCCCGATCCCCTTTCCCTTTCCCCCCCGCCGACTTCTTCTTTCTCCGGGCACCTTCCCCGGTGACCTGGAAGCGGCGGCGAGGGCCTCCTCCCCCCTTCTCCTTCCTTCCCTTTCTCTCTCCCACGGCAGCCTCTCTTCCTTCCCCGGTGATGGTTGCGGTTGTGGGAGGACTCCGGCCAGCTGGAGATGGCGACGACGACAGAGGACGACGGATCACGGCGGATTAGCAAGGATTGAAGACTGGATTTGCGTTTTATGGTAGGGTTTAGCCTAAACCTAGGTTTTAAGTGTTCTTGAGTTAATTAATTGCTAATCTCTTGTTTTCTTCTCTGCTAGATGGTGCTTCTATGGTAGTTTAAATTACTATCTTGAGTTTGGAACGAATTGATTTAAATTTTAATCAGATTTTAGCATGTTTTCCTGGATTTCTTTGAGTGCTCTGTTCTTCGATAAACAGTCGGTTTCCAGCTTGATTTCTGGGCTATGTGAGCATGATCTCGGGAAACTTTCTAGACGAAAGTTGTAGATCATCGAGTCCTCTTTCGATTGCCACTGATTTCATGATTTTTGGATCTACAAACGAATTTTGGTGAATTGTCTACGGAACAGCTGAGAAACGACATTGTTGTTGTTTTCCTCTGTCACACCCCGACCCAGAAAACCCATCCAGGACGGGGCGTGAGGGTTCCTATCACTATTCATCTCCAGGTGGCGCGATATAAAGGCGGAAAAGACGGATAAATTTAAACAATTATATTCCAGAGGTGAAACAGTAATTCAATTCATAAATACATCAAGTTGTACAGTTTAAACATCTGAATACAATTCTTTATCAAACTCCTCAAAGGGGAAGAATATTATACAATTAATCTCAAGAGTACTCGAAAGATGTTTACAAGTTACAAAACTGCCAAAGTACAACAATCTTCCTGTAGCAACCTCAAACACCTCTGGACGTAGTCGCGCCTCCAAAAGCTGATCCCGCCGGCTCTACTGAAGAAGAACTGGCGGCTGCACCTGCAAACTCAGCCCGGGTAGGAGTGAGCGATAAGCTCAGTAGGGTTCTACTCTACGACACACAGAAGGGAGGAAAACAACAGCAGTGTCGTTTCTCCGCCTAAGTCTAAAGGATGCCACGGGTCCCATAACCCTATCGATGTCCCAAGGACTATTGTCATGAAACCTCTCTCCTGAACATGTTACCAGGAGGCCAAGGAACAGTAACATGCAGGATCACCCTTACCCAAGCAGGAATACCATGTCTTGGGGAACCACGTCGGGAGCGCATCGACAACCATCCTCAGGACTTGGCCTTGGAGAACCGACACAAGCTCTAAACCTCAAGCACTGATCAGAGTCAACTATCGCAAATCCTCAATAACCAGAGATTTCAATCATACAATCACACCCTAATCCTGACTACCCAGCCACGGTTCTAAGGCTAGATCCGAGCTACCCGAGAGCCTCGGATCGGCGACCCAAACCATCGCCCGCCTAACCTTAGATGCCTCTAATGCAATCAAGATGCATGCAATGCTCAGGCACAGATAAAGAGATATAAGCATGCAACAAGATGTCATCAATTATACAGGGCTAGGCATAGCTTATAGGTAGCCAAAAGGGTAAGCATAGCAAGGGTCTCAAATACAGATAAACTATGCTAACCAACAAAGATCTGAGCAAAGCATTAAACACAGATATACAATAGTCTTCAGTGCTCTCTTGCAACTGACAGACTAAGGTTCCACAGTTACCCCACCAGTAACTGGCCAACATTTATACAATAGCCCTCGACACACGTCGGCATCAGGCTAAGGTTTCGCAATTCCACATTAGCTAGCACTCATAGCTAACTAATGGTTAAGCAACCCAATATAGCATTTAACTACTTATCAAACCAAGTATTAAATGCAAATCTATCCATAAATCCATAAAAAGGGCAACGTCCAATTCAATCTCCAATCTCAATAGAAATCCCTTGAAAACTTCATGAAAACAACATGCAAACCTCCCAACATATTTAAGTATCAATCACTAATGAAAGCCATTCAAGAAAAGCCAGAAAACACTGCTCAAGGGCCCACGGTCGATGCGACAGTCGACCGTGAGGCCACGGTCGATCCGACGGTCGACCGTGGGGGTCAATCGAAGGAAAAGCATGAGGGCCACGGTCGATCGGTGCATCGACCGTGGGAGACCCAAAATGGGACAAAGCCTCACGGACGATGCGACGGTCGATCCGACGGTCGACCGTGAGGCGGGATGGAAAAGGAGAAGGAACCACGGTCGATCGGGGCATCGACCGTGGGAGGCCCAAAATCACAACAGAGCCTGACGGTCGATCCGACGGTCGATCGTGAGGCCGCGGTCGATGCCACGGTCGATCCGACGATCGACCGTCAGGCCTGAAAGATGTATATTAACGCTTGACGGTCGATCCACCGATCGACCGTCAGCCCCACGGCATAGTTCCTCAGAACAGTGTCGGAAATCCAATTTGTTGGATTTGAATAATCAAATCAAGTTGGAAGTTGATGAAACTTTGTAAGCATGCATAAAAGATGATGGGGAAGTCAATGGTATGATCAAAACACGATTTTGACAGTTAAATCTCCAATTTAGGTTAAAACGGTCGAAAATCAACAAACGACGATAATACGGAAACAAACCGTTAAAATACATAAATCGCAAGGTAGGAATACTCAAAGCAAGCTATAACACACATGCTACAAGCTACACAACATTCTAATAAGTACTCCTACAGTGAAATCACAATAAACCTATCCTAGGAGAACCCGATCGCAAGATCGAGATAGAAACACCTATTTGAACCAACAGGGCTGCTCCTCCACGCGTCCAACCAGTCAACCCGCCAAGATCCGCTGCTCGAAGCCCACGGTCCAAAACCCTAGCACAGTTGGAGAGAGAGAGGACGAGAGAACGAGAGGAGGAGAAGGAAAGCCAGGGAAAGAGAGAAAAGAAGGGTTAAATAGAAAGCTGGAAACGATCACAGCCGTCCGATTCGATCTCTTCCGATCGGACGCGCCCTTAAGATTCTAATCAAACACATACATCAATCAAAGGCCATGTGTGCAACGCGGGTGTGAAACTGACCACCAGGGAGCATATTTACCAAAATGCCACTGGGGTCAAAAACAGCAATGCGATCAACCGATCGCATCCCAAGGCCAACCGAGCCAAACCACAAACCCAGACCCTCGACCTAACGCGGTCGGACCGGGTTGGAGGTACGGTCCTCACATCCTCCCTTTCAGTGTGACGTAGATTAGAACCCTACTGAGCTTTGTTGCTCACTCCTACCCGGGCTACATCGATAATGTAGGTCGATGCAGTTCTTTCCTTTCAGGTGATCTTCTAGGCGTTGGCGCACCATTCTCGAGGTGATCGCGGACTTGGAGTTTCGAGGAGTACTTGACGATCCTGGAGTTTTCCCTTTTTTTAATAGTTGTACATTTGTAGTTATATTAAATGTATAATTTCCCTCTTCAATGATTTGATTGTTTGTATTAAATTATGTGTTGAGGGTCGATGAAAGTATTGTATCAGAACCTGTACTAAATAGTGAAATTTGTGATAGCAAATTCATACTCATGTTGAATTTAAAACTGTTAGATTTATCGTCTTAATTTATCATGAAAATTATAAATTGTACAGGGTTCAAATTGAGAAATACAGGGGAAACTCTTGACGTTTGATTTCAGAAATAGGTTTATTCGGTTCACGCCCCGATCCGGATGGGTTTTCTGGGTCGGGGCGTGACAGCCCCTCATCATGTGCCTCACTCCCTTCTATGTTATTAGGAGGCTTACCGAAACAGTCACATGCGGGATCACCCTTATCCTCGGCAGGACTAGCACACAACTGCAAAGGGGACACAAGCCGGAGACATTGACAACCATCCTTAGCACTTGGCCTGGGAGAGCCGACACAAGCACTATACCTCAACCAATACCATGTGCAACCAACTAGATAATAACCTTGATTACATAATATTAACACAACAATTCACGCCCTAAACCTTGCTACCCATCCACGAACTTAGAGTTAGATCCGAGCTGCTCGAGCCCTCGGATCGGCAATCAATCCATCGCCCACACCTAACTTAGAATGTCTCTAATACATACAGTGTATGCATTTATTCAAATATCTAGCCTAGGTGTCACTATATGTCACATCAACATTAGAAATTCAACAGTTAAGCTACAATGGAACCAAAACATGGTTCGCAATAATTTTGGCATTACAACGCCGGTATACAATAACCCTCGGTGAAACACAGGCATACAACGATTTAAGGTTCCAAAATTAACAATACAATGATTTAAACACTCATCTCGGTTAATCATGCAACATTCACACCATACCACAGTTGTATAATAAGGCCCTCGCGCACGCCATCTATCAGAATGGCCATTAATCAAAACAGTAGGGCACACCTTCGCCCCATTTATCTACACATTCCCGGGAGTCATCACTCTCCCAGTTAACCATAAAGCGGTAAAGGGCACACCATCGGCCCATTTACACTACACAATTCCCAAGGGTCTGACTCCCTCGGTTCACCACAAAGCGATAAACGATTATGTACCAGTGGTTAGGAAAGTTGTTAAAGCAATCACAAACTATATATTGCATACTTGACATAAAACTACGTGAAATCATTAAATTTCGGTAAATCAACCCAAAATATGAATCATGACATAATTCAAAGATAAATCCGTCAAAATTCCAAATAAAATATCATACTAGTCATTACTCGTCATTGAAAAAGACATAAGAAATCCGGTTGAAAAGAAATCAAAATTTTTGACATCGGAATCAATTTTAATTAACTACTTATAAGATATCGATCTTCATGCTTCATGAAAATCAATCTTCCCTTATACATGTCCTCTATCAGGACAAGAGATCGATGTTCATGTCCCATGAAGATCAATCTTCCCCATACATGTCCTCTGCCCGGACAAGAGATCGATCTTCAAGTCTCATGAAGATCGATCTTTCTGTGTGACAGAAAACACGCTTCACTATCAACTAAAAGATCGATCTTCTATCCCAAGAAGATTGATCCTTCGGATATCGGCAGCATATATGAATAGTGTTGAAAATCCAATTTCTTGGATTTGATATACCAAAACTTGTCATAAATTAATGAAACTTTAGAGGGAGGTACAATTGAAGGTAGGGAAACTAACGATACCAAGAAATCAAACTTCTAACCGGTAACTTTTACATTTAGGCCAAATTAGCCAAAAAATGAGAAAACCGACGAAAATACAAGATTCGTCCGAAGAAATACGAAACTAGTTCGGTGGCAATCTTATAAACATGTCATTACACTAGAATACAAGGTTTGAAAACATTCCAACAAACGAAACCACTCCAAATCAATAATATTCAATCCTAGGTTTACCAATTCACTGGAATTGAGTAGAAACACCTACATGTACTAGCTGGGTAGATGATCTACCAACCCCCCAGCTTTGATTGCTCCAGATCCGCCTCGAAATTCCACATCCCTCACTCCAATCCGGCAGCCAAAGGGGAGAGAGAAAAAGGGAAAAGAAGGGAGAAAACTAGGCTTTATATAGAGATCTGAACTGATCTCGACCGTTCGATTCGATCTTTCCTGATCAAGTCCCGATCTTCCGATCAGAAGCACCGCTAAGGTTCTAATCAATCATATATATCAATCCAATACAGTGTATGCATTACACGGGTGTGGAATCGACCGCCAGGGCGTAAACTTTACGAAATTGCCTTTGGGGTCCAAAACGACAATGTGATCACCCGATTGCACCCGACGCGGAACCAGACCAACAGGAAACGGCCCTCAACCCATGCGGTCAAGCAAGGTCAGAGGAACGGGTCCTCACAATGACAAAGGTCCAAAACTCCTTTAAACTTAGTTCGAACGGATGTGTGAATCTGCTTGGAAGTCACGGGATGATTGGATTTAAGATGATCTAGATGAATAATTAGATAAGATTGAAGATAACAAGTTATTTAACCAAACTTATCTAAGAAAGCAGATAAATACAGAAAGCGAGTAAATGTACACTATGAAAGCCAGTAAATCTAGATTAACAGAAAGTAAATAACCCTATCTAAGAAAACCGGATAAATCTAAACTAGAGAAAGTAAGTAAATCTAAGTTAACAGAAAGCAAGTAAACCTAGATTAAGGACATAAAAACGGAGCCAATGATAAACATTGCATTAATTAAAAAGAACTTATAGGAAAACAATGCGTACTAAACGAAAACATAATATACAAAGAAGTCCATGCGCATAGGCTGGATCAGGGTTGTGAGAGAGATTTACATCGTCTTTCTAGACATTTATATCTACAACAGATAACTACTTGGAATTGCCTTATAACCGTTTAGGAACTGCTTTACTACTATTTCTCTAACTACTGCACAGATTTACTGCACGATTAATCTGTGTGACTCATCAGGCTCCATGTGTTTTGTTAGTTTTCAAGTTTTGACTTCTCTTTTCACTCCTATGATGACGTTAGCACTTAGAAGAGATATGATACTCTTTTGATCGATCAACATTATCTATCGATCATTAACTTAGGTCAATCAATCATTTGACTAATTTATATTACTTGATCGATCAACATCATATATTTGATCGTCAACATTTACAACACATATATGACATTGGTCTACTCTTCCGTCATTGTTTATGGCAACACTTATAGATATAACCCTTGAAAGATTTAAAGCTGGCAATAGCTTATCTTGATGGACAAAAATAATTATGATCGCTTTCAAGGTAAATATTTGGTGGGTTCTCAGCTTTTTCATTAGCATAATATTTACACCCGGACAGTTGAATCAGTTGGCAGACAGGTTTGCAGATAAACCGATCGTGAAAAATAAATAAAACCCAATCAAATCCATCAATGGTGTACTAAATGTATAAAAAAATGACCATTGAGTACAATATCAACAACAAGAAAATTAAAATATTATGTCAAGATAATATAAATTTAGTACAATGTTCTGTAACTACCTTTGAACACAAGGATAAATACAAGCCCGTACACATGCATGCTAGCTCCTTATTTTTCTCCTAAAACACTGTAGCAAAAAGGACCATAAAAAAAGGGAAAAAAAGATAACTCATATGGCTCACTGCGCCCCAATTCTTATCCAGGCCTCGGCGCTGTCTCACGTCGACTGGTCAAGACCATGGGGAGCCACGCCACCGAGACCGGCGGAGGACCGATCGACGCGAGTGCGGCTGGCCGCCTCGACGATGCCGCAGGCCACTTGCCGGAGATAAAGAGGCCGGGTACGGACGCATATATATATATATATAAAATAGGGGCCTTTGGGAGGAGGGATCCCTCGTGGGCTGGAAATAAAGGGCAAAAGCCAAGGCTCGCACAATACAACTAAAGAATGGGTGGTGGGAGGTGCCTTGGATGTTTGGTTGAGAGCTTGACACTTGTCGAGCAGCCTCCGGGCTTGATGCCGGCACTTGTTGCCATCCCAGAGGGCTTGCAATCATCTTCTCTTTCCTGTCTTACCTATAGTATTTTTCTTGCTCCCCATGTTGCCCAGACATACTAGCAACATAGGTTGGATTCGCTATTAGATGCCTTGAGGATTTTTGTGGGTTATATTAAGGAGAAATTAGCTTTTAATACCCTCTAATTTTAAGGTTTTATAATCTGCTATCCTCTAATTATAAAATATAATTTTAGTACCCTCATATTTCAATATAGATCAATTTGGTACCCTCTCATCAGACGACGTTAGTCTCCGTTCACAGAAAACTGCTCACGTGTACTGTGTTTACACGTGACGCCATGTGATGAGGAGAGAGAGAGAACTAGAGAGAGAAAAAGAGCGAGAAGATGTCGGGCACCATCTCCAGTGAACTCAACCATCTCCAATCATCCTCTACCACCAAACCCAGTCACCTCCGCCCATCTCCCTTAGGTAGTCACCCCTGTCACCACTTCACCCTCGTCGTCTCCCTCCGAACCCAGTCTTCCCCAGCAACGAACCCAACTCGCGGGATGGATGCTCAGAGATCGATGATGTTGGCGGCGTGGGTTGAGCTCAACAACGGGGACGTGGGTGGACAACTCCTCTCCTACCGAGGTAAAGGAAGAGAGAGTGAGAGAGGGGGATGGGAGTACGAAGGGGGGTTGGGGCGATCGACGGCGGGGATACCTACCTGGCTGTCCGGGAGAGGATGCAACAAACAGAGCGCCGGCGGCGATGGCAGCCAGATGGAGAGAGGGGAGCTCCACGGGGTTTGTATGCTCGGAGATCGATGATGTTGGCGGCATGGGTCGAGCTCGACGACGACTGTGTGGGTGGACAACTCCTCTCCTAGCGAGGTAAGAGAGAGTGAGAGGGGGATGGGAGATGGCCGACGACGGGTAGGGTGTGGGCGATGGCGTGGGGGGAGGTCGACAGCGTGGGAGATGGCAGACGGTGGGTAGGGTGTGGCCGATGGCGTGGGGCGAGGTCGACAGTGTGGGAGATGGCCGACGGCGAGATGGGCGACGGTAGGTTGGGTGTGGGTGATGGCGTGGGGTGAGCTCCTCTCCCAAAGAGGTAAGGGAAGAGAGTGAGAGAGGGGAGCTCCACGGGGTTTGTATGCTCGGAGATCGATGATGTTGGCGGTGTGGGTCGAGCTCAACGACGGCAGCGTGGGTGGACATCTCCTCTCCTAGCGAGGTAAGAGAGAGTGAGAGGGGGATGGGAGATGGCTGACGGCGGGTAGGGTGTGGTTGATGCTGTGGGGCGAGGTCGACAGCGTGGGAGATGGCCGACGACGGGTAGGGCATGGGCGATGGTGTGGGGCGAGGTCGACAGCGTGGGAGATGGGCGACAACGTGGGCGATAGTGTAGGAGATGGCTGACGATGGGTTGGGCGTGGCCAATGGCGTGGGGCGAGCTCCTCTCCCGGAAAGGTAAGGGAAGAGAGTGAGAGAGGGGCATGGGTGTAAGGGGTTCGCCAGAGATGGGCGTCAATGGCGAGCTGGTTGGATGGCCAAAGGTGACGGGGTTCGCCGGAGATGGTGGCCACCATCTTCTCTATCTTTCTCTCTCTCTCTAGTCCTCTCTTTCTCTCACCATCTCCTCATCATATGCCGCCACGTGTAAATACCGTACACGTGAGCGGTTTTCTATAAACGGAGACTAACACCGTCTGAGATTTGTGCCGGTTTTCAAACCACATGGTACTAAAGTTACATTTTCTAATTAGAGGGTACCAGATTGTAAAAGTTTGAAAATATAGGATATCAAAAGCTAATTTCCCATTATATTAACGATTAATAATCTTATTTCCACATGATCATATATATATACTAGTGTTGTCCCCTACCACTTGGTAGGGTAACTACCAACCCCACTCCAATAACCACCCAATAACTCCCTCCCACTAAACCCCCTCAATCTAAAATTATCATGTCACATAGGAGCCATATAGGCTCCACTTAAGACATTCTCCCGTCACGTAGGACAACAAAAGTTTCACTTATAATCATACTGTCATATAAAGATGATATATAAACTCATTGTGACCCATGGGCTCGACTCGCGTCTCACCGTTGTTGCTTGAGGACTCATTTTCATTCCAACTCACAAATGACGGGGTGCGTTACCTAGACTATATTAATGTAATTTTTTTTTTTTTGTACTAGATGAGCCGCAGGCAACATTCAGCAACCAAAGAACACTAATAACTAACTACACTACAGAAAAGTAAAGATATCCGCATGCGGTGGGAGACCTGATTCCTTAACTAAGTGATAGGGGATGGTAAGTCTCCTATCTAATCTATAGGCTTGAGTTCTTATATTGATGAAAACAATGGATGATGTATCTGCAACCTGTGAGAATTTTGTTTTGTCACATGCATAATCACATTCAATCAGTCTTTGATGGAACATATATGACTGATCTCGAACGTAAAATAATTAATGTACTTTTAACAGTTTCCATGTTACATGGCATTTGTCCCCTGCGGGTAAAAGGATTAACTAATCAAAAAAAAAAATGATCTGTGCACATAGACAGTGCCATGCCGAATCAGTAATATGAATCGTTAGTGTACTACCGATTCATTAATGTAGTCCATCGCTATTCGTTCATGTAGTCCATCGGTAGTGATCTAGCGAAGGACTACATTAATGAATTGTTAGTACACTACCGACTAATTTGTATCGGTAATGAGGTACCGATTCATTGATAGAGTCCATCGGTATCTCACTACCAATGGACTAGATGAATAATTCAATCGATAATCTATTACCGATTCATTGATTTAGTCCATCGGTAGTGTTCTACCTATGGACTACATGAAAGAATCGGTAGTCGAAAGAATCGGTAATCCACTACCGATTCGGGCATGTGTAATGCACATATGACGACAGCATGTACACCAATCAGCACACAATCAAAAAAAATAATATATATATTGATGTATATTTTGTCACACTGAAATGCCATGTGTTTGTGTTGAATGGAGAGTTAAAATTAAGAGAAATTAACTTTCAAGTAAGTGGTTGGAAAAGACCAAACTTTCAAGTAATTGTTGTTATTCATCACTCTCATGTTCTCATTTATTACTAGAACTCAACTTTGTTTTTCATGGAAAATAGACACTCTAAACTTCTTTTCTAGTTTAACAAGTACAAACTTCAGAATGTTAGGTCCCAGCAATAGGCCTTACCAAGCAGGCTTAGCGTAGAAGCCTTAATGGGCCGGCCCAGGTGGCCTAATCGCATATGTTTAGGTGCAATAAAGAACAAAACCCACCATTGAAGAAGGGTTTAGCGTTCGGACGACAGGAGAGACGGAGGTAAGCGATCCTACTCTTTTTTCATCTTTATCTTGACAATCACATCTCAATCCTTGGATAGGTTGATCACTTCCTCATAGTTTGCTAACACGCACCGATTGATTGGAAAATGCGATATTAGATATGGGTTTCTGTTGAGGATTTTATTGTGCATAAGATGTGCGGGTTAAAGTTTGAAATTTGTACATGAGAAGAATGTTATTGGTGTTTTCAATCGTCGGGATGAAACATGGAGTAATTTAGGTGGGACCTTTACCTTTGGATTCTGCTCTTGATGTGATTCCTATGCACACATAAGAGCATCTAGATAGGATTTCCCCAATGCAGCAGCTGCATCAGAACCAATCAAGTATGAGATTTAGTTAAGATTATATTGTTTTTTTGATTAGTTGAGCCAAATGGTTGACACCTACAATTTACACCACTACCAACTACAACAAGTTACAACCAACAAACCTGACCTATAAGACCCCAGCCAACCTGGCCGGACCCTCATCCTTAACCCAGTCAAAGGTGGTGTCATGGAGACGACACCACTGAGCCACAGCATCGGCCTGAGCAACACAACTCCGCGGGACATGCAGAAACAATACAAACTCAAACCGAAGAACCAGCGACCAAA
>OY986973.1:7638600-7818600 GCA_963920575.1 Narthecium ossifragum
GGGGAGAACATTGTCCTTTGTTTTTTCTAACGAAATAATGAAGGAGGAAGCATCTGGCAGTTTCTCTTTTGATAAAACGTTCATCAAAAAGATTAGGTGAAAACTAAACTGAACTTCTGACTACATTCTAGGCATTCTTACACTTGATGACCAGAAACTTCTCTTGCATGAAGACTGGGGAAAGCAAAAAGGAGATCTCCTTGACTCTATGAATTAACTTATTTTTCTGGGATACTGGAATGCGTAGTTATGTGATTTTCACCAAGTATATGGAATTGAAGTGTTAAAAGGCATAGGTCAGGATAAATAGTGATTGGTTTTCTGCTTTGTGATTCTGTTCTATCCAACTTCTTTCAATCAAATAACATTTTCACTTTGATGCATTTCATATCTATACCACTGAATTGCCAAATGACTAGTATGATATTTAAGCTTATCAGGCTCTGTAATGACATTTTAGTTTGGCCATCTTAAGCTTATGCTTATACGTTGTTAGTGAATATTCATTATACAGACACTAACATACATTATCTGTATTCTCTTTTATTTTAAAAAAGTTTGGTGTGGTTGTCTGCTCATCTTCTAACACTTGATCACTTGAAATTGTATTAATCGATTAGTTTTAACCATGTTCACTTTCATTCTCCAGGAATATTTGTGTGCCCAATAAGGCAGATACTTTTATGAGACATGATTATGAGAATTGTATTGGCATTGTTTCTTGACCCATACAGTGGGCCGTTCACTGCCACGGAGCAGCAGCAGCTTGGGAGCAATGACAAAAGCTCATGAGATCGTGGCAAAGCCAAGCTATAGCTTTGGTTTCTCACAGGTATGTTTCTGATTCCTTTGCATCTTCTGTTCAAATTTAATACTTTGTGTTGTACATTAGAAAGTAGGATACGGATTTCGGTCACACATTCTTTGAAGCTAATAGGAGTTTTAAAGGGCAAGCTGCTCACGCATTTCTTCCTCTATAAAGTGCGAATTTGGTTTTTTGTTATTTCCAGGTGGCACATCTTTGATACTCTGACACATGGAGAATGAACTACGTTAAAATAATTTTCTATACGTGATCAATTAAACTATTATAAGTAGATTCAATAACTGCTCTTGTAAAACAGAATGTGGTATCATTGGTTTCTGATCTGTTGATTGGTTACTTCATCTTGTTGATTGGTTGTGAACTTCACAACTTGTCTTGCATGGTGTTTTAGAATTTTCCTTCGAATTTCTGGTTTGTTATTGACATTCTTACAAGTCAAGCAGTTTGACATGATAGAATTCCCCTTCTCAGTATATTGGCCGTCAAGGTCCTTTTAGACTTTATTTTTTGGGATCTAGCCATCGAACCCATGCTGATTTAAAGGCGTAAAAGTGCTATTGTCAGGTTTTGATAGCTAAAATTCAGCTTTACATAAATGCTGCAGCGAAGGACATTCATACAAATGAGGACCAATCTCAAGGTGGTGGACAACTCTGGAGCAAAGCGGGTTATGTGCATACAAGCCTTGAAAGGGAAGAAGGGAGCAAGACTGGGTGACACTATAATTGCGTCTGTTAAGGAAGCACAACCGCGTGGTAAGGTAAAGAAAGGAGAAGTGGTGTATGGCGTGGTCGTGCGTGCTGCGATGCAACGGGGACGTTGTGATGGGAGTGAGATCAAGTTTGATGATAATGCTGTCGTCCTGGTTAACAAGCAAGGAGAGCCTATTGGGACCCGTGTTTTTGGGCCAGTGCCCCACGAACTCAGGAAGAAGAAACATGTAAAGATATTAACATTAGCTGAGCACATTGCTTGAGGAAGGACAGTTTCTAGGCTGTTGTTCATCATGAGTAGGGTTGTCGTATTTTGGAGCTTTTTGCAAGAAGCTTATCGTTCCTGTGGAGGAAACTATATTTGTGGATATAGCACTAATGATATGCCTCAGTTGTATTGCATGATTAAATACATTTTTTCTTTTTCTTATTGATAAAAAGTGGACCCTTATATTATTACAAAGACAATATTTAGCATTTGAGAACCCTGGGAGCATGATATGCCATTTTTATACCAAATTGCCATTTTATGCCAGGAATCTGGACTTGAAACATAATTTCTTTTAAAGCTAATGTCAACACATCATCTACCTATCGATCTCAGCATAAAGTTGAATTTCTGAAAACTTTGTACCAACAAAACTCCAAATCGATGTCTCCACTTGAATCAAATTCTTACAAAGGTCACAGAAAAACTCAACAAAGTCTTCTACACACATCTATCAGGTTGTTGCATTTGGGCAAACAATTTTTTGCATGAGATGCAGTTCCTGATGTTGTCTAAAATAGCTGTGCTAATTACTCAGGTACAGTTTTTACGTAGTCTTGGGACAACTATTTCCAAACAGAAAAAAACATTTACATGCTCCTTAGTCATGCATTTGAACTCTTTTTTGATTTAGCTGGCTCTTTGATCCAGAACCTGAGATGCAATGCTCGTTGCTCTAGCATCTTCTCCACCTCCTCAATTGGCAGTCCCTTCGTTTCAGGCACGCAAATCAGCACAAAAAACAGTGCGGCAACAGATATCAATCCGAAGATCAAGAATGTCCAGGAAGTGCCAATTCCCTGTGTCAGAGAAAGGAAGGATTGTGCCACAATCAAGTTCGATATCCAGTTCGCAGTTGCTGCAATACCTCCACACACTCCTCTGACTCTCAAAGGATAGATCTCAGAGTTCACGATCCACGGAACAGTCCCCATTCCAGGAGAGAAGAATATGATGTAAAGGGCCAGTCCAACCAATGCCAGCCAACCGTATCGGCTTGGACATCCTCTGGTGTACCATAACCTGCTTTCGCTATGGCACATATCCTTCACTGTGCCATTAGAAATCAAACATGCCCCTGGAAAGAGCTGCAACAACATATACTTGTCATTCACTCATTGCAGTTACAGATCAAGCATAAGTACCTGAGCTAGGCATGATGAGTTTACCTTGTCGGTTCCTGAAGCACAGAATCCACAGTCTGGCGAGGATGCTTTCAAGCATTTCATACAGTCCCAGGTAGCAGAAGTGGATTTGTAATCAGGGCAAGCATAAGCCGCAAAATAGTATGTTTCCTTCCTGCTTACACTGGGAGAGTGCGACAATGTCTCATGGAAGACTGCCGAAAGAACTCCAAGGGAGAGAATAACTCCGACTAAACTGATGACAAGAAGCTTTTTCCTCCCTGTTTGATCGATGAAATAGATGCTGACTATCGATCCCAGAGCATTGAGACCAGATGTCACGAGCGAGAGGGCAAGCGCTGTCTGGTTTGATGCGAAGCCAGCTAACTGAACAATAGTAGGACTGTAATACATGACAGTGTTTATGCCCACAAATTGCTGGAAGACCTGAAGGCCAACTCCGGCGATGAGTCCTCGCCTAACAGTCTTGGTTTTTAGCAGCCTCATGAAGTTTATTTTCTCTGAGGATCCTTCTTCCATGATCTCGGCTTCGACTGACTCCTTGAGTGTTTGGATCTCCCCCTCAACCTCGTGAGCTGGGTATATTTTCCTGAGTATGGCTTCAGCTTCTTCCTCTCTTTTCTGGAAATCATAATAGACAAGAAACAATTTGTCTCAGTTGATTCTTTATTGTCACAACCATGCAAAATGTGCAACTGTTTCTTCATGTTTCAATAGACATAACCTTTCTATAAAGCCAACGAGGTGATTCTGGTAGAATCAGCATCAGCACAAACTGCACTAGGGCTGGAACTCCTGCAATTCCAAGCATCCACCTCCATGTTCCAGGCGCCTGAAAACAAGAAACCCTGAAATCTTAATTCATATCATGTACTTGTTGCATCTTAAAAATATAGCATCTCTCAGTTGCTTACATTTGTGAATGCTAGGTTGATGAGGTAGGATAAGAACTGGCCTCCTGTTATGAGGAAACCATTGGTGCTCACTAGCGCACCTCGGATTCTGGCAGGGGAAGCTTCTGAGATGTAGAGTGGGGATGTCATTGATGCCATCCCAACGCCAAGGCCAACGAAGACACGGCCAACAATTAGGATGGAAGGGTTCGGTGCTGATGCCATGATGACAGCACCTACAAAGAAGAGGAAGTCAGCTACTAGGATGGAGAACCTTCGTCCAAGGCGATCATTCGACCATCCTCCAATGGCAGCTCCTATGATTGCTCCTGCTACTGCCGTGCTCACGATGCATTCCTACATGTCAGAAGAATAAATCCCTTTAGATCACAAAATCAGAGTGGAAGTTCACTTATGCTGATTGGTAACAATGAATTTGAGGTACAGTTTTAGGTGCGAAAGCTGGATAAAAGCCAAAAGAGATTCGTGAGGTAAGAGATTAATATGGAAAATACGCAGCAAACCACCTGTAGCCATGTCTGCTTATCAACTGAAGGAAAATCATCACGAATGTAAAGCAAAGCTCCGGAAATCACTCCTGAAAACCGAGGATTGCCACTTAGAGTGTATGGATCAAATATAAAAGCTGATAGAAGTAGCTAATGATTGAAAGCTTTCATAAAAGTATTGGATTTTGATTTTTGGTATTAAAACACTCAAATATTTTTGCTGTTCAGGTTGGACCTAATATTCGATTTCTATAGTATGGCTGAATCAGATTGAGTTGGTTAGGCCCATATTCTGTCCAAAGATGGCCTGATTCAGACTGTTTATATTCATCCTGAAGCTTGATTGGAGAATAGCTTGATCAAGCTATTCTGACTAGCTGGGTGTCCACTGGACACTGCTGTCAGATTCTTTTGAGTAGTATCCGGAGCCTATCATGACAAATATGTGGTTGTCCATATGAATCACATGTTAAAAGGTCCCTAATCTTATCCGATCCTGAGTTCTTCAAGCCTATGTAGGTATGTAACCAGAACCATCTAGGATTAGCTAACAAGCTAAAAGAAAGCTATACATACATACACACACACACACAAAGAGAGAGATAAATATACACAAACACACACACTTGTTTAATAAATTTCCTCAGACTAATAGATTAAAAAAAAAAAGCAGAAGTACAAGTGGCAAACGGAAGAAATTTAAGCATAAACAACAATTAACCCTCTTTTTTTGAATATGAAATCCTATGACCAGAAAAGAAGACAAACCAGAATGACTGGGAAACAAAATGAACTAGATATCATGAATACATTCTCCTGTGTTGCATGTGTGACAAATTAAAAGAGTGACAACTTTTAGAGATTTTATGATGAAAAAAAGATGAAAAGAAACAAAAGAATTGCATAGGGAGCATCGATGAGCTGGGGGTAATTTACACAGAAATTTACCTGTATCATAACCAAAGAGCAGGCCACCTATCCCTGCTGAGAAAGCAAGCTGAAGAACGTAAGGATTTCTCCAGACTAGAGAGAAACACTCCTTGAAAGTCGAAGAATCCACTTCATGGAACCCTCCTTCCATGGCCTCTCTTAGTCCTTGCTAGCCAAAATATCCAGCAGTATCAGAGCACAGATGTATAGATAATTTCTTCAAAACAGCTCCACGCTGCTCATATTGGCAAGGAAAGAGAGAAGTTATCCTAATGGAATTAGAGGAGATCGCTACAGTGTGTGTGTGTGTGTGTGTTGAGAGAGAGAGAGAGAGAGAGAGAGAGAGAGAGAGAGAGAATAAGACAAGAGGTGTTGGTGTAAGGAGGGGAGGGGTCTTTTTTAAGCACACAGACGAGATGACTCCAAGGAAGGATTTTGTCCAGTTCCTGACTCCTGTTTTAAGGGTGAGGTGTCATTTATAAAATTATAAAGCAGATAAGCGTGAAGAAATCACCTTGAGAAGCGCCAAGAATGTGATGTTTGTTCCCTGTTCTCAAAAATAATTGGAAAGATATTGTTACAGGTCTATAACCTACTTCAATAATTAATGACCACAAATATCCTGGACGCTAAATTCAGATGCACATGGCTTCCCTTCATTATGAACTAGAACAAGATGCAGTGTACATACTATATTAGCTCTAGAGGACCCAACATGCTCATCTATTCCGAAAAGTCAGGTTTTTTTTTCTTTGAGCAAACTAACTAATAGACTATATTTCTGTGTTTAATACATGGGAGTGATTGAAAGAAAAGATATCAGTCATAACATCAACACATGAAATATTTCAGTAGCTTATGTTGCTTTCATCTATGAATTCCGTAGGCAAAATTGTATCAATACTCACAAGAGTCATAGAACATGATTTATCTAAGACTAAAGGTTGGAAATCTCTTAAAAATGGCTCCATAGGTTTCCATGCCACATATATTTCAGGTACTTATTTTGAGTCTGGGTCTATGGGGCTATTTATTGTTCCTTTTTCACCTCTAACGCCACAGTATATACTGCTGTTACCTTCTAGGGACTCTAGTGGATAGGCTGGCTGTGAAATGGAAACAAGAACTTTTGCAGTAAGTAACAGAGGCAATTAATGAGGTCTTCATGCTTTTGGTATGAGTTGCGACTTGCTGTTACGTGCATTAATAACCTTTGCATCAAACTCTTGACCTTTGTTCTGATGTAATGTTAAATCACCAATTGTCACATAAACTAATGGCAACGGAAAGAGTGAAGTAAATCATTTAAGTCATATTCTAAGAAGAATAAGCTGAACCATTCTATGATACATTATAGCTTCTTAGAAAGAACTTTTTGAAACAATTACAATAGAGAAAAATATAAAACATGTAAACCACGCTTGAGTATCTAAAGGCTTAGATTAAACCTCGATCAGCTGGCTTTAGATTCCCATATTGAACTGAGATCTAGGTAGATATGATTCAGCATTAGTCAATAGTCATAACAGCACTCATAAATTCTTTTGATTTCCAGATTGAACTAAGATCTGGGTAGATATGATTCTAAAGGCTTAGATTAAACCTCGATCAGTTGGCTTTAGATTCCCAAATTGAACTGAGATATAGGTAGATATGATTCTGCATTAGTCATAACAGTACTCACATATTCTTTTGATTTCCAGATTGAACTAACATCTGGGTAGATATGATTTTGCATAAGTCTTGACTGCACTAAGTACTTCTAGGACGAAGAAAGTACCTTACTTACCAAACATAGCATATCACTACTTCCAGTAATGGTTATTTATCAAAAAGTAATAGAACTTGGTCTTGAGAATGACGCATTCACAGAATCTTGAAGCCTTTCACATGCTAATAATTGATGAATGGTGGGAATATAAAGTATGAGAAAAGGTTAATATGAGTCTAATGATTAGTCCAGAAGATATGGGATCGCCACATCTTTTATATCAGGTGCAGAATTTAAGGGAAAATTATAAAAGAAGATACTGTGATTAACTAAAGTCCAAAAGGAAGACTCCCAGTTGTAGCAGAAGTCTAGGAAATCTCTAGATATAAGGACATATGTCTCCCTAAGGGAAGGGGTTAAGACTATAGTTAGGCCCTCTCTTGAAGAAGGTAAGAAAATTTTGAGACACCAAGTTGAATATTGGGTAGGAAGTATAGCACAAATAATAGATTCAACACTTAGACCTAGAGATATCACTATCTCACAAGAAACATATTAAAATGCCAAAAGGAACAACAAACAGAATTGGAGGACTGTGCATCCATGTGGCAGTTAAAGTGATTGAGTTGGAATGAGCAATGCCATAATAATTTAATCGCTACAATCAACCTTTTCCTGATAGCCATCATGTAGACTATGGAGTTGCTTTTGAGGATTTTCTGGTTCTAGCTTGCTCTGGATATAAAGTATGAATATGCTCCATTGTTTGGACTTTATAATTGTCAAAGAGACCGCTTGATTTTTCTAGCAGCATACATCATGCTTTTGAAAATTCTACTTTCCACTGTATTACGGTCAAGACATGGGGCCCCAAAAGAAACAGTTTGCCCAAGTAATTTGCAGCATGGATCAATCAATATTTTTTGATAGTGATAAAGCTTAACGCAAACACAATACACAAACCCCTATAAGTTAGCTGATTAATCCCGCCTTTGTGCTGTAAGCCGCACTCGCTTCACGCCTAAGTCGTGTTTTACCTGCCAAATAGAAAATTTTCTCATAATTGCTGATCGAGGCTCAAAGATTCGGGGTCTCGAACATGCACAACCTCCACACTGGAGGTCACCTAGTAACACCACTGAGACGAAGGAATCCTAGTTTTTACCAATAGCCTAATCTGATTCCAGTTTTTATTTTTTGTAGAGAACGAGTCTAGTTCTGTCATACTTGTCAGTTCTGTGATTATCTTTTTTAAGTTGATATGGTAGAATACTTAGTTGCAGTTGGCAAAGAACCTAAAAGGATCTAAATTAATCTGTGCTCATTTCCTGTTCTAATTCAAATCCAAGTTTCCCCTAAGGCTAGTTGTGCCTCAAAAAACCTAAATCCTACTTCAACCTAAATCCTGCTTCAACATTTGTAGAAAGTTAAGGGGTCACTTAATCCTCACATACAGAGAAACATATATGTTCCTAGCAGACAATTTTCACTGAGCTATCTCAACAATATCTTTTGATTTCTGATGATCGAGCATCATTTGGCCATCAATAGATGCATTCAGTCCCTTGGTAAATAGCAGCCATCAATATGGACCAATATAGGGAATCTCGAGCAACCAGCACACTGTCGCCAAGCAGCGTTCGTGGCCATAAATTTGTGAGCTGAAGTCTATCTTGTTGGACTATTAAGTTGTCCTTAATTATACGTCATCACGCCTTATCCTAGTAGTTGGCCAAACATAGAAAAAGAAACCAGCCATCCCCTCTGATGGGATTTGTAAATCCCCTCAGCATGTCCGAACTAGTATGTTAGACTGTTGCTACCATTTCTTCAGCATACAAAGAGTGACCTCATGATTCACTAAAACGAAGTCAATGAGCTAAAAATTGCCATATTTGTGCAAAAAGCAGCAAGATTTATACCTGCATTCAAACCTTGGTCCTTTGAGGAAGAGTAATCTTTTGGGTCACCGTCCTCCTCCTCCTCCTCCTCCTCGCATCATTCTTGGAGGAACTCGTGTGCAGCTGTTTAGGTATCACTGGAACTACAGCAAGATATTAACCAAGATAGTTCCGTACGTGTTGCAACCGAGATCCTGCGAAACACAAAAGGAAAAGCTCTTACTTCAATAATAGCAAAACCATTCCACGCTTGATCAAATCATCATGTTGCCTCCCCATTGAAAGAAGAGAACCGAGATTCATCGAAAAAAACACACCTTTAGGTTTTAGGATGTACTTAATTAATTCTCTAAATCCTAGCTCCCGCGCTCATAGAAGTATAGAACTCACTACTACCATCTTGATACATATATAATACAAGCCACTGCTAGTATTTCGTATAGCTTTAAAAAGAAGTGGTTTTAGCGTGAAGCATTTAAAAGATGAACTTTTCTTACTAATAAAATAACATCCATTAGATTTAACTCATTAACATCATTTTAATGTTTAAAAGACTCTTATATCCCTGACCCTATAACCCCCGACCATATATATGATGACGGCTTTTGCGCGATTGAAACCGCTAGGATAATATTCAAATTTTCAATTTACGTGACAAATCCGCGCTAAATCCTTCTCAAAAGTAGAATCTTCCGATGCTGGGTCATTTTTTAAGCAGATTTCGAGATTTTTAACTCCATCTTCTCTCTTTCCTACATAAAGGAAGCATCTCATCCACCGCGGAAGCAATAGTTCATCAGTCTGGAGATTTCCGCAGTTTCCCTCTCGGTTCATCAATCGAAAAATGGACAAGAAAGGGGTATATATAGACAACTCCCCCTTCTATTTTGTACCAATTTTGATGATTAAGTTGGCCTCAAAATTTCCGACCTCAAAATCAACATGAAAAGGGAAAAGAGAATCTAGGGTTTTCTATTTGGTTCTACTTTTCTCTTTTACTCTTTGTAGTATTCTCTTTTCTCTTTTACTTATATGCTCATGCATGCATGGTTGCAATCTTCTCCACTATTCTCTTTTCTCTTTTCATTAATGTACATAAATGGATTTCAGTATTCTCTTTTTACAAAGAGAATACCTAACAAAAAGTATTTAGTGTTATGTCTATTGTTTGCAGTTTTCTCTTTTCCCTTTTTGATCAATGTTCATGAATGGATGTCAGTATTCTCTTTGGAAAAAAAGAATACCTTTGAAGGAGGATTTGGTGTTCATGAAAGTTCTCTGGTATTCTCTTTTTCATTGATATACATGAGTGGATTGCAGTATTCTCTTTGTAAAAAGAGAATACTTATGAAAGAGGATTTGATGTTCATGAAAGATGTCTGATATCTTTTCTCTCCACCATACTTACACAACAACAGCAGAGCATCCCACATTTTTATTCCTGCCCACAAATACATCAAACGCAGCAAATTATAAACAATTTTGCAAAATCAAATTAAATGTGACACATGAATAATTGAAGAGAAAAGAGAAAACAAAAAACAAAAAAAAGAAAAGAGAATAGAGAATAGATAAAATAAAAGAGAGAAAACAATAACGCATATTTAGCATAGCATATATAGCAAATCATACACTATGCTCTTTTCTCTTTTACTTACATGTTCATGCATGGTTGCAATATTCTCCAGTATTCTCTTTTCCCTTTTTCATTAACATACATGAATAGTTTTTAGTATTCTCTTAATTTGTAAAAAGAGAATGCCTACCAAAAAGGATTTAGTGATATGCCTACTGTTTGCAGTTTTCTCTTTCCCCTTTTTGATTAACTCCCAACGAATTAGCAAAAAAACAAAAAAGAAGAAGGAAAAAAGCAAGGAAACAATTTATAGACATACATTACCAAAATTGCCTATGAATATGAAGGGAAAACAACCAGAAATAATCCCCTGACTAAAATTAAACCAACAAAAGAACATATATCTAAAGATTTAAAGCAAAAACTATCCGAATAAACTTCAAGACATAGAGACACATATAACCTTGAAATACCAATGAAATCAACAGAAAAAAAAGCAGAAAAGTCGATCAAAACTATCCGAGGAAACTTCACGACAGAGAAAAACGGATTAGATGAATACTAACCTTGAATACCAACGAAATCGATGGCAAAAAAAGCATAGAGGTGATGAAATGGGCGCTCTATAGATCGTCGGTTAGGGTTTTCGAGTAGAAGACGACCATGCCGTGATAACAAGAAGGAAATGGAGCTGATCATGCCGCGATCAAATCGCTCCCGTTTCGATTTGAATGGATCACGCCAAAAAATAGAAATAAAACAACCCGTAACTGACTTAAATGAATAGAGCTATATAATGCCTAAAATATACAAAATATACAGCCTAGGGGTAAAAGTGTCGTGCAATATACGTAACATCCCATAACTGTCTTAAAATGGTGTTTATACATTAAAACATCATATGGTGGTGTACCATTTAATAAATTTACTTGTTTTGATGTAAATACTAATTATCTATAAATAAATAAAAAGACTCCCGTCGCTATTTCCTAAAATGCCCGTCCATGTAATTGGGCCAGGCGTAATATGTCTAAGTTAAGCCAATTAAACTTTGGGCAGAAGCCCAATAAGCCTTTGTCCGGGTCAACTCCAAAGCACTGCATTAATAACCAAAAGTTCCCTTAAAAGTCGCACGTTTTGTAACAAAACCAACTGCTCCAATGGCCGCCTTCCAGCTCTTCCTCTCTTCTTCCTCTCAATCGCGCCCAAAACTAAGCACCAATCCAAAGAGAGCCTTCTCTCATGGCATCGCCTCCCTCCTCCCCTCCTCTACTCTCTTGAGACATTAGAAGGGAGGACGATTACCTCGCTGGGTGGGGCGGAAGGCCCAATTGGATGGCCGCGCGGGGAAATGGAGACGGAGATGCGACGCCTGGTGAGCTCCCCTCCATCTCTACGCCTCTCGATGCGCGGGGGCGTGGCGGCCTCGTCCTTCGCCTCCTCGTCTTCTGATGCCGAGGAGCCCAAGTACACCAGCCTCAAGGACATCATCCTCGCTACGTCCTCCCCCCGAGCCGGCGCCTGCGCCTGTGGCAGCAACGGCGGATCCGGAGGAGGCTCCCTGGGAGGCATACCTGGCGACTTCGAGTTCGACTCGTCGGCGATCTCCATAAGGAACCAGCTGGTGAAGCACGCCGCGTCGGCTTACCTCCAGTCGGCGGCGATCCTCGCCACGCGCAACCAGAGCTGCTTCACCCGCCTCTGGCGGCGCCTGCAGCGGCGGGCGGCGGCGCTCGGGTCTGGGTGGTGGCGAGCGTGCGTGCAGGGGCCCATCGAGGCCTGCGCCGGGATTTTGGGGAGGATCATGGCCTTGATCGCCTGACATTCGAAATAAAACAGAACATTCTACGTTAGCTTGTATTCATATATTTGTTGTTTTTTGTTGTCATTCTTTGTATTCGATCGATGTGAGCTGGCGATTTGCAGTCTAAGAGATGTTGATTAAAGTAATTTAAAATTCTGGGCTTGGTTGTTCTTTGATTCTTTGTTTCATGTACCAATTTCAAAGTTGAATGTTGTTCCAAACATGGATCTTTAATCTCATATATGCATACAATAAGAACAACTTTGTGAAAATTAGGAGATCTTCGCACTGGAAATTCTGAATCTTTTTTAAGCATTACGATAATAAAATGATCAAATGCAGGAGAGTGTGTGCTAATTTTTACATGCAAGCAATGAGATACAAGTGCCCTTTACAGACAAGTATACTAATCATAATCCCTGGTAGGGATAACTGTGAGGAAGCTCCTATGCCGAAGCTCGATATACAAATAGCAGCAATCATGGCGGTCACACGCAGAGAAATCGTCGTCATGAACAAAACCAAGATCACAACTCGTTTGATGTATAGCTAAAATCACTCTGATTCAAAACCAAGCTCTTGCACGTATCTCTGCTGCTTCACCTTTGATGTAAAGCTAAAATCACTCTGATTCAAAACCAAGATCACAACTCGTTTGGTGAAAAGCATGCATTTCAAAGTTTTGATGAAAGAGGCATGTTTTAGCTTGCATTGCCTTTTCGGATCCAAGACATGTAAACCGGATCATTGTGAGGCCTGTCGAGATATGTGGAAAACAATATGAATGTCAACCTTTTGAACATATGAATTGTAAGAGAAATTCATGATGGTAATAATCAAATAATTGTCAGAGTACATCCCTTGGGAACTTTTTAGTGGCATAATGACGAAAAGGAATCAATCAGAAGAGAAGTCATCATCACAGCACAAGATATTCAAGAAACACCATTAAGTCCAATACAGCACATAGGTTTACCTTGGATTCTTCACATGAATCAGTGCAAATATAATAGCAGTGAGAACACAGGAGATGCCAGTAGCAATATAAGCTACACCAAGGAAATTATTCTTGCCTCCCAACCAGTTTGATGTTGTAAGAACTAGCTTTTTCTTCCCCCCAAAGCTGTAGGTATTGTAGTTGTTTACTATGTGCACTGTTATGAGTTCATTAGGTTCTAAATCATCTTCAATCCTGCCATACAGCTTGCGGAACTTGGGAAGTGCAGCAGTACGCATCCAGACAATAAGATCCTCCTGCTCACTCAGCTGTTTGAGAGACCAAATCAAGATATGTTTAGTAACATCGAGAACTTATACTTTTCTAATTAGCAGAGCAATCTACTGACTGAAACATAATTCCTTTGCAAAATCCTTGAATAAATTACTTGGGGCAAATGCCACTTGGATTAATAGCAATTGTCAGAAGGTATTTTCATATTGGATTCCAATCATGGGAAAAAAAATGCTACAACATGGCATTGAAGTTCGCAGCAAAAGATGAAAAGGAATGGATATACTTTCTACCAAAGCTAAGAGCTTCTCAAGGAAAATCACAATAAGCAAATTTTCATTGTCATTTCATTTGTAAAGCCCGATACTTACAGGATTGTGCGAGTCAAGTTTTCCGCCACCAATTAAGGTACCATTTTGAAAATTGAAGGGATAAACATCTTTCCCAAACTTTTGGTCCCTGTCACTCTTCCAGGAAATGTTCTTCCTGTTGACATCTATCACCTCATTCTGACGTACAAAACTGTAGGAATCATTAAATAAACTCCACGAGATCAACCCACAGGGAACAATTGGGAGTCCATTGCTTGATTCTTCGGGTCGGCATGAACTAGTGTCCTTGTACTCTAGTCCGTAGAGGAGCTGCTTATCACTTCTACTTTTCACATACCTGAGCAGCAATATAAGGACTTTACAAACATCATCACAATGATGCATTTTAATGATGAGGATACTAGCAGGTCAAGCGGACCCTATAAAATCTTTCCGCCAAGAAGCAGATAACTTTTGCTAGACAGAACTGACATCAGTATCTTACCGCCTATGATTCTGGTAGTAGTTATCTAGCTCATAATAAACATATATTGGTGCCCTCATATGGTTTTGCACCTGTAGTAACATCAAATCAGAAGTAATCAGTAAACATCAATCACCACATGAGTGTTCTAACATGCAAGCCAGGCATGGACAGGGTAAAGTGGGAAATCACGAAAATTGCACATCCAAATATGAAAAATGATAAACTATGTGCACGCCAACTAGCTTGCAAGAAAAATAATTCATCGAATAATTTAAGAGAGATAACGTACATACATAAAATCTTTTACACTGGTATACTTCAACAAAGTTATTATTGCGTTCAAAAGCATTCAGAATTTAAGTGAATTTAACATGTGCAAGTGATGTCCCTTGCATGAAGCAGCCAAGGATTTTCACAATAATGGCAGACCAAACAGATGAATATAAGAAGATAAAACTACAAGCAGAGAATATATTGCAGTGCTAACATGAATCTTTCAGAAATACAACAACAAGCAGAGAGAAAAACCTTACCTTTATTATCTGAGTGCAATTCTTAGAGATTGAGCTGTCCTTGATATAGGCTACTTTATTGCTTCTATGTAACTTGGGTATACACTCAACATCATACCTGTGCACAAGCTCAGAAACCTAACAAACAAATACCATGAAAAAGATCAGGATATGCAGAAGTTCCATGAGAAATTCATGAGTGTTATAAAAGAGAGAAATTTACAGTTTCTGAAGCACGGAGGCAGAGAAGACCAACAGGAATGAAGACAATGCCCGTCAGCAGAAATGTTGCTATGACCTGTAAATAAGTATGCATGGAAAGCGCAACTATACTCATCATAGTATAATGAACAGATAGAATTAAAAGACCATTCAATCTGAATGCTTACCCATCCAGGTGACACATTTTGTCTACATGCTGGAAGGCTCTGCTGGGTAAACCTATAAAATGCTGCAACCGCGCATAATTAAGCGAATAGAATTCCTAGAAAGGAAAAAAGAACTCCTCTAAGATAACATTGGGAAAGTATTGGGAACAAGTGCCGAACTATTACAACAAATTGATGAAGAATAGCGCTATTCACCTAAACAATGGGATTTATAAGTAGGTCTTCTCTAAGACGTCAAGCTTAAATCTAGAAGAAATGGAGAAGTACAAGATGAGTACCTCTCGATCGCCTGGGATGGATGGAAGGGTTTTGAGCTCCATCGCCGGCGGCGACGGCGACTGTGGAGGCCGACGACGATGAGCTGCCTCTCCCCATTTCCATGCAATCGAAGTTAGAGCGAGATACAGGAGACCCTATAGAAACTCTAGCTCGTCCAAATGCATCGGAATCCCACCGGATCGAATCGTCGAAGCCCTCTTCTTTCCTCCTAAATGCCCCAAATGCGTGCTCGTGGACGAAGGAGAAAAGAAAAGAGTTCGTCGAGCAGCGAAGTCGCTATACGGGCCGGGTTAGGCCCGTGTGGCAAACTCGTGGCTATTGTATAACCTGGCCGGTTAACGAGCCCAAACCCGACCCAAGATAGCCAGTTCGGATTTGTCCTAATGGGGCTCGGCAAAGATAAATAAAGGCTAAATTTCACATTTCATACCTGTAAAATAGGGGTGGCAATTCGGATCATGACCTGTGAACATGACCCAATCCGACCTGAAATTAACGAGTTTGGGTTTGGTGTTATCGGGTTCGGGTCATAAACGGGTCGACCCGTTTACGACCCGCGAATAAATCGGTCCTGTCGACCCGCGAGTTAGACGGGTCAACCCGTTTAACATGTTTAATTTTAATGTCACATAGACTTTTAGGGCTAATTTGAATGTGATCTCATCTCATTAAGAAAAATTAAAACAAGTTATAAGTCTATTGTTGAGGTTTGATGTTTTGGATGTAATTGAAACAAGTTGTAATTTTATTGCTTACTAATTTTATTAATTTGTTGATAATTTAGTGCTTGATTGTTGTTAAACGGGTCGGGTCGGGTTGACCCGTTTATAAATGGGTCGGATTTGGGTTGATAAACCTGACCCGTTTATTAAACGGGTCGGGTAAACGGGTCGGGTTCGGGTTTGGCCTTTGGGTTGAGATATCGGTGCTCGACTCGACCGAACTCGACTCGTGAACCCGAATTGCCACCCCTACTTTAAAATATGCTAATTACAAATTTAATACCTGAGCTTTTGATAATTATATATTTGGTACCTCAAGTATCAATACCGTAATAATTTGATCGAAAGCTCAAACGACGTCAAAATTCTAATGAAAAACTGCTTCTTTCCCGTCCCGACAAACTCGCAGCCACCTCCCATTACCACCGGCGAAGCCCTCTCCTTCTCCGGCATCTCTGAATACCACTCCATCTCTCTCCATCGCTCTCCATCTATCCACCACCGCCTCTCTCTAGACCTCTGCATCCAGCACCCCCCGACACCCTGTCATCACCGTCGACCGCCACACCGAGCTCCCTGCCTCTCCTCCGGAGCTTCCACCCGACGGCACTTTCCTTTCTGACGACGCTCGACAGCACCACGACACCGCCCGACCACCCCTCCTCGCTAAGGACCTCCCGAGTTCCATCCTCTCCATTGGATCTAGCGCCGCCTCCTTGGAGCCGGTAGCCCACGACCTCACAGCGCCGTCCGCCCTCAGATCCGGTGTCCTCTCACCGCTGTGACCCCCCTCCTACCCCTTCCAGGCAAGATCCGACGACCAAGCACCCCTCCTCGCCGAGATCCTCCCCAAGCTTGAACTCACGTCAGAACCCGACACCGCCACCCCTCCTCGCCAAGGATCTCCCGAGCTCCATCCCCTCTACCGGATCTAGCGCCGCCTCCCTGGAGCCGATAGCCCACGCCCTCCCAGCGCCATCCGCCCTCAGATCTGGTGTCCCCTAGCCGTTGCGACCCCCCTCCGACCCCTTCCAGGTGGGATCTGACGACCTATCACCCCTCCTCGCCGATATCCTCCACGAGCTTGAACTCACGTCAGATTCAGGCACCACCACCGCTGAACGCCGCCGCCTCCAGCCTCCCAGATCTAATCCAAGGCTAGATCGAGCATCCCTGCCACCTTCGACCATCTCCTTCCGCGTTCGTGATGCCGGAAACCACGCCGAAACCCAGTAACACGTGAGCGGAATCTCATCAACTGTTAAGAACGGCAGCTGATGTGAGGACCTGTACCTCCAACCCGGTCTGACGGCGTGGGTCGAGGGTCTGGTTCTGTTGGTTTTGGGCTTGGTTGGCCTTGCTTCGCGATCTTTGTTGATCGTTGCAGCTCCGTGGGTAATTTGGTAAATTACCCTAGGCGGAGTTGGTTTCACACACGCGAAACGCACACACGGCCTTGTAATGATGTATGTGTTTGAATAGATCTTTAGGTGTGTCTCAGATCGAAGGATCTGAGTTCGATCGCGAAGATCGAGGCTTGATCGGTCAGGATCTAGTCTGACTAATCGGACGACCAAGATATGTTATTAGCCTCCATAATAATAGGTTAATAAAACCCGTTTAAAACCCTAAGGGAACTGTAGCCTCTAAACCATCGCGTGGAGAGAGAAAATAAGAGAACGGCGGCCCGATCTCGCGAAGAGAGAGAGGAGGAGAGAACCAGCGGGGTTCCTCTCGTCGGAGGCGAGGGTGCGGCCGGAGAGGAGCTTGGCGACGGCAGCTGGGCTTTCTTCTTCAGCGACGACAAGCCTGGCGACTGCGGTGGAGATGGAGAGGTCGACGGCGACGATAGAGAGCATGATGATCGGCTGGAGAAGAGAAAATCTCGCGCCTAGAGGTAGGGTTTCTAGCCTAAACTTGGTTTAGACTCTACTAGCATAGATTAGGCCATAGGATTGCATCGGGGTTGGATTTGTTGTGCTTGCCCTGTTTTTCCGGCGACTCTTGCTCTGTTTCTTTTCGGTGATGTATGTATGAGGTTTGGTTTTCCGGCGAGGATATGCTCTGTTCCCATTTGGTTTTCCTTTCCGATAAGGTTCTTCTCTTCCTCACTGGTGAAGTGTGCTCGTGGTTTTCGGTTTCCCGGCGATGTCGAGCTTTATTCCCGGAGATCCCTTTCCTTCGTTCCGGTGGCTCTTTCCCCTGTTTCCCTGATTGTCTTCCATGCCATGCTATGGCCTGCCATGGATTGTTCCTTGGGTTTGATCAGAGCCTCTATTTTCATCCCTTGTTCTTCCTTTTCTCCTTGCTGCCAGTGTTCATATCCATGGGTGAGTGGTGGATTTCGATGAGGGTTGTTTTCCCTGTTTCCGGATTGATGGGTCTTTTCCCTCTCCCTCCATTGTTTCCGTCGTGATGCATGCTACCCAAGTTCCTGGCTTCTCTGTTGTTTTTATTGCTCCCGATGCCATGCTTTGCCGGGTTTGTTAATGCAAGCTTTGTGTTTCCCTCCCCTGCTGCCATGCTCTGTTCTTGCGTGATGCAATGCTTAGTCCTTCTTGCTGGATGGGTTGTGCTGAGGTTAAGCTGTGAGGCCCGCTGGGTCTACCGGGGCGACAAGATGCCTGCGCCTGGAGGGCGGGGCTGAGTCGGGTAGCCGGGTAAGCAATCCCACAACGCCTGGGTATGGTCCGGGGTTCGGTATAAGTATATAGTAACCCCTTAATAGACACAACGCGTTTTAAAGCCGTGATGGCAATGAACCGTCAGAAAAACTCCAGTGTTAAGCGTGCTTGGGCTGGAGTAGGTTTGGGAGGGGTGACCTCCCGGGAAGTCCGATCGATCGGTGGGTTTATCGATCGATCGGCTGCGGTGAGCCAAAAGCGGACAATATTGTGTCGGGTGGATCCCTCGGGTGGATCCTGGTCGGACCGGGAGCTCGCGGGGCGGGGCCCAGTGGAGGGCCGGGGCGTTACATAAGCTATTGGGTTGTCGGATTTCTCTTGGGTTCTAGGTTCTTCCTCTTCCGTCTGCTGCTCTGTTTTTCCCCTGGTTTGCATGGGTTGCTTGAGGTGTTTGGGCTTCCATGTCCTTCCCTGCTCTCAGATTTAGAACTATGCTACCTCAGTCTCTGTCGTTCATGGTGTGCATGACAGAGACTGGTGCACAGCTCTTCGGGTAATATGTTCTTCGTTGTTTGGATTTCTTTGGGATCAACTGGTGATGGTTGAGCTTTCTCGGATGTTTGGATTCCTTTTGGATGCACTGGTTATGGTTAAGATTTCTTTCAGAATGTCGCGATAGTGTTTTGGACTCCCCCTGTTTTTCTGGCTCTCGGATTTTGGTTCTTCGTATTTGATGAAATGTCAATAGGAAAGCTTTCCAGTCAGACATCTGATAACCTCTAGTTTCTTCGATTGCTCTGTGGGATTTCTTAATCTGTGATTGCATGCCTTAATTGATATAGCGGTTAATAAACCCTCTATTTAATTCTATGTTGAGTCTTGTTGTCATCCCCGTGTTTACTGTAGATTGCCATCTGATATGACCTTATATCATGTAAGCCTAGGGCCGGCGGTGTGCCCCTTTTTATTTATTTTTGTGGAAATGCTTATATTTTGCGGGCCAGTGGTGCCATGTGAATTGGTTATCTGGGGGTGTGCCCCACTGTACAATTTCGAGCTGACAGTGGTGCATGTCGTCGTAATGCCGAAATTTGGATTGGAATGTATAGACTGCTGGTGGCGATCATGTGTTGGATAGTATCCTGTAGACGGATGAGTAACTATAATTTCTTGTTGTATTATATTCTTAGTTTGTTGTATGTTAATAGTTTAGCTCTCTTTTATGTCTTATATGATAAATTAGACATGCCTGATGAGATGTCATGTAGAGACACCTAGGCCTAGTTGTTTGAATAGGCTCATGCATGATGATTGCATTAGAGGCATTGAGGCTAGGTGGTAGGCGATGGATTCGATCGCCGATCCGGGATTCTCGGGTAGCCCGGATCTAGCCCTAGGACCGGGGTTTGGGTAGTCGAGGATTAGGGTGTGATTGTCATCAATGATAATGCTTGATATCATTTGAGGTTTCTGTTATAGTCGGCTATGGATTATATATTTATATTTGAGGTGTAAAGGTCGTGTCGGTCTCCAAGGCCAAGTGCTAAGGATGGTTGTCGATGCATTCCCTGACATGTGTGTCCCCGCGAGAGATGGTATGACTGGGCAGGGTGGTACCTAGACAGGAGCCCGCAGTCTTTGTTTCCTCTCGTTTGTTCTTGGGTAAGGGTGATCCCGCATGGTACCGTTCCCCTGTTGGTGCTTAGGGTGATCTTGGTAACATGTTCAAGAGAGAGGTTCATGACGGGAGCCCTTGGGACATCGATAGGGTTATGGGACCCTTGGCATACCTTAGGCTTAGGCGGAGAACGACACAGTTGCAGTTTCCCTTTCCTTTCTGTGCGACGTAGAGTAGAACCCTACTGGGCATTGTTGCTCACCCTACCTGGACTGCATCGGCGATGCAGGTCGATGCAGTTCCTTCTTTCATGTGATCTTCTAGAAGATGGCGCGACATTTCGAGGTGATCGAGGACTTGGAGCTTCGAGGAGTTCATCTACAGTTAATTTACAATTTTAATCAGTGATGTATAAATTGATGTATAATCTGAAATATTCGAGAACAGAATTGTATGACTATTAATTAAATTGTATTGGAGGAATGTTGTAACGTTCTTTAATGTAGATATTTGAGGAATGTATTGATTGATCATTTTGTCAATTATCGAAGTTGTAAAGTTGTAAAATTATCCAATGTACAGGTTTCATGTGTTATAATTATAAAGGGGATTTTACCAAAATTTTTATGAATATGAGGAAGTAAATTGTTTTAAATCATAGCAGTTATATATTTGTGCGTCAATTGATGATATAAACAGGTTTAGGTGGTTCACGCCTCAATTCGGATGAGTTTTCTGGGTCGGGGCGTGACAGTTGATGTTAGGTACTAAGGTGGTAACTTAAGATAGTCGAGGTACAAAATTTGTAATTATCAAAAGCTCAGGTACTAAATTTGTAATTAGCATATTTTATAGGTACCAAATGTGAGTAGTCAAAAAAATATATTGATTATAGGGATTTTTGCATTCCGGTGTCATGTACTTTCCCAGAAATGCACTTTGGTACCATCAGGTTTGAGATTTGCAATTTGATACTTCTAGCATATACATTTATGCACTTTAATACAGACCCCCGACGCCGTTACACTAATTTGACGGCAAACAATCATAAGTCTGGTTTGGACTGGTTTTCATTTACTAACGTGATAATAGAGATGAGAGAAAAAGAGATATGGGTGAGATGTCGGTGACGACAGAGAAGGCGGTGGCAGAGAGGGAGGCGGCCGTTTGTCCTCCCTGTAGTTGGAGAGGTCGTACTCGGAGTTTAGGATGCCGACACTGAAGGCGAGGGAGCATCCAAAACGCGCCGGCAGGAATTATCCTCCTGCTCGAGGGCCCACCCTCAACATTGACCATCCCTTGCGCTGCTCCAATCCCCTCATTTCCTCGGTTGGACCCCCGATGCTGTCGTCGACGTCCTCACCTCCTTCCCCCTCCTACTTCTTCCTCAGCCCGCGCTCCATCAGTTGTCGGCCCCCATCCTCCGGCCGCCACCGTTCCCGTCTCAAGCAGTGTGACCTCCGCCAAGAATCCCATTCCTCCTCCACACTCCGTGGTCCCACCGCACACCGCGATCCCATTCACGTTCACGTCAGTGTGGCCAAGGCCTTAGAGTTCTCTCTTTTTTCCCCGGTTTCTCCTCATCCTCCTCTGTGAGGACCTGTACCTCCAACCCAGTCTGACCGCTTGGGTCGAGGGTCTGGTTCTGTTGATTTTGGACTTGGTTGGTCTTGCTTTGCGATCCTCGCTGATCGTTGCGGCTCCGGGTGTAATTTGGTAAATTACCCTAGGCGGAGTGGGTTTCACACACGCGTAGCGCACACACGGCCTTGTGATGATGTATGTGCTTGATTAGACCATTAGGAGTACCATAGATCAGAGGATCTGGGTCAAATCGTGAAGAGCTGGACTTGGGTAGCTGAGATTAGCTTAGGCTGATCGGATGGCCAGGATCTAACTTAAGTGATCATATAAAACCTTCTTAGCCCTTCTCTCTCTCTCTCGTGAGGGTCCTATCCCGATCTTTAGAGAGAGAGCGGCGGCGTCGAACCGAAGGGGAGAGGAGAGCTCGGCGACTGTGATCGGAGGCGACCAACGACCGCGGCTGGAGAGGAACGAGACGGTGGCTGGGCCTTCTCCTTCACCGACGGCGGGGAGCTTGGCTACTTTGGCAGCGACGACGAAAACCTTGGTGACGACGATTGCCGTGGCCGGAGAAGAAGGGGGAAGGACGCGAGCTCAACGATCCAGAGGTAGGGTTTCTGATCTAATCTTTGGGTTAGACTCTACTAGACTAGGAATGGGTTTTGATTCCCTGGTTGTTGATTCGTGGCTTTTCTGTTGATGTTTTTCTTCTTCAATGTATGCCGTTGCTTGGATCTATGATTGTTGTTGGTGTTTTTTTTTCTCTCCATCCTCTGATGCTATGCTTAGATCCTCCGATGTGGTGGTTGGATCCTTCCCCTGTTCGGGGTTTCTCTTCCCTATTGGGTTGCACGGAGTTGAATCTCTGCTCTTCCCTTCCCCGACCTTCTTCCCTTAAAACCCTATGAAGTCCGGTTTCGGAATTGCTGGTAGTAGCTGGGTTTAGTCTAGGATCTCTGTGAGATTTTTCTCTTCTCTTTGCTAGTAGTTGGGGATTGTTGCTTCTGCTTTGTCCTCCGTGGTTTGTGGGTGTGTGATGCTCTCTGGTCTTGGCCCCTGTGATGTTCTCCTCTTCCTTCACACCGGTAAGCTCAGGTTTAGTGATTGCCATGGTATTCTATTTCCCTCCTCTGAGGTTATGCCTTGATTCCCTGATTTTGCTGTTTTTGCTCTGTTTTCTTCGCTGCCATATACTTCGATGCTATGCCTCTGTTTTATCCCCTGCTGTCGTGTGTTGTCTGGCTTTGTTGATGCATGCTTTGTCGAGGTATGTTGAGGAATGGCTTTGTTTGATTTCGATGTGAAGCTCTGCCCTGTTTTATTCCTCATCTTTCCCCTTGCTGCCATGTTGTCTTTGTAGCTGTGTTCCTTCCTCTTTTCCCTTGCCTCGGTGTATCGATGCTAGCTGCGGGTCCTTGCCAAATGAGGCACGCCTTGATCATTGTAGTGAAGACCCTTGTAGCGATTGTCTGTCTAGTATGCATGTTGATTAGCTTCAATATGTAGACACCGAAGTGAGTAGCATTCGTGCTTTGATAGCGATTAGTCTTCATTAGATGTATGAACTGCTTGAGGAATGAATGACTCTGGTTATGAGAATATAGCCTACTGAAACATCTTAAGCAACCCAACTCTGAAGCTGACTTCCTGTTTAGTCGATACCCTAAAAGCACATCTTGTGTCCCGCTAGAAATTATCATCCATCTCTTCCATCACATTCCTGTTGTTTTAACCCATTCCCTGTGGTGACTTGCATAATGGTTAATATCTCATCTTTCTCCCTAATAATTGCTTTGAGAAAGGCACTTTGTTCTTCCTATCAATCCGTTGAGATTAATCAGTCGATTACTATTATTGGTTGGTTTCTCCTTCTTGCAACCATAGGCTAGGGAAGAAATGATCCACATATATTCTGAATATTCTGGGTTGATTGTGACTATGGTTAGGATGATATTTGTTTCCATTGATGCAAGGTAAGTAGCAAAGTGAGAAACTTCAATTGAAACTCTGGAATAGCATTTCCTCTCATAAATTGAACATGATACTGATTCTAGATAGTGCTCTTCTCGTACTACGTACAATGTTATTCTATATTGTCATCTATCCTTTTCCATTCAATTCTGGAATCGCATGGAAATTATCTAAATCATGTATGCCTGTATTATGTCTAAGCCTGGGGCTGGCTATGCGGCCGTTGGTATTTTATTTATGGGTTAACCAATGGAGAGATGTCCCTTGGGAATGTTTAGATTAACTGGGCCGAAGGTGTGCCCTGTGTGTTATGAATGATGTTATTATATGGTTCGGATACATGCAGGTCATGTATGTCTTATGTTAGTTCTCTTATGCTAAATCTCCTCCATAGCTATTTTTATAACCTGTTGGACAATTGAGTGATGATTTGGCATGTAGAGACACCTAGGCCTAGTTGCTTGAATAGGCTCATGCATGTTGTATGCATTAGAAGCATTAAGACTAGGTGGTAGGCGATGGATCCGATCGCCGATCCGGGGTTCTCGGGTAGCCCGGATCTAGCCCTAGGACCGAGGTTTGGGTAGTCGAGGATTAGGACGGAATTGACATCAATGATCATGCTGGATATCACTTGAGGTTATTGTTATAGTCGACCATGTTTGATATTATTGTATTTGAGGTGTAGAGGTCGTGTCGGGTCTCCAAGGCCAAGCGCTAAGGATGGTTGTCGATGTCCCTGACATGTGTGTCCCCGCGAGAGATGGTATGACTGGGCAGAGTGGTACCTGGACAGGAGCCCGCAGTCTTTGTTTCCTCTTGTCTGTTCTTGGGTGAGGGTGGGACCTGGACAGGAGCCCTCGGGAATCGACGGGGTTATGGGGTCCCTTGGCATCTCTTAGGCTTAGGTGGAGAACGACACAGTTGCAGTTTCCCTTCCTTTCTGTGCGACGTAGAGTAGAACCATACTAGACATTGTTGCTCACCCTACCTGGGCTGCATCGGCGATGCAGGTCGATGCAGTTCCTTCTTTCAGGTGTTTTTTTAGAAGATGGCGCGACATTTCGAGGTGATCGAGGACTTGGAGCTTCGAGGAGTTCATCTACAGATAATTTACAGTTTTGATCAATGATGTATAAGTTGATGTATAAATCAATGTATAACATGATGTATTCGAGGACATGATTGTATGATCTTTAATTTAATTGTATTGGAGAAATGTTATAACGTTCTTTAATGTAGACATTTGAGGAATGTATTGATTGATCATTTTGTCCTAGTTGTAAAATTATCAAATGTACAGGTTTTCTGTGTTATAATTATAAAGGGAATTCTGCCAAATTTTTTATGAAGTTGAGAATTAAATTGTTTTAATTCATAGCAGTTATAGACTTGTGCGTCAATTGATGATGTAAACAGGTTTAGGTGATTCACGCCTCGATTCGGATGGGGTTTCTGGGTCGGGGTGTGACATCCTCTACTTTTGTTCTTTTCTTTCCCTCCTCTATTTTCTTTTTTCCTTTCCCCTTCCCCAGCCACCTCCTCCTTCTTTCTTCTCCTCCCCTATCTCTTTTAGGTGATTCACGCCTCGATTCGGATGGGGTTTCTGGGTCAGGTGTGACATCCTCTACTTTTGTTCTTTTCTTTCCCTCCTCTATTTTCTTTTTTCCTTTCCCCTTCCCCAGCCACCTCCTCCTTCTTTCTTCTCCTCCCCTATCTCTTTTTTCCTTTGCCCCCCCCCCCCCCCCCCCCCCCCCCCTCCCCTCCCTCTGTTTTCTTCCAAGGATCTCCATGGCAACCCCACATGTATCCGGAGTTGCCACATTACTCAAGTCCCTCCATCCATCTTGGTCCCCCTGCTGCCATTAAATCAGCAATTGTCACCACTGCTATGCAAGCTACATTGTTCATATAGCTATCACTATTGTTAATGCATAACATTCACTAACACATTCAAATTAAACATGCACTACCTAAAGCATCTTTCACTGATACATATGAACTGTCAATAGAGGCAGAGGGAGTTCCTCTGCTTTTCTTCTTTTCTCTCCCCTCATTTACCTCTCCCTCGCCCTCACCACCTATTTCATTGTCATAATCATCCTCCAGGTGAGGTTCACCTTCGCCCGCTCCGAGTACGACGTCAGTGCCGCCACGTCGCCTTCCTCCTCTTCCCCCCCCCTCTCCTCCTTGTGGTCGAGGAGGAAATCTTCCTCTAGAATCAAAAGAAGGAATCCCTCAAGATGCGGTTGCCCTCCACTAGCAAGCACACACCCTCATGCATGCTGGAGTAAGGGGGGGAGAGAGAGTGAGTGCTTGCACCGAGACGCCGCGCGACATATTGCTTGTAGCTCTCGAAGGCATCGATGATGTGGTTGGAGTAGCGTCGAGTTCCCCCTACGACCATCAACGCCACGAACTTGCGTGCACAAGACCCCTCACATGCATGTCGACATCTGCCTCACATGCACATCGACGTCCACCTCATCGACCGTGAGAAGCTTTGCGGGGGCCATGCCTCCGTGAGAAGCTTCGCGGCGGTGGTTTCGAGCGGCTGCACAACCCCTCGCATGCACATGACCCTCCGGCGGGCACGCCTTCGTGAGAAGCTTCTCACAGTGACTAACTCGACGACCCCTCACATGCACATCGACGTCACCAACTTCTCATGGTGTGCATGCACGCAAGCTCACGGTCGCCTCCCCTACGACGTCTGCCTAGCACCAACTCGACGCCACCAACTCACATCGCGTGCACCGAGGAGATCCGTTCCACCGCCAACAAGTCCCTCATTGTCGTCATCATCTTTCCCATGCAAAACCTCCACGTCACCGTATGATAAGTCACTAATTATTCATAATTAAACCCCTTAAATTACCTTTGTTAGGCCTAGAGTAGGTGTATTTGATATCCTATTGTTTGATTTCAGGTTTAAGTAGGATTTAATAAGAAACACAAGAAATTCGGTCAAAAATCACTAAATTCTGCAAGACTACTTCATCGACTATTTGGAAATAAATCACCAGAACTTCTACCAAACTCCAAATATTCTGAAATTCTGGGAGATGAAAAAAGACTTCAAAAGCTACAACTTTAATGTTGAAGACTTTGTGAGAATCCGTATAAATTGGCACCAGTTTTGAAGGAAAGTTGGATTTGATAAGAAATACAAGAAATTCGGCCAAATATCACTTAATTCTGCAAAAAGACTGCTTCGTCGACTATTTGAAAATAAATCACCAGAACTTCTACCAAACTCCAAATATTCTGAAATTCTGGGAGATGAAAGAAGACTTCAAATGCTACAACTTTCATGTGGAAGACTTTTTGAGATTCTGTATAAATTGGCGCCAGTTTTGAAGGAAAGTTGGATCTATGAGAGTTGAAATTTGAGAAAGGCTAGAATTAATTAATGACGTGGTAATGAAGACCCAGTCATATCGACTGGAGCGATGGATCAGATTTGAGTTCGATCGGTCGCTTGGATGACATCAGCAGCCCGAAATTTAGAGAAATTAGTGTTTAAGTTCAACTATAACTCCTAATTCCAGGATCAAGGGTTTCTAATACATAAGGGGGTTATTCTAGCCGAAAATTAGCATCTTTTGGACCACTTTTGGAGGAGAAGGCTAGGGTTTTGAAGACGATGATCTTTCCACGGGGATCAATGACTTTATCTTCTACACCGATTCATGATTTCCAAGAGATGAGTGGCTAGATTTCTTGTTCTTAGGAATACCATAAAACCTTGGTGTAACTTTTTATCTTTCTTAGTTGGATTTTTGTGAACTTCTCTACGTATAATCTCATGAATATTATTTTAATGATTATAGAGTTGAAAGAACCTTAATATTTTCTTTTGCTTTTTTAGATAGTTTCAGTTAAATCAATCTATCATTGAATTTGTTAAGGTTTTAATCAAATGGTACAATCATCATGTAGGACTAAGAACCATCATGTAGGACTAAGAATACGTCAACGAAACTCTGTTCCTTCAACTCTATAATCATTAAAATCATATTCATGAGATTATACGTAGAGAAGTTCACAAAAATCCAACTAAGAAAGATCAAAAGTTACACTTGGGTTTCATGGTATTCCTAAGAACAAGAAATCTAGCCACTCATCTCTTGGAAATCATGAATCAGTGTAGAAGATGAAGTCATTGATCCCCGTGAAAAGATCGCCGTCTTCAAAACCCTAGCCTTCTTCTCCAAAAGTAGTCTAAAAGATGCTAATTTTCGATTGGAATAACCCCCTTATGTATTAGAAATCCTTTATCCTGGAATTAGGAGATATAGTTGAACTTAAACTCTAAATTCCCTAAATTCCGGGCTGCTGACGTCATCCGAGCGACCGATCGAACTCAAATCCGATCCATCGCTCCAGTCGGTCTGACTGGGTCTTCACTGCCACGTCATTAATTAATTTTAGCCTTTCTCAAATTTCAACTTTTATAGATCCAACTTTCTTTCAAAACTGGCGCCAATGTATATGGAATATCACAAAGTTTTCAACATGAAAGTTGTAGCTTTGAAGTATTCTTTCATCTCCCAGAAGTTCAGAATATTTGGAGTTTGGTAGAATGTCTGGTGATTTATTTCCAAACAGTCGACGAAGCAGTCTTTTTGCAGAATTTAGTGATTTTTAGCCTAATTTCTTGTATTTCTTCTCAAATCGTACTTAAACATGAAATCAAACAATAGGATATCAAATACATCTGTTCTAGGCCTAACAAAGCTAACTTAAGGGGTTTAATTATGAATAATTAGTGACTTATCACACCCCCAACTTACACTTTGCTAGTCCTCGAGCAAAGAAAATATAAAAATAAAGCAATAAATCTAGCTAGCCACTTTCGTAGGTCTCACGATTGCACTTAGCATGTGCAACAAGCCTTTAAACCCCTGTGTTACCACAGTGGAGGAGTTATAGTCTCCTGAGGGTTTTCAGGGATGATACCCATAAACATCTATACATTTCCTTGAATATACCATTAGAAATCAATCACAATATTCATCAACTCTAATGCATAAAATAGAAATAATATCCATGAATAAACCTTTCAACTCATAGTCACATAAAAATATAGTAAGTCAAAACATGTCATAACATATTTCCAATACTTCAACATATTTAATCATGATTAAAAACAACTTTAACACTCATGTGTGTGAATGAGGTTCCACATGCTTCAGAGCATCAATTATATCTAAACACTTCAACTATTCAAGATCACAATCCTATCCAGCACATATTTTCCACTTATCACATAGCAATCTCTATTTTTTTTCCTTTTTTCTTTTTTTTTTGCAGGAATTTCATCTGTTTTACGCGAACAACATACCTTGTTAGGCACCCTGCCCGGTTACTAAGTATGAAACCCTTCTTTTTTTCTTTTTAAGAACTTCAACTGTTTTACGCGAACACCACGCTGGTTAGGCACACTGCCCGGTTACTAAGTTGAAAATCCACTTCTTTTTTTTCGCATACTCAGATAATTGCATGTGTTCATGTATTTTCTGTGTCATGACATAAAATTGTAAATCTATCCTAGTATTATGCTTAGAATCTAATATCAACCCATTAACATGTGAAAGTGAACATATGCATTAGGATATGTCAAGCTATCCTTAAATCATGGTAAAAGTGTAATAAAGTATAGAAATAATATCATGCATAGCACAAATTTACTATTTGTTATATGGCATACAAGTCTCAGAATAATTCATAAAATAAATTTCTAAAACATGCACCTTTGTAAAATCATATCATAATTTTATTCTTTTGATATAATTCAAGGGATGTATAATATTTGGTTACCAGAAAAAAACAAATATGAGCATGAAATTTATGAATGCTACCCCCAACTTAAATGTAATTGTCCCTAATTGCACTAAGTCATAAAAATAAAACAAGAAGTAAAGGGTAGAGATAACCATAATGAACGCCCCAAAAATAGATTTCTCTCTCTTCCAGTTTAATTTAGGCACCGTCATAATTGAATAAATACTTTCTTCCCCAACATAACTTGTTACAAAAAAATATATACCTTTCCAAAAGGATCAAATATAACAAATAAAAGTTCAAAAAGGTATTAGAATCATAGAAAATTTCGGCAGAGTCTCCTTTGTATTTTCATGATATATTAATATGTACAATCATTCATCCACATAATTTAAAATATAAACATAAAATCTTAAAATACATCGGAGCATCCATGCACAACACAAAAAACATTCAACATCCAAAATTTCATCCAGATTGAAGATCGAGATCGTCCGATTTGAAATCGAAGCTATGTAGCATATGGATTGTGTTCTGTAACAGTTGGACGACTGAGAGCTCGCCGGAGGGGATCAACGGCGAAACGGATTCGTCGGAGGACGAAGAAGTTACAGGAGGAATCATGGTAGCCTAAGGAATTCTCCAGTAAGCTCTGATCAAAGAATGGAGTTCCCCAGGTGGTAGAACGGAGATGGCTGGATCGGAGTACCATGATGGTCGGAATTGGATTCCGATGATCGGGGCTCCAATGAAGGTCGGGGACGATTGCGGAAGGATCGTAGAAGCTTGGGGAAGTGGTCTATGGGGTTTGATTGATGAATTGAGCTATCAGACGACGGGTTGAAGGTGGACGGTGATGGTCGGTGATGGGTAGGTCAATTCCTGTGATTCCGGCCGCAAGTCAGGGTTTTGATGGGTGGAAAACGATTGTGGTGGCAAGGGGAAGCTTTTGGAGGTGTTCTGGGGCAGTGTGCGGCCGTGGAGGAAGGTGTTGACGACGGCTGAGGGGCTCATCGACGTTAGAGGAGACATAGATGATGGTGAAGAAGGTCATGAGGACGTAGTGGAGAAGATGGCAAAGGTGTTGATGGTGGTTTGGAGGGACGGGGATGGCCGGAGAGGTGGAGACGGGCGGCGGTGGGTGAAGGCTCGGGGACAAGCCGACGAGCCAGGACGATGAGCCGTAATCGAGGAACATTGCGGGAGGAGAGAGAAAATCCGGCGGAAAATAAGGAAAAATAGGAAGAAGGTGGAGAAAAATTCCAGGAAAATATAGGGAAAATCTTAAAAATCAGGAAAAATCCTAAAAATTAAATAAAATTTTAAAAAGCTAAGGAATAATCATAAAAAACTGGATTGCCTCCCAGAAAGTGTGTAAGTTTACGTCTTTCGCTAGACGCTACTGAAACAAAATTTAGGAGGTCGATGATTCAATGCAAAGAAATACATGCCCCGAATCATGGTGAAGGTATGCAGACAAGCTTCATCAAAGAATAAAAAGAAGTCATTAGCAAACAAAATATGCATAGAACTGGAAATTTTGATTAGATCTTTGAGGAAGGGACGATAGGAATTGGCATGGTCTTCACTCATAATGAGGTAGAATCTCAAATTGAGGCTCTAGATAAGGAATATTACTAACACCCTCATCCTCATTATGTTTATTGGAAATAAACATATTATCATCATTCAAGGCATCATGAACAACCAGCAATTTAGCATAACAATTCTCATCATCACTAAAAAAATTAGCTCCTAAAGCATGATCAAAACACGTATAAGATCCGGTTTCATTAGGTATACATTCAAGAATATTATTTTCAGGGGCCGACAAAATATTGTCAATAGTTGTATAATTCGGTAAAGTATTAGAACACATCTCAAAATGGCATGCATCATTCTTGTTAGAAACATAAGCTTCACCAACATTGTCATCACAAACAGCCGGAACATAATTATTTGCATAATCCTCATTCTCATAATATGAATCAACCATGTGGGCTAGTTGTTCTATTTGTGTTTCTATTTTGAATATAGATTGAGCATTCGAATTAACATCGTTTCTTATCAACGCAATTTCGCTCCTAAGCTCAGTCTAAATCTCAGCCATGTTTGCATTCATGTTATTTATACTAACATTGATGTTAGCATTCATGTTAGCTAGTGTATTTATGATTGTGTCCAAAGTTGAGTGAGAGGGTGCTTGTAAAGGATATTGCAGTTGAAAACAAGGTTTAAAATTTTGGGTCGGTGTTTCTATATTCCATGGTTGAATGTTAGGGGGTTGATAACCTTGAAATTGCCAACTGGGGTATGTATGATTTCTAAAATTCGGATTATAAATATATGAATGTGAATTATATACCGGATTTGAAAAACCATATATGTCATTATTGTAAGCGGATCCATAACCAAAAGACAAATCATCATTCGACATGGCACTCGGTGACATATAAAAATTAGCCATGCATGCAAGATCATAGACCAAAACGAGAAAAAGAAAACAGAAGATTAGGAGGAAAGGACAAAACCCGGAAAACAATAATTGAAACGAAAAGTTTTGAAGTAAGAAAACTTACCTGACTGCTGATCGCTTGCAAACGTGTCGTTAAATCCGATGCAAACCCAATCAAAAATATAATTTATAAACCCTTATTCAAAATACTAAACTATGGGGTAGAATAGTGATGAAATACGGGATCGAACCACAGGGAAATATTGTCAACAGAGAAGAACTTAAATCAATCTCAAACTTTCTATCCTAAGACGAAAGAGAAGGATTTTGATTAACTATGTAATTAAATCTAACTAAGAAAGCAATAAAAGGATAGGGATGAATCAATATGAGAAAGACCTAGGGATTACTCAATCCACTCTAATTTCATCTCCTGTATTCTTTAGTATCCTCTTGTTCTCTAATCTAGACATATGGAATCACGGCTTCTTAAGCTCGCATGAATCCCTAAAAGAACGCTCATGTTATCCTATGACATAGTCTATCTTCGCTTAGCATAGACTGTCTTCGGACTTAACATGAGTACAATCTATCTCTGCTTAGCATATACTATCTCAAAGGCACACACAAAAGCGACATTAAAATCATCCTAAGAATCTTTACATTCAAGCACCGCAATCGTGTAAGACTGAAAATACGTCAAAAGGACAACCAAGTTCCTTCAACTCTATTATCATTAAAACCGAATTCAAAGGATCATGCCATAGAAAAGATTACAAGATTTAACTAGACAAAATACAAGAAGGCTACATTAGAGTTTCATGAGATCCCTAAGTGAGAGATTAGAGTTTCTGACAGCCTCTTCCGGTCACGACTGGGTTCAAGCCGTCTGGAATTTGGAAATTTGCTCAACATGAAAGATGTAGATTAGGAAGGCTTCTGTCCTTTCCCGAAGATTTTACATTATTTGGACTTATCTGGAATATTTTGAGAATATTATTCTGAATATCGACAGACCAGTTTTCCAGCATCTTTTATCTTCATATTCTTGAAATCTGCTATTAATTTGTCCAGAATCTCGCAAAGTGTCCAACATGAAAGTTGTTCATCTTGAAGTCTTCTATAAGTCCTCCAAAGTTCATGAATGTAGAATTTATCTGGAGAATTTGATGAATTCTTTTCAAACTGCCAGCGGAGCGGCGTAATTTCCACATATTAGTCTTTTTCTTTATTTTCTAACTTGAATCTTCATTAAACCTTAAATCAATTAACAAACTATCAAATACAAACACTCTCGGGCTAACAAAGATAAATTAAGGGGTTTAATCATGAATATTTAGTGACTCATCACACCCCCCAACTTACACTTTGCTAGTCCTCGAGCAAAGAAAATATAAAAAGAAAGCAGTAAATCTAACTAGCCACTTTCGTTGGTCTTACGATTGCACTTAGTATGTGCAACAAGCCTTTAAACCCTTGGGTTACCCCAGTGGAGGAGTTATAGTCTCTTGAGGGTTTTCAGGGATGATACCCACAAACATCTATACACCCCTTACATATGCCATTAGAAATCCATTATTATACTCACTAATTCTAATGCATAAAGTAGAAATAATACCCATGAATATATCCATCAATTCATAGACATATAAAAGATAGAAAATTAGAGCATGTCATAACACCCTTCCAACACTTCAACATATTTAGCCATGATTAGAAACAACTCTAACACTCATGTGTGTGATTTTGGTTCCACATGCCTCAAAGCCTTTGATTATATCCGAACAATTCAACTAGTCAGAACCACTATCCTAAGCAACCACTTATTTTCCACTTTACATAACAATTTCTGTTTTTATTCTTTTCTTTTTTTTCAATTCTTCTTTTTTTCATGACATCAAGGAATTCAGCCGTTTTACGCGAACAACACGCTGGTTAGGCACCCTGCCTGGTTACTAAGCTGAAAATCCCCTTTTATGGTCATTTTTTTCTTTTTAGGAAATCCAACCTTTTTACGTGAATAGCACGCTGGTTAGGCACCCTGCCCGGTTACTCAGTTAAAAATTCTTTTTTTTTCAGATATAACTTTATGCGCTTTGCATACTCAGAACATTGCATGTGCTCGTGTATCTTCTATGATATGACATAGAACTGTAAATTCATCCTAACATAGAACTGTAAATTCATCCTAACTTGATGTTCAGAGTCTAACCTCAACTTCTAAGCATGCGAACGTACTCAAGTACTTTTAGGATATGCTATGTCATCCCTAAGTCATGGTAAAAGAGTTAATTTGCTAGAAATAGTGTCATGTATAGAAAAATTTAACTAAATGTTATATGGCATACAAGTCTCTGGAAAATTCAAAAGATAAATTTCTAAAATATGCATCTTTATCAATAAATATCGTAACTTCATTCTTAAGGCATATTTCAGGGGATGTATACTCTCGGTTATCATAAAAAAATAAAGCATGAATTCCTAGAATTCTACCCCCAACTTAGATGTAATTGTCCCCAATTACACTAAGTCAAAATAAAGCAAAGAATAATAGGGTAGAGATAACTGTATTGGCGTGCAAAAGTGTCCTCTCTCGCATTACACGCACCGCACCGTCCACTAGAAATGTCTCTAGAAAGATAAAAAATGAATATAGCCGTAAAAATCACCATATTATATGAAAGATATAAAAAAAATCAAAATACCCCCTGATCGATAAAGAAGATGTGGATCATTCGCCCGTGAATGATTTCCAAAGGAATACATGTTATAAAAATACATTTCCAAAAGATCAAAGAAAATAGAATGGAAAAAATAACAAAATGATATAAAAATTTCGCCAAAGTCTCCTCGTGATATATGGACCAAGAACTTGTACAAGCATTCATCCACGAAATTAAAAATATAGACATTAAAGCAATAAAATACATTAAGCCATCCATCTACAACACCCAAATAATTAGCATCCATAAAAATTGTCCTGACTGACAATCTAGACCATCCGATCAAACATCAGAGCGCTAAAGCACATGGAACTCGTCCATCATCAATTAGACGGCTGAGAGCTCGCCGGCTAGTGATCAACGGTGGAACATCATCGCCGGAGGATGAGACCAGTCTGGATTGACTCGCCTTGAAATGCGTCGTTAATTATCTCAAAGGCGGACAAAATAAAATACCGAACTATTACTTAACTACAACGTAGGTAGTAGGAGTACGGGTCGAGTCCACAGGGAATTTGATGGTTGAATTACAAAGATGATCTCTACAATAGTTGTATAAAATTTGAATGGTTTTGATTAACTAGTTAACTAAAGTATTTTAAAAACAAGTAAAGAAGGTGGTTTATTAGGATAAAGGTCCTAGGGGATTTTGATCCGAATTAGGGTCTAAGGATGTTCTCTATAAATCAAGATGCATGACTTCTAAATGAGATGGTCAAAATAAGAGATCGACGAGCATAGGATTAGTATCGCTCGTCGCTAATGAGATGTCGGGTTAAGATCAACTCATCGCATTTAGCACAAGGGTAGGATCCATGATCAAGGCTTTAATTCGATCATGACTCAACAATGGCCGGCTTAGGGTCCTATTGTTGGCAACAATGGCCGGCTTAGGGTCCTATTGTTAATTAGAGATCTAGGCTTTGCATGAATAAGAATGGTAGATAGGGTAGAATGAGGCTTGGATGGTTCTAGCACCCAAGTAGTGGATAGGATAGCTATGGCTTGAGTGGTTCTAGCACTTCAAGATCCTATCCCTAGATCAAGAAGAATTGGCCATGGTTCTAGCATGGACCTCTCTTTGAAACATTACATCAAACACCTATCAAACATCTATTTCACAAGTAATTACATATAAGAATTTATCATGAAACCATTCGATTATTTAATTCCTCAATGAATTATGATTCACACCCTAGAATTAGGCATGATTCTAATATGACCTCTTCTTTGGGGAATTGAATCAAAGACTAAACAAGCATGTAATCTCTCTACATACACTTGTAAGAAATAAAGCATTCATTGAAGAGAACTAAGAATTACATGTGAATTCATACAAAATCCATCATCACAAGAGTCATTACATGAAGAATTATAAAGAAACCAAAGATCTAACCCTAAGGCATCACAAAATTCCCAAGGAAGAGGGATTTAGTTACTCATCTTAGGTAGGATCTCCATGGAAGAGGAGGCTTTACCCATCTTCTCCATCAAAATCCAACCCTTGGAGCACTCAATCTCTCTCTCACACTAAGGGGGAAGAAGAAGGCTGGAGAAAGGAGGGAAAAGAGTGGAGAAAAAGATAATAAAATTAGAGCCAAAACCCCTATTTATAGGCCCCAAGTCGTGGACCCTCGGATTAGATCCGAACCGTCCATTTTTACCCGTCAGCGACCTTTGGATCGATCCGAAATAGGTTTGGATCGATCCAAGATGTCAAAATCAGGGTTTCTAACAACTTGGATCGATCCACAATGATTCTGGATCGATCCAATATGGGTCTGGGAATCATAGCTCTCTGGAAAGGGTTTTGGATCGATCCAGACTGGTTCGGATCGATCCGAATATGTTTGGATCGATCCAGACTGGTTTTGGATCGATCCGATGTGTAAAAACTGCAAAACTGGTCCCTGGAAAGGGTTTTGGATCGATCCAAACTGGTTTGGATCGATCTAGAATAAGTTTGGATCGATCCAGACTGGGTTGGATCGATCCAGACTAGGTTGGATCGATCCAAATATTCTGGATTCATCCAGACTGGGTCTGGATCAAGTCTGGATCAATCCAGACTGGGTCTGGATCAATTCTGGACCCATTCAGACTGGGTCTGGTCTGGATTCAATTCAGACTGGGTCTGGTTCAATCCGAATATGGCAAATTTTGTGCAATTTATATCTTTTAAGCCCGGAATCGATTCAACTCTCTTTGGGAACTCTTGTACCTGAAATAACATGAAAAGATATTAGAAATGCATTGCTTGAGAGCTAACAAAGCCAAGTTAAATGGGTGAATTATGCATATTTTGTGACTCATCATAGGGATGGAATCAGAAGGCTAAGGAATGCGCTGGTGAGGTCTGATCAAAGAATCGTGGCCTCCAGGCGGTGGAACGATGGTGAACAGCGCGGAAGAAGATGGCCGGAGTTGGAATCCGGCGGTTGGAGCTTCAATCGAGGTGGGCAAGGATCGAGGAAGCATCGTGGAGGGTTTTGGACCTCACATATGGGATTTAATCTGCAGATTAGGAGTTCCAGGAGGTGGATGAACGATGGCGGACGTGGTGGAGGAACGTCGGAAGAAGAATCCGGCGATCCAAGCTTCAAGCTTGTGTTTGGAGGGTTGCAAAAAATTCTTTCAACGTAAGAGAAAGATCTGGGTCCTTATCATCACTCATTCACACATCATAAAGATCAACCAAGGTTTAGAAATACAAACAGTGCACTCTCGATGATGTGTTTATTGGCGATCGCTCCTTCACCGCTCGGACAGACACTCCGCCGCTCTTCCCCTAATGATCACAACAATATAGGGAAATATTAGTATTGGAACTATTTTTGATCTTTTATATAATGAAAGACAGAAAATAACTAATTAAGCAAGAAACTACACTAAGTAAACAACTCAAAACACTATATAAACCCCGGTAATGGCGCCAAAATTTTGATAAGACATGGAAAGTGTCGTGACTTAACACGTCCAACCAAAATTACTATAATTTTCCGGTGGTCTACTTTACTACTAAGGAACTAGTAGATAGCGGAGAGTCTGAGTCGAGTCCATAGGGATTAAGGTGATTGTGATGGAAAGCTTAGTAAATTTCCTACCAAAGAGTTGGGAAAAGATTAGGGGTTGATAATAAACTAGATTTATACTAAAGAGTTTATAAATACGAGAGAAGAGACCACAGGATTCTTAATCAATAACTAAAGTTCTACCAGGTATTCCTAAGATCAGGGCACATTGATCACAATGAATAGCTTTCCTAATAGTTGATAAGTGAATGGCTAGTTCTCCTTATCACTCAACAAGTTCTGGTTAGGATTCCTTGTTGGCGAGAACGATTATCTAGATGTCAGTGACCAAATGATTAGTTACGTTCACTGCTAATAAACCCTCTTATCAGGATGAATTCATCTAAAGTAGAAAACGGGTATGGATTTAGGTGTAAGATCAATATGGGATTAGCATCCTGATAGCCCAAAACTATAAAGGTAAGGTGCATGAAGGATTAGAGATAGAACGTAGTGGGACTAGCACTACTATAGTGGTTTTAGCACTATACAATCCCTAATCACGAAGAAGATTTCATCCGAGATACCATGGAACTAGCATGGTCCTCTTACTTGGATGAATCCAATCCAAGCCCTAGCATACACAAGCTCCGGAATCAAGTGTAAACAAGAACAATCCATACATCCAGCAAGAAATTGACACAAAGGTGTAAAAGAAATAGAAATCAATCCATATAAGCCAATAAATAATGTATACAAGCCTTAGATCTAAGAAATCCCTAAAAACCCCTAGTTACATCATAAGAATCCCATGGCTAGGGTTTAGCTACTCATCTTTAGGGGTCGATCCATAGGTGGACGTCGATAATCTCCTCCCGCCATGTATCTCCGCCAAAGATTCGTCGAAGGAAAATGTAGAAGAAAGACAGGAAAACTCTCTCCAAAAAGGTCCAGAAAAAGCCCCCACAAATCCCTAAAAACTGATTATTTATAGCCTAAGAAAACATCATCCAATGGATTAGATCTAAGCAGTTGATCTTTCTTTCTGGCCGCAAAGGATCGATCCTTCTATGGAGTAGGATCGATCCTACTCTTTCAATTGTTGGTGACGCCCCGAGAAGGATCGATCGTTCCTGTCGAGTCCGATCGATCTTTCCATTGTTGTTATGCTACGTCCCGTGGAGGATTGATCCATCATGTTAAGTCCAATCAATCCCTTTATGCTTGTCTTTGTCTAATTGCTGGGCGAGTAGGATCGATCCCTTTATCAGAGGAGGATCGATCTGACTTGCCGGAATTGCCAGAATACGCTTCTTTTAGCTCCAAAGTTGATCTAACTCATAGTAGGTTCTGTTATACCTGAAATGAGACAAAAGTAGTCAGTGAAGTATTGCTCGGAGACCAACAAAGCCAAATTACAATGGTGTTTTGTACGCTTTTCAAGTCTTATCACACCCCCCAACTTGATTTTTGCTAGTTCTCGAGCAAAGCAAACAAAAATAAAAATTGAAGCAATAAATCTAACTAGCCAATTTCGTAGGTCTCACGATTGCACTTAGCATGTGCAATAAGCCTTTAAACTCCTGGGTGGCCCCAATGGAGGAGTTATAGTCTCCTGAGGGTTTCCAGTGATGATACATACCCACAAACATCGATACATCCCCTTTAACATATCATCCGAAATCAATTATCATGTTCATTGATTCAAATGGACTAAGTAGAAACAATATCCATGAGTCTATTCTTCAATCCATACCCATATAAAAGTAAAGTAAATAAAAACAAGTCATAGCACACTTCCAGCACTTCAACATATTTAATCATGATTCAAAAATAACTTTAACTCTCCAATGTGTGGATTTGGTTCCACATATATTAGAATATTCATTATATCTAAGCATTCCACTAGTCAAGATCACAATTCTAAGCAAGCACATCTTTTCCACTTATCACATACAATCTCTGTTCCTCTTTCTTTTCTTTTCTTTTCTTTTCTTTTTTTTTTCCTTTTCTTTTGTTTTTTTTTTGTCAGCCTCTTCAACCGTTTTACGCGAACAACACGCTGATTAAGCACATTGCCCGGTTACTAAGTATGAAGTCCTTTTTCTCACTGTTAGGCAATTCAACCATTTTACACGAACAACACGCTGGTTAGGCACATTGCCCGGTTACTAAGTTGAACCCCTCCACTTTTCATGCGCAGATACTTTTTGCAAACAGAAAATTGTACGTGTTCATGTATCTTCTGCGACATGTCCTAGCATTGTAAATCTATTCTAGTCTCAGGCTCAGAGTGTAACTTCAACCCATCCATATGTGGAAGTGCTCAAGTGCAATAGGATTTGTCAAGTTATCCCTAAACCATGGTAAAAGTGTTAAAGTACAGAACTTAAGCCATGCATAGCTAAATTTACCAAATTTTACATGACATATGAACTTCTGAATAAATCATCGAATAATATTCTAAGTTATGCATCGTTATCAATAATCATCATAACTTCATTCACCTGACACGTTATAAGCGATGTATAAAATTTTGATTATCATAAAATAAATAACTAAACATGAATTCCTAGAATTCTACCCCCAACTTAAATGTAATTGTCCCCAATTACACTAAGGCAGAAAAATACAGTAAAGAATATAGGGTAGAGATAACATGTAGAGGCTTTGTACGAAAAAGTAACCTTGGTGGGAAAAATAAAACAGACATGCGGATCAAGGTTTGTCATGAAAACCAAGTTATGTTGTGATGTCACCCTGGTGTGCATGCGATAGCATATCTGCCCTGTAGAATCAGAGAAGGAATACCCCATGATTGCATTTATGTAAAGTAACGAATAAGCAGAATAATGGAGAAAAATTGGGCAGCATTTACTCTATTTATGCAAGAAGCACAAGGGATGTACAACCATTCATCACACAAGCACATAAAAAGTAAACAATCCTAAGCATCCACCTACAACACACCATAACTAAACACATGCATCCATCCACAGAAATACAGATCAGCACATTCAGCACCCCCGCACTCCCGGGGTACACCCCCCATATCCCAACAGTCAATATATATATAATGTCAAGCAACTACAAAAGTGAGTCAGCCAACCAACAAAAATCGCATCAAAACATGCCATCACACGACCTTAGATGCCAGAAACCTAAAAGGTGTACATGTAATCTAAGCAAGCATCTAAGTACGAGACTCATGGCTGGGGTCGCGACTCAGGAAAAGACAACGGCCGATAAGTCACAATAGCAGTCACTGGCGGAGGGGGATGGAGGTTGTCAAGACGCATACGAATGTACGAGAGGTCCGCACGGAAGGCCGCATCTCTCGCGTCCACAACGTCCAAGCGCTGGTGTAAGCGCGCCAACTCAGCGCGAAACTCCCGGTACAACTCGCCAGGTGTAGGATGCTCTACCGGTCCATACTTCGGCGCCTGCTGCAATCGACGGAGGCGCGGCTGGCGGATAAAGACGCCGGCCCTCCGCATGTGCCTGAGAACCTTGCTCCATGTGGCGGAACCAAATCGTGCCGTCTTCATTGCCTCAGGTGACACGACCGGCTCCCCCTCTGGAACCCAATCCTGGCTCTGGAGAAAAGCGGAGATAAGTCTAGGGTGTGGAAGGGCCGCGTCATCGTAACTCGATCGCCGATCAAGCACTGCCCGTCGATAGAATTGGGCCATGTCTTTCAAGATCAGCTATGGTATACTGATTGCCCAATCCTTGGCCAACAACCACAATGTGTAGAGCCAATCGCCGACCCGGTACTGATCATGACCGCCCTGGAAGACATTTCGGCGCAAGACATCGTCTATCAGCCACATGTGCGCCGGCAACTCAGCACGCATAAAAATATCTGCATCCCGGCGACCCGGGTGAAGAAAGAGATGGGGAACCGAGTCAAGTACGTACAGCTCCTTGGGCATTGGTTTATGAAGGCCAGGGCAGCGTTTAGGAATCGACAACACCTCACAGATTGCCCGGAGAGTCAAAGCCACTTCCACACCATCGATCGTGGAGGTGAAGCCCTGGGACACGTATCGTCGGGATGTGTCAGTGTCGCGCTCGTCCCCGAAAGGAATAGGCTGCATGTTCTGATAGAACATGCAAACCAGCCAGGGATACACTGTGGTGCAAGGAGTGCACAACGGTAGTAGACCACGGCGCTCGAGGGTCGCGATGGAGTCCTGGGCATGATCGATCGTGCGGAAGAAGTCGACGTTGAAGGTGTATTCGAGATTAAGCTGTCGCGACCAGCGAGGGTGGAGGCCGCGGATGACGGTCGGAGCTGTAGACGGCTGGGCCTTCTTGCGTTGCTTCTTCCACTGGGGTGGCCTGGAGGAGGAGGCAGCGGCAGAAGCTTTTCGCTTGCTGGACGGAGGAGTAACAGCCGTCGAAGGAGAGGGTGGAGCTCTCGAGGTACGGACCGGCCGTGACGGAGGTGGAGAAGGAGTAGATCCAGGAGAAGATGTTGAGACTGCCGGCGAAGCACTCGTCGAGGATGCGGGCAACGGTGGACGTCTGGCGGAAGGGGTGGAAGAAGAAGCGGCGGCGCCTTCCCTTTGCCGCCGAGGCCTTTGCGGATGACATTCTTCGTGCGCACCATGGTGGGGGTGGAGGAGAAGATCGGCGCCGGCGACGCTCGACGGGACGCAAGGAACCTCGGGCGGAGGGTTGGAAAGGGTTTGGATGAACGGCGAGTTCGTGACTGGGAAAGAAGGATGGAGGAAGGTAACGTAGTGCGGTGGGGAAAATGGCGGGGAGGAGGTCTTGCCGGAGACGAGGCCGAGAACCGGTCGGAGGTGAGAACGACGAGCGGCGGCGTCCAAGCGAACCGAGAAGGGGGAGAGGAGGATCGATCGGAGGGTGAGAATACCCTAGGATCGATCCAACTCCTGGCTATAAACCCCAAAATAACTCGACTAGGATCGATCCGTCCTATGGGGATGGATCGATCGTAGTCCACTTGTCACCATCTCAACGCAGCACTTAAAGCGTGGTAAGAAAGAGTAGGATCGATCGGTCTCCTGCCAAACATGCTTTATTGGCCCGTAACCTAGGAATTTCACCCCTATATGGATGGCATCTATGCAGAGCGCCAAGGCATGCAAGGTGTTTCACATGAATCAAAACCAAACACCCAACCATTCCTAACTCAAATTTTATTACGAATGAAATGAAAAAAAAACAAGACTACAAAGCAAAGCAGTTTGAAATGCAAAGAAGGAAAAACTAACAAGCAACGAACACAAACTAAAAGTGACACAAAGCAGAAGTCCTACAAACAAAACAAGATTGTCCTAAAGCCTAATCATCACTGTCAACGTCCTCATCGTCGTCTTCATCATCGTCCTCCAGAAGATCCATGAGCTCATCAGCGTCAATCTCCTCGTCATCAGAATCGATCTCGCTCGAACTGAGGGGCAATGGACGCTCAGGATCATCGGACGCGTATGGTGACCCTGGCGGTGACACCGATGGTGACAGAAGCGCAGTGTCGATCAGGGACCGCGGTGGTACAACAATGGAATACCTGTGGGAGGTGGATTAGGGGAGGAATGCCAGCTTATTCGAGTTCACGGACAGCTTTCAGAGGTTGATCAGCTCGAACCCCATCGTCTCTGGCTGGTGAGGTCGGAGGAGCGTAGCGGCAAGGTGGTTGCGACATGCTGCTAAGGGGATGAATGAGAAGAGGAAGAGAGGGTGGAGAAAGACCGGAGTGGAGGACGTCGGTGATGAGGTTGAGCTGTTATAACACCAATCCAAAGCTAAATATTAAAGCCTAGATATGTGGTGGGGGGTATTTAAGTAAAGTTACCTAGCCCGGTTAGAATTTACCCCATGGTTAGGTTACTTAACCAGACAGAAGTAGACGGAAGGGTATTTTTGAGATGATTTGAACTTTTCAGGGGTATATATGAAAATATGAAGAATGTAAGGGTAAATATGTATTTTGAAAGTTTTTTGAGGATATATGTAAAAAACCCTTTTCTCTTTTTAGTTATAAATAAGATGATTTTCTCTTTTTAAATTTTCTCTCTTTAATTAAAGACGACTGCGAGCATGGTGACTTGAGATGAGCTCGGCGATGGAGGAGAGGTTTGGGCGACAAGAGGGGCCTGGATCCGATGGTGGAGGACCTCAGGGTGACTTGGACCGCCTCTCTCTCTAGATCGTGGCGTCATCGGAAAGAGCGAAACCATCGGGGATGGCTGCGGCTTTACCGGGGAAGGAGAAGAGGGGGCAGAGAGCTCACCCGGATGAATGGGAGATCGCTGAAGTTGAGGTGTGTCTCCGCAGTGTGGGGCTCGCCGGATATGGTGACTAAGCAGGCTATTGAGGCTACGGTGGATGTACGTGAGGGTGGTTGCAAGGTTAGAGGAGGGAGGAGAGGGAGATGAAAGATGCAAGGATCTATGGAGGAATAGAGAGAGGAGGAGGTGGAGTTGGGGGTGGCTGATCGCTTGCAAATGTGTCGTTAAATCAGATCCAAAATGCAATTTAGAGATTTATAAATCCTTCATTCAATGCTTAATTAAAACGTAATAAAGTGATGAAATGAGAGAAAATTCCTAGGGTTTACGCAATCCACTTTATCTTCACTTCCTGTATTTTCTAATTATCCTCTTGTTCTCTTTCAAGACATTAAAGATTCACAACTTCTTAAGCTTGCATGAATTCCTAAAATAATGCTATTGCTTCCCTAAGGCATAACCAATCTATACTTAGCATTGATTGTATTCGAACTTAATTTGAGTACAATCTATCTTCATCTAGCATAGATTATCTCAAAGGCACACACAAAAACAACATAAAAACCATTCTACGAATCTCTACCATCAAGCACATCAATCAAGTAGGTCAGAAAGTACGTCAATGGAACTCTGTTCCTTCAACTCTATTAACAATAAAATCATATTCATAGGATCATGTCTTTGAAAAGGTAACAAGAATCAAACTAGAAAATACAGAAAAGTTACACTAAAGCTTCATGAGATCCCTAAGACGAAGAATCAGCCACTCATCTGATTGATGAACGCCATATAGTTGATGAAAAGGTCCCGATATCCAAGCCGCGTCTCCGTGTTCTTCAAAAACCTTAATCCTCTCTTTTCTCTCTATGGAGGCTCCTGGTTTTTGGCTAACAAAACCCTTTTTATATATTAATTCCCGGAATTAGGGTTTTGGGTTGAGTTGGACCTCTAGTGCAACTCGGATTTCCTGGTTTAATCATGACAGCCTATTCCGGTCACAGCTGGGTTTAACCCGTTCATAATATGGAAATAGATCCAGCATAAAAGATGTAGATTTGGAAGTCGTTTATCAGATCCCGAAGATTTTATAATATTTGGACTTATCTGGAATACTTGACGAATATTCTCCCGCACGTCGAAGGACCAGTTTTTCAACAGCTATATAGCTTCATTTTCTTCCAAACTGCTATCAATCCATCAGGAATATCGAAAAGTGTCCAACATGAACGTTGTACGTCTTGATGTATTCTATACGTCATCCAAATTTCAGAATATTTGGAGATAGGAATAATTTCTGGAGAATATTATCCTGATAGTCGACGAAGCAGTGTATTTTCAGCATATTAACCCTTTTATGTAATTTCTAGCCTGAATCTTAATTAATCCTGAAATCACTTAACAAACTATCAAATACAAACATTCTCGAGCTAACAAAGGTAATTTAAGGGGTTTTCTTATAAATATTTAGTGACTCATCACACCCCTTAACTTACACTTTGCTAGTCCTCGAGCAAAGAAAAGATAAAAAGAAAGCAATAAATCTAACTAACCACTTTCGTAGGTCTCCGATTGCACTTAGCATGTGCAACAAGCCTTTAAACCCCTGGGTTACTCCAGTGGAGGAGTTATAGTATCCTGATGATTTTCAGAGATGACACCCACGAACATCTATACATTCCTTTGAATATATCATTAGAAATCGATTATAATATTCATCAACTCTAATGCATGAAATAGAAATAATATCAATAAATATACCCTTCAACTCATAATCATGTAAAAAGATAGTAAGTCAAAACATGTCATAACATATTTCCAATACTTTAACATATTTAATCATGATTAAAAATAATTTTAACACTCATGTGTGTGAATGAGGTTCCACATGCTTGAGAGCATCAATTATATCTAAACAGTTTAACTATTCAAGATCACAATCCTATTCAACACATATTTTCCACTCATCACATAGCAATCTCTGTTTTCATTCATTTTTCTTTTCTTTTTTTTTTCTTCAGAAATTTCAACTATTTTACGCGAACAACACACATTGTCAAGCACCTTGCCCAGTTACTAAGTATGAAACCCTTATTTTTTTTCAGGAAATTCAACCGTTTTACACGAACACCACGCTGGTTAGACACACTGCCCGGTTACTAAGTTGAAAATCCACTTCTTCTTTTTCGCATACTCAGATAATTGCATGTGTTCATGTATTTTCTGTGTTATGACATAAAATTGTAAATCTATCCTAGTATCATGCTTAGAATCTAATATCAACCCATTAACATGTGAAAGTGAATATGTGCATTAGGCTATGTCAAGCTATCCTTAAATCATGGTAAAAGTGTTAAAGTATAGAAATAATGTCATGCATAGCAAAAATTTACTATCCCTTATATGACCTATAAGTGTCAGAATAATTCATAAGATAAATTTCTAAAACAAGCATCTTTTTCAATAAATGTCATAATTTCATTCTTTTGACATAGTTCAAGGGATGTATAATATCGATTATCCTAAAAATATACGCATGAATTCCTAAAATTCTACCCCCAACTTAAATGTAATTGTTCCCAATTACACTAAGTCATAAAAATAAAATAAGGAATAAAGGGTAGAGATCACCATAATATCGTGCAAAAATTCCTCTCTTTATATATAATTATGCTATGTCCCGCCATAACAGAAGAAATACGTCCCTTCAACCATATCCTGTCACGGAAATATATACCTTTCTCAAAAGATCAAACATAACAAATTAAAGTCAAAAAAGGTATTAAAATCATAAAAATTTTGAAGAGTCACCTTTGTATAAATTTACCAGGAAATTCGTACAACCATTCATCCACAAAATTAAAAATATAGACATTAAAGCAATAAACTACATTAAATCATCCATACACAGCATCCAAATAATCAGCATCCATGATATCGTCCTGATTGAAGATCAAGACCGTCCGATCGGAAATTGAAGCCCTATAGCAACTAAATCGCGTTCTGTAGCAGTCGAACGGCTGAGAGCTCGCGGGAGGTGATGAATGGCGAAACGGCTTCGTCGGAGGACGGGAAGGTTACAGGAAGAATCGTGAAGGTCGTAGGAGTTCTTCGTTGAGCTCTGATCGAATAATGGAGCGCCCCAGGTGGTAGAACGGAGATGGCCGGATTGGAGTAAAAAGATGGTCGGAATTGGATTCCACTTATTGGAGCTCCAATCAAGGACGGGGACGATTGCGGAAGGATCGTGGAAGCTTGGATAAGTGGTCTATGGGGTATGATTGATGAATTGAGCTACCAGACGGCGGATTGAAGGTGGACGGTGATAGCCGACGATGGGTAGGTCGATTCTGGTGATTCCGGCCACAAATCCGGGTTTTGATGGGTGGAAAACGATCGTAGTGGCAAGGGGAAGCTTCTGGAGGTGTTCTGGGGCAGTGGGCGACCGTGGAGGAAGGTATTGACGACGGTCGAGGGGCTCACCGGCGTCGGAGGAGACAGAGAGGATGGTGAAGAAGGTCGTGGGAGGGTAGGGGGAAGGATGGCGAAGGTGTTGGTGGTGATTTGGAGGTATGGCAAGGTCTGGACGGGGGATATTGGCGATGGGTGGTGACGGCTCGGGGACGAGCCGACGAGCCGCGACGACGAGCCGTGACGAGAAACAGTGCAGGAGGAGAGAAGAAATCCGGTGGAAAATAAGGAAAAATAGCAAGAAGGTGGAGAAAAATTCCAAGAAAATATGGGAAAATCCTAAAAATCAGGGGAAAATAATAAAAAACAAATAAAATTCTAAAAAGCTAAGGAAAAATCCTAAAAACTGGGTTGCCTCCCAGGAAGCGGGTAATTTTACGTCTTTCGCTAGACGTGCCTAAAAAGGTCAGTGATAGCACGGGTCCGTCAGCTCGACAGACTCAATAACATCACCGCGAACTATGTCCTCCACATAATGTTTTAATCTATGCCCTTTAACAGTGAAAGTCTCATTCGTGTGGGGATCGTGAATTTCTATTACACCATGCGTAAATACTCGATTTATAATAAAAGGTCCGGACCATCTAGAATGTAATTTACCCGAAAAAAGACACAATTTAGCATTGAAAAGCCAAACTTTCTACCCAACAACAAAAGTCCTCCTCGAAATATGTTTATCATGAAATGCTTTTGTTTTGTCCTTATAAATTTTGGAATTCAAATATGCCTTATTGCGAATTTCATCAAGTTCACATAAACTACGCTTTCTATGTGTTGTGGCAGCATTGGTATCAGTATTAAGCTTTTTAATGGCCCACATAGCTCGATGTTCTAATTCAACAGGTAAATGACAAGGCTTACCAAAAACTAGTCTATATGGGGACATACCAATAGGTGTTTTATAAGCTGTCCTGTAAGCCCAAAGTGCATCGTCTAGCTTTATGGCCCAATCTGTGCGGTCAATACGAACAGTTTTCTCTAAGATGCGTTTTATTTCCCTATTAGAGAGTTCTACCTAGCCACTGGTTTGAGGATGATAAGGGGTGGCTAGCTTATGTGTAATAGAATACTTTCTAAGAAGGGAAGCAAAATATTGATTATTGAAATGAGAACCACCATCACTAATAATTGCACGATGACAACCAAATTGAGAAAAGATATTACTTTGAAGAAATTTAACCACAATTTTATGATCATTCGACTTGGTTGCTATACCTTCTACCCATTTAGACACATAGTTGACAGCTAAAGGATGTACAGAAAACCAAAGGAAGGTGGGAAGGGACCCATGAAATCAATGCCCCAAATATCAAAAATATCGGCAACTAAGATTGGAGTTTGAGGCATCTAATACAGGATTGGCAAAAAATATGAGCATCCTTAAAAATCGTAGGCCAATAGAAACCACACTGCAAGACTTTTGTAGCGATTTTCTTCCCTGAAAAATGACCACCACAGGCATGTGTATGACAGAAAGTAAGGATATCATGCACTTCTGACTCAGGCGCACATCTTCTAATGACTTGATCAGAAGAATATTTAAATAACTCAGGGTCTTCCCAAATATAATATTTAATATGAAAAAAGAATCTATCTTTGGCATTTTTAGACTAAGAGACAGGAAGTTTTCCTGATACAAGATAATTGATTATATGAGCATACCAAGGCTGAGAAATGCGAGTAACCTCGAAGAGGGTCTTGTATGGAAAAGAAGCACTGACAGGAGTTTTGTCAAAAATATGATCCAAAGGAAGGGGAGACAGATGATCTGCAACTACGTTTTCTGAACCTTTTTTATCCCTAATCTCAAGATCATATTCTTGCAATAGAAAGATCCATTGAATCAATCTAGGTTTGGCATCCTTTTTTGGCTACGAGATATCGCAAGACGACATGATCTGTATAGACATGGATTTTAGAACCTAGGAGATAGGAACGGAACTTTTCTAAATCAAATATTACAGCTAATAATTCCTTTTCACTGGTAGTATAATTCAATTGAGATTCGGTTAGGGTCTTACTAGCGTAGTAAATCACATGAGATACCTTGTTAATTCGTTGACCTAAAACGGCTCCTATGGCATAATCAGAGGCATCACACATAAGCTCAAAAGGTAAGGAATAATCAAGCGCATGAACTATAGGTGCGGTCGACAAGAGATCACGGATGGCTGTAAAAGCAGATAGGCATGCATCATCAAAGACAAAAGGGACCTCCTTGGCTAAAAGGGCACACAAGGGTCTAGAAATTTTAGAAAAGTCTTTAATGAACCTACGGTAGAATCCTGCATGACCTAAAAATGATCGGATCTGACGCACAGAAGAGGGCGGAGGCAAATTAACAATTAAATCAGCTTTGGCTCTATTAACCTCAATTCCACGTTTTGAAACAATGTGACCTAAAACAATCCCTTCCTGAACCATAAAATGACTCTTTTCCCAGCTTAGAACTAAATTAGCTTCTATGCATCGATTTAAAACTTTTGAAAGATTGTCTAAACATGATTCAAATGAAATTCCAAACACAGAGAAATCATCCATAAAGACCTCGAGAAATTTAGCAATCATATCAGAGAAGATGGCCATCATACATCGTTGAAAAGTTGCGGGTGCATTACAAAGGCCAAAAGGCATCCTACAATATGCAAAGGTACCAAAGGGAAATGTAAAAGTGGTATTCTCTTGATCTTCAGGATCTACTGCAACTTGGTTATACCCTGAATATCCATCTAGAAAACAATAATAACTTTAGCCGGAAAGTCTCTCTAAAATCTGATCAATGAAAGGGAGAGGGAAGTGATCTTTCCTAATCAAAGCATTAAGTTTCCTGTAATCAATACAAACACGCCATCCCGTGGTCTGGCGCATCGGGATCTGCTTTCCTTTATCATTTTCTACTACGGTTAGACCAGATTTCTTAGGAACTACCTGTGTAGGGCTAACCCACTGGCTATCAGAAATTGGGTATATAATACCCGCATCCAGAAGTTTCACCACTTCTTTCTTCACTACCTCTTTTATATTCGGATTCAGACAGCGTTGCATTTCCCTAACAGTTTTAGACTCATCCTCTAAGTGAACCTTATGCATACAAATCGATGAATCAATACCTTTCAAATCAGCGACAGTCCAACCTATTGCTTTCCTATGATCCTTAAGAACATTAACAAGTTGACTCTCCTGATCGGAAGATAAAGATGAAGAAATGATAACATGAAGAGTAGAGTTTGATCCTAGGAAAACGTATTTTAGAGTTATAGGTAGTGGTTTAAGTTCAAGTTCAGGTGGTGACTCCAGTGAAGTAGGAGCAGGAGTTGATGAGAGTGATGGAAGGGGTTCAACAACCCAGGAGACGGTCTCTCGACCATTTCCAGAATCGTGATCGACCGGTCACTCAGGTTTGCGATCGGTCGGATATGGAGCGACCGGTCGCTCAGGGGGTCGATCGGTCGGTCCAGATTTCATTTGTGTTTGATACGAGTCGATCCGACTCGACCAACTGGACCCGAACCCAGAAGAGGAACCAAACTAGTTCAGCCTCTTTCCTAGTTTGACTTGAACTTCCCTAGTTCAAGCTAGAGTATTTAATTAGTATTTATCATTAGTCTTTTATTGAGTCCTAGTTGATTGTTAGGAATTAATTAAGAGTCCCTTTGAGTTAGGAAGTTGAGTTGAGTCAGAAACCTTATTACTTGCTAATCAAGAAAGGGGGTTTTCTAGTGGATTAGGACTCTGTCAAGGTCTCTATAAAATGACCTTAGTAGTTTTGTATTAGGTTATGTATGAATGATGAATGATGAGATGAATGATTAACAGTAGTTGATAAATTATCATAGGAGTAGAATATCATAGGAGAAGAAGTAAAGTAGATTCCACCAGATATCCACCATAGATCCACCTTCTTCCCCGTCGGTCATCTTCTCCGCAGCCGGCACCGCCTCCACCAGTGTTTCTCTTTCCCCCGTCACTTTCTCTCTCCGCCACGTCAGCGACCCCACCGCCACGTCAGCGCCACGTCACCCGCACTATTCATCGTCTCCCTCCTCAAGTCGTACCCTCGCTCCCGCCGATCTCCACCGCCGTTCCCTCTCCGGCCACCCCCGTCGCCACCTAATCACTCCAACGTCTTCCCCTAAGCCTCACGACCTCGGCCATACCCTTCCCTCCGCCCGTCGTCTCCTCCGGCGTCTTCCCTGGCCAACCCAAGTTCACAGCCACCGTCCGCCGTCCACGACACGACCCCGATCTCACCCCAAACCCTTCCTAAACCCTTCCCCGGCCTCCCTAGACCCGATTCCGACCTTTCGCAGGCCCCGCCGAGCTCCCCGTCGTCCCCGACGCCTGTGAACCCAAACCCTTACCGCCGTCTCCCCCAGATCTGGCCGATCCGCCACCCATCTCCCAGATCTGAGCCGGTGGATCTCCTCCCCACCGTCCTACGACCTTCCCTGCCACTATCCCGACCGCCGCCGCCGCCCCTACGCCGGCCATCCACTCCGGCGATCCTCAGCCGTTGGATCCACTCCGGTGAACCCTCAGCCAAGTTCCCTGTTTGATCCAGCCAACCTTGACTTGATCCAACCACTTAACCCAATCAGAGTCAAGTCTAATTCTGATCAGACTCAATCCAGCCCAATCAAGTCAAGCGTGATCCAATTCCTTGAGCCAAATTCGATCCAGATTCAATTAGATCAGCCAATTGGACTCAATCAAGTCCGATCAGGACGATTCTGATCGATTGGAGCAGTAGAGACCCATTACGAGAGGATCACGAGTAGACCGCTCGTAACAGTGTTCCAATGTCATCTTTTGATTGAGCAATTTCTAAATTAACATCATTACCATTATTAGAGTCATAATCATGCAAAATATCAGATAATTCATCAGAAATCATGGCATGTGATCTATCATCAATACATTCAGTCAAAATATCAACATTATAACATTCATCATCCTGCTCAGGCAAACATGCAGTTTTAAAAATATTCAATTTAACATGCATATGTCCAAAAGAAACATCCATAACACAAGTTCGATAATTTATACAAGCATTAGCTGTAGCTAAAAAGGGGCGTTCTAAGATAATAGGTACAATCTTTTTGCAATGGACAACAGGCTCCATATCCAAAACCACAAAGTCTACAGGAAAGAAGAAATTATCTACCTTAACCAAAACATCTTCTAAAATACCTCTAGGTGTCTTAATGGATCTATATGCTAATTTTAAAATTACTGGTGTCTCTTTAAGCTCTCCCATACCAAATTCTTTATAAAGGTGACAAGGCATAAGGTTCACACTGGCACCTAAATCAAGTAGGGCACCATCTATACGATACTCTCCTATACAACAAGGTATGGTAGGGGTACCATGATCTTTCAGTTTGGGAGGTGTATCATGTTTCAAAATTGAACTAACTTGTTCAGTAAGAAAAATCTTTTTCGACACTTTGGATTTAGCCTACCGTTTATGGGTACACAGATCCTTAAGAAATTTGGCATAAGAAGGAATCTGTCTAATGGCATCAAGCAAAGGTATGTTGATATTGACTTGCTTAAAGGTTTCAAGGATTTCTTCGGCAGTTTTTCAAGATTTTATGGTTGAAGAAGGATCCTTAAGGGTTGCAGGAAAAGGCAATTTAGGAATATATTTGGTTGGATCAGGTTCTCTAGAATCAGATGGGTCAATATCAGGTGAAAAATAAGAATAATCTCGGGTTGGACGATTGATCGTCGGATCGAGCGTTTGATCGTCCGTACTGATAGGTTCACCTATTTGGTTATCTACTGTTTTACCACTTCTGAGGGTTACAATGGTTTTGGCACTCTCAAAGTTTTGGCTTTCTACATAGTGCTGGCCTCTTGGGTTGGTGACAGGTTGAGTTGGCAAGTGTCCTTCTGTTTTGGCTATAGTGTTAGAAATTTGACCCAATGAATTCTCAAATTTAGCAATGGATTGGGTATTAGAATTACACTGGTTTTCTATTCTAGACACAAAAATTTTCATTTGAGAGACTTCACTTGTCATCTCTTGTCTTAGTCCACTAATATTTTCATTTAAAGTTGAAAGGATGGAACTAAATGTTGATTCAGACATGGGCTGGGCTAGAAGGGCTGAATGTGATGGTGGAGGGTACCTAGGGTTTGGATTTGCAGAAGGTTTAGGTGGGTACTTAAAAGTAGAGGTATTAGCTGTATTATTTTGCCCTTGAAAGTTACTTGATTGTTGTGACTTCCAACTAAAATTAGGATGATTTCTCCAACTTGGATTATAGGTATTAGAATAAGGATTGTTCTGAGGCTTGGAGAAACCATATGTGGCGTTGGCATGTTCCTGAATGAAGTCAGGAAAATTGGAGGCCAAATGACAATCAGTGGTAGAATGTTCAGAAGTAGAACAAAGGGCACAAAAGTCAGGGAAAATCTGAACTGGAGGAGTCAAGGATTGGCTGGTTTTAAGTTGGTTAAGATCTTTGGTTAGGAGGGTTACTTGTGCGGAGAGGCTTTAGAATTCAGAAATTTCATGAACTCTCCGAGAATTACGAACAGTGGTAGACCGATTCTTGGAAATTGAGGCATTGTGTTGCGAATTTTCATAAAGATTATCATACATCTCCCAAAGATCAGTCCAGGGCTTACTAAGAACAACACCCCCGCAACAAGCTTCGACCATCGTCCTATAACGATCATTAAGACCATTATAAAATGAATGGGCTAATTTCCACTTAGGTACTTCATGATGAGGACATTCTCTAAGAAGATCTTTAAACCTTTTCCAAGCTTCATGAAACATCTCATCATCGTTTTGCTTAAAAGATATGATCATAGTGCGATAGTTTTGGGTTTTGATGATAGGGAAATATTTTTTAAGAAAAGCATCTTGAAGTTGATCCCATGTTGCAATCGAGTTTGGTGGTAAGGTATGAAGCCAATGTTTAGCCTTATCTTTTAGGGAAAAAGGAAACAGTTTAAGTCTAAAGGCATCATCATTAAAGTGCTCAAGTTTGAACATGGACAAAAGTTCAAGAAAGCTAACAATATGATCATACGGATCCTCATTTTCACGCCCATAAAAAGAAGGTAAAGCTGTATTCCAATTGGGCTTAATCTCATAATGGGTCGTATTAATAGGAGGTGGATTAATACAGGAGGCATAGGTGAAAGGTCTAGGCAGAAAATGATTCCTAATTGGGCCTTCTCTATGGTTATTGTTCTCATTGTCCCCCCCATTTCCATTATTATTTCCTTGCATCATGGTATAAAAAGAATCAAGAGGTAGTTCAGGGATAGCAAGTTTTGAAGATCTTTGACGAAATTGCTCTTGGTGGATGGATCTAAGAGTGTTTTCAATCTCAGGACCTAAGGTGTCAAAGAAAAACTTAATGATCACCTACCTTTCATATAATATTAACCACACACCACAAAGAAAAGAAAAAAAAAGAAAACAGAAGTTTCGGAGGACAGGAGAAAACCGCGATTTATCACAGCATGAAACGAAAGCTTAAGTTTAGAAAAACTAACCCTAGTCTGCTCTGAGCGATTGGTCGGTGTTATTAGCGATCGGTCGATCTATTAGAGATGGATCGGAATCCTGGTCGATCGGTCGGTCTTACGGACTGAAGTAGGGTTTTTCTTCCAAAAATAATTGTTTTAATGCTGCAAATAATCCGAGTTTGCAAGAAATATTCCTATATCTAAACACAGAATAACGGAAATAAAATAAAAAGGAAATCTAACCAAGCTTAGAAAAAGAGTAAAAGAGATATATCAATTGAAATTTGTCTAAAAAGAAATCAATCTTCCCCGGCAACGGCGTCAAAAATTGATCGCTTGCAAATGCGTCGTTAAATCAGATGCAAAACACAATTTAGAGATTTATAAATCCTTCATTCAATGATAAATTAAAACGTAATAAAGTGATGAAATTCAGAGTCGAACCACAGGGAAAATCGTATCTTTTAGGGCAAACGAATCAACATCAAATCTCAGGTGCTCTAATCCTAAAGCGAAAAAGGATTTTATGGATTTTTATTAAAATAATTATGAAAGCAAATAAAAGACTTAACATTTATCAATGAGAGAAAATTTCTAAGGTTTACTCAATCCACTTTAGCTTCACTTCCTGTATTTTCTAATTATCCTCTTGTTATCTTTCAAGACATTATAGATTCACAGCTTCTTAAGCTTGCATGAATCCCTAAAATAATGCTATTGCTTCCCTAAGGCATAACCTATCTATACTTAGCATAAATTATCTTCGAACTTAATCTGAGTACAACTTATCTTCATCTAGCATAAATTATCTCAAAGGCTGATGAGTGCATGAAAATGCACTCTGAACAACCTTAAAACCATCTCAATTGCTATATCTTCACCCTTAATCAACTTCTTTAGCACTATTTTTATAGTATATGTTACTTCACATAGTTGCTTGGAAAATGCAGGGAATTGGATCTGAAAGAAGCTGAAAAGAGTATATGGATCAACTTCAAAAATTAATCTGTACCTGCTCATGAAGAACCAGATAATGTGCCATATATAGTTGGAAAGCTCTTGAAGTCTAGATTCTGGAGAATTTTACGGTTCGTGATTCCGAGTTACCTAGAGGAAGTTACAACATTTTTCGTACCAGTGCGCAGTGCTGAGTGAATAGTGAGGGTCGACCGTCGCATCATCCGTGGCATCGACCGTCGCGCCCGAAAATCATCACGGTCGACCGTGAGACCCTCACGGTCGACCGTGGAGCCCGAAAATCACCACGGTCGACCGTCAGATGCTCACGGTCGACCGTTGCATCGACCGTGGCATCGACCGTCAGCCTCTGTCGAAGAAAACACTCCTCAGGGTCGATGCAATGATCGACCGTCGCTTTTCCAAACATTGTGCACAGTTCACGGTCGACCGTGGCATCGACCGTGGCATCGTCCGCGGGTGTTTAACGGGTTTAAACTTAACCCGAGTTTGCTAATTCTTGGACCCTATAAATATGAAACTTAGGGTTACTCAAAGGGGACTTCTTGGACGTTTTTGGAGGCTCTTTCTGGACGTTCTCCAAGGGAAGAAGATGAAGACATCTCCATCCATGGCCGAGTAATCCGCGGGCATGGCGGACGGATGATCTAGCGAGGATTAGGGTTTCTTCTCCAATAATGGTTTATAGTTTTTAATCTTTATTGTTAAACTCTTTTCTATGTATTGGATCTTCAAATATTATTTTCAGATTATAGATTTCTATGTAGATGATTAATATTATGAATCCAGTCATGCTTCTTTCATGATCTTATATTCTCATAGTCTTCTCTTTTGATTCTCCTTCCGAGTCTTGCGAGACCTTTGCTATACATTACCCGTAGTGACAGCTGGTATTGTATATTCTTAGGGATCTGGTAAGACAAGGTTGGGGCTCTATCCCGTGAAATCTTTGCTATGCATTGCCGATTGTGAGAGTTGGTATTGTGTATTCTTAGAGATCTGGTTAGATAGAGTTAGGGTTTTGTCCCGATGAACTTTTGCTGCGCGTTGCCTGTAGTGACAGCCGGTATCGTGTATTCTTAGGTTTGGTTGGATGAAGTTAGAACTATAAAAAGGAAGAACCAATCGTAGGAAGTTATATTTATATATTTTATCAGATTCATAATTCTATATCTTCCGGTTAAGGTGATTGGGATGTGAATCCCTTAACTGAATATCATATGAACCATTGAGAAGAGAAGAACCTAAATCCGAGTGACGTGATTCCTGAAGCCTAGGCTCATTCAAATCCTGATTTCTTTGTTACCTTTATTTTACCATTACATCTCTGATCTATTTTCTTAACTTTCATCGCTCTTGATTGTTTTCAATTCATTGTTATTTGTATTTCTGGATCCTTTCTGCTTGTCTCTCTGTGGGATTCGACCTCTCTTATGCTGTACTGCACCGCGACCGCTGTGCGTGACACATTTGAGCGACATCAAAAATTTGGCACCGTTGCTGGGGAGACGATTCAGAAAAAACGCCAGAATCAGATTACAGTGATTGTAGACACCGAAAGCGGTAACTTCGTTCATTTTCTTTAGTCTTTATTTCTTTATTTCTTTATTTTGGTTTTGATTTTTTTTTAGTTGGTTTGTATCTTTTGGATCGTGTGTTTGCTGGTGTATGCCTCGGTATAGAGACGAACTAGGCAGATTTGCTAGACGCCCCGAGGGTGATTCTGAAACTTCTGATAGTGAGACATATATTGCTGATCTTTTTGACGCACAGTCACAAACCTCACATCATACTTTCATTATGGCTGAGCACGAGGAACAACAAGCTCCTAGGAGTTTGCAAGAATATTTGCATCCAACACGCACTGCTACACCTTCATGCATCATGTTTCCACCTAATGCTGCACATGTTGACTTTAAGCATGGCATGATTCAGTTGCTTCCTACCTTTCATGGGTTGGAAAATGAAAATCCATATGTGCATATTAGGGAGTTTGAGGAAGTAGTAGCGACCTTCCATGGCCAACCAGGTGCACTAGATATGATCCGACTTAAGTTCTTTCCCTTCTCACTGAAGGATAGAGCAAAGAGTTGGTTATATTCCTTGAGGCCACGATCTATAGGATCTTGGGCTGAAATGACACAGATATTTTTCAACAAGTATTTCCCACAGCACAAAACCAATGCACTTAAGAGACAGATTTCGATCTTCACACAGAAGGATAGTGAAACTTTGTATCAGGCGTGGGAACGATTTAAAGACATGTTGAATTTATGTCCTCATCATGGATATGAAAGTTGGTGTCTGAAAGTACGTCAATGGAACTCTGTTCCTTCAACTCTATTAACAATTAAATCATATTCATAGGATCATGTCTTTGAAAAGGTAACAAGAATCAAACTAGAAAATACAGAAAAGTTACACCAAGGCTTCATGAGATCCCTAAGACGAAGAATCAACCTCTCATCTGATTGATGAACGCCATATAGTTGATGAAAAGGTCCCGATATCCAAGCCGCGTCTCCATCTTCTTCAAAAACCTTAATCCTCTCTTTTCTCTCTATGGAGGCTCCTAGTTTTTGGCTAACAAAACCCTTTTTATATGTTAATTCCCGGAATTAGGGTTTTGGGTTGAGTTGGACCTCTAGTGCAACTCGGATTTCCTGGTTTAATCCTGACAGCCTATTCCGGTCGCAACTGGGTTTAACCCGTCCATAATATGGAAATAGATCCAGCATGAAAGATGTAGATTTGAAAGTCGTCTGTCAGATCCCGAAGATTTTATAATATTTGGACTTATTTGGAATACTTGGCGAATATTCTCCCGCACGACGAAGGACCAGTTTTCCAGCAGCTATATAGCTTCATTTTCGTCCAAACTGCTATCAATACATCAGGAATATCGAAAAGTGTCCAACATGAACGTTGTACGTCTTGATGTCTTCTATACGTCATCCAAATTTCAGAATATTTGGAGATAGGAATAATTTCTGGAGAATATTATCCTGATAGTCGACGAAGCAGTGTATTTTCAGCATATTAACCCTTTTATGTAATTTCTAGCCTGAATCTTAATTAATCCTGAAATTACTTAACAAACTATCAAATATAAACACTCTCGGGCTAACAAAGATAATTTAAGGGGTTTTCTTATAAATATTTAATGACTCATCAGTGGCCGGAGTTGTGGAGTGTGGTGGCTGGGTTTTCGTGACCGGCGGGGTCGTCGGAGAAGATGGAGCTCGCCATAATAGGAAGTGGAGGTGGTAGGAGAGTATTGGTGGAACAGTTGGTGACCGGAAAGAGCAAGAAGAGAGATGAGAGAGAAAATTGGGGTAGTAAGGTCTTTGGACTCTAATTTGGGCTTAACGTCCCAAATTAAGCCTCCCTTGATTTATTAGCATAATAAGATCAAAATTTGGAGCTTGGCCTTAGCCTTTTTATTTTTGTCCATGTATGGAAGTTTGTCATACTAATCTGCCAAACCATATTTTTGATTATAATTTGCTTAGTCTTTTTAGGGTAAGGAAGAATGAGACTAATGAATCCCATCATTCCGCTCTCTTATCCTGACCATCAAACCCCTCACGTGCTTTGTTTACCCCCCTCGGTTTTCAAATTCGAAAAACGCCAACGGTCATCTTCCAATCAAAACAACCCTCGCTAAGGAAACTCTTTTAATGTCTAAAGATCACATAGTTCTCTCTTTCAACAAATCCACGCTCTCTTTTGCTTCTCTTTGTCTCTTTCCTATCGAATCTTCTTTCTAGCGGTTCGAAACCCCTTGGCGGCACCACTTTCTAGTCCTCAGGGAACTCTCCAGTCTCCAGCCCAAAGTTAGGGTCTTCTTGCGATGTAAAATGGCGAGAAGTGGAGAAAGCCCCGCTCCGAGAGATGAGATTAGTATGTTCTCTTCTTCTTATGCTGTTTTGGCGCAAGATCTTATCTGGGTATCCCTTAGATTCGAGGAAAAGCTCCAATGATCCTGGGGAGGATTTCACCTCAAAGGTGGAATCTTTGGATCTTGGTTTCATTATTTCTTGGTTGATAAATGTCGTTGTTCCTGGCAGGCATCTCTAGATGTGATGAGATCGAGGATGTTGTAGGAATGGCAGAATCGAACCCACTTTATCATTGTGATTCACGGAGAGGTAAGTTCGCATCTAGTTCTTTTAATGATCTTGTATGTTTCTTTTTGAAGTAGGGTTACATTTTACCTCTCGATGCAATGAACAACCTGAGAATTGGTTAACATTAACCTTCAGATCGATTGCACTTTAAGCCTTTCTACTTAAATAGCATCTATTTGATGTACGAGAGGTTAAAGATGGGAAATAATTTTTTCATATCATAGTAAGGGGGAAATAGAAACAGTTCTCTTTGGTTTCAGATTAACTTAGGCAAATAGTTTTACATTCTGATTATAATGATGAGATGAAGATGACATTGTATTTCCAGGATGCTCCGTTGCGCTCGATGTCCCCTGTGAAGGAATCCAAGAAACACCTGATTACATCCGAAGAAGCAGCCGGCAGAACAGAATAGCACCAGTCGAGCTTTTTACTGAGAAAAGCATAGATAGTTCTGGAGAATCTGGTTTTATGCCAATGGTGCCAGATATTTCCCCAGGTCTCAACAGAAATGGCTTTTTGGAAGCTTCCCTTGAGCTTGGAATGGGACTAGGGGATGAGGAAGCGTCTAGCTTGTTGAGCATCAACGCAGGAGCAATTGATGAGACAATTATTTGTAGCAGCATCAGTTTCCAGAGGGATGACTTTTTCACCGGTGGAGAAACTGTTTCAACGGATGCACAAGTTGGGGATGGCAATGGGCTTCCTTTGTACCAATCTGCTCGCTGTGGAAATTTCTCATATAGATTTTCAAGCTTGGATCCTGGAGGTTATCTCGTTGATCTCCACTTTGCAGAGATTGTTTTTACTAATGGTCCTCCAAAGATGAGAATCTTCGATGTTTTTATACAGGAAGAGAAGGTGAAGAAATTTGTAATAAAATTGTCTTATATTAATTTTGTTCAGTTGTTGATGACTTTGTCCTTTTTCAGGTTGTTTCTGGCCTGGACATTTATGCACATGTTGGTCCAAATAAGCCACTGATTCTATCTGATTTGAGGACAATGGTCACGGGGAAGGAGGACTTGACAATTAGATTTGATGGGGTAGTTGGAAGGCCTATTGTGAGTGGAATATCAATAAGAAGTGATCCTTCAGCAGGCAAGCATTTTCGAATACATACTGAAATTCTCAGTTGTTGTACCTGTACCTCATGGATTCATGTTTCATGAGCAAATCGCAATTATTTTAACTGTCAGGCAGCAGATTTCAGAGACAAGCGGCTGAGAACTTTGCACTAATATCAATGTGTAATGGCGAAATTCGGAACAAGGAAGAGATAATGAGAGAAGTAATTACAGTTTATGCTTCGAGTATGATCGTGAATAGGTTCCATTCGAATATGTTTATGTTATTAGGTTTTCACACCCGGATGCTTATATTTTACAGGACATTTGTAGCAATTGTGAGAAGCTGGAGCACGACTATGAATCACTCTTTAAAGAACAAATACAAGTCAAGCGAGCATTGGAAGGTGTCAAACAGGAGAGCGAACTCAAAAATCGGGAGTGCCACGAGGCCTGGAAGACATTGCAAGAACTTCGAATGGAGCTCATGCGCAAGTCGATGCATGTTGGTTCATTAGGTATCCATGTTGAAACAATGAAGTTTAGCACCTAACTCAGATTCCAATGTACCATGATTATTTCATGATCTTTTTGCAGCTTTTGCTGTGGAGGGGCAAGTGAAGGAGAAGAGTAGATGGTTCCTATCTCTAAGAGACTTGAGTCAGAGATTTAATGTAATCGTCTAATTTTTGTCGCTCACGGGAATCCTCCTGTCCAATTTTGCTTTATTAATCTACTTCTGAGATACAGTTAACTTTACTTCAGCACCTAACAGCTAATTTAATTAATGTTCAATAACAGTTGTTGAAGCTGGAGCATGCCAAATTATCAGCAGAAGCATTGCAGTATAGGAGTTGTCTCAGCGATATTGTCAATTTGACGACCACAGTGCAAGCTGCTTGTAAGACTACTACCTCTGTCTATTTATTATGTGCAACATGCTGTCTACTCAGTACTAGAATCCTTTAGTTCATTTGATGATCAGCATACTGAAGAGCATAAACACATGTTACCTCCTTGTGGATTAGTGGATAACCATGCTAACCTGGAAAGGGAGATCAAGCAGCTCAAATTCAAATTCATGGAAGAGGCAAAGGAGAGAAAAGAGCTTTACAATAAAGTTCTAGAGTTGAAAGGTTAGTTAAATGCTTGATATCCTTCTACAAAAATGAGCAACCCAATGCTTACACAAGGACTAGCCATGCTGCAGGGAATATCAGAGTCTTCTGTCGATGTCGGCCTTTTAACATGCATGAGATAGCTGAAGGAGCTTCCATGGCCATCGATTTTGAGTCTGCAAAAGACAGCGAGCTTTCTGTCAAAGCAGCTCATGGAGCACACAAGAAAGTTTTTAAGTTTGATTGTGTATTCAGCCCCGAAGAAGATCAAGGTAGTGGACTAATTTCTCTCTCCATCCAAGAGATGCTAAATTCCTTTCTCATTATTCTTTAACATCTCTTGCACTCTGCATATAGGTATGGTTTTTGAAAAAACTTCACCTTTTGCAACATCAGTGTTAGATGGATACAACGTCTGCATATTTGCCTATGGGCAGACGGGTACAGGCAAAACATTTACAATGGAAGGTACAGAAGAAGCCCGTGGAGTCAATTATAGGACTCTTCAGGAACTGTTTCAGATCATAAAAGAGAGAGAAGGGCTATACAATTATGAAATCTCAGTAAGTGTATTAGAGGTCTACAATGAACAGATTCATGATTTACTCCTCTCAGGTTCTCAGCCTGGGATGACTGCAAAGAGGTATGCACAGAAAATTGGATTTCTAAACGAGTAAAGATATTACATGCTGACACTTCTGTTTGCATTTTTTTTTGTTTTTTTGATAGATTAGAAGTGAGACAAGTTGCAGAGGGAGTTCATCATGTTCCAGGATTGGTTGAAGCTCATGTGAGCAATATGAATGAGGTCTGGGATGTTTTGCAGACAGGCAGCAAGGCAAGAGCTGTTGGCTCAACAAATGCAAATCAACATAGCAGTCGATCGCACTGGTTAAACTCTTGGCTGAAACTCTTGCATTTTACTTGCTGATATAAGACATCTGACATTGACGCAGAGTGCTCTTTTGTCCAGCATTTATTGTGTGATGGTAAAAGGGGAGAATCTGATGAATGGTGACTGCACAAGAAGCAAGTTGTGGCTCATTGATCTAGCTGGAAGTGAGAGAGTAGCAAAGACGGATGTTCAAGGGGAGAGGCTGAAAGAGGCACAGAACATCAACAAATCCCTCTCTGCGCTGGGTGATGTTATATCCGCTCTTGCAAACAAAAGCCCACATATCCCCTATAGGTTACTTAAATCATCTTTGTTTGTAGGTGGTATAGATTATTACAATATGGTTACATGCTCTAAACTCTGGTCCTTGTGCTATTGTGTAGGAATTCAAAGCTCACTCACTTGCTACAAGACTCTCTAGGTGCTTTTCTCCTTGATGAATAATTGCATGCAACTTGCCTTAATAATTTTGCAACTAAAAGATTTTATCTAACTTTTGATGTTTTTCTAGGAGGAGATTCAAAGACCTTGATGTTCGTGCAGATTAGCCCTAGTGAAGAAGATGTGGGAGAGACACTATGCTCCCTCAACTTTGCAAGCAGAGTGAGGGGAATAGAACTTGGTCCAGCCAAAAAGCAAGTGGACATTAGTGAACTTTTCAGATACAAACAGATGGTAACAATATATCAACATTTTGCCTTTCATAGCCACTAGTGACAGTCAATTCTAAATACCGACTACCATTGGAGTGTTCAAGTTCAAATCCTTTTGATTTCTGTTTGTCAGGTTGAGAAGGCCAAGCAGGATAGCAAGAACAAAGATGGTCAAATAAAGAAAATGGAAGAGGCGATTCTTTCTCTTGAAACAAAAAATAAGACGAGAGATTTGACAAACAAGAATCTACTGGACAAGGTATGAACAAAACTTGGCACTTGCAAAAATATAGGATAATAACACAAACGAATTTGTGAGCTGCTTGGTTTTGGCTTGGCTTAGTTATTTCTTCTCTTGATGGCATCCAGTGACTGGTATGCTGGCTTTGATAGCAAGCATGATTTTTCCTGCAAGCTTCGCTAATTATTCTTATCAAAGAATCATCTTAAAAAACTATGATTCTTGAGAGATGAGTTTTATGTTTTATGCCTAAGAATATACACGCAGGTCAAAGAGCTGGAGTCACAGCTATTGATCGAAAGAAAACTGGCGAGGCAGCACGTTGATACCAAAATAGCTGAAGATCATCAGCAACAGCAGCAGCAAAGACAACAACAGCAGCAGGAACAACAAGAACATCAGTTGATAGATTTCACCTCACTAAGTTCCCCAGTAAAGCCACTATCAGAGATAAAGATCAACCATTATGAAGAACAAGCAGTGGCATATAAGGAGCTTGGATTTGCCACAAGACCACTTACTGACAACGGCAGTAAGCCAATGCCGCTGCCAGTGACAGACAATAACTTTCAGAAATACTATCCATTACTGAAGGAAAAGGAAAATAAACCTGAGTTAGGCGAAGAAGAATCACTCCCAAGAAGGGCTAGCAGGGTTTCTCTTTGCCCAACAACTCGCCGAATTCCAACAGTTCCGGCCCCACGTCGCAACTCCCTAATTCCACTTCCCACCATGAGGACAGGGGCACCACCAGTGCCGCCGGCGAACAGCAACAATCTTTCCCCACCGCTGCCTACAATGCTCAGGGCTTTCAACAACAGAGATGGCGCTTGTGAGAGCGAAGTTAGAATTCAGGAGCCAAGAAGCACGAAGAAGTTCAACAGCATTCTGCGGCGAAGCCTTCAGAAGAAGGTGATATTTAGATCACCATTGCAACAGAATATCAGAAGGGGTGGTGCACTTGGAGGGTTAGAGAAAGTGAGAGTCTCTATTGGTAGCAATTCAAGGAAGGCAAGAAGAATACCAGTTGGCGATGGAACAAAGCCTAAGCAGGTAGTGCTACAGAAGAGGCAGCAGAAAGAAAAGGAGAGAGGATGGAACAATGGAACAGCAGTGAGGAATATATTTTGACTAGCAACACAGGCTCGTTGTGCCTTGAAGTGATTCTTGAGTGCTACTTCAGAACTAGAGAACCAGCCTTTGGCTCAACTATGCAACAAAAAAAAACTTCAGAACTAGAGAACTGGAATTCAACTAGAGGATCAGCTACGTAGATGAGATCAAGAGAGCGCCTTCATCGTCACCGTCCCCGGCAGCTCCATCTGCCGCCTGGAGAACCATCCTCAACCGTTTGATATCGTCAGAACGATCGACGACCTTCATTGCTTGATCCGCTATTGCCCTCGCGAGTTCATACTGTAGGCTGAGCCCTCTCGCGACCTTATCTCGGAATACCTTCCGATTAAGGATTTTGACATGTCGGTACCGAGAATTTGATCCTAAACTTACCGCCTCCTCCAGAGAAAGAAGGGAGGAAATCCTAACACGGAGCACCTCTCCATCCATTTCTTTCAATCTTTGTTTAATTTGTCGATTTTTTGTCACGAAAAAAACTGGAGCTCGGCAGACTCCTCTGTTCAGCACCACCGCCAGGCACAGGCCAGCGCCTCCGCGTCTTCTCCAGCCAACATCGACCCGGCGTCGGCCCGAGTGGAGTCCCAAGCGGAGTCCGATGCTGGCCGCAATGCGAGAACGGCGGTGGAGTCTGATGGCCGAAGGGCCGCGGCGGAGTCTGATCGCCGGAGGGCGGCGGCGGATCGCCATGCGAGACGGGCTTGTGACCAGAGCGTATTGGTGTAGTAGGATCGAATTCCAACAACGACCCTTTTAAATAGACGTTGCGGTTTTCCACGCCGTCCTTGACAGCTGTCCGAAGTCGTTACGGGCTAAGCCGGTTAGAAGCCGTTTTGACAGCTGCCCAAAGTAGTTCATCTGTTGCCAGTCAATTTAACACGAGTTCTGATTTGGGTACATGCCACGTAGGCATGTACCCAAATCTCCACCGTTGGATTGAACCGGGCACGCATCCCGGTTCAATCGAACGGTGGAGTTTCGTGTACATGTACACGAAACTTTTTTCACATGTCCCAACGTCGTTAGATGGTCCATAATAGTTACACGCCGTTTTGAGAGCTATTCCAGAGTCGTTAGGGGCCTCCACGTCAGCTCCATAGTGAAACTAATACCCTTAGGCCTCGTTTGGTTGGGGATAGGCTATCCTGATATTAGAGGGAATGTGGATTGGTATTCTGGGATAAATAGTAGAATATGTATGGTATTTTGTTGAAAAGTAGTGATAAATTAGTAATGTTTGGTTGAAAAAATATGAATAAAGTTGATGTGATTGGTTGAAAAGTAGGGATAATGAGATAATGATTGGTTGAAAAGTGAAAAAGTAGGGATAAAGTTGATGTGATTGGTTGAAAAATAGGGATGATGAAGTAATGATTGATTGAAAAGTAGGGATAAAGTATGGATAAAGTGGGGATAGAGATGGGGATAAAAGTAGGGATAAAAGTGGGGATTAGACGGTGTTTAGTTGTAATGCAGGGATAAAGTGGGCTTAAGTCGGGATAAGGAAACCTTATCCCCCAACCAAACAGGGCCTTAAGGGAAATAGAAATGTTTTGTGTACATGACTGTGTACATGGCCCATGTACACACACATGAGAGGAGAGAGATAGAGAGAATGAAGGAGAGAGAGTGGAGAAGAGTGAGAGAGGGGAGGTGGCATAGCCCCCTGAATGCCACCTATTGGGGTACATGCACATGGCATGTACCTGTGCATGTACCCCAATCAAAGCCTAATGATCTGTGCACACGACTAGCTGGCGTGTGCAATGCACAAGCCTAGCTGGCCAATGTTTCTTACTGGGTTAATGGGTCCGAACCCGTTAGGGATGGCAATGGGCCGGGTTTCCCCAGTAACCCGCTTGACCCGCCCCGCTTGGGACGGGGAAATGGGGCAATTATCGGGTTGGCGGGGCGGGCCAGAATAAACGAGGCAGGTTAATCATTGGGGCGGGGCGGGGATGGGTTTTGGTCAACCCGGTCCGCTTTTGACCCGGCCCGGATATGATTCTTAGTAATTTTAAACATGTTTTTTTATAGTTTTATTCCAACTCTTGGATCTAGATCTAATGGTTAAAACTAAAAAATATTAATATCTACAGGCTACTTATCCGATTATCCCACCTCACTCACAGTCTCACACGATCACAACCCCATCTAACCCATGACTGATAGACTGACGACACAGACGAAAAGTAAACCCTAACCCTATTATCCGACATCGGCAATATAGGCTTTAGGCATCGGCAATATCTCGGCAATATAGGCATCAACATCGGCAGTGGGTCGGTGACATCCATCTACAAGTTTGTCTCTCTAACTTTCCCATCTTTCATCTTCTTCTTATTTCTTAAGTTCCCACTTCCCAATCTCTTATCATTTTAGGTTTTATATTCAGGGATCCACCAAATCAAAAGACTATGGACCACTTCCAAATAAAACTTTGGTTTTAAAAATGTCTTACCACTGAGAATGGGACAATACTACGAATCATGGACCAACAAGGCAATACAGTAGAAGTATTTATATTCTACTAAATTTGTGCTTGTTGCTAGTAAATATCACAGATAAAAGTAAAATGCAGTATATCTTGAATGGATTCGAATTAATCTAACATGTATGTGCGGTGGCAAGTAATTGATTTCAAACCAAGATTGGCACTACCGGCTTGTGCATCAACATGGGGGTCTTTATGATTTGTGTCTTCTTAATTATCTTTTGTAGGTCTGCAATGGCTTAACATTCACATGAAAGTGATCAAAATTCTCAACCTTCAACTACTACTCGTGAAGTGCTTGCTGAAGAAGTAAATGCAGCTCCTATCTCAAGTGACAATAGAGCCACGGAAGAATCAAGTAAAAAAAGGAAAAAGATATCGTGGATCTGGGATCATTATGATGACAAAATTGTTAATGAGGAGGCTAAAGCGATATGTAAGTATTGCAAAAAAAGCTTCGTGGCGAGGTCGACTGACGGGACAAGACACTTAATCGATCATCATAAGAGGTGTTTTAGCAAGGGAACAGTAGACATGAGACAATATGCTCTCAGTAGCTCTAAAATTACAGTTGATGGGAAAGTTAGAGTGTCTAACTATGTGTTTGACCAAAATAGTGCAAGAAAAGAGCTTGCTAAGATGATAATCTTGCATGAATATCCTCTTAGCATAGTCGACCACATCGGCTTTAGAACTTTTGTGCAAACTATTCAGCCTTTGTTCAAAACGGTCACTAGAAACACTATCAAGGGTGATATTTTGAAAATATATGATATGGAGAAATTGAAAACAATGAAGTTATTGGAAGATTGTAAGAGCAGGATTGCTATTACGACGGATATGTGGACAGCTAGCAACCAAAAAGAAGAGATACATGGCAATTACATCTCATTTTGTGAATGAATCATGGAATATGCAAAGCCGAGTTCTAAGGTATTAAGCTTGACACTCTTAACTTTACTTTTATGGCGTTTTAATTCATAAGTTTGAGTTTTTCAATAATCTATTGTTCATGTTAACTATTAGCAAGAAATTGTTCATGGTATATTGGGTGTGGCGGTTGTCTTGGATCCTAGATACAAACTGAAATTGTTGGAGTTTTATTTTCCTATCATATATGAAAGTGATGCTATGATACATATTGACAGAGTTCGTACAATTTGCTATAATTTGGTATCCACATACCAATCAAAGGGTGCAACGGATCCGCAATTCTCCTCTCAAGATGCATCTTTATCTTCCTCAAGCCAACAACCTATGACAATAAACGGTGAAGTTGAAGATGAATTGTCCAATTATGATTTGTTTGTTAATATGAGCTTTTCCTCTACGAATTTGAAATCAGAGTTGGATCACTACTTAGATGAGAGTGTGCTACCAAGGAGTTCAGTTTGTTCAGATTTTGATATATTAGCATGGTGGAAGATGAATGGTTTGAGGTATCCGACATTACAAGCGATTGCTAAGGATATCTATGCTATCCCTATATCTACAGTTGCTTCTGAATCTGCCTTTAGTACTGGAGGTAGATTAGTGAGCCCACATCGCAGTCGACTTCATTCAAGGACCTTGGAGGCATTGATGTGCAGTCAGAATTGGTTGTGGGCTGACATGCCAACTGATATTCAAGGTAACCGACCAAATCTACTATATTATAATCTTTTTTACATATAATTACATTTATTTGACGAGCTCTATCATTTTTCTTTCGAATAAAGGTTCTTCACAAGCACACTTGGGACATATCCAAACTATTTGTGGGGAGATGGATGTTGATGAGGTATATATAGTACATTGCAATTGTGTTTCTAAATTTCTTATTTTAATTATAACTTTTGTTGTTTATGACTGATTTTAATTCATTGTTATTAGGAGCAAGACTGAGTGATTAACTGTATGGTTAATGGTTCCAACAAAAATAGGTTTTGTTCCTATATTTTTCGCTTACTTGTTTTTTGTTCCTATATTATCTCTATATTTTTGTGTTTAAGATTGAATCTTGAGATTTCTTTGCAATTCGTATACGGCCTTTTGCCACATGCAGGAAGTGTTTGTGTGTTTGGCTTTTTCTTTTTATTATTATTATTAATTTATCATCCATTGCAGCAAGCATGATGTATTGATGTGGAGCATTTGGTTAGTGCTGCTTCATCCATTGCAGCAAGCATATTTTAGGTTTTGCAATAAAAATATGATGTAAATTTCATACATTCTTGCAAAGTGTTTCATGGATGTCCATCTTTAGGTGTTGAGCATTCGATACTGTTTCCAGGATCTTAAAACTGTCAATAAGATGTTCCTGTTGATGTTTTAATTCTTTGATTGTTAGATTAGAAAATATTCTTCATGCATTTATATTTGTTTTTTTTTTGCAGAATGCATTTATGGACATTACAACTGATCGATTTTAATTTTGAGGAGATCTAAAGTTAAATTATTTTTTAATTTGGGGTTCACTTTTACATTTTGTACTTGATATGATTTTATTTAGTGGGAACACTTGGAAGTTGGAAAATTGTTTTTTTTTCTTCTTCTTTTGAAGCTATGTGGTGCTTGAAAGTTCACAATATTATATTAGTCTATATGATACTTGTGCTTAAAATTATTGGCGTTATTAACTTTTTTGAAAGAAAATGAGAGAATTCTAAACGGGGCGGGGCAGAGGCGGGGCGGGGCAGGGACGAGAAAAATGTAGATGGGTGCAGGGATGGGATGAACTTCTTGCCCCGCAGCGGGGCATGGGGTGGGGATAGGGTGGGAATTTTTTTTTTGGCGCGGGGATGGGGTGGGTGAAACCCGCCCCAACCGGCCTCATTGCCATTCCTAGAACCCATTTCATCTTCCAACCGCAACCGTGTGTCAAAACCGATTGTTGCTTCCTCCGCAAGCTTCTCAAAACCCTCAATCTTCATCGTCGGAAGCACAACGCTGACACGACACCGCTTCCCTTCGACGGAAGCATAACTCTCCTCCTCGGGATCGTACCTTCCTCCACAAGCTTCTCAAAACCCTTACCCTTGATTGCCGAAAGCGCAACGCCGACACGACATCACCTCCCTTCGCCGGAAGAATAGCTCTCCTCCTCAAAACTGTCGATCTACCCTCGATATCTTCCTCCGCAAGGTACGAAAAAAGCACTACCGCCGTCGTCGAAGCCCGCAAAATCGGGGGGAGGGAAACAAAAGAAGAAGGTCAGTTTCAGCCTCTTTTCTAAGTGACTGAAATGGGCTTTGATTCGATATCTTTGAATCTGGATTTTAAGAGGTTAGGGCTCGATGATTGCAGAAGTGGAGTAACGGAAAGCAAAAGGAGAAGGTGAAAAACGCCGTCCTCTTCGATCAGGCCAGCTACAATAAGATGCTCTCCGAGGTCCCCAAGTTCAAGCAGATCACTCTCTTCGTGCTCTCTGAACTCTACCACGCTTCTCTTGTGTCTCTCTTGATTTATGTTTATCTATATGTTCTCTTGATCCTGTTGTTTCTTCGTAGGTTTTTTTTTTAGTAGATTGAGATTTAATCGAGTTCAATCTCCTATATGATTAATTTCTATCATTGTCTTCTTATTCCTTAGTGACGACAGGGTTTGGTTATATTTGTCTTTAAAATCTAACTAGCCAATCATCCATTGTAGTGGTTGATCAGATGCCTTTGCTTGATTGTCATAGGCAAATAAGGAATTATATGTCAGTCAGTTGTGTTTTTAATTATCGATTTACTTAGTAAGTTCTTTTCTTTCAAGAAGTAGTTTATGCTTGATTATTATTGGCGAAAAATGTGTAAAATATTTTCAGCAATTGGAAACATGCTTCTTGAGTGCTGATAATGCCTTCTCCCCATCATTATTGGGAGACAATATCTTGGGATTGCGTCTTTGACAAAACTATTATGTTTCATTTTTTATGAAGTTTTGCATGTGTTATAGCTGTTTTGAATCTATAAGAGAAAACCACAGCTTGTGAAAACATACTTAAGGAGTGAAGTGCAGCAGAGATTATGTCTGTATTAGCATCGTGTGTTGATTTACTTGGTGAGATTGCTTTTTACCTTTGACCGTTTTTGTTGAAGCATATAGTTTGGATCTCTATAGCTAGCTGGATTCACACTTGTGGAGCAAATTGAACTTTTGCTTGAATTGGAGATAAGTAATTGAGCTTCATGAGATTATGGCGTCACCTGGGAGTAAATGGTTGGATAATAGGATGTAGGTTTTTAAGTTTGGCATGTTGTTGGAGGGGGGGGGGGGGGCAGATTGGGAAGTAAAAGGAGAAGGAATACTTGTGACTTTACTGCAAATACGTCAAGAATGAGTGGAGCTTATTGGTGCCGTACAACATATTGTCCTGTCAATTTGTCAATTTGGATTTCATTAGCATATATAGTGCCAAGAAACATTATTAGGAAGAAGGTTGGAGGATTGTGAACCTAGACCAATTTGCTCAATGTCTCTCATTGAATTTGATCTCAGCTACTTGAATATGAAAAAGAATGGTCTCTTTGAAACATTAGAGAATAGTCAATAAATGCAAACGGTGTTGAATTCAAGCTGGTTAATGCGGTACACAACAATATAAATTTTTTATGCAGTATAGATTTTGAGTTGCAGTTTTGCTAATCCCGGTCAAGTGAAGGTTTACCTATTCCTGAATACATGTCTACGCGTATCTGTCCAAATGTTAGTTTTAATAAGTTTGATTGGAAGTCAGAACAATGCTAATGCTAAAGGAACTCATTTCTACATGCCTATTAATTTGAAGTTCTTCAGTGAACATTTGAACTGTGGCAGAGGTTACTGTTCTTTCCTTTGATTCCCAAGTGTAATACTCGTTTGTTATAATTTTGCTAATGTAGTTCACGATCATAGGAATCTGAAGCAGGATTGGATCTGTTTTCCTACTCTCTTGACGTTTGTATAGCTATTATTTAATCTTAGTTCCTACATTCGTCATATTGCACAATTTGATGAAACTATTAAAATTGTTGAGATTACCTGGTCACACATCTGGCATGTTATTTGTATTGAATAGCAGCGCTGTCACACCCCGACCCAGAAAACCAATCCAGAACGGGGCGTGAGGGTCCTAGCACTATTCATCATCAACCGACGCAGTACAAGTGGAAAGGATAAACAATTTAAGCAAAAGTATTCCAGAGGCTAAGCAGATTATAATCATAGTATAACATCAAGTCTTACAATATCTGAGTTCCAAAATACAGATTTATACAACATCCCAAAGGTTCTCCAAAAAGGGTACAACATGCATAATTATATATTAAAAAGTTACAACAGCCATATCCTCCAACCAAACCTCAGACGCCTCTGGATGTACTCGCGCCGCCAAAAGCCGAACCTGCTGGCTCCACTGAGGAGGAACTGCCGCCTGCACCTGCAAACGCAGCCCGGGTAGGAATGAGCAAAAAGCCCAGTAGGGTTCTACTCTACGGCACACTGAAGGGAGGAAAACAACAACAGTGTTGTCCCCCAGCCTAAGTCAAAAGGATGCCACGGGTCCCATAACCCACCGATGTCCCAAGGGTTCCTGTCATGAAACCTCTCTCCTGAACATGTTACCAGGAGGACCACGGAAACAGTAACATGCAGGCTCTAACCCTTACCCAGCAGGGATACCACTGCCTGGGGACCACGTCGGGAACTCCTCGGTTGCATCCTTAGCACTTGGGCTTGGAAGACAACACGACCTTTAAACCTCAAACAAAGATTCAAGCCGACTATCGCAATCCTCAATCATCAGAGATTCAGATCGACAATCACACCCTAATTCTGACTACCCAGCCACGGCCCTAAGGCTAGATCCGAGCTACCCGAGAGCCTCGGATCGGCGACCCAAGACATCGCCCGCCTAACCTCAAATGCCTCTAATGCATACAATGCATGAGCTTAAGCAAGCATCTAATCCTAGATGTCTCTATATGTCACATCAACTGTTATAAGTTCAACAGATATACAATAGCCCTCGGCACTCGCCGGCAAGAGGCTAAGGTTCCACAATTCCTCATTAGCTAGCACTCATAGCTAGCTAATGGTTAAGTAAGCAACCAGACATTTAACTTCTATTAAACTTGAATTAAATGCAAACACAACCACACGTTTGCTAAAAAGGGGAGAAACTCGGATCAAATCTCAAACCCGATGAAAACCCTTTGAAAACCTCATCAAATCCATCTATAAACCTCCCAACACGTTTAAGACTCAATCAAAGTTGAAAGCCATTCAAGAAGAACCAAAGAACACTGTTCAAAGGATCACGGACGATGCCACGGTCGATCCGTGGATCGACCGTGAGGCCACGGACGATGCCACGGTCGATCCGTGGATTGACCGAGAGACCCATACGAAGAAAACCAAGGGCGACGATCGATCCAACCATCGACCCTGAGAAGCCCAAAACCAAGCAGAGCCTGACGGTCGATGCGACGGTCGATCCGACGGTCGACCGTCAGGTAAATGGCGAAAAAGCGAAGGCCCCACGGTTGATCGATCCATCGACACTGGGGACCCAAAAACTCGACAGAGCCCGACGGTCGATGCGATGGTCTATCCGACGGTCGACCGTCAGGCCCAGAGAAAATATACTAAAGCATGACGGTCGATACACAGATTGACCGTCGAGCTGACGGTCGATGCACCGATCGACCGTCGAGCTCCAGACGCAAAATACCAGAAATCCTAATTCTAAGATTTCAAGAATCAAAACCTGTTAGAATACAATCAAATTTTGCAAGAAAGTATATTTTGAGGTGAGGAAACTAATGGTGTAAAGAAATCCAGTTTTTAACGGTTAAATCCCATTTTAGGTCTGAAAAACCAAAAACCGACGAAACCGTGAGATACGGAAACTAACCATTATAACACCAGTTTTGCAATGCAAGAATACAAGGAATGAGCTACATTACATAGGCAAGGATCTACAAGCATGCTATCATGGTATTCACAGCAAAAACACAAACATCCTAACCTAGCAGAACCCGATCCAAGGATCGAGGTAGAAACACCTACCTTAAACGCAATCCTAGCTTCTCCACGCGTCCAGCCAACCTTGCCACGAAGATCCGCTACTCAGCCCCTCCAAGATCAACCCCAACTGAAGGAGAGGGAAGAAGGGGAGAAGAAGAGGAGACGTCGGTGGAGAAGAGAAGGAAGAACCAGCCAAAGAAAGAGAAGAAGGGAAGGAGAGAAGAGAGGAGAGAAGAGAGGGGAGCGGGTGGGGGTTGGAGCCAACTGCTCCAACCACCCTCCACTGACCAGGCCCCTAATGGGCCGGATCCTCTCTAACGGGCCAAAAACCCGTTGACCCGCTAACGAGCCCGATAGCGAGCTCTAGCGCGCCCGAGCTGGGATCTTCCGATCTCGGGTCCGCCTAACCATCCTAAACAACCACACACATCAATCCAAGTCCGTGGGTGCAACGCGGGTGTGAAACCGACCATCAGGGGGCATATTTACCAACATGCCCCTGGGGTCCAAACCGCCACACGATCGCCCGATCGTGCCCGACGCGGAACCAAACCAACAGGAAACCGGCTCTCGAACCACGTGGTCGATCTGAGGGGCAGGCCCTCACAAGCGCGATATAGTCTTACGCCATCTTGTTTCATGTTTCTGCTTCAGTATGATTTGCGTCACATTGCTTAGTTGGGTTTGGACATATCATCTATTCCGAGCTCATTAAGTGTTGGTACCTTGTCATGGAAATATTTTAATTCATGAGTATTAGTAGTTATTTTGAATGATGGTACTTTATGTTGGATATTCTATAACTTAAGAAGGTAGCTACTTCGAGGGTTTCATATCTATCTTAAATCTAAGCAGCGGTTCAGAATATGGTTCGTTTGCACAAGTGAGGATACAATGTCTAGTCTTTTGTTTAACTTCAATATGTGTCACAACACATGAACTTATATTGTGAGTCAAAAAGGAATTAAAAACTTCACTATTGACTTGTTGCTTTTATTTGACATCTGCAGGTGGTAAGGCATGAAAGGTTTGTTTCGTTCGTTGACAAGCTGATTATTGATCTTGGAGCTAGTCAAATAATAGAAGGTTATTGGTTATAAGATCCTACATCTGAAGCAGCTTCTGGAGCATCAAGCCCATCTTTTTCTTAGTCTCGAGCATGGCTTGTTGCTAAAGTACTTTGCACATGGAAGTGGCAATGTGACTCTGCTTTATTTTCTGCCATACCCTCCTTGAGCAGATTCACTCAAAATATAACATATTCTTAGGAGGAAAGCATCATGCTTTTCATATTGAACATACTGCTTGATGTTGTGCCTTAGATGTGTTTTATTCTTGTTAACAGCTTGATCATGTTGCTAAAGTGATTCTTTTAGATGCGCTAAGATGTGTTAACAACTTGATTTTGTTGTTAAAGCTATCAATTATATGAACGATTCATTAGTCTGTGTGTTGTTTTCTTGTTAATAGCTTGATCTTGTTGCTAAAGTGATAGGGGCGTAAAGGCTGATGATGATTTGTACATTAGCAGCATCTAATTCGTGGTAGTCATATCACGTATATGAACACGCATACCATGAACTGTAACGCATATACCACGAATCAGATGAATTTATCATACATAGGCTGGAAAGGACTTGTACATCAGCAGCCGATGATTTGTGGTAGTCATACCACGAATATGCGACATTCATACCACGAATATATGACATGAATACCATGAATCAGATGATTAAATCCTATACCTATGCCTAAACCAGATCATGATTACTATAAGATTATGTACAACTCGAACAATCTTCACATCATAATGTAACCACTAACTATTTACATGAAATCAGGTTCAACCATACAAACCAAACATGACTCGTACATCAGCAGCTGATGATTCGTAGTAGTCATATAACGAATATGTGACATTCATACCACGAATATATGACATGCATACCATGAATCTGATGATTAAATCTTATACCTATGCCTAAACCAGATCATAATTACTATAAGTTTCTGTACAACTTGAATAATGTTCACATCACAATGTATCCACTCACTATTTACATGAAATCAGGTTCAATCATGCAAACCAAACATGACTCGTACACCAGTAGCTGATGATTCGTATTAGTCATACGATGAATATGTGACATTCATACCAAGAATATGTGACATACATATCATGAATTGTGACATTCATACCATGAATCATGACATTCATACCACGAATCAGACAAATAAATCCTATACATATACCTAAACCGAATCATGATTCATATCAGTTTGTGTACAACTTCAACAATGTTTACATCACAATGTAACCACTCACTTTGTCACATGATGAAATAGATGTTGCCTTTCAAGGGGGGTTCATGATTTGAACAAGAGCACTGGAAACGCTGGAGAAAGAGTTGAATATGGTGGGATCCTGATTTCTTAATATTCTAGCCACATCTACACTAGCAGCCGATGAGTCGTATCATATATAGCACGAATATGTGACATACACACTACGAATCTTTGGCATCCATCCTCTACTTAAAACGGATCATGATCAATATCATTCCATGTACAACTTTTGTAATGTTCATATCACAACACTGATCACTATTTGCATGAAAATCAGATCCAACCATACAAGACTAACCAACGTGATCCATATCAATCACAGTACAACTTTTATAATGTTCATATTACAACAACGATCACTACTTGCATGAAATTAGGTCCAATCATACAAGACTAACCAACGCGATCAATATCAGTATCTTTACAACTTTTGTAATGTTCATATCACATCGATCACTATTTGAAGACAAAAATTAGGAATGGGTTATTCTTAGACAGATCAAGTAAAGCAGCAAGTGAAGCACCTCCTCGATGATATGCTACTGAGACTTGTTGATAGCCCTACAAAAGATAGGAAAAGAGCAATAGAAATCAATGTATCTATATTGAATTATGTGTACATGATGTTTAACTTTTATTGTTCACGATGGATTTATTGTCAAGGAAAAGTACCAAAAAAATAATGACTAAGACATGTAAGATATCAACATTTGGGCAAGCTTATATTTTTTCATAACACCAAAAGTCTTTTTTAATAATACAGATGGCATGGAAATGGAAAATTAATGTTATGATCTTAAAGAGGCCAATAAGTTGAGAAAAACAATTATGTAAAAGCAATACATAATTGATATCTCCCACATTAGCTCTGAACATTGCGTTATGATCTTAATTAATAATTAGCAATAATAGTATGACAGATGAGATATGCATTCTGTCATGAACATATATCATGGAATTCTAGAATAGAAGCAGTTGCAGCACCATGATTCTATTTAATGCGGTGTCCACATCACTAGCCGTATTTTTATCCTTTACTTTACTAAAAGCTTACAGGATGAATTAGTTCACATAGAGGCTTTGCATTCTCTGAAACAAAAATTACAAGAATCATCTTGGAAACATACATTCAGTTCATAATTTATGCTATTATGACTGAAAATCAGAAGACATTATACAGAAAAAAATCCATTACAATCATCGAGTCAAGATAACCAAAAAAAACCCATTAAATAGCTTTTCTAGAACTGAAACATTAAAAATTGTTGCATCGACTGGTGAAAAACAGGCCCATAATCAATATATGGCCTTTTAACAAGTTTGTCACAATATATGCCAATGTTACCTAGAGCATCATCAAAATCTTACAAGGAAAAAAGAGGTAAAATCAATGTTTGTGGAGTAATACTTTCCACACCTACCTATAGATCAAGTCCCAATCAACAAACACAAAAATACACCGACAAAAACCTAACTTTCTCATCTCGCAATAGGAAGGGGGTCGATGGAGGCGGCTGGAGGTTTGGAGGGTTGTGGGGAGCTTGGATCAAGGGGATGCCACCAGGTGGAAGCTTGAATCGATGATTTAGGGATAAATACAAAACATGGAGACTTGGGTCGACGGGAAGGGCGGATCCGACGGCGAGATAAATGGTAGAGATGAGAAGTCAAAATTAAAGAATACCGAACTGGAGGTGACGATGGCGGCTGGACTGCTGGACGGAGGCGTCGGGGGCGGCCCGCATCTATGGTTTTGAGGAACAAGAGAGGTGATTAGGAAAGCAGTGGGTTGTTTTCTCTTCCCTGCTACATTTTGTCTAGGATATCGGGTTCGGTATCTATGACGATCCATTAAACCGTTAATGCATTAACATCAATGAGTAAAATATGTTATAGTCAGTGGGCCAGGTGCTTTGTCAACATAGCTGGGAATAATAAAATACACATCCACCTAGGCAGTGTGCATTACACATGGCAGGTGGCGTGTACGCCAATCACTGCTCATACCCTAATACTCACTACAACAAAAAAAGCCTTTTAGCATCATTTCTTTAGTGACATTTTGTTAATTGTGACTATCTACCTTATAAAATCAGCTTTAGGTTACTTATTTTGTCCCGCTGTTGTCCCACGTGTAGTCCTACATGGCATTCTACTCCCCCCACCCACGCTTCCCACTTCCCCGAGACGCCGATCCACTCCCACGATCCACTACTTCCCCGATCCTGTTTCAGTTATCGTCTCCCTCTCATCTCTATCCCTCCGGCGCTGCTCGGGATCTCTCTCCCTCTCATCTCTCTCACCGCGACGCTGCCTCTCCCTCTCTACCTCCGGCGTCGGCCAAGGCCTCTTTCCTTGAGCCTCCGGCCTCCGGCGTCGCCAGATGCTTGCGATCTCTCTCCCTCTCATCTCTCCCCCTACGGCGCCCCTCGCGATCTTCTCCCTCTCATCTCTCTCCCTCCGGCGTCGCCTGATGCTCGCGATCTCTCTCCCTCTCATCTCTATCCCTCCGGCACTGCTTGAGATCTCTCTCCCTCTCATCTCTCTCGCCGCGACACTGCCTCTCCCTCTCTACCTCCGGCGTCGGCCAAGTCCTCTTCCTCGAGCCTCCGGCCTCCCCTTCTTCCACTCACCAGACCCCGTTCCAGAGCATTCATGTAATGTTGTCTCCCTCTCCCTCCCGATCTAGCGCTAGCCGGAGGTCGACGATAAGGATGGCTGGAGATCTTGACGCCCTTCATAGAGATCTCGCCTTCATCTGAGGTAGGCAGTGGAGATGGGTTCCTCAATGGCCGCAGCAGCAGTTGCGGAGGTGGAGAAGGGGCTACGGTGGCGCGAGGCGAGGCGGTGTAGATGCAGGAGGTGGACCACTCGAGGTCGATGTGGGTCGGGGGAGAGTGGTGGGTGGGGCAGTCAGAGGGAGGGGAGTCGCGGGCGGTGACGGGGGGCTTGTCGTATGTTGCACTGATGGAGCGTCGGAGGAGGAGGGAGGAGCAGGGAGTGGCGGAGGGGAGGGGAAGAGTGGTTTAAAAAGCCTTGATCTCTACTGCTATGATTGTTACTCTGATCCTTTATGTGAGGACATGTCCCTCTACTCCTGGGTCGACCGCCTGGTTGGGCCGGTGGCTTGTTGTAGAGCGCAAGGGCGATTTGGTAAATTGCGCATTGTCGGTTTGTTTCACACCCTCGTGTGCACACACTGACCATGTTTGTGTTAGTGTTTGATTAGAACGGTTAGGTGGACCCGGGATCGGAAGATCCGAGCTTGGGCTTGTGTTTTAGCCCAAGTTTGAGTTTCTAGGCGAAGGAGATCGATCTTCCTTGGCAAGGAGATCCATCTTCTTTGGCAAGGAGATCTATCTTCCTTGCTAAGGAGATCGATCTTTCTTGAAAAGAAGATTGTTCTTCCTATGCCAGAAAGTCTTGGCGGTGGTTTTTCAGAGGACGACCACCGTTAGCCATCGCTCTCCACTGTCAGAGAGAGAGAAGACTTTCTCTCCTCTCCTCTCCCTTATCCTCTTCCTCTTCCCCTCCCTGGCCTTTCCCTTCTCATTCTTCCTCTTCTCCTTGTTCTTCCTTCTCCTTCTTCTTTCCCGCGGCCCTGCTTCCTCTGTTTCCGGCAGCCCCTTCTTCCCCTCCGTTCTCCCTCCTCCGGGCATCGTTTTGAGTGCTTGAGGGCCGTTGGATTCGTGGCAGCGAGAGGAAGATCCTTGGCTTGGTTTGAAGCTGGTTTGGTGCTCGTAGTACGGGGATTCAGCCGAGGATTGCGTTTTTGGTAGGTTTCTACCTACGTGGGTTAATAGGGGGTTTTCTCTAGATCTAGCTGGTAGATCTTAGTGTTCTTGGTGTTGTTGGGTGCCTCTTGCTTAGCTTAATTATTTTTGTAAGTTTCATAAGATTTGATTGAGATTTTAGTAGGTTTTTAGCATGTTTAAACTCAGATTTTCCGGTTTCTCTGTTCTTGAAGAACAACCGGTTTACGACGCGTTTTCCAGTCTGTACATGCATGATCTTGGTTTATGATGAACATGAGAGTTGTAGACCTTTGAATCTACTCTCAGACCCAATAGGTTTCATAATTTTCTGATTTTACTATGATTTGTAATGAATTTCTTACGGATGGGCTGCGTTGCAGGAATTAAAGGTAATTAGTGAGATTAATGGTTTTTGATTAGTGTTTCCTCGGTAATCTAGCCGTCGGATGTTTCTCGGTTTTGGATATGTTGATTCTAGCATGTTATCTACGGGTGTCTAAGTTGGATCTCGAATCCGACGTTGTTTGGATGTCGGATCGAAGAGGTCACTTAGCCCCTAATTAGAGGATCTTGGTGATCATCTGAGTTTTCGAGGTTGCTTCCCATTGCAGGAGTCCGCGATTGACGGTCGCGGTACCGTCGTAATGCCGGGACCCGCTGCGGATTGGCTAGCAGCAGTTGATAGTACCGCTACAACGATCCAGTTGGACTTGTGTGTTGATTTATCATACTGTTGTATGCTTATCTCTTACTTGCGTATGATCATAGCATGCATTTTGTTGTGCATTAGATGCATAAGGATAGGGCGATGGGTCGATCGCCGATCCGAGGCTTTCAGGTAACTCGGATTTAGCTCTAGGACGGTGGCGGGTAGCAAGGTCTAGGTTGGATTGTAATATTTAATCGATATCGATGATAGGCTTAGATGACTTGAATACATGTTGATCGATGATTTAGAGGTCGTGTCGGGCTCGAGCCAGGTGTTGAGGGTGCAGCCGGTGTTGGTCCCTCACCTAGCAGTGTCGAGTTCCTGCTAGTGGGGCAGCAGTGTTGGTTTTCTGCTTTACTGAGGGTGGGAGTTGGACAGGAGCTCTCAGTGACGCGCAGTGGGGTTGTGGGGCCCCATAGCACACCTAGGCCTAGCTTGGGGGTGACACTGTTGTGTTCGCTCCCTTCTGTGTGACGAGGTATAGAACCCTACTGAGCTTTATGCTCACACCTACCCGGGCTGCGTTCTACAGGTGCAGGCGTCAGCTCTTCTTCAGTGGCCCCTATCGGGCAGGTGTTTGGTGGCACGGCGGTGTCTGGTGGTACTTGAGGAGCAATGATAAGGGTGCTTATGAATTGTTTAGGGAGACCAGTAGGTTAGAGGGAACCCCTCGCCAAAACTTTTCCGTATTAGTTAGGTTCCGGTTCGTGTCGCCCGGCCGGGATGGGCCTTCACGGGTCGGGGCGTGACACTTTAGATTGCTAAGAGTACTTTAAAAAGTGATTAGTCATGTCGCGCCCCGACTCGTGAAAGCCCAACCTGGCCGGAGACGCAAACTGGAACCTAACTAACTGCGGAAATTATGGTGAGGGTTCCCTCTAACTTATTGGTCTCCCTAAGCAATTCATTAAACACCCTCAATTAACAATACTAGAAATTACAGAAACCTCAAGCTCAAAGATTACCATTCGAATGTACAAGTCTACAAAACCTTGAAGAGGGGAAATCTGTTAAAAACATTTATACACTCCCGTAGGAGGCTAACTATACAAGGGTTCAAGAACAGAAAGATCATCACTTCTCAGACTCTGCCAGGCGCCGCCGCACCGCCAACCAACTGCCCGGTAGGGGCCACTAATAAGACTTGAAAAGTGCACAAATCACCCTTATGATTTGGCTTTGTTTGTCACACCCCGACCCAGAAAACCCATCCGAGACGAGGCGTGAGGGGAAACCTACACTATTCATCTCCAAATGGCGCGATACAAAGCGAAAAGGACGGATAAATTTAAAACAATTTATATTCCAGAGGTGAAACAGTAATTCGATTCATATATTCATCAAGTTGTTCTATTCAACATTAGATACAAAATTCTCCAAGGAAAGATATTATACAAATAATCCCAAAAGTCCTCAAATATGTACATCATTTACAAAATCTATCAAAAGTACAACAGTCGTCCTCCAGCAACCTCAAGCACCTCTGGATGTAGTCGCGCCACCAAAAGCTGATCCCGCCGGCTCTACTGAAGAAGAACTGGCGCCTGCACCTGCAAACGCACCCCGCTGAAGGGAGGAAAACAACAACAGTGTCGTTTCTCCGCCTAAGTCTAAAGGATGCCACGGGTCCCATAACCCTATCGATGTCCCAAAGGCTCCTGTCATGAAACCTCTCTCCTGAACATGTTACCAGGAGGCCAAGGAACAGTAACATGCAGGATAACCCTTACCCAAGCAGGAACACCATGCCTTGGGGAACCACGTCGGGAACGCATCGACAACCATCCTTAGCACTTGGCCTTGGAGATCCGACATGACTTCTAAACCTCAAACATTGATCAAAGTCAACTATCGCAAATCCTCAATAACAAGAGATTCTGATCAGACAATCACGCCCTAATCCTGACTACCCAGCCGCGGTCCTAAGGCTAGATCCGAGCTACCCGAGAGCCTCGGATCGGCGATCAACCCATCACCCGCCTAACCTCAAATGCCTCTAATGCAAACAAGATGCATGCAATGCTCAGGCACAGATAACAAGATATAAGCATGTAACAGGATGTCATTAATCATACAGGGCTAGGCATAGCTTACAGCTAGCCAAAGGGTAAGCATAGCAAAGGCCTCAGATACGGATAATCTATGCTAACCACACAAGGATCAGAACAAAGCTATAAATACAGATATACAATAGTCTTCAGTGCTCTCTTGCACCTGACAGACTAAGGTTCCACAGTAACCCCGTAGGTAACTGGCCACAGTTATACAATAGCCCTCGGCACTCACCGGCAAGAGGCTAAGGTTCCACAATTCCACATTAACTAGCACTCATAGCTAGCTAATGGTTAAACAACTCAATAAGCATTTAACTACTTATCAAACCAAGTATTAAATGCAAATCCATCCATAAATCCATAAAAAGGGCAACGTCCAATACAATTCTCAATCTCAGTAGAAATCCCTCAAAAATCCCGTGAAAACGATGTGCATGCTTCCTAACATGATTGGGTATCTATCATGGATGAAAACCAATCAAAGGAAACCAGCAAACACAGCTCAGTGGCCCACGGTCGATGCGACGGTCGACCGTGAGGCCACGGTCGATGCCACGATCGATTCGATGGTCGACCGTGGGGTTCAATCGAGGGAAAATCATAAGGGCCACGGTCGATCGGTGCATCGACCGTGGGAGATCCAAATCGGGACAGAGCCTCACGGACGATGCGACGGTCGATCCGACGGTCGACCGTAAGGCGGGATGGAAAAGAAGAAGGAACCACGGTCGATCGGGGCATCGACTGTGGGAGGCCAAAAACGCGACAGAGCGCGACGGTCTATACGACGGTCGATCCAACGGTCGACCGTCAGGCCCGAAAGCAGCGTATTAACGCTTGACGGTCGATCCACTGATCGACCGTCAGCCCCACGGCACAGTTCCTCAGAACAGTGCCGGAAATCCAAGTTCTTGGATTTGAATGATCAAATCAAGTTGGAAGTTGATGAAACTTTGCAAGCATGCATAAAAGATGATGGGGAATCCAATGGTGCGAAGAAATCACATTTTTGATGGCTAAATATCCTATCTAGGTCAAAACGGGCGAAAACCGACAAAACGGCGATAATACGGAAGCCAGCCGTTGGAATACGGAAATCGCAAGATAGAAATACTTCAAATCATTAACATTACATGCACAATGAGCTACATAGCATTCTAACAAGTACTCCTACAACGAAAAGGCATTAAACCTATCCTAGGAGAACCCGATCCTAAGATCAAGGTAGAAACACCTACCTGATCAAGCAGGGCAGCTCCGCCACGCATTCCCCAACTCTGATCGCCGGAATCCGCTCCTCGAAAGCCGCGCCTCCAGGCCCTAGCTCAGCCGCAGGAGAGAGAGAGAAGAGAGAAGAGAACGGCAGGGGAAGAAAAAGGAAAGAAAGAGAAAGAAGGAGCTTAAATAGAAAGCTGGAATCAATCACAGCCGTTCGATTCGATCTCTCCCGATCGAGCTCCGATATTCCGATCGAAAGCGCCCTAAAGGTTCTAATCAAACACATGCATCAATCAAAGGCCATGTGTGCAACGCGGGTGTGAAACTGACCACCAGGGAGCATATTTACCAAAATGCCACTGCGGTCAAAAACAGCGATGTGATCAACCGATCCCATCCCAAGGCCAACCGGGTCAAACCACAAACCCAGACCCTCGACCTAACGCGGTCGCACCGGGTTGGAGGTACGGGTCCTCACAACCTATTACCATTAAAGAAATTTCGTCCCAAAATTCAAGGGTAGGGCCGGAAAAGAAGAACCAACTAGTCCTAGTGGCACGAACGCCCACACAAAGGAAACTACCTGCTGGGGTGAACAGTCGGGGAAACTCCCGACGCACGTGGTCCTCTCGCCCCCACGTCAAGCCCTCTACACTACCATGCCTCTATCTGATCATCACCAATGGTACCGATCTGCATCTCAGCATCTGATCTCGTCTGTCCAGAATCTGCACTGGCTGCTCTATGTAGGTGACGTCCTCCTGGACTACGATGTCTTCGTGTCTGATCACGTGGGACTGATATGGAATGTACTCCCTCAACACCGAACATGTGGCGGAAGTACACGCAACTGACAAGTGTTCAAGTAGACCCGATCTGTAAGCAAACCCTCTGTCGCCAACTGCGAACTCTAACGGCCGTCACCTCTGACCAGATCTGCACTGACCTCTCTACCTCAAAAGGTGCAACGCCGGTGCTGAGCCGTCAACTGCTGAAGTGGGCAAACTCCGCCCTGAGGATGTGCTCTCATCGTCTGACGTCTACATCAATAATGCGTGCTCTAAGCACGTCACCACGGATCTGAATGGTCCTCTCTGACCGTCTGTCCATCTGTGCCGCGAGGACCATTCAGATCATTTGTTTACCCTGTGGAATGATCAAATGATCGATCTTCACCCTATGGAATGATCGATCATTTGTTTACCAGTGAAGAAAATCAAAGGCCCAGATCTAATCCGTGAAATGGATTGTCACACCCCGACCCAGAAAACCCATCCGAGCTGAGGCGTGAGGGGTTCCTATCACTATTCATCTCCAAGTGGCGCGATACAATGCGGAATTACAGATAAACTTAAACAAATGTATTATAGAGGTGAAGCAGAAATTCAATTTACAAAACATCAGTTGTACAATTCAATATTTGATACAAATCTTCCAATGAAAGAATATTATACAATAATCCCAACAGTCCTCAAATATGTACAATTTACAAAACTGCCAAAGTACAACAATCGATCCTCCAGCAACCTCAAACACCTCTGGGTGTAGTCGTGCCACCAAAGCTGATCCGCCGGCTCTATTGAAGAAGAACTGGCGCCTGCACCTGCAAACGCAGCCCGGGTAGGAGTGAGCGATAAGCTCAGTAGGGTTCCACTCTACGGCACACTGAAGGGAGGAAAACAACAACAGTGTTGTCTCCCAGCCTAAGTCTAACGGATGCCACGGGTCCCATAACCCAGTTGATGTCCCAAGGGCTCCTGTCATGAAACCTCTCTCCTTAACAAGTTACCTGGAGGCCAAGGAACAGTAACATGCAAGATCACCCTTACCCAAGCTGGAATACCGAGCCTTGGGGAAACACGTCAGGGACGCATCAACATCCATCCTTAGCACTTGGCTTTGGAAGACAACACGACATCTAAACCGCAAACACTGATTCAAGTCAACTAGCGCAATCCTCAATCACAAGAGATTCGATTATCCAAGATCACACCCTATTCCTGACTACCCAGCCACGGCCCTAAGGCTAGATCCGAGCTACCCGAGAGCCTCGGATCGGCGATCAACCCATCGCCCGCCTAACCTCAGATGCCTCTAATGCAATCAAGATGTATGCAATGCTCAGGCACAGATAACAATATATAGGCATGCAACAAGATGTCATTAATCATACAGGGCTAGGCATAGCTTACAGCTAGCCAACGGGTAAGCATAGCAAAGGCCTCAAAATACAGAATATCTATACTAACCAAACAAACATCTGAGCAAAGCATTACACAGATATACAATAGTCTTCAGTGCCCTCTTGCACCTGACAGACTAAGGTTCCACAGTTATCCCGCAGGTAACTGGCCACATTTATACAATTGCCCTCGGCACACGCCGACAAGAGGCTAAGGTTTCACAGTTCCCCATTAGCTAGCATTCATAGCTAGCTAATGGCTAAGCAACAATATATCATTTAACTACCATTCAACTAAGTATTAAATACAATCAAAAACCATAAATTTGTCCAAAACGGGAAATACTCGAATCGATCCTCAAATTCAATAGAAATCCTTTGAAAACTCCACAAAATCCACATACATGCTTCCCAACATATTTAGATATTAATCACAAATCAAATCCATCCAAGAAAAGCCAGAAAACCAAGTTCAAGGGCCCACAGACGATGTTACGGTCGATCCGGCGATCGACCGTGAGGCCACGGACGATGTCACGGTCGATCCGGCGATCGACCGTGAGGCCACGGACAATGTCACGGTCGATCCGGCGATCGACCGTGAGACCAAGGCGAAGAAAACCCATGGGGCGACGGTCGATCCACTCATCGACCCTGGGAAGCCCAAAATCAAACAACGCCTGACGGTCGATGCGACGGTCGATCTGACGGTCGACCGTCAGGTAAATCGGAAAAAAAAGGGAGAATCCCGCGGTCGATCCATGCATCGACCGCGGGAGGTCAAAATCCCGACAGAGCCTGACGGACGATGCGGCGGTCGATCCGACGGTCGACCGTCAGGCCCCGAAAGAGCGTATCAACGCTTGACGGTCGATGCACCGATCGACCGTCGGGCCTTAGGCACAGTTCATCAGAACAGTGCCGGAAATCGATGAAACTTTGCAAACACGCGTAATTAACGATGGGGAAACCAATGGTGCAAAGAAATCATATCTTTGACGGTTAAATCACCAATTTAGGTTAAAATGGCCGAAAACTGATAAGTGGCGACAATACAAGATTCAGCCGATAAAATACGGAAATCGTGAGGTAGGAACACTTCAAAGCATCTATAGCGCATGCACAACAAATTGCACAAGATTCTAATAAGTATTCCTACAGCGAAAAGGCATTAAACCTATCCTAGGAGAACCCGATCCAAAGATCGAGGTAGAAACACCTACTTGAAGAGATAGTGCAGCTCCTCCACGCATCCCCCAACTCCGATCGCCGGAATCCGCTCCTCGAAAGCCACGCCTCCAAGCCCTAGCTCAGCCGCAGGAGAGAGAGAGAAGAGAGAATGCAGGAGAAGAAGAGAAGGAAAGAAAGAGAAAGAAGGAGCTTAAATAGAAAACTGGAATCCATCACAGCCGTATGATTTGATCTCTCCCGATCGAGCTCCGATCTTTCGATCGGAAGCGCCCTAAAGGTTCTAATCAAACACATACATCAATCAAAGGCCATGTGTGCAACTCGGGTGTGAAATTGACCACCAGGGAGCATATTTACCAAAATGCCACTGGGGTCAAAAGCAGCGATGCGATCAACCGATCGCATCCCAAGGCCAACCGAGCCAAACCACAAACCCAGACCCTGGACCTAACGCGGTCGGACCAGGTTGGAGGTACGGGTCCTCACAACCTATTACCCTTAAAGAAATTTCGTCCCGAAATTCAAGGGTAGGGCCGGAAAAGAAGAACCAATTAGTCCTAATGGCACGAATGCCCACACAAAGGAAACTACCTGCTTGGTCAAATAGTCAGGGAACTCCTGGCACACGCGATCCCCCCTGCTCCCATGTCAAGCTCTCTCTGCCATGCCTCTATCTGATCATCACCAACTGTACCGATCTGCCTCTCAGCCTCTGATCTCTTCTGCCCAGAACCTGCACTGGCTGCTCTATGTAGGTGGCGTCCTCCTCGACTACGATGTCATCGTGTCTGATCATGTGGGACTGATACTGACTGTACTTCCTCAACACCGAACATGTGGTGGTAGGATACGCAACTGACGAGTGCGTAAGATAGATCCGATCTGTAAGCAAACCCTCTGTCACCAACTGCGAACTCCAACGGTTGTCACCTCTGACCTGATCTGCGTTGACCTCTCTACCTCGAAAGATACAATGCCGGTGCCGAGCCGTCAACTGCTGAAGTAGGAAAACTCTGCCATGAGGATGTGCTCCCGTCGTCTGACGTCTGCATCAACAATACGTGCTCTAAGCACGTCACCATGGATCTGAAGGGTCCTCTCTGACCGTCTGTCCATCTGTACCGCGAGATGTTGTGCTGGAAGTCAATGCTGTGATCATCGGCTCCTAAGAGCTGTACTAGACTCAAGTCTGTGATCCTGGAATCATGACCTGAAGTGATGGAAGCTGAAACATCACGCCATCTGATCACCTCTCTGACATGTGGACCGCCATGTGGCACACATACTCATCTCACATGACATGTGCTGACCTGACCTCTGCATCTGGTCTCTGGATCTGATCCTGAATCTAATCTCTGCATCTGATCCTGAATCTAATCTCTGCATCTGATCCTGAATATGATCTCTACATCTGATCCTGAATATGATCTCTGCATCTGATCCTGAATCTGATCTCTGCATCTGATCCTGAATCTGATCTCTGCATCTGATCCTGAATATGATCTCTGAATCTGATGCCAACCGAGCTGATGACGAAATCCATGATACATCTCCATGCCTCCTGAACGAACAGCAACAGGAGAGGAGTGAACCTCACGTAGGGTGTCCTCGTGCAACTCTGGATCTGCTACTCCACCTCTGGAGTACTATCAACTGTCTGCCAATGCCGTCAGGAATCTCTGCAGGCTCGATGTTGTCGTCGCTCCGCGTCGTCATGGTTCTGGTGTAGACTCTCGGAGTAGGGCTGCCTCGGCCTCCACCTCATCTGGTCTCTGCTCTCTGCCAACTCTGACTGGTCCTCTACATGAAGGAACCTTCAGGAACACTCTGCCAGGAACTGAGAACTCCAAAGATCATCGCCTCTAACCTAAGTAGCTCTCTCGTCTACTCTGTGCTAATCTCCCTGAGGACTGCCTGATGACGTCTGGGATGGTGGATGATGCCTCAATAACCTCGGTTGAGCAATCGGATGAACGGCACGAACTGCCGTACTACATCTCGAATGGCACCACATCTGTCTGGACTGATGGCTGCTGAACTCGGCAAACTCCAGCAAAGGAACGTACTACTCCCAGCTGCCTCCTGCAATCTGGTGATGACATCCGCCATGGTGTGCTTCCGCTCCCACTCTAACACTAGAAGGGGCTGCAATGGATCCGCCGGATCTGCAACACTGCTAACGAAGCACAATCTGCGGTCTGCTGACGCTATCCATCCCTCTAGCATGTGCTCGGTAACGATCACATCACGGATCTCCACGAGCCCCGGATATATACCCTGGATCTGTATCACTCTGGCTGGGAGAGCTGGGATGCTGCAACCACCAAAGGGAAAGTCATCTGGAATCTGATCCTCAAAACATGATCCAACTGACTGTCTGTTTCCCATGAGCTGACAAATTCACCAAATCTGCTCTATCCTCTCTAACAACTGCTGGGGGCTATTACCCTTAAAGGCACTGACGCAGTGACTTTAAGGCAAAAGCTTCGGTCTCCTGGCCACTCTGGTCAACGGTCCCGCAATCTTGGAGATGCCTCTACTGGACCTCGAACACCATCTTCGACCTCTGCTGTCGCACATCTGCGTTGAGCCCGGCTGATTCAATTGATCTGCCTGCCGCTGAGACTGCCCGTCCATCGAAACCTGCCTCTGAAGGCCAAGACCTCGCGCTGGGAGCCAAATAACGCCGATACACCCTCGGCAGCTGCGATGCAAACGCCAAACATCGCTCGTGCTCCTCCTCAACGCGCCTGTAGATATGATGCTGTCGACGACGCCACTGGAACTGATCAGGATACGGCCTGAAGATCCTTTACATCACATCTGTGAAGATTGCTGGTGCGTTCGTCAGACCAAACGGCATCACTGTGAACGCGTGCAGTCCGTACCTCGTACGGAAAGCTGTCTCCGGGATGTCGCAATCCCAAATCCTCAGCTGGTGTAGTCGATGAGAAGGTCAAACTCTGAAGGAGTCGACGAGTCTCTCGACTGCTAATCCATCATCATTACACTGCAGCGGGCGCATACTCTGTGCTGCAACACTGTCCAGCTTCTTGACGCCTATGCATCTCTGGAGGGAACCATCCATAACGAGAACCGGAACACACTCTGAGGCAACACACCTGGGCGAACGAAGTCCCGAGCTACTGACTCGGCCAACTGAGTCCTCCACTTTCCAAATGCTGCTGGCACCCACGTGCCAACTCGCAACGCTCAGAACCGCCCAAAGGAACCTCAACCTCGAACTCGGTGTCCCGAGAAGGCGAAAATCAGGAAGCTCTTCAGAACAGACAGCTGCACCAACAACAACAACAACAACAAGACGAGGGGAAGCTGCTCTCCGGAGCACCCTCGAAAACAACGGGGAGGGAGTTCACCACAAGCCGGTGAACAAACCCCAGCTCTCGACAAGCAGAAGGGTCGCCGAACCGCGATCTTCAACGAGAGCGAAACAACGCCGTCAGGTGTACCCACGACACCTGCCCACGGCCAAAGAAGCACAACTCGGTGCGCGACCAACCAGCGCAAACCGAGGAAGCCGTCGAAGGATCTCCAACATCGTCCTCTACTGTCGAAGGATCCGGGTCACCTCCTTCAATCAGTCCTTTACTGTCAAAGGATCTCCAACACCGTCTCTGAAACCTAACAGGTTCACCTCTCGAGATTTCAAAAGTACAAAGACGACACACGTCCAGTCCCTACTCGCTCGTCTCCAGCACGGGGGGAGATGCTGTCAGGCGAGGGAACGGACGACACCGGTGCGCATGCACATCTCCCACTGAGACGTCATGACGCAACCGGGAAGCAGCAAAACACAACAGCAAACAGAAAAATAAGCACGTCACACACAATCGCAAACAGACATGCAAGGATGTTCTAGACCTAGAACTATCCCATTCCACACTCAAACCTTAACCGCAAGCCTAATCCTATCCCTGGGACCTACAGCATGCTCTGATACCAAGTTGTCACACCCCGACCCAGAAAACCCATTCGAGCCGAGGCGTGAGGGGTTCCTATCATTATTCATCTCCAAGTGGCGCGATACAATGCGGAATTACAGATAAACTTAAACAAATATAATCCAGAGGTGAAGCAGAAATTCAATTTACATAACATCAGTTGTACTATTCAATATTTGATACAAATCTTCCAATAAAAGAATATTATACAATAATCCCAACAGTCCTCAAATATGTACAATTTACAAAACTGCCAAAGTACAACAATCGATCCTCCAGCAACCTCAAACACTTCTGGGTGTAGTCGCGCCACCAAAGCTGATCTGCCGGCTCTACTGAAGAAGAACTGGTGCCTGCACCTGCAAACGCAGCCCGGGTAAGAGTGAGCGATAAGCTCAGTAGGGTTCTACTCTACGGCACACTGAAGGGAGGAAAACAACAACAGTGTTGTCTCCCAGCCTAAGTCTAACGGATGCCACGGGTCCCATAACCCAGTTGATGTCCCAAGGGCTCCTGTCATGAAACCTTTCTCCTGAACAAGTCACCAGGAGGCCAAGGAACAGTAACATGTAAGATCACCCTTACCCAAGCTGGAATACCGAGCCTTGGGGAAACACGTCAGGGACGCATCAACATCCATCCTTAGCACTTGGCTTTGGAAGACAACACAACCTCTAAACCTCAAACACTGATTCAAGTCAACTAGTGCAATCCTCAATCACAAGAGATTCGATTATCCAAGATCACACCCTATTCCTGACTACCCAGCCACGACCCTAAGGTTAGATCCGAGCTACCCGAGAGCCTCGGATCGGCGATCAACCCATCGCCCGCCTAACCTCAGATGCCTCTAATGCAATCAAGATGCATGCAATGCTAAAGCACAGATAACAATATATAGGCATTCAACAAGATGTCATTAATCATACAGGGCTAGGCATAGCTTACAGCTAGCCAACGGGTAAGCATAGCAAAGGCCTCAAAATACAGAATATCTATGCTAACCAAACAAACATCTGAGCAAAGCATTACACAGATATACAATAGTCTTAAGTGCCCTCTTGCACCTGACAGACTAAGGTTCCACAGTTACCCCGCAGGTAACTGGCCACATTTATACAATAGCCCTCGGTACACGCCGGCAAGAGGCTAAGGTTTCACAGTTCCCCATTAACTAGCATTCATAGCTAGCTAATGGCTAAGCAACAATATAGCATTTAACTACCATTCAACTAAGTATTAAATGCAATCAAAAACCATAGATTTGCCCAAAACGGGAAATACTCGAATCGATCCTCAAACTCGATAGAAATCCTTTGAAAACTCCCCAAAATCCACATACATGCTTCCCAACATATTTAGATATTAATCACAAATCAAATCCATCCAAGAAAAGTTAGAAAACCAAGTTCAAGGGCCCACGGACGATGTTACGGTCGATTTGGCGATCGACTGTGAGGCCACGGACGATGTCACGGTCGATCCGGCGATCGACCGTGAGACCAAGGCGAAGAAAACCCAAGGGGCGACGGTCGATCCACTCATCGACCTTGGGAAGCCCAAAACCAAACAGCGCCTGACGGTCGATGCGACGGTCGACCGTCAGGTAAATCGGAAAAAAGGGAGAATCACGCGGTCGATCCATGCATCGACCGTGGGATGTCAAAATCCGAACAGAGCCTGACGGACGATGCGACGGTCGATCCGACGGTCGACCGTCAGGCCCCGAAAGAGCGTATCAACGCTTGACGGTCGATGCACCGATCGACCGTCGGTCCTTAGGCACAGTTCATCAGAACAGTGCCGGAAATCCAATTTCTTGAATTTCAAGGATCAATTCAAGTTGGAATTCGATGAAACTTTGCAAACGAGCGTAATTAACGATGGGGAAACCAATGGTGCAAAGAAATCATATTTTTGACGGTTAAATCAACAATTTAGGTTACAATGGCCGAAAACCGATAAACGGCGACAATACAAGATTCAGCCGATAAAATACGGAAATCGCGAGGTAGGAACACTTCAAAGCATCTATAGCGCATGCACAACAAATTACACAACATTCTAATAAGTATTCCTACAACGAAAAGGCATTAAACCTATCCTAGGAGAACCCGATCCAAAGATCGAGGTAGAAACACCTACTTGAAGAGATAGGGCAGCTCCTCCACGCATCCCCCAACTCCGATCGCCGGAATCCGCTCCTCGAAAGCCACGCCTCCAAGCCCTAGCTCAGCCGCAGGAGAGAGAGAGAGAAGAGAGAACGCAGGAGAAGAAGAGAAGGAAAGAAAGAGAAAGAAGGAGCTTAAATAGAAAGCTGGAATCCATCACAGCCGTCCGATTCGATCACTCTCGATCGAGCTCCGATCTTTCGATCGGAAGCGCCCTAAAGGTTCTAATCAAACACATACATCAATCAAAGGCCATGTGTGCAACGCGGGTGTGAAACTGACCACCAGGGAGCATATTTATCAAAATGCCACTCGGGTCAAAAGCAGCGATGCGATCAACCGATCACATCCCAAGGCCAACCGAGCCAAACCACAAACCCAGACCCTCGACCTAACGCGGTCGGACCAGGTTGGAGGTACAGGTCCTCACATGGATGTTCCTAGGATATAAATAGGAAGTTTCTAGGGTTTTGAGGGGGCTTCTTTGGGGGAACTTTTTCTGAACTTTCTGGTCCTCTTCTTAACTTTTCTTTGGATATTCTTTTGGAGGAGATCAATGGCGGAAGAGCTTCATCAACCTTTGGCTGTGGATCAAACCCTAAAGATGAGTAACTAACCCCTCGCCAAGGGATTCTTATGATGTAACTCATGTTTTTATTAGGGATTTTTAAGATTTAGGGCTTGTATACCTTTTTGAATGACTTATATGGATTGATCTGAATTCTTTTATAATTTTGGTGTTGATTTATTGTTGGAGGTTTGGATTGTTCTAATATGTTTTAGATCTAGAGCTAAGGCATGTTAGGGCTTGGATTGGACTCATCTAATAGGAGGATCATGCTAGAACCATGGTATCTCAGATGAATTCGTCTCCGTGATTAGGGATTATATAGTGCTAGAACCACTATAGTAGTGCTAGAACCACTACATTATATTCCTAATCCTCCATTTATCCAATATTTCTAGATTTTGCCTATCAAGGTGTTCGAACCATCTTGATCTTAAACCTAAATTCATATTATAATATTTTCTCTCGATGAATTCATCTTAATTAGAGGATATATTAGCAGTGATCATAACTAATCATTAGGTCACTGACTTTTAGATAATTGCTTTCGCCGATAAGAGATCTTAACCGGAACTTGTTGAGTGATAGGGAAAACTAGCCATTCACCTATCAACCATTAGAAAAGCCGTTCAATGTGATTAGGGTGCCCTAATCTTAGGAAGACCTAGTAGAACCCGTGTTACGTATAAAGAATTCCTTGGTCCCTTTTTCTCGCATCTATAAACCCTTAGTATTAAGTTAGTTTAATTTAAATTCTAAACCTTTCCTTAACTCATTAGTGGGAGACTATACAAAGCATCTCAACTCAATTCTAGTTCCCTGTGGATCGACTCGGACTCTCCGCTTACTACTAGTTTTTAGTAGTTAAAGTAGAACACCGGTTAATATTAGTATTTTTGGTCTGACTTGTTAAGCCGCGACACTTTTTAAGCGCTATCAAAATTTTGGCGTCGTTGCCGGGGATTCAATACTATCAAAATTTTGATACCGTTGCCGGGGATTAGTGTTTTGAGTTGTTTACCTAGTATAGTTTTCTTTTCTAATTAGTTATTGTCTTTTGCTTGCTATATAAAAAGACCAAAAATAGTTTTAGTGCTAATATTTCCAATCTCTTTGTGAATATTAGCGGGAGAACGACGAAGCATCCTTCCGAGCAGTGAAGGAACAATCACCAACAAACACGTCATCAAGATTGCGCTGTTCGTATTTCTAAACCTTGTTAGATCTTTGTGATGAGTGAATGAATGACGATAAGGACCCAGATCTTGCTCTTACATTGAAAGAATTCTTTGTTTCTTGTGGTGCATCACATAAACCTTTAGTTTCTTCTCCTTCTCATTCATCGATGGATAATCCTCACCCTGATGACCATCCTGAACCCAATGTTAATCCTAACCAACCTGAAGATCAAGGTCGTAGGGCCATGAGGGATTTCTATGTTCCTAATTCATTCACTTCCAACTCTTGCATTCAACCTCCGGTGATTGGGGCAGCCTTTTACGAAATTAAACCACAATTTTTACAATCTCTACCAACCTTTCACGGATTGTCTCATGAAGATCTTTATAATCATATTGAGGAGTTCATTTTGATAAGTTTTACAGTGAGAGTCAACAATTTTACTAAAGATGCTTGGCGACTCAAACTGTTTCATTTTACTCTTAAGGGTAAAAACCAAACATTTACTTAACTTTTGGAACCTCGATCTATTACTATCTGGCTTCAATTACAAGCCCAATTACTTGAAATGTTTTTCTTGATTACTAAGACTAGTGACCTTCCTCATGAAATTTCTTCATTCAAACAAGCCGATGATGAAGCATTCCATGAAATTTGGGATCGTTATAGAGAGCTCCTTAGGAAGTGTCCCCATCATCAATTTCCTCAATGGGTCATAGTATAATATTTTTATAAAGGTTTTAAGGTGAAACATCAATTGACTATTGATGCCGCATGTGGTAGAGTTTTCATAACCAATCCACTTGATGATTCTTAGACACTTTTTGAGAAACTTGCTGAGAATTCCCAACATCGTGCTACTTCTTCTAGAAACATCTGAGGATCTTCAAAGAGAAGTCCTTGAACTAAATGAGTGAACCCGCCTTGCCCAACAAGTTGATCCATTGAGTAGGAAGCTCGATCAAGTTCTTGCCAAACGACAAATCAAATTACTTCCTCAAATTCTCCTGTGCTTCCATCTTCAGGGGAACTTTGTTTCTTGTCTTCTGCTCCTGGCCATGATGTTATAGATTCTCATTTAGCATGCCATTACCCAGAATTAGTACAAGAACATATAAATACAATTTATGGTGAATCTAAGCCAGCATATGATCCTTATTCGAACACCTACAATCCTGGTTTGCGAGACCATCCAAACTTTTCTTGGAGGACACCCAGCCAACAACCAACATCTTTTAATTCAAGGCCACCTATGGGTGTTCAAGCTCCAAGTTATCCTTCAAAATTTCAACCGCCATATCCTACTAATTCTCAAGGCCAAGCCCCTCCATTCCAACCTCCATATCGGCCTTACCAAGATCAACCACCTAAACCTTGGGGATATAAATCATATGGACCTTCACAAAACCAAGTACCCTCAAGCCAACCATCTTTTCCTCTAGCACAACCAAATCAAAGTCCAAATATGGATGAGTTAACCAAACTAATCCATTCTCATTCTCAAGCTTTAGTTAAGATAGAAGTTCAATTGGGTCAACTAGCTAATGCTATGCCAAGAAGGGAAGAATGAAAATTGCCTAGCCAACCTATTCCCAACCCCAAAGGTCAACATTTTGTAGACTCGTCCCATGAACAAGTCCAAACTGTAACAACTCTCCGAACTGGTAGAACTTTTGTCAATATAGAGAAACCGGCAGAAGCCATATGTGATCAAGATTTGCATGCATCTCAATCTCATACATCATCAAATGAAGATTTACATGCATCACCAAACACGACATCATCTCATGAGAACGAACCGAACCCCAAGACTTATGTTCCTAAGGTTCCTTTTCCTGAGGCTCTAGTAGACCCTACTTCAACTCCATACAGAAACTCTAAACAAGATGAAATGATGTAAGTCTTTAAAAAAGTTCATATTAACCTTCCTCTTCTGGACGTCATTAAGCAAATCCCATCCTATGCTAAATTCCTTAAAGATCTTTGCACTCATAAAAGGCAATCTAGATATCATATTTCTAAGAAAATTTTCTTAACTAAACAAGTTAGCTCAATCCTTCGCTGCGACCTTCCTCTTAATCTTAAAGATCCTGGAATTCCTACCATCTCATGCATCATAGGAGACCGCACGATTGATGGAGCTTTATTAGACTTGGGTGCAAGTGCTAATCTCATGCCTTATTCTTTATATTCCAAGTTTGGCATAGGAGAATTGAAACCAACCGCCATGACTTTGCAATTAGCCGACCGATCTATTAATACCCGAGAGAAATTCTTGAAGATGTATTAGTCAAGGTTGATCAGTGTGTCTTCCCGATGGATTTTGTAGTTCTCGACATGAAACCAGGAATGCAAACCAAGAAGTCTGTCCCTATAATTCTTGGCCGACCTTTCTTAGCTACGGCCAATGCTTGCATTAATTATAGGGATGGCATTATGATAGTTACCTTTGGCAATATGGAGCTTCGTTTAAACATATTTCATGCATCGAAGAATAATGCATATGATGATGATTGTTTTATGATTAATGCATTAGTTAATGATGATGAAGTGAATTATTGTGTTGATGATGAAATGCATAAATTGTTGATAAGTGATGATGCTCCGTATGGGAATTTAGAGAATGCTTGTGATATGTCAATTGTGATTGATGATGATGTTTCTGAACAAGATTTGTCAGATTTGCCGGAAGATTTTCTGAATACAAATGTGGATTTTCCGGATATGAATGATAAAAATAGTGATTTCAATGAACTTTCATCGGTTTTCAAGCTTGATAATGATGAGGTTTTCTAGGATTTTAATGATCTTGATTTGGTTAATGTTGTTTGCAAAATTTCTTGGAGAAAACCTTTCATCGAGCCATTACCTCCCACTTCCTCAACTCCAGCTTTACTTTCTTTGACTGTACCCACCATCTCTAGAGTTAAAAACATTGCACTCCAATCTGAAATATGACTTTCTTAGATCTAAGCGTACTCTTTCAGTGATTATTTCTTCTACATTAATCAATGCTCAAGAATCTCAATTGCTTGATGTTCTCAAATTATATAAAAGAACTATAGGATGGTCCATTGGAGATCTTAGAGGTATAGACCCCTCGATTTGCATGCATCGCATACTTTTAGAGGATGAAACCAAATGTGTGAGGGAGATGCAACACCGCCTTAATCCTCTTATGAAAGAAGTAGTAATGAAAGAGGTGGTTAAACTCTTAGATGCAGGAATAATATATCCTATCTCGGATTCCAAATGGCTTAGCCCAACCTAAGTAGTCCCTAAGAAATCTGGGATTACGATGGTTAAAAACGATAAGGGATAGAATATCCCAACTCGACAAACCATGGGGTGGAGGGTTTGCATTGATTATAGGCGTTTAAATGCTTTGACTTATAAAGACCATTTCCCATTACCATTTATTGACAAGATTTTGGATAGACTAGCGGGTCAATCATACTATTGCTTTCTTGATGGTTATTCCGGGTACAACCAAGTGGCCATAGATCCTAATGACCAAGAGAAGACAACATTCACATGTCCTTATGAAACTTTTGCCTATCGACGAATGCCCTTTGGCCTCTGCAATGCTCCGGCCACATTCCAACTTTGCATGCTTTCTATCTTTGGGGATATGATTGAACAATTCTTAGAAATATTCATGGATGATTTCTCTGTCTTTGGCGAAACTTTTAAATCATGCATTGCGAATTTATCCAAAGTTCTTGCTAGATGCAAAGAGACTAATCTTATTCTAAGTTGGGAGAAAAGTCATTTCATGGTTAATGAGGGGATCGTTCTTGGCCATGTGATTTCGGGGAGAGGGATTGAGGTAGATAGAGCCAAACTGGAACTCATTCCAAACTCCCTCCTCCTTCTTCAGTTCGCCAAATTCGATCATTTTTGGGCCATGCTGGGTTTTATCGGCGATTTATTAAAAATTTTAATAAGATTTCCCGACCGCTCTATGCTTTACTTGTAAAGGATGTCCCATTTGTATTTGACGACTCCTGTTTTCAAGCTTTTAACATCCTTCGCGATTCAATTTCTTTAGCACCTATTGTCCACCCTCCGGCTTATGATCACCCTTTCAAAATCATGTGTGATGCTTTCGATCATGCTATGGGTGCAGTTCTTGGGCAAACAATTGATAAACTTCATCGAGTCATTTATTATGCTAGCAAAACATTAAATGAAGCCCAAGTGAACTACACCACCACTGAGAAAGAACTGCTGGCTGTGATTTTTGCTTTAGGAAAATTTTGATCTTACCTTCTTGAATCCAAGTTAGTCATCTTTGTTGATCATGCTGCCCTTAGATATCTTGTTACCAAGAAAGAACTCAAACGTCGATTAATTCGGTGGATTATGCTTCTTCAAGAGTTTGATCTTGAGTTAAGGGATAAGATGGGAGCCTTAAATATCGTTGCAGACCACCTCTCTAGACTTCCTTTAGATGTGATCAATGATTCATCTCCGATTAATGATGCATTTTTTGATGAACATCTCTTAGTTATTGACTAAGCTTCGAGGCCTTGGTTTGCACATATTGTGAATTATCTCATATCTGAATTCACTCCTTCCCATTGGACTAAACAAGATCGAGGCAAATTCTTTTCACAAGTCAAATCCTATGTTTGGAATGATCCTATCCTTTTCCAGAATTGTCCAGACCAAACTATGAGATGTTGTGTACCTGAATTGGAAATTATTCCCATCTTGACAGCAAGCCATTCTCATGCGTGTGGAGGACATTTTTCGGGTCGTAGAACCACAACCAAAATCTTTCATTCCGGGTTCTATTGGTTCTCTATTTTTCATGATGCCCATAGTTTCTCTAAAGCGTGCATTCATTGTCAACAACTTGGCAGTATTTCTCACCGGAATGAAATGCCTCAAACTCCAATCATTCAATGTGAAGTCTTTGATGTTTGGGGTATTGATTTCATGGGCCCTTTTCCACCCTCGAATGGTTACACTTACATCTTGTTAGCCGCTGACTATGTTTCAAAGTGGATTGAAGCTATATCCCTTAGGACTAATGATCATCACGTTGTAGTCAAATTCCTTCATTCAAATATTTTCTCTCGATTTGGTCATCCTAGAGCAATAATAAGCGACAGTGGGTCTCATTTTATGAATAGGTATTTCCGTATCACTCTTGATAAATATAGCATTTCCCATAATGTTGCCACTCCATACCATCCTCAAACTAGTGGGCAAGTAGAGGTGTCAAATAGTGAAATCAAGTGTATCCTTGAAAAAGTGGTGCGTTCAGATCGAAAAGATTGGTCCATATGATTAGATGAGGCCTTGTGGGCGTATAGAACATCCTACAAAACACCCATAGGAATGTCATCGTACCGGTTGGTCTATGGAAAGCATTGTCGCTTACCAATAAAACTCATGGACAAACTTTGGTTAACTATTCAAAAGGTTAATTGGTTACCCACCGGTCAGAATGCTCATTTGCTTCAACTCAATGAGTTAGAGGAAATACGGAATGAGGCCTATGACAATGCCATGATTTATAAGGCTCGAATAAAGGCTTACCATGACAAATACATTACCCATAGAGCCTTCAATATTGGTGAGAAAGTGTGGTTGTTTAATGCTAGACTTCGGCTTTTCCCTGGGAAACTTAAGTCTAGATGGACTGGTCCCTTTGAAGTTATTCAAGTCTTTCCTCATGGTGCTGTTGAGATTCGTCATCCCAATTCCGGTTCTATTTTTAAAGTGAATGACCAAAGGTTGAAACCTTATGTGAAAATTCCTCTTACCTTAGAGGCCACAAAAATTCTGCATGAACCGAATGATGAGTAATCGAGCTTTCATTGGGTCGAGCTAGAGACGTTAAACCAAGCATTTGGTGGGAGGCAACCCATCTTTGCTTTGATTTTAATTTGTATGTTTGAAATTTTCTTAATTGAATGCTTGCTTGTTTTCTAATTATTTACATGTTTGATTTTAATGTGTGCAAGTTGTTCTTTGCTTGATGGTATGTAATTGCTGTTGCTGAATTCTTGTGTGGACTGTTAGATCGGGGTGTTCTTACTTCAGCTTAGATGCCCTGGGGGTTAGTATTAATGCATATGTGGTTAGAGGCCTAATTCCCAGGGTTTTAACTCAATTCTGGCATTTTGATGCAAATGATCGATCATTATGTCACGGAATGATCAATCTTTATTTGCATCGCAAGTATACAGAGCCTGGATACATAAATGATCGATCTTCAATACCGTGATGATCGATCATTTTTGCTCACCTCTGGAGACAGAACGTGGTGTTTTAGATGATCGATCATCAATACCTTGAGGATTGATCATTTTTGTGCACAAGTTGTGACAGAAAGGGTGTGTTTGGATGATCGATCATCGCTCCCAGGATGATCGATCATTTCCATATTCCTTTCCAAGCACTCAAGCCAAGTGAATATGATCGATCTTTTCTACCCAAAATGATCGATCATTTGCGAGGGGTGATAAAATAATAATAATAAATAAATAATAATATAAAGGGACATGATCGACTTAGGGCCTTCAGCCCTAAAGATCGATCATGTCCCCCTTTTCTTTCCTTCTCCACCCCATAGCCTTACTTCTCCGCCTCCGACCAACGCGCCACCGTCTCCTCCGGCCGTATTTTCTCGTCTCCGACCTCCATTAGCATCCGTAACCCCTTTCCCCACTCCCCTCCTCTCACTCACCCACTACCCATCCACACTACCTCATCGCCCACCATAACCCTTCGTCGACGGTGTGTCTTCTCCGACGAGGTCCTCCTACCAACGTTCATCTCCTCCGGCGTTCCACCTCGTCATCCCTACTTCTCCACACAATGGTTCGCACGAAGACCGTCAGTCACAAGGTTTCAGTCGGTAAGGGGATGGCCACTGCTTCGTCATCTTCGCCATCTACTCGTCCCTCGCCTTCTACTTCGGTCAGGCAAGTACCACCGCCTACCGGTCCTTCGACGCGGCCACCTCCAACCACAATGACACCTCTTTCTTCCACCCGTCCAAGTCCGACGCCATCTCTTTCTTCCACCAGTCCAAGTCCGACACCATCTCTTTCTTCCACCTGGCCGGTGAGAGCCACGAGACCCCCCTCCACTTCTTCGACAGCCATGGCCACTCCGTCCGGCAAGCGGAAAACACCCAGCGCCCCATCATCGTCCAACCCACCTCCGCCCAAGAAGCAGAGAAGCAAGAACGTCTGGCCATCCACTGCTCCGACAGTCGTCCGAGGTCTCCAGCCGTGATGGCAGCGGGAGGTAAACCTCGAGTTTACATTTGACGTCGATTATTTCTGGACGGTAGAGCATGCACATGAGTCTATCTTGATTCTAAAGCGTGGTGGTTTGTTACCCATCTGCACTCCATCCACCACGGTATACCCGAGGTTGGTTTGCATGTTCTACCAGAACATGAAGCCCATCCCCTACGGTGACGGGCGAGATGAGGCCTTTGACATGCACTACCCGGCCCTTGGCTTCACATCTTCTATAGACGGGGTGGCTGTCACGTTCACTACCCACGAGATACGTGCTCTGTTAGCCATTCCTCGCACATCCTCGAGCGTTCACGTCTGCTGCCCAGGACAGTTCTATGTGACCGTTGATGACGCTTACCTCTTCCTCAACCCCAACCGAACGGGTGACGGCCCGTTCACTCAAGCCGAGCTGCCGGCTCATCTTTGGTTGATCGACGACATCCTTTGCCAAAACGTCTACCAGTCCGGCTATGATCAATATCGGGCTGGTTTTTGGCTGGGTTCCTTGTGGTTCTTGGCCAAGTCATGGTCACTCAACATGGCCTAGCAGCTCATTGAGGATATGACTCAGTTTTACCAAGGAGCGGTGCGGGACAGGCCACCAAGCTTTGACACCAAAGCTGTCCCGCACACAAACCTCATATCCGCCTTCCTCCGCAGCCGGGATCTTTGTCCGGACGGCGAGCCGACTGTTTCTCCCGAGGCCCTGAAGCTTGCTCGGTTCGGTGCCACCACTTGGGGCAAGGTTCTGGGACACATGAGGAAGGCCGGCATGCCTCGGCATCAGTCGCGCCCCATTAGACGATAGCCTGCATCGGAATTTGGTCCTGCCAATCGCCCGACATTGGGTGAGATCTATCGTGAGTTCTGAGCAGCAAATGAATTGTTACATCATCGCTTGGATGCGATAGACGCGCAGGATGCTCAACTTTGAGATTACATCTCTTACCTCCGTGTGCGCCTTAATGCCATCCACCCTCCTGCACCTGTCACTGCTTTTGTCCCATACTGACCTCCTACTTCAGGAGCCCCGAGACCCCAAGGATGATATTGTTATCTTAGCTTGTCGGTTTGCATGTCGCCTTTGTACTCGCTTGATTTGGTTGATTATTTGTTAGGTTTCTTGTGCCTATGCGACTGTAGTACCAGGAGCTTGATCTTATTGACGTAGACTGTATCTAGGGGCCAGTTTTGTATTTTTGGATGGTTGGGACTTGTTTTGGTCTTGCATGGAGGTTGGATATATATATTTTTTGTACTCCTGTGCTCATCTTTTGTACATTTTGACAGATTGCCGGTATTTATGTACAGTAGATGTTAGCTAAGGGGGTGTGCCCCCGTGTGTGTGTACAATGAAAATGAGTATGTGTATGTGTATGTGTCATGTGTGCAGGTGATTGGGATTGTGAATGTCTATATGTAGACATGATTATAAATAAAAATTTGTACATCCCTTGTGCTTATTGAATAAATAGAGGGGATGCTACTCAAATTTTCTCTAAATTGCTTGCTTAGTTTATCCCATATTTAATTGCAATCACGGGGTCGTTCTCTCACTCTTTTCCAGGGCTACTATATTAGGGTATGCATATTACTTGTATGTTTCATTTGAAACATCGTCAGGTTATCTCTATCCCTTACCCTCTTTCCGTGCTTGAGAACAATCCTTCTTAAGCTGGGGGGTATGATTTCATCATGTTTATAAATAACCTGTGTTTGGTATAAATTAAGTTAAAAGTGCGTCAATTGTTTTTCAAGTTTAATATTAATTGCATAATCTATCTTGAATTTTATGTTTTGGACTGTAATTCTACAAGCAGTCACGTAGAGTTTAAGAGAGGGAGGTTGATAGATTGGACGCACGGTATTTTTCTACATATTTTCTTGACTTGTTAGGGATATCTAATTATGCGAGCAATCACGGTAGGGCATACCAGTAATTTTCAGTGATTTTTCGTTGGGTGTCCAACAGTGTCCTCACTTCACACGTATTCACTTCAGCTTACGGCGTTACCCTAAGTTCACTGTCATAGTTCTTGTCCTACTCGTTTTCAGTTTTTTTTCTCTTAATTTTTTTTATGATTTATCTCTTATTCGAGGATTTAGTTTGTTGTTTTTGGTTAAGTCTTACTTAAACTCCAATTAGAAACTCCATTATTTAAGCACAGTCGCCCTACCGTCCACCTTCATCTACTAAGTCCCAATCGATCATCGACACCCGCGGTGTGCTTCTCCTCCGCGGTTCGTAGGCAACTCCGGTCGTTCTCCTGCGTCTGTTACCAAGTTCTGGTGAGCCACCTTCACCTTCTCCTTCGTTTTCCTCTTCACGCCGTAACCCATCACTGGCCTCCTCTCTTTTCGTCACCATGGATGCCGATGAACTCCCGTTCGGTTTCATGGCTCCATTGGCACCGTGGATCGCCGACGTTTCTCTCCTCTTTAGCCATCTAGTTCTCTCCATTACTTTTCGACCACCGACGCCGGCGACCTGAGCCGACGTCCATCTTCTTGATTGCTCTGTTTTCCTTTCCGCCATCCTTATGCCCTCCTCTGTTTCTGGCCATCTCTCATCTTTCTTCCAACGATGCAATGATCGATCCTTCCATATCCAAGTTTTCTTCCACCTCTCTGATGTTATCTTTCTCTCACCATTGCATTTTATAGTTCACAGGTTTACTTCCGAGATGTCTCGATCTAGTCAGTCGTCGTATTCTTCCAACGGTAGCCCACCATAGTCACCTGGGCCTGACTTCGAGCCTCGATCTCCAGGCATCTGGGTGTTCTTCGGATGACAACTCCTTGAGCACAGCCGATTCGCAACGACCACCCTCTCCGCCGGTAGTCTTATGTCCCCCCCTAGGGTAACCATTGAACCTGCTGATCCTGTTGGACCCGCTATTGACAATCCCTTAGGTGTTGAGTTTTACGGGCCGATGTGTCGCGCCCCGACCCGCGTAGGCCCAACCGTGCCGGACGACGTGAACCAGAACCTAACCTACTGCGGAAATTTTGGTAAGGTTTCCCTCTAATCATAGTGGTATCCCTAGCAATACATAATCATCTTGTATTAAACAAACAATCACAAACCTCAAAACTGAAACTGAATAAACATTCCAAATCCTCAACAGGGTAAAAGTTATACAATTCTCTCCCGTAGGAGGCTAACTAAGCAAAAAGGTGTAAGTAGAAGGTCACCACTCCTCAAGCACCGCCAGAGGCCGCCACATCACCAAATGCCTGCCTGGTAGGGGCAACCGAAGAAGAGCTAGCGCCAGCACCTGCAAAACGCAGCCGGGGTAGGAGTGAGCACTAAGCTCAGCAGGGACACTACACTATGACACTCACAAGGGAGGGAACACAATAGTGCCGCCCCTAAGTCAAACTTAGGTGTATACAAAGGTCCCATAACCCCACCGGGAGTCCGTGAACGCAGGCCCAAACACTGCAGACTCTCAACAGGACACCGAACACTGTTTGGAGGGGAAAGGACACCACTGGGTAGGTAAGTCCTCTACTCAAGAGTCAAGAACACCGGACACCGGCTACACCTCAGATTCAACTTGGAGTCATCACGACCTCTAAACATCAAACAACATGTATTCAGGTCATCTAACCCTATCATCAAAAATCGACTGAATACTACAAATCGAGTCCTGGACCAAGCTACTCGCAACGGTCCTAGAGCTAGATCCGGACTACCCGAAAGCCCCGGATCGGTGATCAACCCATCGCCAGTGTCCTACTCCTTTGCAACTAATGCACAATACAATGCATGTTATGATCACACGCAAGATAAATATAGATACACATTGATGAGTGCATGAAAGTGTACTCTGAACATGACTAAGAGCAGCTTATTTGCTTAGTTTTCATAATTAATATAGATGATTTCATTCGTATATGTTGCTTCACAAAGTTATTTGTGTTATGCAGGAAATTGTAGCAAAGATGGGTTTTTAACGCCAAAACTGTACCTTATCGGAATGAACCAGATGAAGTTTCATACATGGTTAGAAAGCTCTTGAAGTCTAGTTTCTAGAGAAATTTACGGTTCGTGATTTGGAGGTTTTTAGAGAAAGTTACAGTGTTTTTACTACAACCAGCGCAGGGCAGAATAGCAGAAGAAATACGCAGAGAATAAGAGATCGATCTCTTTCCAAAAGAGATCGATCCCTTATGCACCCAGAGATGAAAAAAGACCGTGAGGAGAAATCTGAATCCGGAATAAATGGATCGATCTACTTTCCAAAAGAGATCGATCCGAACCTGGAAGCGCCAGTCATCCGTGGGAAGAAGATCGATCCGTTTTTAAAGGAGATCGATCTTTGTCGAGCAAAATCTAGATCCTGAGTTCACGGAAGGAAGAAGATTGATATCTTTTCAAAGGGGGATCGATCTCTTTTGGCTCTGCGGGAAAGATCAAGGGCTGAGATCTAATCCGAGTTAGGGTTTCACAAAAGTCTATAAATAGACTTATTGGGGAGATTTTTGGGGAGTTCTTGGATGTTTTTGGAGGCTCTTTTCTAGACGTTTTCCAAAGGAAGAAGATGAAGACATCTCCATCCATGGCCGAGTAATCCGCGGGCATGGCGGACAGATGATCTAGCGAGGACTAGGGCTTCTTCTCCAACAATGGTTCATAGTTTTAATCTTTATTGTTAAACTCTTTTCTATGTATTGGATCTTCAAAGATTATTTTCAGATTATAGATTTCTATGTGGATGATTAGTATTATGAATCCAGTCATGCTTCTTTCATGATCTTATAATCCCATAGTTTTATCTATTGTTTACCTATTTTATCTCGTGAAATCTTTGCTATGCATTGCCGATTGTGTGAGTTGGTATTGTGTATTCTTAGAGATCTGGTTAGATAGAGTTAGGGCTTTGTCCCGATGAACTTTTGCTATATGTTGCCTGTAGTGACAGCTGGTATCATATATTCTTAGGTTTTGGTTGGATGAAGTTGGACCTATAATAAGGAAGAATCAATCGTAGAAAGAGACATTTATATATTTTGTTAGGTTTATAGTTCCATATATTCCGGTTAAGGTGATTGGGATGTGAATCCCTTGACTGAGTATCATATGAACCATTGAGAGGAGAAGAACCTAAATCCGAGTGAAGTGATTCCTGAAGCCTAGCTTTATCAAAATCTTGATTTCTTTAGTTAACTTTATCTCATCATTACATCTTCGATTTATTTTCTTAACTTTTATCGCTCTTGATTGTTTTCAATATATTGTTATCGGTGTTTCTGGATCTTTCCTGCTTGTCTCTCTGTGGGTTCGACCTCTCTTATGCTGTACTGCACCGCGACCGCTGTGTGTGACACATTTGAGCGATATCTCACATGCAACAAATGTGATGATATATTAAACAAGGTCTGTGCACGGCATCCTGCCGGCCCGGGGTGGTGAACAGGTAAGTAAGGTCTAGGAGCTGCTACAGTGGTACTACCACCAACTGCAGCAGTCCACCTGTGAGGACCCGTACCTCCAACCCGGTCCGACCACGTTAGGTCGAGGGTCTGGGTTTGTGGTTTGGCTCGGTTGGCCTTGGGATGCGATCGGTTGATCGCATCGCTGTTTTTGACCCTAGTGGCATTTTGGTAAATATGCTCCCTGGTGGTCAGTTTCACACCCGCGTGGCACACACTATCTTTGATTGATGTATGTGATTGATTAGAACCTTAAGGGCGCTTCCGATCGGAAGATCGGAGCACGATCAGGAGAGATCGAATCGGACGGATGTGATCGATTCCAGCTTTCTATTTAAACCCTTTCTTTTCTCTCTCTTTCTTTCCTTCTTTCTTCTCCTGTCGTTCTCTCTTCCTCTCTCCAACCGACGGTGCTAGGGCTTCGGAGCGTGGCTTTCGAGGAGCGGATTTCGGCGATCGGAGTTGGGGGTTGCGTGGAGGAGCTGCCCTGCTTGTTCAAGTAGGTGTTTCTACCTCAATCTTAGGATCGGGTTCTCCTAGGATAGGGTTCTTATATTTTCGCTGTAAGAATACTTGTTAGAAAGTTGTGTAACTTGTAGCATGTGTATTGTGGCTTGTGTAGAGTAGCCCTATAACTTGGTTTTCGTATTTTATCGGATGATTTCCGTATTATCGCCGTTTTGTCGATTTTCGGCCATTGAGACCTAGATTTGCGATTTAACCATCAAAATCGCGTTTTAATCATACCATTAGCTTCCCCATCATCTTTTACACATGCTTGGAAAGTTTCATCAACTTCCAACTTGATTTGATCATTCAAATCCAAGAAATTGGATTTCCGGCACTGTTCTGATGAACTGTGCCGTGGGGCTGACGGTCGATCGGTGGATCGACCGTCAAGCGTTAATACGCTTCTTTCGGGCTTGACGGTCAACCGTCGGATCGACTGTCGTATCGACCGTCGGGCTCTGTCGCGATTTTGGCCTCCGACGGTCGATGCCCCGATCGATCGTGGTTCCTTCTCCTTTTTCATTCCGCCTCACGGTCGACCGTCAGATCGACTGTCGCATCGTCCGTGAGGCTCTGTCCCGTTTTGGGTCTCCCACGGTCGATACACCGATCGATCGTGGCCCTTATGCTTCTCCCTTATTTGACTTCACGGTCGACCGTCGGATCGACCGTGGCATCGACCGTGGCCTCACGGTCGACCGTCGCATCGACCGTTGGCCACTGAGTTGTGCTTTCTGGCTTCCTTTGATGGGTTTTCATTCATGATAGCTATCCAATCATGCTAGGAAGCATGCACATCGTTTTCAAGGGATATTAATGGAGTTTTATCGAGATTGAGGGTTGAATCGCTTCCTTACTCCGTTGAGCGGATTTACGGTTTTCCTCGTACTTAAATACTTGGTTGGATAAGTAGTTTAAAGGCTTAATTGGTTGCTTAACCATTAGCTAGCTATGAATGCTAGCTAATGTGGAATTGTGGAACCTTAGCCTGATGCTGGCGTGTGCCGAGGGCTATTGTATAAATGTTGGCCAGTTACCTGCGGGGTAACTGTGGAACCTTAGTCTGTCAGGTGCAAGAGAGCACTGAAGACTATTGTATATTTATGTTGAATGCTTTGCTCTAATCATTGTTTGGTTAGTATAGATTATATGTATTTGAGGCCTTTGCTATGCTCACCCCTTGGCTAGCGATAGGCTATGCCTAGCCCTATATGATCATTGTCATGTTGTTGCATGCCTATATCTCGTTTCTGTGCCTGAGCATTGCATGCATCTTGTTTACATTAAAGGCATATGAGGTTAGGCGGGCGATGGGTTGATCGCCGATCCGAGGCTCTCGGGTAGCTCGGATCTAGCCTTAGGACCGCGACTGGGTAGTCAGGATTAGGACGTGATTGTTTGATCAGAATCTCATATTATTGAGGATGCACGCTAGTTTGATGAGATCTTTGTTTTGAGGTTTAGAGGTCGTGTTGTCTTCCCAAGGCTAAGTGCTAAGGATGGTTGTCGGTGCGTTCCCGACGTGGTTCCCCAAGGCATGGTATTTCTGCTTGGGTAAGGGTGATCCTGCATGTTACTGTTCCTTGGCCTTCTGGTAACATGTTCAGGAGAGAGGTTTCATGACAGGAGCCCTTGGGACATCGATAGGGTTATGGGACCCGTGGCATCCGTTAGGCTTGAGCGGGGAGACGACACTGTTGTTGTTTTCCTCCTTTCAGTGTGCCGTAGAGTAGAACCCTACTGAGCTTATCGCTCACTCCTACCCGGGCTGCGTTTGCAGCTGTAGGTGCCAGTTCTTCAGCAGTAGAGCCGACGAGATCAGCTTTTGGAGGCGCGACTACATCCAAAGGAGCTTGAGGTTGCTGGAGGACGATTGTTGTACTTTGGTTGTTTTATAAATTGTAAACATCTTTCGAGCACTTTTGGATTATTGTATAAGATCTTTTCCCTTGGAGGAATTTGATAAGATTTGTATCATATTTTTAAATAGTACAACTTGATGTATATATGAATTGAATTATTGTTTCACCTCTGGAATATAAATTGTTTAAATTTATCTTTCTTTTCCGCTTTGTATCGCGCCAGTTGGAGATGAATAGTGTAGGTTTCCCCTCATGCCTTGGCTCGGATGGGTTTTCTGGGTCGGGGTGTGACACCACCACAACACCTGCATCGAGAAGCAGCCTGATGTCGCTCAAATGTGTCACGCACACTACGAGAGAAATGGCCTATACCAGCGGCCGAAACCGCTGGTATAGAGTCCAGCCGACCGCTGGCATAGCCTACACCAGCGGTCATGAACCGTTGCCTTTGGCGGCGCTGGCTTAGGCTATACCAACGGTTTTAGTGACCGCTGGTAACTAAAATTGGCCGCTGGTATAGTAGATACTACGCCCGCGGTTCAATAACTGTTGCTATAGGACGTCAAAAACCGCTGGTATATGGGCTTCACACATGATCAAATGTGACCAAAAAAATGTCGGTCTAGTTACAAACTGGCCGCTGGTTTTGGCTGTCTAGACCAGCGATCACAAAACCGCTGGTATAGAGTGCTAAAAACATGTGAGTATATGATCTTAAAAAGTATTCAAATGACAAAAAAACCGCTGACAAAGCATCAAACTGACTGCTGATGTAGGACATCTAAGCCAACGGTGTTTCACCTGCTGCCATAGAATGCAAGAAAACGTGGTATTGGCCACTTATTTTGTATACTTTAAAATTAATGATATTAACTAATCCATCTCCAAATTTCTAAAGAAGCAAAAAAATTCAAAAAAATTAGAAGGACCAACAACCCGGATTTAATACATCAAATGTAGGATTTCCAAGTATCCAAAATGATACAAAATAAGCATTTAATTTTCAGCGAGAATACAAATCCATATATTGCGTCCGATACTACCTACTACTACACTCCTTAGCTGAAAGATTTATATATCCAAAATATTCCTTGAAAGTAAGCCTGATCATATAAATCTTCCATTAATGCTCACGATTCTAGGGTACCTGCATGAGAAATACAAATTTATCACAACACCACCAATAAGATAATGTTTTCTCAATTTGCAATCCATATTCAACTAAAATAGCTATCTAATTATAATAAGATTCGATCTTTAAAAATTACAGTGTATGTACCATTTTCGATGGATGCAGAATCATGACTCGATGTTGAAGAGTGCAAGTTAAATTCAGGACTAGCTGAATCATGTACCTATCCAGAAAAATCAATAGAATTAGTATTTGATTATACACAAAATTAAGGAAACAACCATGATACATACTACCACTAAGGGTCCGTTTGGCAAGCATGGTATGGGAAGGATTAGATGGAATGGGGAATGAGCGGATTCCGCATTCCATCTATTCTCATGTTTGGTTCATTTTACTATTTGGAATGAGCAGTATCCGACCACCGACGTCGGATTCCAGAAATTTGGAATCGCGGCATTCCATCTATTCGAGCGGATGCCGCTGTCAATCCCGAGCGGTATCCGAATTTGACATTTTTCTAAATGACAATTTTATCCCTTTGATATTTAAAATGACTATATTTATCATAACTTTAAATATACATGTTAAAACTTTATGAAATTAGTCTCATTGGAAAGATATCATCGATATCTTCGTTATGAGACGAATATTGAGTATTTTTGAAAGCAAATATTTGATGTAATTTAATTTATAAAATCATTTAATATATTATAACTTAAATTATACCTGAATTTTCAATAATTTCGATCAATCATTTTACATGATTAGATGCATTCAAAGAATTAATTTGATCTAAATTTTCAATAATTTCGATCAATTATATCTCGTGGGTATTGTTATTATTATAATAAAAAATATGTCTTAATTTGAAGAAAATTTAAAGTTTTATTATTAATTTAAACAAAATTAGCAGATTCAGCTCATCCATAATAGACAAGCCAAACGCCAAAATCAACAGATTCAGCTCATCCCATACAGACCAACCAAACAACAGAACCAAAATCCACGGAATCACCAGATTCAGCTCATTCCCCATTCAGCTAATTCCACAGATTCCTCATTCAGCTAATTCATCAGATTCAGGTTTGCCAAACGCACCCTAAGTCAATGAAAGACCAACCATGTCAATAGGCATCCCTACTGCCTCATACTATATACCGTAATAGGTGGAGCATAAGTTATCTGGATCTGTGTTGGTTGGGAATCCGCGTCGGTACTATTTAAAGTCAGCTGTCTACAGAAAAGTGGCGTCTGTAGTCTCCAAATGTTTGCCTATATTTTGGCAGGTCTCCTGTCATGAATTTTGTTTCTTTGTACATACAAACAAAGGAATGTGCATTTCCTGTTAAATCTACATCTGTAAGTAAATAAATTCACAATGCGTCAAGACTGGCATTGAAACTCTCTGCCTGTGATCTTGGGCATCGTCAAACAGATATACTGAATCAGAAGACCTAACTTGGGCTGTGAACTCTTGGTTACTCACCTACAGCAAAGCAGCTTGAAAAACTATTGCACAAAATGCTAAAGTTTGATTTGAAATTTATGTATAGCCTATAAATGGCAGAAACTGCAGCATGATCAATAAGCAGCAGAGAACTATGTTGCATTTGGTGCCTCAATCATGTCTCCAATGATTCATGAAGCTTATTATGATTAAGATGCAACCCTGAATTCGTTGGATCCAAGGCAATCAGGTTATAGATGGAAAGATTCTGATGTCAGTTTGATTTCTTTCAATGTATTCAAGGTGTCATGCAAAGCTGATGTCTGTAATCACACAGTCTTACCTCTGTTTCGGCAGGTTTGCTTTCTTGTATTCTGGATGTTTATAGAGCTATATGCTTTTTGTATAATGTCTTATCACCTTGACACTAAACTCATTCAGAATTGCATTCTACTCTTCACCACTTACACAAGAGAATACTGCATTATTGAAGCATGTTACTGCCTTACCTCGGAGCTTTAATTGCTCATAGCAGATGGGCAACTCTAATTAACTACAAAGCTACGTGGCTTCATGGACCTGGAGTATCTACTAAATAAAGCAAGTTCAATAAGATATGACAATGTTTACCCTAGGTTTTTATTTGGTCTGTGTAGAGGAAAGAGTGAGACCAGAGGTTCTCAGTAACAGAGATACCTCATTTATATCTTCAGGAGACAAGATTGCAATTTAATATGTCCTGAACGGCAAAGGTACCCATTTTATCTAGCTTTATTGTTCTTATTAGTTGTGCTGAAGTGAAAGAGGTTCCATAGCTAAAACTTGTACAGTGTGCTTTAATGTTTGTCATTGGTAACTGTCTTATGGCTGTCATCTATGTAATGCTATCGATCCTGTGTTGAACTTGAATTTAAGCCAGATGTTTCTTATTCTACTATTTTGCAGTTTTTTAAAATTGCAGGTTATTCATTAATATAGACTATGGCCTCTAACTCATCCATGCAAGATTAGTTTATCCTTACTTATTATGAGCTTTATATCAAATATGCTACGTACTAATGTTGTTATTGAAATCCTGGACAGATTTATTAATATGAATCCATCTTGGTTATAAGCTTTCCTATATGTAAACAAGATATGGCCCCAAATTAACTGCAACATTTTGTTCTCTGTTGTGAACAATTGAAACAAAACGAATGCTTTGGATGGCTCTATCATGCGTAGAAAGACATCCTCAAAGATTTTCTCATATGGATTTGGAATAAACGCCGATGCCTAATTGCAAAGATATGCAACAATGGCTATGGTTTTAGCCACTGACTAATTTTGAACCCTATGCATGACTTCACAATGAGACTCTGCTAACCAATTTAATGTCGTTTCCAATGGATGGCTAGGATTGAGAAGGGAGTGGTATAATTCACTGGATGTCAACAAAAGTACTTTATGGTCTGTGGTTTTTGTAGCCTTCATGCAATTGGTAATGCTGACAAACCTGGTATTTCCTAGAATGGAAGAAAGGAGGTAAGCACATATGAGCATCTTTTTCTTGTTAAGCTTTTTGACTTTGTCCACATGTTGTAATATAGATCTCTAGCATTTTTTCAACATATTTACATTGACATTGACTTATCGTGCCTTGCAAGGGGTTGTTTCGATTCTTGAAGTACAAAATTAAGGAAACAAACCATGATACATTTAGAAAGAATAAAAAGAACAAGCATTTCCGTTGACAAGTACCTTTTCTATAGTCAATAGAGTAGCATATAACCCTTCATAGCACATTAGAAAATATCAAATATATGATGCAAGCCAATCATAAATTATACACAAAAATTATATAGGATAACACATGTACTATGAGAAAAGAGGTGTAGGTTAGACAATACTGTCAAATCTTAATGCAAAACCTCATCCTACGATTGACATGTTCATACTTTTTTTTAGAACAGCTAGTGAAGGAAATACCCATCCAAAATTAACTTAGCTATAGCGATGCGGTGTTCTTCTCTCAACATTTTTGGCTAGAATGAAATTCAAGAAAACGGTAATTGTGTCATTGGCTACTAAGAGCACTGATTGATTTTGGTTTGAGTCCAGAATGAACCAAACTTAGTTCTTTTACTTCAATGGAGCTAGCAGACCAGTAAAGGAATCTACAAATTTATAGTACAAAATGATTGGTATATAAAAAAGATCGCTTACATTCCATGAAAGGAAGGAGCAATTGAATCACTTCCAGGAATTTGTCCACTGAGTTTTTTCCTATCTAACTGAACCTCAGCAAGCCATGGAAGATTAACAAGCCCAGCAGTTACATCTCAGGTAAATCCATTAGAATGTAGATTTCTGCAGAAAAAAGAAGCCATAAGAGAACTCAGAGAAGATCACTTATCCAGCTTACATGGAAGTATAATACCAACTAATGCCAGCAAAAACCTACATTTTCCTAATGCTGCCCAAGTTTCCAATCTCAGAGGGAATGGGACCCGAGAAACGATTCACACTCAAGTCCAAAACAGGAGAAGTCAAATAACCATACACCATACCTGCGATGTCTTCATCCTTGACAAAGTATAGTGATGTCTTCATCCTTGGCAAACAAATCATAGTCAACAAATCTCTTGGCAAACAAAATTAAAAACTCATCCATAGTTACAACTAATAGGCAAGGGAGCAAGGATCTGAATAATCAACATACATACATCTTGTTAGCCCAAAACTCATCCATAGTTACAACTTTCAGAGGAAACATGTAAAAAAGATGCATGTATGTGTATACTTACAGGAACATGGGAGTCCCTGGCACTCCTCTTGGCATCAGTGGCAGAGAAGACAGTGTAGACAAGAACAAAGGTGCCAATGATCTCAGCACCAAGGCCATCACCCTTTGTGTACCCTGGGTTGACAACATTGGCACCACCACCATTGGACTCATAGAGACCCTTCGGAAACCCCTTCACAACTCCAGCACCACAGATGGCTCCCAGGCACTGCATCACCATGTAGAACAGAGCCCTGGTGAGTGAGAGCTTCCTGGCCAGGAACAGCCCAAATGTCACAGCTGGGTTGATGTGCCCACCAAAACTTCGAGGGAGATCGGAGCGGCGTCGGGGTGGAGGAGGAGAGCCGCGAGTGGCCGCGACGACGACGGAGGTGGGGTGTGGTGCTATGGCGGGATCTGGAGGTGGACGGCGCTGGGAGGCCGCGGACGATGGAGATGCGGGGAAGGCGGCGCTGGATCCGCGAGGAGGGAGGAGCGGGCCGTCGGGTGTCGGAGCCCTGAGACGATGGTGGGAGATCGGGCGATGGGGTGGAGGAGGTGCGGGCTAGAGGTTGTCGACGACGCAAGGACTTCGAGGGAGATCGCGTCGGAGTGGAGGAGGAGAGCCGCGAGTGGCCGCGACGGAGACGGAGGTGGGCTGTGGTGCTATGGCGGTAGACGGCGGGGAATCGGTGTAGCTTGGAGGTGAGGGAAGAGAGGGAGAAAGAGAGAGGGGTGGTGGTTAAGGTGTGGCTAGGGTGGAGGTGGTTGCCGGCAAGGTCGCCGGTGTGGATGGGGTAGCCAGGAATGGGCGATGGTGCCCTTGGAGTGGAGGCGGCGGCTGGAGAGAAGAGAAGTGGTCAGATGAGAGGGGAGGGGTTAGGGTCAGGTGAAATTGATAGATGGGCGGGAGGGGTGCGCGGGACTCTCCAATTAGGCTATTATACCTATGCCAGCGGTCTCAAAATGCTGCTATACCAGCGCTTATCATCCATGGTTCTCCTTGACTTATGCCAACAGTCCAAAAACATTGGTTTAGAACTGCCAACACCAGCGGCCAGCCTAAACCGCTGGTAAAGATCAAGTGAAAGCCCGCAGTTTTTGGGGCTGCTGGAGTAGACCATTTATACCAGCGGTTTTATACAAACGCTGGTAGAAAACCGATGGTATAGCCCATTTTTGTTGTAGTGACAGCGGTCGCGATGGAGTACAGCATAAGAGAGGTCGAACCCACAGAGAGACAAGCAGAAAGAATCCAGAAATACAAATAATAATATATTGAAGACAATCAAGAAAGCTAACAAAACTAAATTAGATCAAAGGATTAATGATAATGTAGGATTAACTAAAGATATCAGGCTTTTGATAAGGCTAGGCATCGGGAATCACTTCACTCGGATTTAGGTTCTTCTTCTACCAACGGTTCATTCAATACTCAGTTAAGGGATTCACATCCCAATCACCCTAACCGAAAGTTATGGAATTATGAATCTAACAAAATATATAAATGTCTCCTCCTACGATTGATTCTTATTTATTATAGTTCTAACTTCATCCAACCCAAACCTAAGAATATATGATACCGGTTGTCACTACAGGCAACATATAGCAAAAGTTCATCGGGAAAAAGCCCTAACTCTATCTAACCAGATCTCTAAGAATACACAATACCAACTCTCACAATCGGCGATACATAGCAAAGATTTCACGAGATAAAGTAGGTAAACAATAGGTAAAACTATGGGATTATAAGATCATGAAAGAAGCATGACTGGATTCATAATGTTAATCATCCACATAGAAATCTATAATCTGAAAATAATCCTTGAAGACTCAATACATAGAGAAGAGTTTAACAATAAAGTTTAAAACATGAACTATCGTTGGAGAAGAAACCCTAATCCTCGCTAGGTCATCCGTCCGCCATGCCCGCGGATTACTCGGCCATGGATGGAGATGTCTTCATCTTCTTCCCTTAGAAAACGTCCAGAAAGAGCCTCCAAAAACGTCCAAGAAGTCCCCCTTGACTTACCCTAACTTTCCTATTTATAGGGTTTAAGAATTAGCAAACTCGGGTTAAGTTTAAACCCGTTATACACTCCTGGCTGATCTGGCGGTCGACCATGAGACCTTGACAGCCGACCGTGAGGTGCACAATTTATATTTACAAGCTGCGGTCGATCTTCGCATCGACCGTCGGAAGTATTTTTCTTGACAGAGGCTAACGGTCGATGCTACGGTCGACCGTGGCATCTTTCGGTCAATCGTGAGGATTTTTGAGCTCCACGGTCGACGGTGAGGATTTGACGATCGACCATGAGATCTGACGGTCGACCATCACTATTCATTCAGCACTGCGCACTGGTACGAAAAATATTGTAACTTCCTCTACGTAACTCGGAATCATGAACCGTAAAATTCTCCAGAAAGTAGACTTCAAGAGCTTTCCAATGATATATGGTAGATCATCTGGTTCTTCTCGAAAAGATACAGTTTATTCCTTGAAATTGACCCATATAATCTTTTCAGCTTCTTTCAGCTCCAATTTCCTGCATTTTCCAAGCAACTATGTGAAGTAACATATACTATAAAAATAGTGCTAAAAAAGTTGATTATGGGTGTAGATATTGCAATTTAGATGGTTATATAGTTGTTCAGAGTGCACTTTCATGCACTCATCACACCCCCAAACAGCTTATTGCTAGTCTCTAGCAATTCAAAGCGCAGAAAATATAATTAAGCACACCAACGGTTCAAGGATGTAGACATGCATGATAAAAATTCTACTTTATCAAGTCAATAGTGTTTTATACAGTACAAAGCATGAAAACTTCGTACACTCATACACATACTATCAACACATGAAATCAACTTTTACACATCAAACATGCTAATCACCATCCAGAAGAACACAGTGACGTGACAAATAAATATTACGTACATAAACAACTTCTACCCACCATTAGTCCAAACACACTACTATCTTCATAACTAATCATCCAACCCTCGTACTTTAAGTACAACATGCTCTTTCTTTCTCTTTTTCTTTTCAACTATCAGACACTTTGCCTTTTTACGCGAGCACTCTCCGCTTCTTGAGGAGTAGAGACCCGGTTACTTAGCAAAACACTTAATAGTTTTTTTTTATAGCTATAAGTGGTTCTACCTTTTTACGCGAGCTCCCTGCTTCCTGAGGCAAGAACACCCGGTTACTCAGTAGATCACTTAAAAGTTGTTTAGGCACAGCTTGATCAAGCTCCAGAACTTTTTCTCTTTTTTTTTCTCTGCATGTAATACTCAACACTAGCTAATGTTTAGGCACATCTTGATCAAGCTCCAGAACTTGTTCGCTTTTTTTCTGCATGCAATACTCAACACTAGCTAATGTTGAAATCATGGTCTAGATTAACAATAGCATGCTCATTCCTCTGGTGAGTATAATCGCCACTGCACATAAAGTGTTCGTGTGTGAATCACATGATGTTCTACCTTCAGGTCATCACGCATGCAATCAATGTATATGCCAATCCATATTAAAGCAACATGTATAATAAGCATAAAAAGGCTTAAATATGTGTTTCGTCTTTGAGGCTTCGGACAAGTTTTTATCAAGTCCCTGAACTTTAAAAAATCTCAATTGAATCCCTAAGCTTTTATGAACCGGCTTAATCTGGTCCTTCCGTCCATTGACCGTCTATCGGTCTAACGGCGACTCAGCCGAATCTTAACACGAACCGGTCAATCGGATCAATTGGAATTAATTTTGACTTATTTTTACATGGTTTGATAGTTCTTCACCGTCTCTTTTCTCCGCTCTTTCTCTCTTGTCTTTCCCGTTGAGGTGTCTCTGCTCTTTCCCGTCGACGTGCCCGGCGAGGGTGGCGACAAAGCTCTCCTCCACCTCGATGTAAATCTCGCCATTCCCAACCCATTGTTTCCATCTCCTCCACCTCGAGTAGATCTCCTTCGCCAGGAAACTCCTCCGCCTCGATGATGAGAGAGCTCCGGCTCGATCGACGGCGATGACGGTTGACCGGCGGGCAAGACCGGCAGGGATGAGGTCATGGTGGCCTGAGAACTTGTTTGGATGACCAGATAGGTTGTCAAGGGCCGCAGGGTAGCGACAAACGGCATGGTGGGTGGTCGCGTGTAGTTCCAGCAGATGGAGATGGGTACCTCATCCTCTCGGACGGCGGCAGCGGCGGATTCCTCGCCGTGTGGGTGGTCACGGCTGAGCTGGGACATCACTGAGCTGATCCTCTCGCACCTCCCGCTCCGCTCAATCGTGGCCGCGGGAGTCGTCTGCCGCCAGTGGCGTGCGGTTGTGACCCACCGTTCCTTCGCCGACCGCGCCGTGGCGTCCCCCTCCCCTCGCCGTCCGTGGCTCCTCCTCCCCGTCATCGATCTCCAAACCCCCCATCTCGACTCCCTCTCTGGCTCCTCCGGGTTCATCTTCGCCACCACTCCCTCCTCCCGCTTCCTCTACTCTTCCCTCCCCCTCACACACCCGTGGCGCCACACCCCGCCCCTCTCCTCCCCCCACTGCAACCCACTCATCGCCATCGACGACTTCCCCGTCGCCGGCACGGTTCCGAGGTTCATCATGGTTGGCGGGGCCCGGTTTATTGGGGGATTGGTCGACATAGAGGACCGCGTCGCAGTGGAGATCTATGACCCGAAAGCCGGGCGACATAGAGGCCCGGGTTCATCTTCGCCACCACTCCCTCCCCACGCTCCCCCACGAGTTCCGCCAGGGGAACTCCTCCCAGTGGTTGTCCTCCGCGCTCCTAGGGGGTCGCCGCATGTTCTTCGTCCACGGGATCTACTCCGGCCTCGTCGCCGCCCTCGATCTCGATCACCGGATCTGGTCCAACGTGAGGCTACTCCGACCCACACTTGCACGCGTAGCCTCCCGTTGCAGCACTTGAGCGAGGCCTAGTCTTTGGTTGTTCCCGAACGGCTCAGCGGCGACGAAGACGAGGTCTTCATTCCACGCTGGCTGCGCATCATTGCGGGTGATGCCGGAGGGATAGGTGCACGGCACCTGAAACCCCAGGGTCACGCAGACAGATACACCGGCGTCTCTCGACACCATTAATATCACGCCATGAGCTTCGAGCATCGGTTTGCACTGTGCCGACGTTAGTAGATAGACGGCGAGTGGACGGAGGGATCAGATTAGACCGGTCCGGAAAGTCCAGGGGTTCAATTGAGAATTTTTAAAGTTCAAGGACTTGATAAAAACTTGTCCGAAACCTCAGGGACGAAACACATATTTAAGCCAGCATAAAAATTTCAGCTCATGTACAATTTCTAGTAACATATTAAACTCAATAAGGTAGCATGCATGAGATCATGGATGCCTACACCTCCCAACCTGAAATTCACATTGTCCTGAATGTGTGCTAGGTATGGCCATAGAAAAAAATAGGGTGTGGGTTTCAATTTTAAACAAAATAGATTAGAATTATAAATCGATATAGAAGCGAAACCACCTGATAGAATAAGCGAATATCTCCTCAAGGTTCCTCATGGTGGCCGAATTTCTCATCTCCAGAATAGTGGTTGAATTCCTCAAGCAAGGCAAACGGTGGTCCAAGATCCTAAGAAATAAGACAGAAAACAAAAACAAATGAAAACAAAAGCAAACAAACTAAAACAAACTAACCTAATCAAAAAGATAAATGATAGATAGTAGAAAGGTCATCCCTCGTAGACAGGGTCTACGAGAGGAAGGTGATGCTCATCAGTGGCCGCCTTCTCTGGAATAGGCTTCAACCGCTGTCCATTGTCCTTGAATAGCCTCCCATCCTTCGGGTCTTGAACCTCTACAACCCCATTCTCAAATACTCTAGTAACCATAAAAGGGCTGGTCCATCGTGATCGCAACTTCCCAGGATGGAGGTGCAGTCATGCATCATACAGGTAGACTTGCTACCCTTCTTGAAATGTTTTCCTCAGGATTCGCTTGTCGTGATAGGCCTTTGTTTTTGCCTTGAAGATCCGAGAACTCTCATAAGCATCATTCCTGAGTTCCTCCAGCTCAGACAACTGGAGTTTCCGTTCCTGACCTGCGCATCAAAGCCTCAAAGGAGCGATTACAAAAGTGTGATCCCTAGTCACTAATAATAACTCTAGGAGTACCAAACCGGGATAAAATATGCTCTTTAAGAAACTTGATGACAGTGGAATGATCATTATTCCTACATGCAACAGCCTCCACCCACTTAGACACGTATTCCACAACCAACAATATATATAAATAGCCAAAAGAAGAAGGAAAGGGTCTCATAAAATCTATACCCCAACAATAAAAAATCTCTACAACTTGAATGGGGTTCAAAGGCATCATATGTCTTCTTGATAAAGCTCCTAACGTTAGACATCTATCACAGGATCGACAGAAAATGTTAACATCACGAAACATGGTAGGCCAGTAAAAACCACATTGAAGAATTTTAGCAGCAGTCTTTTTCATCGAGAAATGGCCTCCACATGCATGAGAGTGACAAAATATAATGATGCTTTCTATTTCATAATCAGGAACACAACGACGCATGATCTGGTCAGGTGAATACTTAAACAGTCAAGGATCATCCCAATAAAATTTCTTTACCTCAACAAAAAATCTACGCTTATCCTGCGCACTCCAAAAGGAAGGGATCTCACCGGTCGCTAAGTAATTAACAATGTGTGCATACCAAGGCAGCCGTGCAACTGAAAGGAGTTGCTCATCAGGGAAGTCATCCATGATCGGTGGCTCATTTTCTGCTACTTCCACCATCAACCTTGATAGGTGATCAGCGACAACGTTTTCTAAGGGAAAGCGGGGACTGCTCGAGCACCTAAAAACAAAAGCAAAACAAATCGAAAACAAAAGCAAATATGCAAGCACAAAACATAAAAATAACTCAAGCATTCTGAAGCATACAAGAAAGTAAATCGATCAAACTAAAGTACTATATACAAGACATGGATTTTTAACTGCGCCCTTGGCAGGCGTGCCCTAGCACGATGATATGCAAAATTAGTAAGCGCCATAACCTGAAAGGTTAACCTTAGTAGTATCACCAAGGGTAATTTACCATGGAAATCCAAGTGGCATATGACAAGTGGGAGAACTAGCTTTTGCATTCTAACACCAATAAACAAGGTAGCTGGATCTCTCAAATAGAAATATGTATCATCATTATGCTCAAGTGTCAGTGACTCATCCAATGACCTATCAATAATGTCATCATGCTCAAGGTCAAGGATGGTAAGATCACAAAATCTGAAGTAAATCCGTCGAAGTCTAAAAGTATCTATCATAGTCATATTCTTCCTAACTATCCAAGGAGATGAAATAAAAACAGGAAATATACCTCGTGGTTTAGAAGGAATGACTTGAAGTTCAGCCGATGGAGGTTCAACGAATACATGAACCTGGTAGTCTTGGTAGAAATCCGGATCTTCCACACTGTTGTTCGGCCCGTACTTGAGTATCTCGTCTTCTTCCAACTGATGCATCCATCCGAGTTTGTGCACGCTAAAAGATGTGATTACCTCACATAGTTGGCGTGCATTCTCCTCGTCCTTCATAAATAACTGCAGAATGAAAGAGTCAAAATTAGCCTTGGTTTTACCCTCCTTAAGTAAGTCCAAAATCTCTGGTATAGAAAGTTGAGCAGAAACATGTGCATATTCAGCATCAGAGGCATGAACATGTGCATTACTAACATTGGAATCATGAGCATATTGATGAATAAATTTTATATCTCGCAAGTATACGAATCGGTTCAATCAGTATAGTAGCAAGACGAGTATCGTACCCACAGAGATTTGTAGAGATTATTAGAGTAAAACGCTAAAGAACAGAAAAGAAAGAAAATAAGGAAGAGAAAATAAGAGATATGAGGTATTGAGAATAGAAGATCTAATAACGAAATAAGAAAATGATAGAAATATGATGGATGAATACTAAGGTTCCAATTTCACCATAACATCCTCATTCTATGCATTGAATCAATCAAGTTTCAGTTTAATTCCAAGGGCTCGTTCTTCCGGTATGATGATCCGTTCGGCCGCGGTCTTCACCAAGTACCCCCAATTAACCCTAGTTAATGAACCCATAACTAAGTGTTAACCAAGAATCCATTAAGCTCTGAAGAACAATCATGAACCAAGAATACTCTTAGCTTGAACCCGGCCTCGACATAAACTCATTCATTTATAGATCCTGCAAGATTAGGGAATGAACCCTCGCCCAATCTCACATACAACAATCTATAATACTTCTATTGGCCAGATAAAGGTATTTAAGATCTCAGTTATAATAATGAATGAAACAAGGAAAATAAACTGATAAAATAATCATGATCCAATAACATAGAATGATTCAGTTAGGGCTACATCGGTACCTGAGAGAAGAAACTAGCCACTCATGTTCACCATGAGGGCAACAAAACTAATGAAGAAATAAAGAAGAAAATAAGAAAAGAAAACCAAGCCTGGAACCCTTCTCCTCGCCTCCAAACGCTGCCAAAAAGTCCTCCCAAAAGATCCCCCTTTTTGATAATTCTAAGTATCCAATTTATAGGCCTAAACTCGGGTTAAATCAAAACCGTTGATTTAATTCACTGGAAAAGTAGGATCGATCGGACTTTAGGTGTTGGATCGATCCGTCTCATTAAAAACATCAATTCCTAGCTTCGCCCGAGCCCGATCGATCGAACTATAAGCGCTGGATCGATCGGATGCGTAAAAATCCATCTTCTCTGGCTATTATTGAGTCCGATCGATCGAACTTTAGATGTCCGATCGATTTGGCTCATTAAAATCTGCAATTTCTGACATTTTCCGAGTCCGATCGATCCAACTCTAGGAGTCGGATCGATCTGGCTCAGTAGGAGTGATGGTTCGATCGATCGGACCATGTTCAGCCAAAAAACACATGTTCTGTCACGATTCTGCATAGTCCGATCGATCGGCGGATCGCTCGGACTTCCAGCTTATTTACTGTGCTGCCATTCAGACTGCGCCATCGGTACTAAAATTGCCGTAACTTCCTCTACGAAACTCGAAATCACGAACCGTAAAATTTTCCAGAATCTAGACTTCGAGAGCTTTCCAACCATATGTGGCACATCATCTGGTTCTTCATGAGCAGGTACAGATTAATTTTTGAAGTTGATCCATATACTCTTTTCAGCTTCTTTTAGCTCCAATTTCCTGCATTTTCCAAACAACTATGTGAAGCAACATATAGAGATAAAAATAGGAATAAAGATGTTGATTAATGATAATAATCTAGCAATTGAGATGGTTATAAGGCTATTTAGAGTGCACTTTCATGCACTCATCACACCTCCCAACCAGCTTATTGCTAGTCTCTAGCAATTTTAAGCACATAAAATATATTAAGCACACCAACGGTCGTAGGTTGTAGACATGCATAATAAAAGTACTACCTTGTCAAGTCAATAATGTTCTATCTAGTACAGAGCACAAAAAGTCTTATACTCATGCACATGCTACTAACACATGAAATCAACTTTTACACATCAAACATGCTAATCACCATCCAAAAGAACACATGTGACGTGAGAAATAAATGTTACGTACAGAAGCAACTTCTACCCACCATTTGTCCAAACACGCTACTATCTTCATGACCAATCATCCAACCCTCGCACTTTAAGTACAACATGCTCTTTTTTTTTTCTTTTTTTTCAACTATCAAACATTTTGCCGTTTTACACGAGCACTCTCCGCTTCATGAGGCGCAAAGACCCGGTTACTTAACAAAACACTGAGAAGTTTTTTTTTTAGTGGTTCTACCTTTTTACGCGAGCTCCCTGCTTCCTGAGGCAAGAACACCCGGTTACTCAGTAAATCACCTAACAGTCGTTTAGGCACAGCTTATTAAAGCTCCAGAACTTTTTTTTTTTTTTTTTCTGCATGCAATACTCAACACTAGCTAATGCTGAAATCATGGTCTAGATTGACAATAGCATGCTCATTCCTCTAGTGAGTATAATCGCCACTGCACATAAAGTGTTCGTGTGTGAATCACATGATATTCTACCTTCAGGTTATCATACATGCAATCAATGTATCAGCCAATCCATATGAAAGCAACTTGTAAAATAAGCATAAACAGTTCAGCTCATGTACAATTTAACACTATTAAACCTACAAGGTAGTATGAATAAAGTCATGAATGTCTACACCCCCCAACCTGAAATCAACATTGTCCTCAATGTGTGCATTTATCCAATAAAATATGTAGGAGGTGGCTATCCAAAAATTTCCATAGAAAGAAGAGACAAGATACTGTAAATAAGAAAGAGGCCACATGATAGAATAGCGAACATCTCCTCAAGGATCCTCAGGGTAGCTGAAATCCTAAAAGAAAAACAAAAGAGAAAACATAAACCTGAAAACTGAAACTTAAACTTAAAAACTGGTTACCTTGGTGGGTTGCCTCCCACCCAGCGCTTTATTTAACGTCTAGGCAAGACGTACTGCAAAGCCTTAAGATTCAGCCAGGTTCGTATGGCTGTAATGCTTCAAGCGGTGCGAAGACCTCCTTTGCTCTCTTATAACTGTGCAAGTCATCCTGCTCCATCTTCAAATCCGCTTTCAATGTAGTCTTCACTTGCTCCTGCTTGAAATTTGAGAACACCAATGAATCTACAGCATTTATTGAGAAGCAATCAAAAGAGTTTGAAGGACATGACATAGACTCAAACACTTTAAATTCAACAGTTTCACCTAAATCTGTCATGCTGAGCTTACCATCCTTCACATTAATCATAGTATCAGCTGTAGTCATAAATGGACGACCCAACAAAATAGGTAATTTTTTATCATTCAATGGTGCATCATCCATATCCAATATCACAAAATCAGCAGGAATAATTAACTTATCAACTTGTACTAAGATGTCTTCTACAATGCCTAATGGATATTTAATTGAACGATCTGCAAGTTGTAGAGACATCGTAGTAGGTTTTAATTTACCAACACCTAGCTGAAGGAAAACAGAGTAAGGCATCAAATTAACACTAGCTCCTAAGTCAAGCATTGCCTCCCCTATTTTTGTATCACCAACAGTAATATTAATATTAAAACTCCCTGGATCCTTAAGCTTTGGTGGAAGCTTCCTTTGTAGAACCGCGCTTGCCGTCTCTGAAACCATCACCTTTTTATGATGTTCATGCTTACGTTTAGAAGTACGTAGTTCCTTGAAGAACTTTGGAAAGGCTGGTATTTTCCTAATCACATCAAGCAATGGTAAGTTCACATTAACCTTAGATAGAATGTCATAAATTTCAGAATTAGACTTATCCATTTGGGCTTTCTTCAGGCGGCCTGGAAAAGGAATCGGCGGCACATATGGTGGAGGAGAGTTGTGGTGAACCTACGGAACTGAATTTGCTCTCTTTTCATGATCAAAAGCTGATGTAGCCGGCAGTGGCCTCTTTGACCGTTCCTCCTTTTTGACTTCCTCAATTTTATCATCACTACACATATCAGTAACTTCAGCATTAATATTATTATCAATTATCTTACCTGAACGAAGAACAGTAACTGCGTTGGCTTGCTCAGGTTGGCTTGGAAATCTGCCTGGAACATGGGCTCGTACAGCATCTGCAAGCCGTCCCACATGGACTTCCAACTTCCCAATAGATGCTGCAACATTCTTCAGTTCTACATCATGTCGAGCAATAGCCGAATCTTGTTGTTCCATCCTTGAGTCTATTTTTTGCATAAAAGCTAACATAGTCGCTTCCAAAGACGACTTAACAGGTGGGTTAGATTGATTAGCAAAAGGCATACTAGGATTAGCATTATTTTTCCATGAAAAATTCGGATGCTCCCTCCAACCAGGATTGTAAGTATTTGCATAAGGATCAAATCTAGGTCGCGGGTTATAAGCATTCATCAAATTAGCTTGTTCTTGCACATATTCAGGAAATTCACAACCAGATGGACATGAATCAAACCTATGACCAACAATATTGCAAATTGAACAAACCTCAACCGGTTTTGCTTGTGTGGACATCATTGCGTCCATCTTCTTGTTGAGGGCTGCGATTTGCCTTGCCATGTCGTCATTCTGGTTAAGCTCATAGATGCCTCTCGCCTTATTCCTCGTGTCTCTCTGCTGCGAGTTTGATCCTAGCATCTCATAAATTTCGTACGCCTCTGGTGGTGTTCTTTTGAACATCGCTCCACCTGCAGCATTATCTGCCATAGTCTGACAAGAAAGATTTAGTCCATCATAAAAATATTGCATCTGATTTTCTAAGGAATAGATATGATGTGGACATTGCATCAAAAGCATCTTAAATCTATCCCATGCTTCATGGAATGGTTCTCCATCAGATTGCTGAAAATTTGGAATTTGCCTTTTCAAGTTAGTAGTCATGGCATGAGAATAAAATTTACTAACAAACTTGTTATAAATTGCATCCCAAGTAGTTAGTGATCCAGGAGGCAACGACATCAACCATCTCTTCGCTTTATCCTTCAAGGTGTAAGGAAAACATCGCATCCTCAATTGATCTTCAGTAATGCCACCTAGAGGAAAAGTCTGAATAGTAGCATAATAATCTTTCACAAACGTTAGTGCATCCTCAGAAGGTAAACCATGAAATTCAGGAAGCATAGAAAAATGTAGATTTTTAAGTTCATAATTCCTAGCCTCTGCAGGTAATGCAATGCACGAAGGTGAGGTAGAAATAGTAGGCCTCGCGTACTCCTCCAAAGGACGTAAATTGTTATTAAGCGCCATCTCCTCTTGTTCCTCCTCTTGAACTCCTAGATCTGATGTGGACAGGCTGTCTTTGTTAGATTTCTTCTTCCAACCAATTTGATCTACTTTATCGTTCAAGAGCAACAACTTTTCTTTCCGTGATCGGCGACCTTGCATTCACTACAAATAAACTCTAATCAAATCCCCGGCAACGGCGCCAAAAACTTGATGAATAAATTTTATATCTCGCAAGTATACGAATCGGTGCAATCAGTATAGTAGCAAGACAAGTATCGTACCCACAGAGATTTGTAGAGATTATTAGAGTAAAACGCTAAAGAACAGAAAAGAAAGAAAATAAGGAAGGGAAAATAAGAGATATGAGGTATTGAGAATAGAAGATCTAATAACGAAATAAGAAAATGATAGAAATATGATGGATGAATACTAAGGTTCCGATTTCACCATAACATCCTCATTCTATGCATTCAATCAATCAAGTTTCAGTTTAATTCCAAGGGCTCGTTCTTCCGGTATGATGATCCGTTCGGCCGCGGTCTTCACCAAGTACCCCCAATTAACCCTAGTTAATGAACCCATAACTAAGTGTTAACCAAGAATCCATTAAGCTCTGAAGAACAATCATGAACCAAGAATACTCTTAGCTTGAACCCGGCCTCGACATAAACTCATTCATTCATAGATCCTGCAAGATTAGGGAATGAACCCTCGCCCAATCTCACATACAACAATCTATAATACTTCTATTGGCCAGATAAAGGTATTTAAGATCTCAATTATAATAATGAATGAAACAAGGAAAATAAACTGATAAAATAATCATGATCCAATAACATAGGATGATTCAGTTAGGGCTACATCGGAACCTTAGAGAAGAAACTAGCCACTCATGTTCACCATGAGGGCAACAAAACTAATGAAGAAATAAAGAAGAAAATAAGAGAAGAAAACCAAGCCTGGAACCCTTCTCCTCGCCTCCAAACGCTGCCAAAAAGTCCTCCCAAAAGATCCCCCTTTTTGATAACCCTAAGTATCCTATTTATACGCCTAAACTCGGGTTAAATCAAAACCGTTGATTTAATACACTAGAAAAGTAGGATCGATCGGACTTTAGGTGTTGGATCGATCCGTCTCATTAAAAACATCAATTCCTGGCTTCGCCCGAGCCCGATCGATCGAACTATAAGCGCTGGATCGATCGGATACGTAAAAATCCATCTTCTCTGGCTATTATTGAGTCCGATCGATCGAACTTTAGATGTCCGATCGATTTGGCTCATTAAAATCTGCAATTTCTGACATTTTCCGAGTCCGATCGATCCAACTCTAGGAGTCGGATCGATCTGGCTCAGTAGGAGTGATGGTTCGATCGATCGGACCATGTTCAGCCAAAAAACACATGTTCTGTCACGATTCTGCATAGTCCGATCGATCGGCGGATCGCTCGGACTTCCAGCTTATTTACTGTGCTGCCATTCAGACTGCGCCATCGGTACTAAAATTGCCGTAACTTCCTCTAGAAAACTTGGAATCACGAACCGTAAAATTCTCCAGAATCTAGACTTCAAGAGCTTTCCAACCATATGTGGCACATCATCTGGTTCTTCATAAGAAGGTACAGATTAATTTTTGAAGTTGATCCATATACTCTTTTCAGCTTCTTTTAGCTCCAATTTCCTGCATTTTTCAAACAACTATGTGAAGCAACATATAGATATAAAAATAGGAATAAAGATGTTGATTAAAGATAATAATCTAGCAATTGAGATGGTTATAAGGCTATTTAGAGTGCACTTTCATGCACTCATCACATATGCATAGTGAATGTTAGTATCACGAACATGCGTATGGGCGCTAAAATCATGTGCATATTGTTGAGTGCATGAAAGTGCACTCTGAACAACCTTATAACCATCTTAATTGCTATATCTTCACCCTTAGTCAACTTCTTTAGTACTATTTTTATAGTTACTTCACATAGTTGCTTGGAAAATGCTGGAAATTGGAGCTGAAAGAAGCTGAAAAGATTATATGGGTCAACTTCAAAGATTAAATTGTATCTTTCCAAGAAGAACCAGATGATGTGCCATATACCATTGGAAAGCTCTTGAAGTCTACTTTTTGGAGAATTTTACGGTTCATGATTCCGAGTAACGTAGAGGAAGTTACAACATTTTTCGTACCAGTGCGCAGTGCTGAATGAATAGTGACGGTCGACCGTCATTTCTCACGGTCGACCGTCGCGCTCGAAAATCCTCACGGTCGACGGTCAGGGTCTCACGGTCGACCGCCAGATCAGCCAGGGGCGTATAACGGGTTTAAACTTAACCCGAGTTTGCTAATTCTTGGATCCTATAAATAGGAAACTTAGGGTTAGTCAAGGGGGAGTTCTTGGACGTTTTTGGAGGTTCTTTCTGGACGTTTTCTAAGGGAAGAAGATGAAGATATCTCCATCGATAGCCGAGTAATCCGCGGGCATGGCGGACGGATGACCTAGCGAGGATTAGGGTTTCTTCTCCAGCAACGGTTCATAGTTTTTAATCTTCATTGTTAAACTCTTGTCTATGTATTGGATCTTCAAATATTATTTTTAGTTTATAGATTTCTATGTGGATGATTAATATTATGAATCCAGTCATGCTTCTTTCATGATCTTATAATCCCATAGTCTTCTCTTTTGATTCTCCTACCGAGTCTTGCAAGACCTTTACTATGCATTGCCCGTAGTGACAACTGGTATTGTGTATTCATAGGGATCTAGTAAGATAAGGTTGGGAATCTATCCCGAGGAATCTTTGCTATGCATTGCCGATTGTGAGAGTTGGTATTGTGTATTCTTAGAGATCCGGTTAGATAGAGTTAGGGCTTTGTCCCGATGAACTTTTGCTACGCGTTGCCTGTAGTGACAGCCGGTATCGTGTATTCTTAGGTTTGGATGAAGTTAGAACTATAATAAGGAAGAATCAATCGTAGGAAGAGGCATTTATATATTTTATCAGATTCATAATTCTATATCTTCCGGTTAAGGTGATTGGGATGTGAATCCCTTAACTGAGTATTATATGAACCATTGAGAAGAGAAGAACCTAAATCCGAGTGGCATGATTCCTGAAGCCTAGCCTCATTCAAATCCTGATTTCTCTAGTTAACTTTATCTCATCATTACATCTACGATCTACTTTCTTAACTTTAACGTTCTTGTTTGTCTTCAATTCATTGTTATTCGCGTTTCTGGATCTTTCCTACTTGTCTCTCTGTTGGTTCGACCTCTCTTATGTTGTACTGCACCGCGACCGCTGTGCGTGACACATTTGAACGACATCACATATGCATCACACACATTAGAATCGATAGCTTGTGCATCAATAAGGCTAGAAATTTGAACATGCACACTAGCACTACAGTCATGAGCATATACATCATCAACATGAACATCTTGAGCATGTGCACCATAAGCATTAAAATCATGGATGTATGCATCACAAGAACTAAAGTCAATGACACATGCATCATACGTGTTAGGCTCATCAACATGCATATAATGGGAAGTAGCAACATAAGTATCATGCACATAATCATCATAAGCACTAGGATAAGAGTAGATAGGCTCATTGTGTTGCAGATAGCTGTTGGACGTTGAGGCGACATTGGGATGCTTGTAGGATTTGGCATCGATATGACCATGATAATCATCCCAACGCCCCGGAACTGTCTGTGTTTGAGTCGTCTCAACAAGCTCATCCAAGTGCTTCATAGCTTCATCAGGATCAATCTGCAAAAACTCACCCCTGCATCTTGTTTCAAGAATTTGACATTCATGCTCAGTTAATACATAATAAAAATAGCTAACTAAATGCCAACTAGCATAACCATGGTGAGGTCATGAAACTATTAAACTTTTAAATCGATGCCATGCATCACATAATGTCTCATCTTCCATTTGTGCAAAGGATGAAATCTTTCTTTTCAATGCGTTAATCATATAAGTAGGAAGATACTCATTGATAGAAACATGACTCATTCTATTCTCCAAGCTCAATTTGTATATACTTTTCTTACAAACTATTGTTTGAGACATTCCATCTCTCGATTTCATCGAACATGATCTCAAATAGTCTAGATATAATTCATTTTCCATCTTTTTTTACAGTTTTTTTTTTGGTCAGTTTTTTTTTCAGCAAGTAAAAAAAAACGAAAATTCAAAACAAAACTAAAAAGAAAATAAAGAAAACTAAGGAAAAAGAAATAAAAATCCAAAGAAAAAGGAACAAAGTTACCGACTTCGATATCTTCAATCATCATGATCTGATGATTGTGGCACTTTTCTGAACCGTCTCCCCGGCAACGGCGTCAATTTTTGATGTCGCTCAAATGTGTCACGCATAGCAGTCGCGGTGCAGTACAACATAAGAGAGGTCGAACCCACAGAGAGACAAGCAGAAAGGATCCAGAAATACAGATAATAATATATTGAAGACAATCAAGAAAGCTAACTAAACTAAATTAGATCAAAGGATTAATGATAATGTAGGATTAACTAAGATATCAGGCTTTTGATAAGTCTAGGCACTGGGAATCACTTCACTCGGATTTAGGTTCTTCTACCAACGGTTCATTCAATACTCAGTTAAGGGATTCACATCCCAATCACTCTAACCGGAAGATATGGAATTATGAATCTAACAAAATATATAAATGTCTCCTCCTACGATTGATTCTTCCTTATTATAGTTCTAACTTCATCCAACCCAAACCTAAGAATATATGATACCGGCTGTCACTACAGGCAACATATAGCAAAAGTTCACGAGATAAAGTAGGTAAACAATAGGTAAAATTATGGGATTAGAAGATCATGAAAGAAGCATGACTGGATTCATAATGTTAATCATTCACATAGAAATCTATAATCTGAAAATAATCCTTGAAGACTCAATACATAGAGAAGAGTTTAACAATAAAGTTTAAAACATGAACCATCGTTGGAGAAGAAACCCTAATCCTCGCTAGGTCATCCGTCCGCCATGCCCGTGGATTACTCGGCCATGGATGGAGATGTCTTCATCTTCTTCCCTTAGAAAACGTCCAGAAAGAGCCTCCAAAAACGTCCAAGAAGTCCCCCTTGACTTACCCTAACTTTCCTATTTATTGGGTCTAAGAATTAGCAAACTCGGGTTAAGTTTAAACCCGTTATACGCTCTTGGCCGATCTGGCGGTCGACCGTGAAACCTTGACGGTCGACCGTGAGGTGCACAATTTATTTTGACAAGCTGCGGTCGATCTTCACATCGACCGTCGGAAGTGTTTTTCTTGACAGAGGCTGACGGTCGATGCCACGGTCGATGCTACGGTCGACCGTGGCATCTTAAGGTCGATCGTGAGGATTTTTGAGCTCCATGGTCGACCGTGAGGATTTGACGGTCGACCGTGAGGATTTGACGATCGACCGTGAGGATGTTTGAGCACGACGGTCAACCGTGAGATCTGACGGTCGACCATCACTATTCATTCAGCATTGCGTACTAGTACGGAAAATGTTGTAACTTCCTCTACGTAACTCCGAATCATGAACCGTAAAATTCTCCAGAAAGTAGACTTCAAGAGCTTTCCAATGGTATATGGTACATCATCTGGTTCTTCTTGGAAAGATACAATTTAATCCTTGCGGTTGACCCATATAATCTTTTCAGCTTCTTTCATCTCCAATTTCCTGCATTTTCCAAGCAACTATGTGTAGTAACATATGCTATAAAAATAGTTCTAAAGAAGTTGATTAAGGGTGAAGATATAGCAATTTAGATGGTTATACGGTTGTTCAGAGTGCACTTTCATGCACTCATCACAGCCCCGCAAACAACATCTCACAGACATCAGAGATAAAGCCCTCGGCGCACGCCGGCATGCAAGGCTAAGGAAAGCTGTAGGGCTTACCCGCCCATTTATTCTAAATATCCTGGGAGTCATCACTCCCCGGGTTCACCACTGCCCCTATTACAGGGCTAACATGCATAAACATATGTACCAGGTATAAGGCGGTAAAGAAAACCGTCATACAAAGCCCCACGGGCAAAAGCCACTTGAAAACACCCCTCAACCACTAAGAGATCGATCTCCCTTCCACAGGAGATCGATCTTCTTAGTACTTGGGAGAAAACTCGTCCTTGTCAACTGAAAGAGATCGATCTTCTCCACCAAAAGGATTAATCTTCTTCGTGATCTGGAAACCGCCCTACCAACCTAGGCAAGGATCGATCTTCTCTAACCGAGGGATCGATCTTTCCTCAAGGGAGACCGATCCGAAAGGGTTCTCCGGCGACATGACGGCGAGAAATACCGCCGGAAAATACAACCAAACCCCCCAAAACTCTGGGATATGGTAGATCAAGGAACCACGAGTCCAAAACCGGTGAGATCATGGAAAACAAACATGTATTTTAACAGATCTAAGCAAAAGATCACAATCAAACCGGAAAAACTCCAAAAACCCGAAAGATTGTAGGTAGGATCCCTACCTATGCAATAGCAGCTTCAATCCAAGCTACTAGGCCTTGGATCGTCCTCAAACGAAGTCAAATCCAGCAAGAACACGGCTCAAAACTCGGATTTTTCAAAAAAAAATCAAAGGAAAAGGTTTCGTTCATTTTATAGACGAACGAACCGAATCAAGATAGATCGATCTCTTTTGAGAAAGAGATCGATCTTTCTTACCAAATCGGGTTTGACTTTCTGGCACTAAAAGATCGATCTTCAAGCAAGGAAGATCGATCCCTTAGGTGTAGAAAGCTAGACTTGGGCTAAAACTCAAGCCCAAGCCCGAATCTTTCGATCCCGGGTCCCACTAACCATTCTAGCCAAACATTACCACAAACATGGTAAGTGTGTGCACACGCGGGTGTGAAACAAGCCGACAAGACGCAATTTACCAAATTGCCCTTGCGGTCTACAACGAGCCACAGGAGTAGAGGGACGGGTCCTCACACGATGCCACCTCCTAATGCGTTTGCCCGCTTCGTCTACGACATCCAGCATGACGCAGAACTTGAAGATCCCTGGGTATCTTTCTGGCTTCCAGATGTGTCCGTGGTCGTTGTGCCCCCACGTTCCATGTTTGACCCGCCTCTCTTGTCGCCACCTGGATCGCCATATGCGTCGGACGATCCTGACCGTCCGCCATCCCAGAGGTCTTGTGACGATGACTCAGACGAATCTTCATCTTCAACATCTCGGTACTATGATATGAAAGATGAGGCAATAATGATGAGATGGACGACGATTGAGGAGTCCTTCTGAGTTTATTTTTAGGACTATTTTCATAGATTGATGATTCTCTAGGTTTTCTTTTAGCATGGTACTAGGATCTGCTGTAGGAAGACTAGTATAGGGATTTTCTGTTATGTTAGGATTATAGTTTCTGTTTTCAATCCTATAATGATTGTACTAGTTCTTAGTCAATAAATTTAAGGTATATTCTGCCAAAGGTTTGCATATCTTTTATACCTCTCTATTATTTCTTTTATATTGTTCATGCTATATAGTCGATCTTTTGGAGTGGCGCTCTTATGGTAGGTGTTCATGTGCACCTTAACAATGGACGATCAATCACTACTGGTGTTATTTATTGGTTTCTTATTTATTAGTTGTCTCTCATATAACATGGTGAATTTTATGGATTTATATTTTAGTATCTTAGAGAGACAGGAATAGCTTCAAGTGGCAACATTCTGATGTTTGGAAAGTGTGGTTATCATCATGCATGACACAACTACAGATGCCAATATACTCCGGTGATTTCTACCCTTTATTCATTACTTTATTTTGGTGACTTAGTGTAATTGGGGACAATTACATTTAAGTTGAGGGGTAGGATTATGGGAATTTGACTTTACTGCTGCGATTTTAATTTTAGGAAAATAGTTGTATACATCCCTTGAATTATGTCAGAAGAATAGAATTATGGTCTTTAATCATAAAGATGCATGTTTTTGAAATTTATCTTATGAATCATTCTGAGACTGGTATGTCATATAAGGGATCATAAATTTTTGCTATGCATGAGCTTATTTCTATAGTTTAACACTTTTATCATGATTTAAGGATGGCTTGACATATCCTAATGCACATGTTCACTTTCACATGTTAAGGAGTTGAGATTAGATTCTAAACATAATACTATGATAGATTTACAGTTTTATATCATGTCACAGAAAATACATGAACACATACAATTATCTGAATATAAAAAAAAGGGGAGTTTCAAATTAGTGATCGGGCAGTGTGCCTAACCAGCATGTTGTTCGCGTAAAACAGTTGAAACTCTTAAAAAAAAATTTCAGGGTTTCATACATAGTAACCCGGGCAATGTGCCTAACAAGGTGTGTTGTTCGCGTAAAATAGTTGAAATTGATACAAAAAAAAGGAAAAAAGAAGAAGAAATGAATAAAAGCAGAGATTGTTATGTGATAAGTGGAAAATATGTGCTTCAATAGGATTGTGATATTGAATAGTTGAAGGGTTTTGATATAATCGACGCTCTGAAGCATGTGGAACCCTAATCACACACAGGAGTGTTGAAGTTATTTTTGGCCATGAGTAAATATGTTAAAGTGTTGAAAATATGTTATGACATGTTTTGACTTATTCTCTTTTTATATGATTATGAGTCAAAGAGTTTATTTATAGATATTATTTCTATTTTATGCATGTGAGTTGATGAATATTATAATTGATTTATGATGATGTATTCAAGGGAATGTATATATGTTTGTGGGTGTCATCCCTGAAAACCGTCAGGAGACTATAACTTCTTCACTGGGGTAACCCAAAGGTTTATATAAAGGCTTGTTGTACATGGTAAGTGCAATCATGAGACCTACGAAAGTGGCTAGTTAGATTTATTGCTTTTTTTTTTATCTTTTCTTTGCTCTAAGACTAGCAAAGATCAAGTTGGAGGGTGTGATAAGACTTGAAAAGTGCACAAATCACCATTATAAGACTTGAAAAGTGTACAAATCACATCCATGGTTCTAACATGAATGTTTTCATGAGAATCTCTAATTTCAAGCCCTAACACGCTCAAGACCTAGATCTAGGCATAAAGGAACAAATCATTCATAAACTAATAATAAAATCATATCAAGTTCATAAAGAAATTAAGATCAATCCATATATAGAAACCATTCAAAGAGGTATACAAGCCCTAAATCTTAGGAATCCCTAATAGAAACCATAGTTACATCATAAGAATCCCATGGCGAGGAGTTTAGCTACTCATCTTAAGAGTTCGATTCATAGATGAAGGCTGATGAAGCTCTTCTGCCATGGATTTCCTTCCAAAAGATTCTAAAAAGAAAAGTTGAAAAGAGGAAAAAAATACTAAGAAAGAGTGCTCCCTCTTTTTGGCCTCCAAGCAGCCAAGAGAGAGTCTAGAGAGCCCTCCAAAAATCCTAAAAGATGCCTATTTATAGCCTAGGTATCCCCTTAACTCGGATTAGATATGGGCATTTGATTTTGCTTAACTGCTATCAAATGATTGATCATTTAGGGGTGAAGATCGATCATTTGATCCCAAAAAAACTGGTTGCGCCCAAGGATGATCAATCTTTTGAAAGGAAATGATCGATCATTTAAAACATGGCTCTCTGCCATCTCTGGCTGCATAAAATGATCGATCATTATAGGGGAAGATGATCGATCATTTGTCCTGCGTATTTTCTCTTTTGCCATTCAGACTGCGCCATTGGTACTAAAAATACCATAAATTCCTCTAGGAAATTTAGAATCATGAACTATAAAATTCTCTAAAAACTAGACTTCCAGAGCTTTCCAACTATATGGCACATGATCTGGTTCTTTCTTAGAAGATATAGTTTGGATGTCAAAGATGGCCCATCTTTGCTCTTTTGACTTTGCAGGTTCTTTATTTGTTCGTTTTAGCACTAAACTTGATCTAGTCTTCACTGAGTGTCCTAATAATGGCAATGGGGAGAAGACAATCAAAATAACATTGCTCGGAGACTAACAAGACTCAGTTAAAAGGGTGATTTGCGCACTTTTCTTAAATAATGGTAAAAGTGTTAAAGTATAGAGATATGTTATGCATAGCTAAATTTACTAAATCTTATATGACATATAAATTTCTAAATAATTCATAAGACAAATTTCTAAATCAAACATCTTTATTAATAAGTATCATAATTTCATTCTTCGGACATAATTTAAGGGATGTATAATAGTTAGTTATCATAAAATAAATAAATACACATGAATTCCTAGAATTCTACCCCCAACTTAAATGTAATTATCCTCAATTACACTAAGTCATAAAAAAATAGATCAAAGAATAAAGGGTAGAGATCAACATAATATCATGCCAAATGTAGTCATCTCGCTCAGTACGATCACCACACCGCCCACACAATGAAAACATCGTCACTTCAAGAAATCAAGTTTGTAGAATATTCTATAGGAATATAGTCATGAAAATCACCATGTTATATGAGAGACATAGAAAAAGCCAAAATAATATCCCTTGATTGGTGCACGGATTAATCACCCACTATTGATCTCCACAAGAAAACCTGTCATAAAAGTATCTTTCCAAAAGATCAAATAAAATAGCACAAAAAATATATCAAGAAGAGTAAAAAGGCATAAAAATCATTAACAATTTCGGCAGATTCTCCTTTGTATATATTAAGCACATTCATCCATATCAAATTTAAAATATATATATGGAAATATAAAATATATTGAATCATCCATGCACAACACCCAAAATAATTAACATCCATAATATCGTCCTGATTGATGATCGCGACTGTCCGATCTGAAAACTGGGCTTTGGAGTATATGGATCTCGTCCATCAGCAATCAGACGGTTGAGAACTCGCCGGCCGGTGATCAACAACGAAACAACTTCACCGGAGGACGGGAAGGGTTGGGATGGAATTCGTGGAAGCCAAAGGAGTCCATCTATATGGTCTGAACCATGACTTGTGGTCTCCAGGCAGCGGAACGGTAGTGGACTGCTCAGAGAAAGATGGTTGGAATTGAAAGAGATGATCAAGGCTGCAATCAAGGTAGGGGATGGTGAAGGAAGGATCGTGGCTGCCAAACGAAGCTATTGGAGGTGGATTGGGACTGAGGGAGGACGTGGATTGGTGGAATTGGTGATGGTCGGCAATGGTGGTGATCGTCGGAGGTGGGATCCAGCGATCAAGCCAGCAAGCTCAGGTTTTGAAGGTGGTGGAAGATTCGTGGCGGCAAGGGGAAGGCGCTCGAGGTGGCTAGGGGCGGTGGGAGGCCATGGAGGAGGGGATCAGTGATGTCGGAGGACACAGAGGAGGCTCATCGGCATCGGAGGAGGCGCGCTTGGGGAGTGTGGATGGTTCAAGTAGAACGGGAACTCAATGACGGAAGATGTCGTGCTGGTGTGGAGGGCTGGAGGTGATCGGAGGGGATGATGTCGAAGGAGGAAGCAGTCCGGACAGGAGAGTGACAATGGGCCGATCGACCGTGGCAGAGGGTAACGATGGTTCACTTCCTACCTCATGGTATTCCCGAGAATGATCGATCTTTTCATTGAAGAGGATCGATCCTTTTAAATACCACACTCTGTCTCAGTGGGCATGAATAAAAGATCGATCATTAAGGTATATGAAGATCGATCTTCTTAATACCCAGGTTCTGTCTCTGTGCGGTGCGAATAAAGATCGATCTTCACTAGTTAGAAGATCGATCTCTGGTGTTCAATAACGCAAAAATTGGGTTGCAACCTGGGAATTAAGCCTCTATCTCTTAAACATGAATACTAATTTCCCTAGGCATCTAAACTTAAGAAAGCACACCCCAATCCATCTATTAACACTAAAAGTCAGCAACGACAATCACGACATCACAATCAATTAATCAATCAACGAGTAACTGAAAAACACACCAAAATTAAACATGCAGCTAATTGGTAAACAAGCAAGCATGTAAAGAAGAAATTTCAAACAAGCTAGTTAAAATGCAAAGAAGAGATGAGTTGCCTCTCATCAAGCACTTGATTTAATGTCTTTAGCTGGACACTATGCTCTGTATAATCAAAATTGAATTTGGGTGGTCGATGGTTCCAGGTGAAGAAATACATGGATCGAAGAATGGAGAGGACGTGCAAACATTTGCTTTATCAAAGAAGAAAGTAACGTCCTTGGCAAACAAACAATAAGAAGATTTATGCACTAGCCATTCACTATCCTTCAATCCATATACTTCATCAATTTGAGCCATCCTCAAGTCGGCTTTTGGTGGCCGATGGTTTAAAGTATAGAAAGTACTTGAAGGATGAGAAGTCTTGCAAGAGCCCTTGATGAAACTACAATCAAATTCGGCATGACCTAAAAAATTTTAAAAAACAAGGTTTGACACCTCACAATGTTCAACAAGTGTGGATGAAGTGAAGGGTAGAGGCTCAAATTGAGGTTTCCTAAAGGAGCTCTAACAAGGATCATCCAGTTATCACAGACATCATCAAGCACATCAAAGACCAACATGTGATTTTTATATGAAACTTCATCAAGATACACATCAAGATTTGGTAAGGCCTCATAAAAAGCTTCATGAACCGGCAAATAAATATCATATGAATCATCCTCCTCAAGGTTAGATATATCCTCATAAAAACCTTCATAAACCGGCGACACAATATCACATGAATCATTATTAAAATAAGGTACATCCTCATGAAAACATTCATAAATCGGCAAGTTGAAATCAAATGATTCATCCTCAATATTAGGTATGTGCTCGTGGAAAGCTTCATAAACCAGCATAATAACATCATCATGACTCACGGGAGGTATCAAATCATGCATGCATTCATCAATACCATTATCATCAAGAAACACCGGAGGGACCGATTCATTCACATCATAAGGCAAAATATCATCCACAGTATCACGAAAATCTCATCCTTGCATGCATCATAAATATTGGTAAAATGAGCATCACAAGCATTATCATCAAAATTAGGAGGCACTACTTCACTCACACAACCATCAACCTCATCATAATATGAATCAATTAAATAAGCTAGTTGTCCAACTTGGACTTCTATATTGGCTAATGGTTGCGAGTGAGAATGGATAAGTTGGTTTCGTGCCTCCAAAGTCTCTAAAGCTTTAAGAATCCTTCATCTAAAGATGGATCTACATGTGGTTGTGGTGCAAGGGGAAGGGATGGCTTATACCAAAGTTGGGGTGGTGGGTATTGTGTTTGAGAAAGATAAGACGGTTCAAAACTAGGTATAAAGTATTGGTCCGGTATACTCATATCTTGTAGTTGAACATTGGGAGGATAGTAACCTTGGAATTGCCAATCAGGGTATGGATGATCACTCAAATCCGGATCATAGGTGTATAAATGAGAATCATAAGCCGGGTTTGAGAAATCATATGTATCGTTAACATAAGCGGGTGCATAACTAGACGGTAAAAAGTAATCGTTCAATGTGGCAACCGGGGGCATATAATTATCGGCCATGTGAGGACCGCTGGGTCTACCATGGGACAAGATGCCTTCGCCTGGAGGGCGGGGATGAGTCGGGTAGCCGGGCAAGCAATCCCACAACGCCTGGGTATGGTCCGGGGTTCGATATAAGTATATAGTAAGCCCTTAATAGACACAACGCGTTTTAAAGCCGTGATGGCAGTGATTCGTCAGAAAACTCCAACGTTAAGCGTGCTCGGCGTTGGAGCGATGGGTGACCTCCCGGTAAGTTGGGAGATGTAGCCTGGTTTTCGGCGGTGAGCCAAAAGCGGACAATATTTGTGTCGGGGCGCGGCGCCGCTGGGCGGATCCTGGTCGGACCGGGAGCCGACGGGCTGGGGTCGGGGCCCAGTGGAGGGTCAGGGCGTTACAGTATGGTATCAGAGCCGGTTCCCAGCCGGAAATTGTGCCAACGAGGATGTTGGGCCCCCAAGATGGGGTGGATTGTGAGGCCTGCTGGGTCTACCGTGGGACAAGATGCCTTCGCCTGGAGGGCGGGGATGAGTCGGGTAGCCGGGCAAGCAATCCCACAACGCCTAGGTATGGTCCGGGGTTCGATATAAGTATATAGTAAGCCCTTAATAGACAAAACGTGTTTTAAAGCCGTGATGACAGTGATCTGTCAGAAAACTCCAACGTTAAGCGTGCTCGGCGTTGGAGCGATGGGTGACCTCCTGAGAAGTTGGGAGATGTAGCCTAGTTTTCGACGGTGAGCCAAAAGCGGACAATATTGTGTCGGGGCGCGGCGCGGCTGGGGGGATTCTGGTCGGACCGGGATCCCACGGGCCGGGGCCGCGGCCCAATGGAGGGCCGGGGCGTTACAGGCCATGTATAAATAATTAATTAAACAAGGACCACGCAAAAAGTTAGAAATACTTTACAAGTACGAGACGTCTGTAGTCGACTGTAGATCATCGATTCTCCTCACGTCGGCGTCTCCTAGCAACAGAAAAATAGGCAATGTACGAACAACTCATTTTTTTAAAAGATATATCAGAAGAAATTGAAAAACTAAAGATATTTATAATGAGCACTAGACTAAGCAAAGCAATTCAATAATTTCCTATAGCATTCCCCGGCAACAGCGCCAAAATTTTGATAGAGCTTGAAAAGTGTCACAGCTTAACGCGCACAATCAAAATTACAAATTTATAATCGAAATTCAAACTAACTACTTTGGGGGTAGATAGCAGTGAATCCAAGTCGAATCCACAGGGAATGCATAGGAAAATAATTAAATTACTGAAATCAATTTAAATATTCCTACCAATAAGTTGAGAAAAGATTCAGAATTGAAATTAAACTAACTTTATACTAAAGGATTGATAAGTACGAGAAAAGCTATCAGGGAATTCTTAATTAATAACTAGGATTCTACCAGGTCTTCCTAGGATTAGAATGAGCTAACCAAACTGAATGGTTTTTCCTAATGATTGATAGGTGAATGACTAGTTCTCCCTATCACTCAACAAGTTCCGGTTAGGATCCCTTGTCGGTGAGAGCAATTATCTAAAAGTCAGTGTCCTAATGATTAATTATGATCACTGCTAATGAATCCTCTGATTAGGATGAATTCATCATGGGAAAATAGTATAAAATGGATTTAAGTGTAAGATCAAGATAGTTCTAGGACCTTGAGGTAGCCAAATAGAATGTATCAAGGATTAAAAGTTAGCGTGGTGGTTCTAGCACTAGCGTAGTGCTTCTAGCACTACGAAATCCCTAATATTGAATTAAGATGAATAATTGATTAAGAGTTGGTCATAATGGTTCTAGCATTACGTGTAATGGTCCTAGCATCACAAGACTCTTAATCTCGAGAAGAAAATCCTCAAATCCATGGTTCTAATATGAATGTTTTGATGAGAATCTCTAATCTCAAGCCCTAACATGCTCAAGACCTAGATCTAGGCATAAAGGAACAAATCATTCATCCACTAATAATAAAAATCATACCAAGTTCATAAAGAAATTAAGATCAATCCATAAAAACCATTCAAAGAGGTATACAAGCCCTAAATCTTAGGAATCCCTAATAGAAACCCTTGTTACATCATAAGAATCCCATGTCGAGGAGTTTAGCTACTCATCTTGAGAGTTCGATTCATAGATGAAGGTTGATGAAGCTCTTCCGCCATGGATTTCCTCCCAAAAGATTGTAAAAAGAAAAGTTAAAAAGAGGAAAAAGAAACTAAGAAAGAGTACTCCCTCTCCTTGGCCTCCAAGCAGCCAAGAGAGACTCTAGAGAGCCCCCAAAAATCCTAAAAGATGCCTATTATATAGCCTAGGTATCCCCTTAACTCGGATTAGATCTGGGCATTTGATTTTGCTTAACTGCTATCAAATGATCGATCATTTAGGGGTGAAGATCGATCATTTGATTCGAAAAAAATAGGTTGCACCCGAGGATGATCGATCTTTTGAAAGGAAATGATCGATCATTTAAAACATGGCTCTCTGTCATCTCTGGCTGCATAAAACGATCGATCAATATAGGGGAAGATGATCGATCATTTGTCCTGCGTATTTTCTCTTTTGCCATTCAGACTGTGCCATTGGTATTAAAATTCTTCAGAAACTAGACTTCTAGAGCTTTGCAATCATATATGGATCATGATCCGGTTCTTTCTGAGAAGATACAGTTTTGATGTCAAAGATAGCCCATCTTTGCTCATTTGCTCCTTTGACTTCGCAGGTTTTTTATTTGTTTGTTTTAGCACTAAACTTGATCTAGTCTTCACTGAGGGTCTTAATACCTGAAATGAAGAGAAGACAATTAAAATAGCATTGCTCAGAGACTAGCGAGACCTAGTTAAAAGAGTAATTTGTCCACTTTTCACGTCTTACCACACCCCCCAACTTAATGCTAGAATTTGTATTAAACTAACTTAATACTAAGGGTTTATAGATGCGAGGAAAAGGGACCAAAGAATTCTTTATCCGTAACACGGGTTCTACTAGGTCTTCCAATGATCAGGGCACACTAATCACATTGAATGACTTTCCTAATGGTTGATAGGTGAATGGCTCGTTCCCCCTTTCACTGAACAAGTTTCGGTTAGGATCCCTTATTGGCGAGAGCAATTATCTAAAAGTCTGTGACCTAATGATTAGTTATGATCATTGTTAATGAATCCTCTGATTAGGATAAATTTATCACGAGAAAATAATATAATATGAATTTAGGTGTAAGATCAAGATGATTCGCGCACCTTGATGGGCCAAATCTAGAAAGATAGGATAAATAGAGGATTAGGAATAGAATGTAGTGGTTCTAGCACTATACAATCCCTAATCACGGAGAAGAATTCATCTGAGATACCATGGTTCTAGCATGATCCTCCTATTAGATGAGTCCAATCCAAGCCCTAACATGCCTTAGCTCTATATCTAAAACATATTAGAACAATCCAAACCTCCAACAATAAATCAACACCAAAATTATAAAAGAATTAAGATCAATCCATATAAGCTATGCAAAAATGTATACAAACCCTAAATCCTAGAAATCCCTAATAAAAACATGAGTTCCATCATAATAATCCCTTGGCGAGGGGTTTAATTACTCATCTTTAGGGTTTGATCCAGAGCCGAAGGTTGATGAAGCTCTTCCGTCATGGATCTCCTCCAAATGAATCTCCAAAGTAAAGTTAAGAAGAGTATCAGAAAGTTCAGAAAAAGTTCCCCCAAAGAAGCCCCCTCCAAACCCTAGAAACTGCATATTTATAGCCTAGGGACATCCCTCTCCCGGATTAGATTTGGGCCTTTGATTTTCTTCACTGGCAAGCAAATGATTGATCATTCCATAGGGTGAAGATCGATCATTTGGTCTTCAATTGCTGGCTACATCTCATAGATGATTGATCATTCCTATAGGAGATGATCGATCATTTCCTTGTGTAATCGATCACGCTCCGTAGATGATCGATTATTCCATGATGGAAGATCGATCCTTCGAAATGGTGCTCTCTATCACTGTTAGTGCACTTAAATGATCGATACTTTTCTCATGTGATGATCGATCATTTATACTGGAATTGCCCAAATAAACTCGTTTTGACTCCGAATTTGATCTAACTCGTACTAGGGTCTGTTGTACCTGAAATAGGATAAAAATAGTCAGTGAAGCATCGCTCGAAGACTGACAATGTGAGGACCTGTCCCTCTATTCCTGGGTCGACCGCTTGGGACGAGCTCGTGGCTCGTTGTGGACCGCAAGGGAAATTTGGTAAATTACTTCTTGTCGGTTTGTTTCACACCTGTGTGGTGCACACACAGCTCCTATGTTTGATTTATGTTGTTGCTAGAATCCTAGGCGGGCTTGAGATCGAAAGATCCAAGCTCGGGCGCGCAGAAGCCTGTTTTAAGGTAGCTGTCGGCCCGTTGGCGATCGATCGCTTCTGGGAGCGATCGATCGGACCTGTGTCGGTGGCCGACGTGTCTGGATAAGGACTCGAACCGACTTAACCCAGCCAGTTCGACGGATCGGTCCCTGGAGCGATCGATCGGACTCGAGCCTATAAATAGCCCGCGACTTCCCCTGTTTTTCCGGTTTGCTTCCCGTCACCTTCTTCCCCTCCGTTCTCTCTCCTCCGGCCATCGTTTTGGGTGCTTGAAGGCCTGTTGGACTCGTGGCAGCGAGAGGAAGATCCTTGGCTTGGTTGGAAGCCGGTTTGGTGGCCGTACCGTGGGGAATCAGCGGAGGAGTGCGTTTTCGGTAGGTTTCTACCTACTTGGGTTAACAAGGGGGTTTTCTCTAGATCTAGTCGGTAGATCTAGGTGTTCTTGGTTTTGTTCGATGCCTCTTGTTTTGCTTAATTACTGATCTCAGTTTCATAAGATTTCTCTGTTCTTGAAGAACATCCGGTTTACGGCGTGTGATCCAGTGTGTACGTGCATTATTCAGACTTATGATGAACATGAGAGTTGTCGACCTTTGACTCTACTCTCAGACCCCCAACTGGTTTCATAATTTTCTGATTTTCCTATGATTTGTTGTGATTTGCCTACGGATGGGCTGCGTTGCAGCAAATTAAAGGTAATTAGTGAGATTAGTTATTTGGATTAGTGTTTTTCGGGTAATCTAGCCGTCTGATGTTTCCCAGTTTTGGATATGTTGATCCCAGCATGTTTATCTACGGGTGTCTAAGTTGGATCTCGAATCCGGGGTCGTTTAGACGCCGGATCGACGAGATCACATAGCCCCTAATTTGAGGATCTTGTTGGTTTTAATAATATTATATGTGCTGAACATATAATATTATATTATATGTTCATCTGAGTTTTCGGGGTTGCTTTCCGTTGCACGAGTCCGCGATTGACGATCGCGGTATTGTCGTAATGTTGAGACCCGCTGCAGATTGGCTGGCAGCGGTTGGTAGTATCAGCTGGAGCGGTCCAGTTGGGCTTGTGTGTTTGTTTATCATACTATTGCATGCTTATCTCTTACCCGCGTATGATCATATCATGCATTCTGTTGTGAATAACGGTAGGGCATGGGCGATCGGTCGATCGACGATCTGAGGCATTCTGGTAGCTCGGATTTAGCTCTAGGACCGTGGCGGGTAACAAGGTCCAGGTTGGATTGTAGTATTCAGTTGATGTCGATGATAGGTTTAGATGACTTGAATACATATTGATCGATGATTTAGAGGTTGTGTCGGCCTCGAGCCAAGTGTTGAGGGTGCAGCCGGTGTCGGTCCCTCGCCTAGCAGTGTCGGGTTCCTGCTAGTGGGACAACAGTGTTGTTTTTCTGCTTTACTGAGGGTGGGACCTGGACAGGAGCTCTCAGTGACGCGCGGTGGGGTTGTAGGGTCCCGTAGCACACACATGCCTAGCTTGGGGGCGACACTATTGTCTTTCCTCCCTTTTTGTGTGTCGTAGTGTATAACCCTACTGAGCTTTATGCTCACTCCTACCCAGCCTGCGTTTTGCAGGTGCAGGCGTCAGCTCTTCTTCGGTGGCACCTACCGAACAGGTGTTTGGTGGCGCGGCGGCGTCTGGCGGTGCTTGAGGAGCAGTGATAGTCTTCTACACCCTTTTGTTAGATAGCCTCCTACGGGTGTATTTTGTACAAATGTAAACTCTTTTGAGGATTTGAATATTATATATCTTTTGAGGTTGTTAATCTTTGTTAAATAAGGGTGCTTATGAATTGTTTAGGGAGACCAGTAGATTAGAGGGAACCCCTCGCCAAAAGTTTCAGCATTAGTTAGGTTCCGGGTCGTGTCGCCCGGCCCGGTTGGGCCTTCGCGGGTCGGGGCGCGACAAACAAAGCCAAATTATAAGGGTGATTTATGCACTTTTTAAGTCTTATCACACCCCCAAACTTGATCTTTGCTAGTCCTCGAGCAAAGAAAAGATAACAAGAAAGCAGTAAATCTAACTAGCCCCTTTCGTAGGTCTGATCGCTCGCAAATGTTGTCGTTAAAATGTTGCAAACTCAATCAAATATAAATTTATAATCCTTATTCAATCACTACACTACTAGGTAGAATATCGGTGAAGTTGGGAGTCGATCCACAGGGAAAACGTTGGAAATCAAAATCAAATCTCAAAACCCAAAAACTAAGGAAAAGAATCAAAGATAGAATAGAGTTATCTAAACTAATAAATAAAAGAGATAAAAGGTTGATCAATTTGAATCAATGGATAAGTGACTTAGGAATTAGTCAATCCGCCCTAGTTTCGCCTTCAATCTTCTCTAATTATCCTCTTGTTCTCTTCTCTCAACATTATGGATCATATGGCTATAAGCTCACATGAATCCCTAAAATAAGATTTATGGTTCTAACGGCGTAGCCTATCTTTCTTGGCATAGATTGTCTTTGGTCCTACGATTATTTTAAGTTATACTACTCCTAATGACCTTGGCACAACCTATCCTAGCTTAGCATAGCCTATCTCACTAGCAAACCATAAATCACATGAAAACCATCCTATGAATCTCTACAATCAATCACAGAAATCATGTAGGACTTAAAATACGTCAAGGAACTCTGTTCTCTCAACTCTATTAATAATTAAAAGCAAATTCATAGGATCATGTCTTGAGAAGAATACAAGAGTCAAACCAAAGAAGATAGAAAACTATGCTAGGGTTTCATAAATTATCCTAAGTACAATAACTAGCAACTCATTTTTTTGGATGAACGCCATCGGCTTGGAATAGGAAGCTGTCACCATCCACATCGTCGTTGTCTTCTCCTTAATTCCCTCTCCAAAGATTGTCAAAAAGATGATAAATTCAGCTGGAAAAGGCCTTTTAAATAGAGAAACCCTAAACTTGGACTTAAGAGTTCTATCTAGACTAAAACTTTGACTTTCCTCTTTTCGTATTTCAACTCCTATTCAGGATTCCGAATTTAACTCAATTTTGGCGCTAATTGGCTTGAAATATGAGAACATCTTCAACAGGAAAATTTTAGATCTTCAAGTCTTCTGTCATACCCCGAAGATTTTATAATATTTAGACTTATAGGGAATATTTGACGAATATGCTTCTGAACTTCGACGGACCAGTTTTCCGGCAGCTATGTATCTTGATCTTCTTCAAAATTGGAATCAATCCATCAGGAGTCTCGCAAAGTATCCAAGATGAAAGTTGTAGATCTCTGAATCTTCTACAATATCTCAAAGGTTCAGAATATGTGGACCTTTGTAAAATATTTACCAAATATATTACTGACAGTCGACGAAGCAGTTTATTTAGTCATTTTAGCCGAATTTCTTGCATTTCTTCTCAAAGCATGATTAAACCTGAAATCAACTAACAAACTCTTAAATACAACTACTCTAGGCCTAACAAAGGTAATTTAAGGGGTTTAATTATGAATATTTAGTGACTCATCAAGGTCTCACGATTGCACTTAGCATGTGCCACAAGCCTTTAAACCCCTGGGTTACCCCAGTGGAGGAGTTAGTCTCCTGAGGGTTTTCAGGGATGACACCCACAAACATCTATACATTCCCTTGAATACATCATCAGAAATCAATTATAATACTCATCCACTCACATGCATGAAATAGAAATAATATCTATGAATAAACTCTTTAACCTGTAATCATATAAAAAGATAATAAGTCAAAACATGTCATAACATATTTCCAACACTTTAACATATTTACTCATGACTAAAAATAAGTTCAACACTTTTGTGTATGAATAGGGTTCCACATGCTTCAGAGCATCAATTATATCTAAACACTTCAACTATTCACGATCACCATCCTATACCGGCACATATTTTTCCACTTATCACATAGCAATCTCTGGTTTTTTTTGCTTTTCTTTCTTCTTGTCTTCTTCAGGAATTTCAACTGTTTTACGCGAACACCACGCTGGTTAGGCATACTGCCTGGTTACTAAGTTGAAAATCTTTTTTTTTTCCAGAAATTTCAACTGGTTTAAGGGAACACTACGCTGGTTAGGCATACTGCTCGGTTTCTAAGTTGAAGCTCCACTTTTTTTTCCAGGAATTTCAATCGTTTTACGCGAACACAATGCTGGTTAGGCATACTGCCCGGTTACTAAGTTGAAACTCCACTTTTTTATATTCAGATAATTGCATGTGTTCATGTATTTTCTTTGACATGACATAAAACTGTAAATCTATCATAGCATCATATTTTGAATCTAATCTCAACTCCTTAACATGTGAAGGTGAATATGCGCAATAGGATATGTCAAGCCATCCTTAAATCATGATAAAAGTGTTAAAGTAAAGAAATAAGCTCATACATAGCAAAAATTTACTATCCCTTATATGACATACCAGTCTCAGAATGATTCATAAGATAAATTTCTAAAACATGCATCTTTATCAATAAATACTATAATTTCATCTTTTTGGCATATTTCAAGGGATGTATAAAATCTAGTTAAATAAAATAAAATAAATAGTCAAGTAAATACATAGAATTCTATCCCCCAACTTAAATGTAATCGTCCCCAATTACACTAAGTCATAAAAAAATATTATATCAAAGAATAAAGGGTAGAGATCACTATAATATCGTGCCAAATATCATCGTCTCGCTCAGTATGGTCACCACACCTCCCACACAATGGCATTGCCATCACTTGAAGCTACTTCTGTCTCTCGAAGATACTAAAATAATAAATCCGTAAAATTCACCAGGTTATATGAGAGACAACTAACAAATAATAAACCAATAAATGACACGAGTAGTGATTGATCGTCCATTATTAAGGTGCATAGGAACACCTACCATAAGAGCACTTTGCCAAAAGATCAAATATAATAGCATGAACAATAGAGAAGAAATAATAGAGAGGTATAAAGATATGAAAACCTTTGCTAGAGTATCTCTTAAATTTATTGACTAAGAACTAGTACAATCATTATAGGATTGAAAATAGAAACTATAATCCTAAAAGAACAGAAAATCCCTATACTAGTCTCCCTACAGAAGATCCTATTACCATGCTAAAAGACAACCTAAAGAGTCATCAATCTACGAAAATAATCCTAAAATTAAACTCAGGATGACTCTCAATCGTTGTCCAACACATCATTGTTGTCTTCGCCTTCCAAATCATAGTACCGAGATGTGGAAGACGAAGATTCATCTTAGTCATCGTCACTAGACCTCTGGGATGGTGGACGGTCAGGGTCGTCCGACGCATATGGCGATCTAGGCGGCGACAGGAGGGTCGGGTCAAACATGGAACGTGGTGGCACGACGACCGTAGACCCATCTGGAAGCCAGAAAGATACTCAAGGATCTTCAAGTTCTGGGTCATGCTGGATGTCATGGACGAAGCGGGCAAACGCATCAGGAGGTGGCATCGGCCCATAAAACTCAACACCGATGGGATAGTCAATAGCGGGTCCAACAGGATCAACAGGTTCAGTGGTTGCCCTAGGGGAAAATAGAAGACTACCAATGGAGACGGTGGTCGCTACAGATCAGCTGTGCTCATGGAGTCGTCTTCTGAAGAACACCTAGATGCCCGCGAAACTGGAGATCCAAGCTCGAAGTCGGGCCCTAGTGACTATGGTGGGCTACCGTTGGAAGAATACTATGACTGACTAGATCGAGGCATCTCGGAAGTAAACCTGCGGACTATAAAGTGCAATGGTGAGAGAAAGATAACATCAGATATGTGAGGACATGTCCCTCTTCTCCTGGGTCGACCGCTTGGGTCGAGCCCGTGGCTCGTTGTAGACCACAAGGGTAATTTGGTAAATTACACCTTGTTGGTTTGTTTCACACTCACGTGTGCACGCACAGACCGTGTTTGTGTAAATGTTTGATTAGAATGGTTAGGTGGACCCGGGATCGAAGGATCCTGGCTTGGGCTTGTGTTTTAGCCCAAGTCTAGCTTTCTGGGCAAAGAGTATCGATCTTCTCTTGTTAAGGAGATCGACCTTTTAGCGTCAGAAAGTTAAGCCGGTTCGTCAAGAAAGATCGATCTCTTTTTGAGAAGAGATGGATCTCTCTTGAGTCGGTTCGTCCGTCTATAAAACGAACGAAACCCTCTTCTTTGATTCTTTTGCAAATCCGCGTTCTTGAGCAGAGATCTTGCTGGATTTGAAAGAGTTTGAGGATGATCCAAGGCTTAGCAGCTGAGAATGAAGCTGCTCTAGTCTAGGTAGGGATCCTACCTAATTATTTTTCTAGATTTGTGAGGTTTGAGTTTGATTGAAGTTTGTTTTGCTTAGATCTGATTAAACACAAGTTTGTTTTCAATGAAATTTTCAGTTTTGGACTCGTGGTCCTTCGTACTGCAAGATCCCAGAGTATTGTGGGATTTGGTGGAGTTTTTCGGCGGTATTTCTCGCCGGCGGTTCATCGGTGAATCCATTCGAATCGATCTTTCTTGAGGAAAGATCGATCATTTATGGGGCATCATGCCCAGCCCGAGTGGGATCGATCCGTCTGTTGGAGAGAAGATCGATCCTTACTTGGCTGGCATGGCGGGGTCCGTGTCATGAAGAAGATAGATCCTTTTGGTGGAGAAGATCAATCTCTTCCGGTTGATAGGGACGAGTTTTCTTCCAATCACTAAGAAGATCAATCTTCTCTGAAAGAGAGATCGATCTCTTAGTGGCTGAGGGTCGTTTTCAATGGGTTTGCCCATGGGGCTTCTATATGCGATTTTCTTTACAGTCTTATAAACTTGTACATATCCTTAAGCATGCTAGCCCCATATTAGGGGTAGTGGTGAACCAGGAGAGTGATGACTCCTGGGATGTTTAGAATAAGTGGGTGAGTGGCCCTACAGCTTTCCTTAGCCTTGCATGTCGAAGTGCGCTGAGGGCTTTATCTGTGTGGTTTGTTAGCTGTTGTTTGCGGGGCTACTTCCCGATGCAGCTTGCTGGTGAACTAGCTGTCAGTTGGTGGTGGTACCACTGCAACAGTTCTTGACTTTAAATACTTGTTCACCACCCGAGGCTGGCAGGATGCCGAGCCCAGACGTTGTCTTTGCTATCATCACATAATTGCTGCATGCTTAACTGTTTTATATGCGTGTTTTTATCGCATGCATCTTATATTTGATTGAGTTTGCAACGTTTTAACGACACGTTTGCGAGTGATCATGAACTGACAAAGCATCACAAGCATTATAGCATGCATCAACATCATTACAAAGATAAACATCACAATTATTGTCATCATAAAGAAGAGGCATGGAATCATATCCATCCACTATATCATCAAAAGAGTGACTTACGTTAGCTAGTTGTCTGGACGGGACTTCTAGCTTGTCTATCAATTGTGAGTTTTTAACTTGATCAATTATAAATGGCTCTTGTTGTATTTTATCTAGCTGTTTGATATAGTCTATGAAAGCTGAAATGAATTAATGACGTGGCAGTTAATGACCCAGTCAGACCGACTAGAGGGATGGATCGGATTTGAATCCGATGGATCGCTCCGATAACGTCATCAACCCGGAATTTAGGGAAATTAGAGTTTAAGTTCAACTATAACTCATAATTCTAGGATTAAGGGTTTCTATTATATAAAGGGGCTATTCCAGCCAAATTTCTTATCTTTTTAACAATCTTTGGAGGAGAAAGAAGAAGATAGAGAGGATGTGGATAGTGACAGCTTCCTATTCCAACCCGATGGCTTTCATCCAAAAGATGAGTTGCTAATTCTTGTACTTAGGATTATTCATGAAACCCTAGTGTAGTTTTGGTTTTTCTTTGGTTTGATTCTTGTAAACTTCTCGATACATGATCTCATAAATATGGTTTTAATGTTAATAGAGTTGAAGGAACAGAGTTCCCTTGACGTATTTTCAGTCCTACATGATTTCTGTGATTGATTGTAGAGATTTATGAGATGGTTTTCATGAAGTTATTGGTTTGCCTTTGAGATAAGCTATGCTACGCGAAGATAGGTTGTGCCAATGTCATTAGGAGTAGTATAATTTAAGCTAATCGTAGGACCATAGACAATTTCTGCCAAACAAAAATAGGTTATTCCGTTGTGATCATTAACTTTCTTTTAGGGATTCATGTGAGCTTGTAGCCATATGATCCACAATGTTGAGAGAAGCGAACAAGATGATAACTAGAGAAGACTAATAATGAAACTAGGGCGGATTGAGTAATTCCTAAGTAACTAGGGCGGAATTATACAACTATTGACAATATTTTCTGGTCCCCGAAAATAATATTCCTGAATGCATACCTAATAAAACTGGACCTTATATGTATTTTGATCATGCTTTAGAAGCTAATTTTTTTAGTGATGATGAGAATTGTAGTGATGAATTGCCAGTTTTACATGATGTCTTGAATGACGATGTAGTGTCTATTTGCATTGATGGTAATGAGATTAAGCTCTTTTGTCGCGCCCCAACCCGCAGAGCCTAGACCGTGCCGGGGACGCGAGGGGGAAAGAACCTACAACCACTAGCCTCAACTGGCGGAAACAGTTGAGACTAAGGCCCTGCTGGCGAAAACAGCTGGACAGCACAGAAAAAGGAGGAAGCAAGCTAAACGACAACAGCTATTAACATTTTATTACAAAACTGTAATAAAAGAGTTAACAGGGTTCTAGCACAACAAGCTAAAAGGGATCGACAGTCCCCAAAAAGGAAGCTACACCACCCACCGGGGTCTCCGCGAACGCAAAAACGAACCCATCCTGACCCTCAGACATGGTCAGGATCCGGCACGCTGCCACGAGACGACCGAGGGGGTAACACCGGAACAGAGCGGCCACCTGCACCTGCAACAAACACAGTCCAGGTAGGCATGAGCAACAGCTCAGCAGGGTCCTACTCTACCACTCTCGCTAAGAAGGCAAAACCCAAACGAACCAACCCTGAGGGCAAGTACCGAGGCTTGCCAAGGATCCCATAAATCCCGTCAATAACCCGAAGGGTTCCTGTCCTAGGTGCGTATCTCCGATAACGCCACTGCTCAGGGGTGGGCAACTCCGACATTCCCTGACGCAGGATGGACACGACGCAACCAGTAGGACCCCCTTCTCCAAGCGGGATCTCCGCACTTGGCGGAACAACCGAGGTTAAGACTACCATCACTCGGTACTCTAAGCAGCAGAGTCAACACCGACCCAACCTACCCTAGCATGTCTAATGCACAGGAAAACAGGGCAGGATAAGTATGATAAAGCTGTAAACAACCAACACAGCAAGGGCACACCTTCGGCCCATTTATACTAAACACTTCCGAGGGTCATGACTCCCTCGGTTCACCACAAAGCGGTAAGGGCATACCGTCAGCCCATTTATTCTACACACCTGAGAGGCATCACCCTCCCAGTTCAACCAGAAAGCGATAAGCATTCATGCATAATCCATAACAGGGCAAACCCCGAGGGCAAAATCGTAAAAACCACTTACATGCGAAGCCCCGTGGGCAAAACCCTTGAAAACCCTCTCTGCTACTGAAGGATCGATTCTCACCAAGGGAAGGATCGATCATCCAAGCAACAGTGAGCTTCCTTCACTGTCGAGCCAAAAAAGATCGATCATTCCTCCCAGGAAGATCGATCTTTTTGGTGACAGAGGGCACCCTTCCAGTCGCACCAAGGAAGATCGATCCTTCCTCCCAGGAAGATCGATCATTCTCGGGACGAAGGGTAACCATGCTTACCCAGGCCCCATGATCGATCTCCTCCCATAAGAAGATCGATCATGTGCTGGGCGCAGCAAGCCAACACCAGAGGACCGATCCTTCCTCCCAGGAGGACCGATCACCCAATGGGTTCCGGCGTGCTTCCGGCCGGAGAACCGCCGGAAGACACAACCAAACCTCACCAAACTTGGTGGGTTGGTAGATCTGAGTACCACGAGGCTACTCAAGGCCTCAAAACCGGGAAACAACAACTCCACAAGGAGATTAATCGAAAACAAAACCCGAATTTAAAACCTTCAAAGCTAGCCGGAGTTTAGATTGGGATCCCTACCTCTTCAACGCAACTTCGATCCTCAAGTCCTACCCCAGGATCTTCCTCGCCTTGCCACGAACCCAACGAGCCTTCAAGCTCCAGGAGAGGTGGCCGGAGGAGGAAGAACGGCGAGCGGAAGCTCTCAGCCGTAACAGGGGAAAAACAGAGCCGGGAGGCAGAAGAGGGAAGAAGAGAAAGAAAGGAAGGGGGAGGGGAAGGGGGTAAGGCCGGGGGAAAGCCGACGAAGGCGGGGAAAAGTTGGGGGAGGGGAGGGAAGGTCTTCCCTCCCCTGACAGGGGAAGCGACGGCCACCGCGGTGGCCGTCCTTCGAAAGCCACCGACAGAGACTTCCAGGCATAGGCAGGATCGATCCTCCACGACCAAAGGATCGATCCTCCCTGCCCAGGAGTGCAAACTTGGGCTGGAAAATGGGCCCAAGCCCAGAACTCCCAAACTAGGTCCCACCTAACCTTTCTAACAAACACGACCATCAAGCAAGGCCTGTGTGTGCACACCCAGTGTGAAACGACCGCCAAGGCGCAATTTCCCAAATTGCCCTTGGATTCAACGACAAGCCAAGGGGATAGAGGGACGGGTCCTCACATCCTAAAACCCTTAAAAGAAATCTCGTCCTCGAGATTCGATTAAGGTAGGGCTCGAAAACAAAAATAACGCCTAGCAGGATACTACAAAGAGGTAAGAGTACCTCTGGAGACGGGTGGTGCTACGGTCAGCAGGAGCGGGTGCTGAGACAGGTACTCCTGATAGAACGGCTGCACCTCGTCTGCGTAGGGGCGGTCAGGTAGGGCGAACACCTGACCTCCGCTGCGGCCTGGCCTGACTCCACCTCTCTGGCCCTGCCCAGCCCGGGACCCTCCGTCTCGACCTCCTGATGGCGCCGCACCCTGTGCGTTCCATCGCGGACAGTCCCTGCGGATGTGCCCTGGCTGCCGGCAGTGAAAACACAACGCTGGCCCATGCTCGGACTGCTGGCCTCGGCCTCCCTCCCGGGAAGTCTGCTGTGCGGGTCCCGCAGTCAGAAGTGGCTGGTCGCCCTGGAATGCGGCGATCAACCTCCTGATCTCCTCTCCAAGTGGTACATGTCCAAAGCACGTCCCTCTGACAGCCACTGTTCAAGGATTGGACTACCTCCGACGATCCTTGACACAGGGTGGACACGACGATACCAAAAGGACACCACTTTCCTGAGAGCTCTGGCATACCGTGCCGTCACCGGTACCAACAAAAGAACCACGAGTTCCACTCGTCGCAAGCCGCAAAACAAAGCAGCTCAACAGAAAGCTGAAGAAGAACCAATCACATTCAGCGGAAGAGAAGCAAGCAAACAGGGATGTTCTAACCCTAGAACTACCCAAACCCATGCACGTCTCCGCAGAGACCCGATCCAACACCCTGGGATCTACAACCTATGCTCTGATACCAAGCTGTCGCGCCCCGACCCGCAGAGCGCACCCGGGCCGGGACAGCGAGGGGGAAAGAACCTACAACCACTAGCCTCAACTGGCGGAAACAGTTGAGACTAAGGCCCAGCTGGCGGAAACAGCTGGACAACACAGAAAAAGGCGGAAGCAAGCTAAACGACAACAGCTATTAACATTTTATTACAAAACGGTAATAAAAGAGTTAACGGGGTTCTAGCACAACAAGCTACAAGCGATCGACAGTCCCCAAAAAGGAAGCTACACCACCCACCGGGGTCTCCGCGAACGCAAAAACGAACCCATCCTGACCCTCAGACATGGTCAGGATCCGGCACGCTGCCACGAGACGACCGAGGGGGTAACACCGGAACAGAGCGGCCACCTGCACCTGCAACAAACACAGTCCAGGTAGGCATGAGCAACAGCTCAGCAGGGTCCTACTCTACCACTCTCGCTAAGAAGGCAAAACCCAAACGAACCAACCCTGAGGGCAAGTACCGAGGCTTGCCAAGGATCCCATAAATCCCGTCAATAACCCGAAGGGTTCCTGTCCTAGGTGCGTATCTCCGATAACGCCACTGCTCAGGGGTGGGCAACTCCGACATTCCCTGACGCAGGATGGACACGACGCAACCAGTAGGACCCCCTTCTCCAAGCGGGATCTCCGCACTTGGCGGAACAACCGAGGTTAAGACTACCATCACTCGGTACTCTAAGCAGCAGAGTCAACACCGACCCAACCTACCCTAGCATGTCTAATGCACAGGAAAACAGGGCAGGATAAGTATGATAAAGCTGTAAACAACCAACACAACAAGGGCACACCTTCGGCCCATTTATACTAAACACTCCCGAGGGTCATGACTCCCTCGGTTCACCACAAAGCGGTAAGGGCATGCCGTCAGCCCATTTATTCTACACACCTGAGAGGCATCACCCTCCCAGTTCAACCACAAAGCGATAAGCATTCATGCATAATCCATAACAGGGCAAACCCCGAGGGCAAAATCGTAAAAACCACTTACATGCGAAGCCCCGTGGGCAAAACCCTTGAAAACCCTCTCTGCTACTGAAGGATCGATCCTCACCAAGGGAAGGATCGATCATCCAAGCAACAGTGAGCCCCTCACTGTCGAGCCAAAGAAGATCGATCATTCCTCCCAGGAAGATCGATCTTTTTGGTGACAGAGGGCACCCTTCCAGTCGCACCAAGGAAGATCGATCCTTCCTCCCTGGAAGATCGATCATTCTCGGGACGAAGGGTAACCATGCTTACCCAGGCCCCATGATCGATCTCCTCCCATAAGAAGATCGATCATGTGCTGGGCGCAGCAAGCCAACACCAGAGGACCGATCCTTCCTCCCAGGAGGATCGATCACCCAATGGGTTCCGGCGTGCTTCCGGCCGGAGAACCGCCGGAAGACACAACCAAACCTCACCAAACTTGGTGGGTTGGTAGATCTGAGTACCACGAGGCCTCAAGGCCTCAAAACCGGGAAACAACAACTCCACAAGGAGATTAATCGAAAACAAAACCCGGATTTAAAACCTTCAAAGCTAGCCGGAGTTTAGAGTGGGATCCCTACCTCTTCAACGCAGCTTCAATCCTCAAGTCCTACCCCAGGATCTTCCTCGCCTTGCCACGAACCCAACGAGCCTTCAAGCTCCAAGAGAGGTGGCCGGAGGAGGAAGAACGGCGAGCGGAAGCTCTCAGCCGTAACAGGGGAAAAACAGAGCCGGGAGGAAGAAGAGGGAAGAAGAGAAAGAAAGGAAGGGGGAGGGGAAGGGAGTAAGGCCGGGGGAAAGCCGGCGAAGTCGGGGAAAAGCCGGGGGGGAGGGAAAGTCTTCCCTCCCCTGACAGGGGAAGCGACGGCCACCGCGGTGGCCGTCCTTCGAAAGCCACCGACAGAGACTTCCAGGCACAGGCAGGATCGATCCTCCACGACCAAAGGATCGATCCTCCCTGCCCAGGAGTGCAAACTTGGGCTGGAAAACGGGCCCAAGCCCAGAACTCCCAAACTAGGTCCCACCTAACCTTTCTAACAAACACAACCATCAAGCAAGGCCTGTGTGTGCACACCCAGTGTGAAACGACCGCCAAGGCGCAATTTCCCAAATTGCCCTTGGGTTCAACGACAAGCCAAGGGGATAGAGGGACGGGTCCTCACATCTTTAGTGTGGTTCCTTGTCAAAAACCTCAAATTATTCCTCTACATTCTGCAGTATCCATATTAGTTGAATGTTGTGAGGAGGAGAAACCTAACATGTGTGAAGACCATGTTAATTTTTATTGTCCCTTCATCAAAAATCTTATGAAATCTTCTCGTCCTGTGCACACTTTGTTTGCTATGGGTATTCCTATTTTTCTTGGTGAAGCATGTCTGTATACCTTCACCGTGATTCGGGCCATATATTTCTTCACATGGAATCATTGACTTCCTAAATTTTGTTTCAGGAGCGTCTAGCGAAAGACGTAAACTTACGCGCTTTCTGGGAGGCAACCCAGCTTTTAGGATTTTTCCTTAGCTTTTTAAAATTTCATTTAATTTTTATGATTTTCCCCTGATTTTTAGGATTTTCCCCATATTTTCCTGGAATTTTTCTCCACCTTCGTCCTCTTTTTCCTTATTTTCCGCCGGATTTCCTCTCTCCTCCCGCACTGTTTCTCATCGCGGCTCGTGGTCCCGGCTCATCGCCTCATCCCTGAGCCGACAACCACCGCAGCCAATATCCACCGTCCAGCCCTCGCCATACCTCCAAATCACCACCAAAACCTTCACCATCCTTCCCCCTACCCTCCCATGACCTTCTTCACCATCATCTCTGTCTCCTCTGACGTCGGTGAGCCCAACGACCGTCATCTTCACCATCATCCACGGCCGTTCACCGCCTTAGAACACCACCAGAAGCTTCCTCAGGCCACCACGAACCTTCCTCCACCATTACTTACCTCAATTAGAGCCTGGATCATCGGAATCCGTCTCCGGCGATCTAAACTACGCCGCGGCCATCTCCAATCCATCGCCGGGAGCCACCAATCAATCGATCAGACACCGTACATAGACTCCTTGAGCTTCTACGATTCTTCCTGTACCCTTCTACGATTCACCGTTGATCACCTCCGGCGAGCTTTCAGTCATCCGATGGTTGCTTCACACGATCTAGGCGCAACAGTGTTCCGATATCCGATCGGACGGTCTAGATATTCGATCGGGACCATCACAAGCATCCTTAGACCATCACAAGCATTCATGGGTGTTCACTTTTCTCTATCTCCGCTAATTTTGAATTTGATCTCGCCGCGGGCTGCAGACCATGGATGAGAAGGACCATACTGCGGATTACGACTAATTTGGTGCTCTGCTTGGATATTTTGGTTCTTTATTTCCTTGTCTGTGATGTCTAGAAGATTATTTTTAATTTATTATCTCCTTTACTTATCTATGCACGTTATATTTTTGTGAGGTGAATGTTTGTACATATCAATATATCATGAAAATACAAAGGAGACACTGCCGAAATTTTCTATGATTCTAATACTTTTTTGGAATTTGATTAGCTATATTTGTTTTTTTTTGAAAAGGTATATTTTTTTGTGACAGGGTATGGTGGGGAAGGAAGTATTTATTCAATGATGGCGGTGCCTAAACTAAAATTGGAAGAGAGAGAACTCTATTTCACGGATCGTGTACAACTTAAGTAAGGGTTTTTCAGTCATTTCACATCTCCCTTTATAAAACCCCCTCCCGATCAAACATCTATTCTTCTCCTGGTTTGACTGTGCCCTAACCTCTCTCCATCGACCGCAGCTGCTCTGGTTCGACCGTGCCCTACACCTCTCCTTCGTCCGTCGCGCCTCTCCTCTCAAAACCCTAACCTAGCCAAGCACCATGCCTCACACCAAGAATGCCAGACCTCCTCCACCTCAGGCACCGACTCCTCCACCCCAGGCACCGACTCAAGTTGAGAAGAAGAAGAAGAAAGCTACAGAAATGAGCGGGACGAAGAAGGTTAAAAGCTCACTTCTAGGGTCCTCATCTACTCCTTTCTATGATGATTACTTCTTCCTAGACAGGGATAGGTATAACTCTTGGCCTGAATTTAGGGATAAATTTGTGGTTTTGGGTAGAGCCCTTAAGATGCCCATAGCAAGGGAATTTGTTGTTGAAATATTTTACAAATATGGGATGGAAGGACTTTTTAGAATTGCCCAAATACATGTATCCTTATATGGTCCGATATTTTTATTGCAACATCACTGAAGATATTGATGATGAAGGTAGTAGCTATGTTTATGGAAATGAAGTAAAGATTACTACATAATGGTTAAATGAGATACTAAATGCACCAAATCAAGGGGAGTGCACCTATTTTACTTCGTATGAGGATCTCCCAAGATTTGATAGGGATAAGCAAGGGAGAAGGGCCATCCTTAGACCTAGTCGAGTTGACAAAATTCCCATAGAATTAAATGACCTAAATCAAAACTATAGGGAGCTTGCCCACTTTCTAGGAACAAACTTATTTTCCAAGGTTAGCCACCATGATCACTTGAAGCCCTTTCATGCATGGTTAGGGAGAAGCCTCAAAACTTAGGCTATATAATTATTAAAGAGATGTTTAACCTTACGGCTAGGCAATCCCTACCCTTTGGAGGACTCCTAACCAAAATCTTCAAAACTCTTACCCTCCACCTTGTCATTGCAGATAGAAAACCCCTTGCTCAACCCTTTAGTAAATCAACCTATACAAGAATGTTGAAAAAAAAACGAGCCTTAGGTTTCTTGTTCATAACTTTATGGTCAATGATGAGGAAGGAGAAAATTAAGGAGAGCGTGATGAAGAAAAAATGGTGGAAGAGGAAGTTGAACATAGACCTCAAGGTGAATCCTCCCATAGCCAAGCTCGTCGCACCACGACACAACGATTTGATGAGTTAGAAGCGAGACTGGGGAGGATGGAAGTAAGTCAAGCCCAATAGTTTGATGAAATCAAAACTGAGTTCAAAGCAAATCAAGAGAAGGTGTCCAAGCAACTTGAAGACATCTTCACCTATATCAAGGACAAATTCCCAGCTACTCCTCCCACTACTCCACTTTATTGATCCTAAAGCTCATTCCTTGTTTCTTTTTGATGATGCCAAAGAGGGAGAAATAGTTGAGATGAATGATGAAAGAGATTGCCCTACATTTTCCTATTTTTGAATCTTGTATTTTGTATTTTGAAAACCATGTTTTGAAATGAAAGTTTTGTAATGCAAAGTGTTGGAATCTTTGAATGAAATACAAAGTAGTACTTCAAAGTTGTGGGATGTTGTTAGTTACATTGTTGATCAAATATTTCTATATGTATCACTTCATAAAAGCTGAAATGTACTTGTTTTAAAGAAGTGAATATGCTAAAATAGAACTCTTCATATCATTTTAGAGATATATGACTTGTTTACATCTTTACAATTCACTTTAGAACACTTTTATGAAAGTATTGGATGCATAGATTAAGAGGGAGCCTAAATATTTTATCATCGCATTTAAAAGGGGTGTCATTATAAAAAACGGGGAGATTGTTGATACTAACATTGTTTTGATGATGCCAATAAACATTAAATGATAAAAATATATGCTTAATAGTTATTACCCCTTTAACTGGAAGCCTTAAATTTTAATATTTGAGAAATTATTGTACTAACGGTCGATACATGGGTCGACCGTGGGAATGTGACAGTCGATCCATGGATCGACCGCGGGGTTGCACGGTGGATGCACCAAACTTGGCCATATGAAATATTGGCCCGCGGTCGATCGGAGCATCGACCCTGGGAAGCCATTTTCTTGAGAGAGCCTCATGGTCGATGCGACGGTCGATGGACCGGTCGGCCATGAAGCTTGGATATTGTGATTTTAAATGTTGTAGGCTCACGGACGATTCGACGGACGATGCAGCAGTCGACCGCGAAGTATGATGATGGAAAGTGAAGAAGCAACGGTCGATCGGAGCATCGACAATGGTGATGCTGGTGGTTGAAGCTGGCGGTCGATGGGTGGATCGACTGCGGCTCAAGAAGACTGAGTTTTTGTACCTGACGGTCGATGTGGCGGATGATGCATGGATCGACCACCAGCATCGCGCAGAGTAAAAAACTAGCCATTGGAGAATTTCAGGGAGCCGTTGGAGGTGCTTTTTGAGCTGGTTGAAGGCCATATATAAGTAGTCTTTTGTTGTAAACTTGCGAGAACTATTATTGATATTTTTTAGATCATTTGGGAAAGTCTAAGCAAGAGTTTACTATTCATTTCTCTTTGATCTACAACCTTTGTAAACCTTCTTTGAGTGTGAAGAAGTACATTGAGAGCAACCCAACAGCTGTTGGCTGTGATTTTAAGGTTACCGAGCACCAGGAAGCTTGGAGAAAAAGCTTGTAACGATTTGCAAGTAGTGGAACCTCAAGGAGGACTTTGAGAGAAGTTGATGTAGACCAAGAGTTGGGTCAAACCACTGTAAAATCGGTGTTATCTCTCTAACCTTTCTTTCATATATTCTTGCATGTTGATTTACTTTTGTTTTCATCTCATCTACAAGCATTTAAGGTGTTAGATCTCTCCTACCTGATTTTTCCATTAATCTAGTTTTTCAAAAAGAGTCCAATTCACCCGCCTCTTATACCTTCATCAACGTCTTCCTCCAAGGCGTATCTAAGATCATAAGATCCCATTGCAACTAGGCCAAAGACCTGTCTCTGTCAAGCCGTATCGATATCCTTATTTTCATAAGTCTGAAATTGAGAAATTGGTGGCTGACATGCTCTCATATGGACTAATTCGACCCAGCTACAAAAATGTTAGTTGGGCCAAAAGTAAGTCAAGTACCTAGGCCATGTGATTAGCAATGCAGGCATGACTGTTGATCCAGACAAAATAGAAGTAATGCAAGGCTGATCAAAACCACAATCTCCTAAGGCTCTGCGAGATTTTTTGGGGCTAACTGGTTATTACTGAAAGTTTATCCAAAATTATGGTAAGATAGCTGGGCCTCTTACAAAATTGCTGAAAAAAACCTCTTTTGAATGGAGCCTATCAGCAGAGGAAGCATTTGAAAGACTCAAGGAAGCCATGTCACAAGCACCAGTTTTGGCTATTCCAGACTTTTCAAAAAAGTTTGTTGTAGAGTGTGATGCCTCAGGTTCAGGAATTGGAGTTGTTCTATTACAAGAGAGGCCTATTGCATTCTATAGTCATGCACTTCAAGGAAGACATCTCTTATTATCTACTTATGAAAAGCAAATCTTAGCTCATGTTTTGGCAATTCATAAGTGGAGACCTTATTTGCTTGGAAGGCAATTTATAGCACGAACTGACGAAATTGAATGCAATAGAGGTGTCAAACATGCCATGCCGTGCCGGGCCATCCCATGAAATTGAGGCCCAAAAAGTGCTCGCGCTCATTCCGTGCCGGCCCACCAAACGAACGTACCCTTGCTCGTGCCAGGCCAAGAAGTCCAACTCCAAACCCAGCCCAGCCCACGGCCCATGCACTAACGTGCCTGTGCTGCACACATGCCGCCCGCGTACCTCCGTATTATGGGCCATGCCAAAGGCCCACAGCCCTTGGGCCACCCCGCCACCCAAAAAAATACGAAAAATGGAAAAAAAAGGAAAACAAAGGAGAAAAAATGGAAACAAAATATTTTTTCATTGATACATTTCAATACATACATAGATAAAGCCCTAATATGGTACCATTACACGATAAAGACCGAGTATTCCAACTTAACTAGCCGCCCTATGCCTATGGGGAACCTGGGTGGCGATGGAGGACATTGGGGGGGGGGACATCGGCGGCGATGGTGGAAGCCCTGAGTATTGCCACTACTAGTTGAACCAGTGCCGCCAGTCCCGGAACTGGATCGACCTGTGCACCCTGTACCACCACCATGAGTATTGCAAGTATTTGATACTGAAGGTTGGCTGGAATCATCATCATAATCCAGAATGTCATCAATATCCGTGTGAGGACCCGTACCTCCAATCCGATCCGACCACGTAGGTCAAGGGTATGGCTTGGTTGGCCTTGCTTCGCGATCTCCTTTGATCGTTACGGCTCCGAGAGTAATTTGGTAAATTACCTTTGAAGGAGTTGGTTTCACACGCGTAGCGCATACACGGTCCTGTACTGATGTATGTGTTTGATTAGACCCGTAGGAGTGCTTTAGATCTGAAGATCGGAATCCGATCATGAAGATTGAGATTTTTGAGTGATTGTGATCAACTTGATGATGATCGAACGGCCATGGACTTAAGCCACCTAATTACTTAAAACCTAACCCTATTATTCACTCCCTTCCGCGAGACCTGGGCTGGGTCACAACGCGAGAGCTGAGGAGGGGGAGAGATCGCGGCGGCTTGGGAGAAGAGACGGCGGCGACTCGACCGGAGAGAGGAGATCTTGGCGACGGCCGAGAGCTTGGAGGCGGCGTCGACGGAGAGCTTGGAGGCGGCGTCGACGGAGATCTCGAAGGCGGCAACGACTGCCGCGGTCGGAGAGGAAGGGGAAGGACGCAATCTCGACGCCCAGAGGTAGGGATTCCTACCCTAACCCTTGGTTAGGCATCTAGGGCTTGGATTGATACATGCTTGCTTTGGATTTGTTGTTGTGCTATGATTTCCGTGGTTGCTTGCTTTAAGGTGCCTACTGGGGCTCTGTTTTCTTTGATTTCGTTGCTTGTTTGTGGGTATCCTCTTCCTTTCCTTGTTCTGGACTTACGGATGACAGGGATCCTACTCTGTTTCTCCTTCGTTTCTCCTCCTTGTTGCTGCAACAGTTTGATCTATGGGATTCCATGGTTTGCTTTGTGAGGTTTCTTTCCCTTTTTCTGGTTTCTGATGGACGACGATGTGGCTTCACCTTCTTCTCCGATGTTATGCCACTGACCCCGACATTAGGTCGTGCCCTGTTCCTTTTTCATTCCTCCTCTCTTGCCGCCGTGATTCAGTCCTATGGGTTTCCAGAGTCTTCTTCTCTCCCCCTGGTGTGCATGGTTGCTCTGCTTCTCCCCTGCTGCCTGGGATTGCTCGAGGTGGTGATTGATTGGATTTCGTGAGGTGTTTGGTTCTCCCTGTCTCCTTGCTTTTGGATTTGGATTGTTGTTCCCTCCTTTTCTGTTGATCTTGGCATGTAGCTGGTGTTCTTCTCTTCCCTTCTTGCCATGGTGTGGCTCCAGGCTAAGTTCCTCACTGATCTGGATGTCCTCCCTCCCTCTGTTGTTCTGTTGATGGGCATGCTAATTTAGGAACCGGAGTGAAGCTATCTTCCTCTCCCCTGTGTCCTGTTGCTCTGTTTCTTCCAGGCTGCCATGAACAGCTCGACGGGGGCTTAGGATCAACTGGGGAGAACACCCAGTTCCCCTTCCAGCTGCTGCTACACCCCGTAGAGAGGAGGACTATGTTTTCATACTTGTGGCTGATAACCCTTCCTTCTTTTTCTCTTCCTCTTCCCATCGAGTGCTATTAATTCATCATGGAAGAGTTCTATGGTTGCTGCCTAATGTTATTCCGCCAATTGATCATTCCTCTAATTCTCTATGAGTTGGTAAATATATCTCAATCATGTTCGTGCATGTCAATTGTAGAACAGAGTAGTATGTTCCTTTCTCGGGACAATTGTATAACTTTAAATTTGATGTTAACTTGGAATGATGTTTATTTAAATGTTTAAATTGGGTTGTAATAACGATAGTAGTTGGGAATCTAAGTTTATGCCCTCATGATCAAGTATTTAAATTATCTTGGAATATAGTATTTGTATAGGTTCCTTGTGTAAGAATTATAAAGAACACTCTGTCAAAATTTTTGCTCTCATTGATGACTCCACAGGTTTAGGTTGCTCACTTCCCGATCTGGATAGGTTTTCTGGGTCGGGGCGTGACAATCCGGCAATACTGACTCATTACCAACGTCGACATCAAAGTTCAGATTTTCAAGATTCAGTCGCTTTGGATTCATTTTCCTGACTTCTGAAATAAAAAACCCAAATTAAAGATAAAAGTAGGAGAGGAGATGGAAAATCAGAATTAAAAAATATTTTAAATCTATAATAATTTAAAACTTACCCCTTACAATATTGCCAGGCGCCGGCCACTTGATTGTTCTTTCTTCACTTGAATCACTTTTCCAACTTCTTAAGCTCTTAACAAAACTAGAAGAAAAAGAGAGAGAGAGAGAATAGATTTTGTGAGGATGAATGAAGGGTTGGGGGCTATTTATAGAGTTTTACAGATGTTTTTTTGAATTTTTATAATGACCATAATACCCTTAAAACTAGTCGTTTTGGGACCGTTGGAAGGGTTATTTTGGTCATTGATAAAAGATTACATTCATGCCCTTCCAAACTAGTCGTTTTATGAAAGTTGAGAGGGACATGGTCAAAATTTGAAATAGTAGCCGTTATGTATCAAAATTCGAAATGGCAGCCTATCATCGTAGTTGTTACATCAAAACCATCAATTAATCCCCACTTGTTACATCAAAACCATCAATTAATCCCCACCAACCACATCATCACCGGCCCTGTCTGGCTCTCCCCCACTCGACCTCTCTCCTCTGAGTCCTCTCCCACCGGATCGCGAGTCACGACCCCGGGTCCCTGACACCATTTCTCGCCGGCAACCTCATCATCACTGACCTACCCATTGCCGGACCATGTCGACCTCTCCGCCCCTCCACAGCTCCGCCGCTCTCTCTCTTCCCCGCCGAGATCTGACGCCTCTCTCAGTCTCCCTCTTCCCCGTCGAGATCCGACAGGGGCCAACCTCAACCGTCCACACTCCACCTTCGCCCTCGGATCTCCCCGAACCCGTACCTCCACCCGACTGTCGTCACCAGTCTCCACCGACCCCGTCTCTGGCTAAACCCTCTCATCTCTCCCTTGGATAAACCCTAACTCCACCCCGACCAGTACCACCGTTACCACACTCCACCGCCTCCCCGGACCCCAGCCCTTGGATCTCCCTGATCTCCACACTGACTGTCGTTACCAACCTCCAACAGCCATCCCGCCCTTGAAACTCCCCGATCTCCCCTCCGGCTACCTCCCCGACGGTCTTCGGCTACATCCACGAGGACGGAGGACCCCGACGCCTTCGGATCTCCTGTAAGGTCCCTCTCCTCTCTCGATCTCCCCTTCGGCTACCTCCGCAGTTCTCTCTCTTCCCTCCACTGCCAACCACCGCGCCTCCTCTCTAGACGGAAGTAGCCCATGCCCAAGGCGGGCGGGCCATGCCCGTGCCCAAGGCCGGCAGGACGTACCCTCACGCCGTGCCTGGGCCGGGTGCGTGCCAGGCTCGTGCCTGCGCCGTGCCCGGGCCACGCAGTGTGTCGGGCCATGCCCGTGGCTTGGGCCCCAAACCCTAGGCCCAGCACGACACAACTAGCTGGGTCGTGCTGCCCCAGCTAGAGCCGTGCCTAGCCCTGCCACGTGGTGTGCCGCCCGCGACGGCCCTGGGTAGCCCAGCCCATTTGACACCTCTAGTTTAAAGCATCTTTAGACATAGAATATTTGATGAGTTGCTCAACAAAGATTGCTCTACAAATTGATGGGGTTTGACTTTGTGGTGGAATACAAAAAAGGCAAGGACGACATTGTTGCTAATGCTCTTTCTAGAATAGAAAAAGATAAGTTGGGAAGTATTTGTTATTTCTGGTCCACTACCAAGCTGGGTTGAAGCAATTGAAGAAGAAACACAATCAAAACAAACTCTGCAAGAGTTAGTGCAATCAGTCAAGGAAGGAAAGTGTTCACGCGCGAAATGTGTTGGCTTTCGGCGATCAGAACAAATTGTGATGGATCAAAGACATGCGTTCTCCAACCTCCTCGAAAGCGAGCGAGGGTGCTAAGGTCGCGAAAAGAAACGGAACGAAAGTAAGTTAATTCCAAAAGAACAAGAACAAGTTTATTTGTTTTGACGGCACCGAAATCGGTTCCGTCGAAAACATAATATATTTTATTAATTGCTAAGACGGCACCGCTGACGGTTCCGACGAAATGCTTACTGGAAAACAAGTCTGAGTAAGTGTGCAGGGCGGACCTACGAAAGACCTAAACCTAGGATACAAATAATAGTAGCTAAGTCTATTGATACAAGAGTCTATTGCTCTGGTTTCTGGATTTGGCAGAGAGCCTTCATTGTTGTATCCCTTGGACTTATATACTGCTCTTTTTCCCCAATGGTTGGCAGCGATTCTATTGACAGTTGGTCCCATTGTATCTGGTGGTTGAACTGCTAGTCAGTTATATTAACTGAATTCTTCTTTTCGTTAGTCATCTTTCGCCAGTATTCTTCTTTCTTGTGTTGAAGCCATTGCAGACTATTCCTTTTTCGTGCCCATCTACGATTTACTTGTATACGAAAGAAATTATTTTTCTGGAGAACATCCCCCCCCCCCTGCGAGTTTCTTGAAATCATTTATTTTCGAGGAAATCGTATGGAGTTTTTCATATAATCATCGATGAAAATGATATAACTAATATCTCAATGATGTCACTTATTGGACCCTTGACATCTTCCATTGTACTTTATGATGTGACTTGGCGTTTTGATGACCATTCATAATTATCTTTTCATATACTCGAAAAGCCCAAATCTTACGTCATTTGCTGACTTTGCACCTCTTTAGGTCATGTCAATGATCGTGGGAATTATTGATCATTAATCGTGACAGCTGCGGCACGATAACTGAACGGTTACAGGTGCACTAACACCTCCTCGGCCAATCACAACCGTTAATTAGAAATTATGGCGTATTAAAGGTCATCATGAGGTGTTGGTCTCCGTGTCAAATTATACCTTTAAATATTTGTAAAAAGCCTAGAGTTACTTTTACTCGTTTGGTTTTTACTCTCCTTTTGCATCGCCCACCTCTTTGCTCCTTGCTCCATCTCCTTATTCCTTGCATCGTCTAGTGCCTGCCGAAATCTCGTTTGAGATTTCATAACAATGGCCTCTAAATCTTCCAAGCCATCTTCCAAGCAAACCAGGAAGGCTTCTCGCGATGCTTTGGAGGCAGCAAGGGAAGTTTTCAAGGTTTAGGAGGACCTCCTTACATCAGAAGGCATTAGGCCATCTTACCTTGTGCAATACTTCCGCCATCCTTGGCCCTTATGCAAGATCATAGGTCATTATTGAAAAACGCAAGGAAGTAAGTACTTACCCCTTCTTTCAACCTCTGCCATTCACACACCTCTTCACCTAGGGTGTATGACCATTCCCTGACCCATTCATTCATGGCCACTCTACGATAAGGATTTTGATGAGTGGCATGAACGAATGATGGACTCCCCTTTGAAGGCCACTCTTACTGATCTTGGTCTTCTTGATTTCCTTGACCTCAGCTTCAAATGCCCCACCATTGACGCTTCTATCTTTTTCGCTGCTCTTTCTTTTTGGTCTTCTGATTACAATGTCTTTGTTTTCCCAATTGGGAGCATGACCATCACTTTGATGGATCTTGCTTTTTTGTCTGGTCTGTCTCCTTTCGGAGAGACCATTTTCGGCAATATGCCAAGAGGAGCTTCCATGTTGGACTCCTTCAAGGATGATGATTGCTATTCTTATAGTCACTTTTTGGCCACTCATAAAAAATAAGGCGTTGTTTCTTTCGAAGAGCAGGTTGCATTTGTCCGCTATTGGCTCTGTAAATTTGTCCTCTGTGTCTCTTCTCGGAAACCACTTCGTCGTTACATCGATCTTGCCGTTGAGATCGTTTGTGCGCGGCGAATGGCCTTGTCTCAATTTGTTCTTGCTTCTATCTATCGCGGTCTTCATGAGGCAACCAAACACTTGATTTCTGGCTACTCTTCACAGGGATTCATGGGTTGCAGTCCCATGTGGAATGTACAACTATGGCTCCGTGCCTATTTCCCTTTCTTTTATTCATACTCTTCTATCAACATCTCTGTTCCTTCCTTGGGCGACTTTTATCTTTTGGCTTCTTCGAAAGACTATTCCTTCGATGAGTGATGAGTCACTAAATATTCGTAAGTAAACCCCTTAAATTACCTTTACTAAGCCTAGAGTAGTTGTATTTAATAGTTTGTTTGTTGGTTTCATGTTTAATCATGATCTAAGAAGAAATACAAGAAATTTGGCTAAAAAGATGAATTTATGTGAAAAAGACTGCTTCATTGCCTGTCAGGAGAATATTCTCCAAAAATTCTGTATAACTCAAACTATTCTGTAAATTTAGTACCTATTAGAAGACTTCAAGCGCTACAACTTTCATGTTAGACATTTTATGAGACTCATGATGGATTGATATCAGTTTTGAAGAAGATAAAGATATATAGATGCTGGAAAACTGGTCCGTCGTCGTTCAGAAGAATCTTCGTCAAATATTCCCTATAAGTCTAAATATTATTAAATATTCTGCATATATCAGAAAACTTCCTAATATACAACTTTTGTGTTGGACAAGGTTTCAGAGTCCGAACAGATTGGACCCAGTTGTGCTCGGAATAAGACCGCCAGAATTAATTCAGGAAATTCTGAGTTGTACTTGAAGTCCGACTCAACTCAAACTCTAATTTCGGGAGTTCTCTTATAAATAGGGTTATTCCATCTGACTTTATCATCTTTTCGACCATCTTTGGAGAAGGAAAAAGAAGACGGCGAGGATGCGGATGGTAACAGCTTCCTATTCCAACCCGATGGCTTTTATCCAAAAGATGAGTTGCTAATTCTTGTATTTAGGAAAATCATGAAATCCTAGTGTAGTTTTGGTTTTTCTTTAGTTTGATTCTTGTGGACTTCTCAATGCATGATTTCATGAATACAGTTTTATTGCTAATAGAGTTGAAGGAACAGAGTTCCCTTGACGTACTTTCAGTCCAAATTATTTCTGTGATTGATTGTAGAGATTTATGAGATGGTTTCATGAAGTTATTGGTTTGCCTTTGAGATAAGCTATGTTATGCGAAGATAGGTTGTGCTAAGGTAATTAGGAGTAGCATAATTTAAAGTAATCGTAGGACCAAAGACAATCTTTGCCAAGCAAAGATAGGTTATGCTGTTGGGAACATTAACTTTATTTTAAGGATTCATGTGAGCTTGTAGCCATATGATTTATAATGTTGAGAGAAGGGAACAAGATGATAACTGGAGAAGACTAATAATGAAACTAGGGTGAATTGAGTAATTCCTAAGTAACCATTCCATTGATTCGAATTGATCAACCTTTTATTTGTTTTCTTTATTAGTTTAGATAACTCTATTCTATTTTTTATTCTTTTCCTTAGTTTTAGGGTTTAGAATATTGATATCATCTCTGTCAACGTTTTCCCTGTGAATTGATTCCGAAATTCACCGCTATTCTACCTAGTAGTGTAGTGATTCAATAAGGATTAATATTTGATTGAGTTTGCAATGTTTTAATGACACGTTCGTAACACATCAATGAGTCTTTTTGACTATTTTTACTGTTTGTTTGAATACAAAAACTTCCTTCCCTTGAACAAAAATCTTGCCCCTGTCTTTCCGAAGCCTTTTTTTGACTTCTCCGATCGTGAGAAAGTCAAGGGTAAAGAATTTAGTTCATTGTGGGCCATGTTCTAGTTGGTCGCAATCTTCATTATGAGTTCCCATACTTCCACCCTGGTAATAAATGTGGTGTGGAGCTCTATTCTCCTCATTTTGCCTCTCACCAGATTGGTTTCGTCCAAACTTGGTATGTCCCCCTCTTCTTTAGTTTAAATCATTTTTTGGATGATCGTTATATCGTCAATTCCTTGAATAATTTTATCCGCATCAATATTCGGGCTGGTATCTTGCTGGAGTGATTCAGTATGGTACCATTTAGTCTAGCAATTACTGTCCATTCTCTCTTCCAAAAATATTATGGGAAAAAGTGCAATACGTTTTTTGGCGAGGATTCGAGTGATCTTAGGGGCAAATTTTCTTTCGTGACACCCAAACCCGCGAAGAAGAAGGCACTCGAAGAAGGTGGTATTTCAGCCATGGCAGAAGAAGAAGAATCTGGAGATGCCCCTCATCCACAAAAGAGAAAATATAAAGGTAATTTCAAAATCATTCATGCCTCTTATTTCACATGAATTCTTCAATCATTAACTCTCGATTTAAGGTCCTTCAAAGTTGAAATCTCCGAGGAGGAAGATTTTAAAACAAAATGAGACGACAACATCGGGGGTAATAATGAGAAGGATTTAAGAATACGTTAAACAAATTCAACACTTTGAATCGTTGATCGCTCAGTGTAACAATGAGAAGGAAGTGTAACAATGAGAAGGAGCTTTGCAGGGCTGAAATGAAGAACTCAATTGTTGATGCCCCTGAAGATATCAAAAAATTCAAAGCTCTCCAATCTTCTGGCGCTGACATTCGCTGGGAGAATGCCGCAGAACAAAAGAAGAATATTTGATTGGCATGGCGGCGACGTAAAGATAAACTTGCATAGATCTCCCAACGCCTCTCATCATCGCTTTGTATTTATCATATTTTCTTTTGATTCATGTCATATGATCTTTGACTTGAAAAATGTCATGTAACTGTCACTTGTGGCAATTTTTATAATGAACTATCTTTACACTAAAAATTTCTTCTTCTTCTTCTTTTTTAATAAATAATATATTTACATGTGACAGAAAGTATTTGAGAATCTTATTAGAATTTTCTTTGTTCCAACATAGTTGGAACATACGACTTCAAATACTTCGCATTTATGAGATTTTCATGGACATCGTTGTTGAAGTTCTTTAGCTGGTATGATCCATTTGGCCAAGCCTCTTTTACAACGAAAGACCTTTCCCAGTTAAGTGACCCTTTGCCATATCTAGGATCCTTAACCATTGGCAAGATAACCTTCCAAACTATATCTCCTTTTTGGAAGTCTTTCGCCACTACTTTCTTATTATAAATGCTGGCAATTTTCTCCTTCTGAGCTAAAATGTGATTAAAGACCACTAATATGTTTTCGTCCAACTCCATTAGTGTTTGCATCATGGCCTCATGATATTCTTCAGGAGTTAGTCTTCTTGGTGGGCCACTCTCATGGATGCTATATTAACTTCTATTGGCAGGACTGCATATTGACCATAGGTTAAATTAAAGGGTGTGGTTTTCGTGTTAGTCTTTGGAGTGGCACGATAAGCCCATAGTGCTTACACTAAGCCTTCATGCCATTTTCAGGGATGATCTCCCATCATCTTACAAATTATCCCCTTTAAAATTTTATTGGATGACTCCGTCTGCCCATTTGATTGGGCGTAATGTGGAGTTGAATTTGCAACCTGTATATCAGTCATTTAGAAAGTTTAAGACTTTCCGTCCAACGAAAGCTTGGCCATTTTCTGATACTATAGTCTTAGGGATTCCAAATCAGCTAAGTATATTTTCTTTAAAGAAACGAATGACCATTTTTTCGTTGACTTCTTTAGTCGAAATCGCTTCCACTCATTTGGTAAAATAGTCTGTTGCTGCGAGTATGAAATTATGGCGTTTCAATGATTGCGAGCCAATTTTCCCAATGATGTCAACTGCCCAGCAGCGAAATGGCCAGCGTTTAATTATTAAGGCCATATCTTTCGCAGGCGCTCTCTGGATAGTGCCATGTTCTTGGCACCTTATGCATCCTTTAGCGAGTTAAGCGCATTCTTTGCTCATTTTTGACCAAAAATAACCATTTTGTATTAACACCCATCTCATCTTGATTCCTGATTGATGTGCGCCACATACACCTTGATGTACTTCTCCCATCATGATTTTTACTTCTTGCGGGCCTAGGCATCATATCCACACACCTTCAGGTCTCCTTTTGTATAACACATCTTCTACCAATAATAAGTTCGCAGCCGTTAATTTTATTGCTTTATCTGTCTTCGCAGTAGATCCTTACAGGTAATCAATTATTAGTGTTCGCCAATCATTGGCGTCATTATCTATAGTGTTTTTGCTTACCTCCAATTTTTCTTTGTTTCTTTCGATTGCATAGTTTACTTTAACAATCTTGTATATCAGCTCCATGATCAATCCCCTTGGTAACTTATATTCGGATGCAATTTGCGTTAAATTGTTGGCCTTCTTATTCTGCAATCGAGGGATGTATTTTATTTCTACCTCTTGGAAATATTTCAAATTTTCCAGGGCTATTTTATGCAACGAAAGAAGTGCATCATTTGTACATTATTATTCGCCCGTTAACTGATTGATTACAAGGTGCGAAACTCATTTTATCATTAAGCTTCGCACATTCATTTCATGCAACATCTTGATAAGTCACTAATTATTCCTAATTAAACCCCTTAAATTACCTTTGTTAAGCCTAGAGTAGGTGTATTCTACCCCGTTTGGAAATAAATCACCAGATATTCTACACATTTCCAAATATTCTAAAATTCTGGTAGATGAAAGCAGACTTCAAGATTTACAATTTTCATGTTGAAGACTTTGTGAGATTCCATATAGATTGGCGCCAGTATTGAAGCAAAGTTGGATCTATGAAAGTTGAAATTTGAGAAAGGCTGAAATTAATTGATGACGTGGCAGTTATTGACCCAGTTAGACCAACTACATCGATGGATCAGATTTGAGTCCGATGGATCGTTTCGATGACGTCAGCAACCCGAAATTTAAGGAAATTAGAGTTTAAGTTCAACTATAACTCCTAATTCCGAGGTTAAGGGTTTTTATGATAAAAAGGGGTTGTTCCAGCCGAAAATAAGGATCTTTTGGACCACTTTTGGAGGGGAAGGCTAGGGTTTTGAAGATGGAGATCTTTCCGCGGGGATCGACGGCTTCCTTCCCAACACCTATGGATCTTTCCCAGAAGATGAGTAACTAATTCTAAACTTAGGGATATCATGAACCCCTATTTTAGCTTTTGATTTTCTTTGGTTTGATTCTTGTAAACTTCTTCTCAATATGATCTCATAAATATGGTTTTAATTATTAGAGATTTGAGGGAACAAAGTTCCTTTGAAGTATTTTCAGTCGTATAAGCTTTTTGTGATTGTTTATACAGATTTATGAGATGGTTTTCATGTGATTTATGGTTTGCTTTTGAGATAGGCTTTGCTATGTTAGGATAGGTTGTGCCAAGGTCATTAGCAGTAGTATAATTTAAAGTAATCGTAGGATCGAAGACAACCTACGCCAAGAAAGATAGGCTATGCCGTTAGGAACATAAATCTTATTTTAGGGATTCATGTGAGCTTGTAGCCATATGATCCATAATGTTGAGAGAAATGAACAAGAGGATAACTAGAGAAGATTGAAGGTGAAGCTAGGGTGGATTGAGTAATCCCTAGGTAATTCATCACTTGGTTCCAACCGATCACTTTACTTGCTTTCTTAGATAGTTTTTTTTTTGATAATTCAACCCACCTTTTGATTACTCCGCTTAGGAATCAGTTTCGAGAATTGATTTTCAGTTTCCAATATTTTCCCTGTGGTTCGACTCCGGATTTCACCGCTAGTCTACGTAGTAGAATTAGTGATTGAATAAGGATATAAATTTAAAATTTGATTGAAGTTAACAACGTTTTAACGACAACGTTTGCGAGCGATCACATCTCCAAGCCAATTATAAGTGCTTTATATTCTGCTTGGTTCTTAGTGCACCAATGGATAAGCAAAAATTAGTACGAAAAAGTTTGGCCATTGGGGGCGAAAACTCCAAGTCCTGCTTCTGTTGGTGTTTTTGATCCATCAAAATAAAGCATCCACGGAGCGATGGATATATATCCTATTTCTGCCATCATTTCTTTTGTGATCTTCTGGCAAGGATGGTCTGCTAAGAAATAAGCCAACACTTGGTTTTTAATAGACTTTAATGCTATGAATTGTAAATCAAATTCAGATAAAGCTAACACCCATCTACCAATTCACTAGTCCAATATTGGATAAGAAAACATTTACTTTATTATATTGAACTTAGAAACTAAGTACATAGTTATAGACATTAAGTAGGCTCTTAATTTCGTGCACATGAAGTACAAAGCAAAACATGATTTCTCTATTACAGAATAGCGGGTCTCATACTCATGCAATTGCTTGCTAAGATAGTATATGACCCTCTCGTTCCCATCCTTGTCTTCTTGGACCAAGACTTCGCCGATTGATGTCTCTTCGACAGCAATATACATGTTCAAGGGTTCACCATTTCGTGGTGACGCCAGCACTGGCGTTTTCTTCATGTATTCTTTGATCTCCTCGAAGGCTTCATGATGCTTCTTCTGCCAAATGAAATCATTCAAATTCCTGAGCCTTAGCATAGATGAAAATGCCTTCAATTTTCCTGCACAATTTGAGACAAACGGCCTTAGAAAATTTGGAAACGCGTTTGGTATATAGGTGATGATAACATTTTTAGAAAATGGAAATGGTGTTTTCTGGAAAGTTTGGAAAATGATGTTTTATCATTTTCAACCTTTTCCGAAAACGAAAAACAGAAATGGTCTCTTCCCCGATCGTGATCCCGTTCTCCCCTGATAGCTCGATAGACTCTCTCTCTCGCTAGGACCTCCTCCTCCCTCATAGTGGGTAGATAGGTGATCTCGTCGGGCAACGTCGCCGCCGGAGCTCCCATCCGCCGGATCGAAGGTGAGATATCCCTCTCTTTCGCTCTCCTAGCCACCTCTCTCTTCCATCCTCTCTTCCTCCCTAGCCAGCTCTCTCTCCCTCCCTCTTGTCTCTCTCTCTCTCTTCTTTGAATACAAACTAAGATTGAATGAACTGGGCAAGGATTTAGGAGTAGCCGTTAGAAAGGGCTGAAGGCAGTGGTTTGCCTCCCTCTCTCCTATCTCTTCCGGCGTTGGCCCCCTTTCTCTCTCTCTATTATCATCTCCATGGATGATGAGAATCAACAGAGAGAAAGCTTGTCAGATTGGGTCAAAGGCTTGATTTTACGGTGAAGTGAATGCATTATGTGAGTCTTGGATTGGAAGTTCTCCTTGTTCTTTTATTTGTGGTTTCTCTGTAGAAAGATTGTGTAATCTATGATGGGTTTTGGAGGGTCGGCTGCTGAAAGGGCCCCATTTGTTACTTCAATTGGTTTCGCCTCCAAAGGGGTTGTTTAATCTGTTGTTCTAGAAACTTATGATGGGTTTTTGGAGGGTCGGATGCTGAAAAGGCCCCATCTGTTGTTCTAGAGATTTAGAACTATGAATGGGGTTTTGGAATGGCGCACGGTTGAAAACAATAAGTCTTAATTAGATCCTTTTTCCG
>OY986973.1:7823600-7889583 GCA_963920575.1 Narthecium ossifragum
GCTTTTTTCAACCGCCATTCATGCAGTGCCAATAATTTCAAAGCAGTTCTACAAATACACAATTATGATAAATGCAACAAACTACAAATGCACAATTATTACATGTGATTCCTCTTTGAACCATTGAATCACAAAGGTAGCCTATTGATCACTCTGGACATCGCTTGGGACACACTCAATTATCTGTTGTTGATTCAAGTTGGACTTGAAGTACTTGGACCTAAGGTCACACTTGTAACCTCTCCATTTTTCTCCAAACACTTTCATGGCCCATTTTTTAATAAGGTGCTCCTTTTCTTGTGGAATAGTGAATCTCGACTATAAAAAAATAAATCAACCGTTAATCAAGAAGTCATTCATTAACTTAGTATTGTACTACAATATATTTGACTTTAAAAGAATCTTAATTATAATGTACCTTCACTTCACTCCATAACTTTTTGTTACCAGAATCATCTACGTGAACACAAAAAACATAGGTTGGCACAGATAAAAAACTATTCCACTATTGTAATCAGCTTGTGATATGACTGCAAGTCTGCAATTACCTTGTCTATCTTCATGATCCTCCCCTGGTTGTGAACTCTTAGTAAGAGAAACCTCCTGACTAGGCGTCATAGTAGGAGGTAGCATTATCAAAATGCTTGTTTGAAGAGCATGGAAGCTGGCCATGTATTCAAATATATACCTAAGATTGAACTAAGGATTTCCAATCTTTATTATTGAGTCACTTTCCAAATAGTACTATAATATGGGTCAGGTCAGCAGGTTTTAGATGCTTGATTTCTGTGAGAAATTTGAAACTGTTAGCTTGGATGATGTCTTGATTTCCTTAGAAGCCACATTCTTAATTAAATAAGGTGTGCCCAAGTTAGGATATTGTCAGGTGTGTTCTGTTTTAGCCTAGCTATGTATCAATACTAGATGGTTAAGACATACATACATTAGAAGCTCATTGATTTGTTTTAGTTTGAATTGCAGTTGTACAGCTTGTAGTTCAGCTTATAATAGTTGAGGGCTGAAGCAAAAGACTGCATAGTATTGTTGGCTGGATAACCACCAACGATGCCACTGATTTATATTAGCTACTTAATGGAGCATGGACTACATAATTGAGCATTTTCTATTTGGCCTATGCATGTTAGCCTCCACAATCATATGCATGTTAGCCTCCACAATCATATGATAATGCAAAAGGATTAAATTCATCTAACTATGCCTTAGACATTAGATGAGTAGTTCAGAGGAAAGAGCTCCTATATGAGACAATTTTGTAAGATTCTTTTGTTTTTCAATTTCATCCAGCTTATAACCTTATCAGATCCTGACCAATTTGTAGAATTTTGTTGAAGCGTATGTTGTTTTCGTTTTGGAAACCCTAGACTGATGAAAATGAGAAAAGATAACATGGATATCCTCGAGGATTTATTCTCGATGCACTACTAGCATATCCAGTTTTTAGTATAATATGTATGAACAACTGATTGTTGAAACAAACATGGCAGAATAAGGTATTTTTGAAGAAGAATGTTTGGAATGTAGGGAGGCGAGTTGTAAGGACTATTTCCATCAAGGCAAATGAAATATCTAAACAACCAGAGCATAATAAACAAGTCTGAAGAGGTTAAGTTACATGTTTTACGGTAATTTGCCAGAGTCAGTTTATGAAGGTAAGATTGGAATATATTTCCATCTTATGTTGCATTTATCTACAAGATGATGTAAACCAAACTTGAGTCAAGTTTCTGGATTACCTGATGCAAGTGAAACTTGAAAATTGCTGATATGGGGATCATGCTTCTCATTTCCTGGCGAAGCTTGGGACCTGAAACAAACAATAAACAATAGTATCAACCCCATATATATGCGCATATATTCATGTGACAATTATCTACGACTTATGTTATTTGGTCAGTTCCCAAAATATTTTCCTGAGTTATACTGATCATTGTTTGAAAAACTTTGGCCTTGAGGATCTAGATTTCTGGTGTTCTCCAAGTTTAATTTCTACTATAACCCCATGATATATATATATATATACACACACACACTAGGGAATGCCCGTGCCTACGTCACGGATATATAGAGTTTTTTCAAAAAATTTCAAAAAAACCTCACCTCTACCGAGGCAAACCTTATAAGTGCAACATTATCCCTCAAATACAACATTATTCCTCACAAACTTTGTCCCCGGGGCAAACCTTGTCCCCACAAACTTTACAAACCATAGTATCCTCAAATACAACATTATCCCTCACAAACCACAACTTCAAAGAAAAAACAAAAATATAGATATTCTAATTTCACAATAATCCAACTCCAGGGCTAGCAAAATCTAACCGTTGGTTTTTTCTCTTTTTAACTCTAGCTCCAAGCATTCCCACAACACCACCACCACTTCACTGATGCGTGGCCCTGGATCAGAAAATCCAACAGTTTGATGATTACCATCATCAATCCAAAATCTTAACAGAATAAGCTTTGGTAACATTTAAAAAATCTAGTTCTCTAGGGATAACTTATTCCTAAGACAGCCAATATGCCAAAGTTACCTAAGAAACATCTATGTAAAAGAGATACCCGTAAGCATAAAGAAAAGTCAAGTTCCACTATAGTAGTTGATACCAATATGTCCAACTTTGGTTCATTTTGTTTCAAGTCACAACTTGCCGAAGTTACCTAAGTGATTCATGGTACTCTAAAAATATGTATGTAAAAGAGATTAAGAAAGCTCTAACATCCACCTCGCACGTAACCACCATGGCTTCTCTAACCTTCTACCGATAATGCGTCTAAGAGTGTATGTCTCTATCTTGATGGAGAATCGCGCCCGTGGTATCCAAAATACAACCTGCAACAGAATCATGAGAGCATAAACGATTAAAAATAATTGGCAATATAAATATAATATGTACAGTACATACATTGTTCGAGGTCCAACTAAGCAGGGTCATTCTACTATTATACAACATGTTTTGAGCATGTGCATCCCAATCCTACAGTAGAAAAGATTATCAAATAATTATTACAATCAACCAAGACCTCTTGATAAAATATATTCTTGGACGTTTTGGTTCAGTGTTGTAAGTGAGAAAGCTAATATGCTTTACTTACCCCATTTGCAGCAGGTGGTGCCGAACGTCTTGATTGTGCCTGAAAATATGGTAGTAACATACTTTATTTTTTGACAGTATTATCTTTATCAAATATTATGTAAATATTTTTTTCCACTCACTAAAGGTGGTTGCATGGCATGAAGGTCATGCTCAGAGCGAATTTCAACACGAACTCCGCTATCGCGTAACATTTCAACAATTCGTCGGAGATTATTATCTTCCTAAGCACTCAAAAATTTTATTTAAAAAAATAAGAATTGTGTGGAAGGTAATTACTACTTTTAAAAAATTAATAACTTTAGTTTTTACCAGAGTAACTCACCGTTCCGAAAATGACGACATGATCCATACTGCCTACAATGATAAGCCTTGGAACAGTGTATTAGTGAGGGCAGAATCAAATCAAACCTTGGCAGCTAGCGAGGGAAATGCACAATAATCTGCTAAAAAAAATTAAAAAATTAGTACAATATTTGACATCATGAAGTATATTAATTGCAAATAATGTGAAACTTAAATTACCTAATTATGATGATTCCAATTCGACGAAGTAGCACTACAACAAAACCTCAGTATAAACTATATTTGATGTGGAACTGGACCCATCTTCGGGAAGCAAAATACTTATGCGATCAGCAGATGTGCACCTAGATAGCGCCACATACAGTTGCCCATGACTAAAGACAGGTGTGCACAAATCAATCCCAACAAATCTCACCGATTGGCCTTGAGATTTATTTATTGTCATAGCATATGCCAATCGAATCGGGAATTGACGTCTTGTCATTTGAAAAGGCAAACATTCTGAAGTTGATGGAGTCAATGATATCCTTGGAATGAATACTAAATTGCCAGATTTATCTCCATTTAAAATTAGAGCCTCAATTATGCGCGAAGCACATCTCACAACCATCAATCGTGTGCCATTGCAAAGTCCATCCTTTGGCGCTATATTCCTCAACAACATTACTGGGCAGCCAACTTTCAACTCTAACTTAAACAACGGTAATCCAACAGGATTCAATGAGTTTAAATACTCATTTGGATACCGAGTAGCTATGGTAGAATCAAGTTCATCTTGTGAAATTTTGTCAGCTGCAAAATAAGTAATTGTCTCTCCAGGAAAAGCATTTAACGCATATGTATTGATGGAAGTTACATCATCATTACGTGCAGAAAGAATTGTGCACTAAGTCAAGAAAGTTGGAGTCACTGTCCCCACAACATCGAGTTGTGGATAAATCGTATAAAGCAGCTCACGTATATTTTGACACCTATGGATTGTTGATGGAAGCTCTACAGAATTTTGCGGGTTTGTCCCAATCTACGAATTAAGAATAAACAACCCCAAATCAATGAAATGATAATATTCAATCTACATCACTTGAAAAAAGATAAAAAAAATATTACCTCTGTCAAAAACTTCAAAAAATTTATATTTTCAATGGCAGAGTTATTCAAGCGCATGTTCTGGCGCAAAGTTAGCACATGTACACGACTCCATATCACAGATTTTCTCAACGATGCACCCACAAATTGGTCGCGCACTCCTTTTGGTATGACAGATAAAATTTGTCGAAAGTCTCCACCGAGAACAACAGTGATACCACCAAATGGCTTTACACTGTCACAAATGTCTTGAAGTGTGCGATCAACCGCTTCAACACAATGTCTATGTTGCATGGGTACTTCATCCCATATTATTAATTTTGCTTTCCTGAATAATTCTGCTTGCAATGATTATTTGCTGATGGCACAGACTGAATTCTCCAACACATCTAATGGAATACAAAATGTTGAATGCGCGGTTCGACCTCTCACCAGTAACAACGATGCAATGCCAGATGAAGCCACGGTAATAACAATATGTCCAAAACTGCGGCATTTTGCAGCAATTGTATTATACAAAAAAGTCTTTTCAGTTCCAGCCCCCCATTCAGAAAGAAGGTTCTCCCCTTGTTTTCAAAAACTGAACATGTGATTTCATTATAAGCAGTGCATTGTGCTTCATTAAGTCGAGCAACATTAATTTCAGCATCTACTTGTTGTGCATCACTCTGGAGCTGTTGATGTTCCAATATCAATCTGTTATCAACTACTACACTCCAATTCCCAATGGGTACTGGCATGGACGGGAAATCTGTCAAACTCTTGCCCGATTCCTGAAGCAGCTGATTCAACAAATAGAATACATAATCTTTTATCTGAATCTCAGTTGGATTGGAAATGACAAACAATATACGAATCTTGTGTGCAAGATCATCACATATGTGTTCTGATAATTGATTTCATAACGCATATGATTCAACTGGAGAGCACTGAATCAGAATAATACTAAATAATCTTCACAACTGATGTCCAGTGTTAATAATTGAAGCCTCTTCAAGACACTGTACCCATTCATCGTCATCTTCCAAAAGCCCCCTCGCAACACATGCAGCTTTATATGTGTTACACATAACATTGTTAAATGTACGCAAGCATTCAAACGACCGTGGACCTTTGACAACAGTTAGGAGCAACCGCAGATAAAATCTCTCACCAGAATTAGGACTAGCAAAATATATTTTACCAATTGCAAACCCTTTTTGTCTTGGACTCCATAGCTTTTGAGACTTCTTCCAAACGAAATGCTGTGGAAATTCTTGGTAAGTGAATGCATGGGCAGATTCATTGGTAGCACAACATGCAAAATAACCAGTTAGAGTAGATTGTTGATGCTCAGCTCTAGAAACAATACTCTCTAACGATTCAGCTGGATTAAAAACAACACGATGCATTCCAGGTAAATGAAGTACCAATCGTACAACACTTGGAATCTCTTCATGCAGTGGATGGCCAAATATTCGCCAACCAGCCTCTGGCGGTCCAATATACCTCGCATTTAGATATTATTGTATCTCATTTATCCCTCCTAAAATCATTGTTGTGCGATCGTGACCTTTGTAAATGTACTTGTGAATATATTTAACACACCTGAGTCCTGCACAAACTTCCACATTAATGTGACAGTTGAACATGTTAGAAAGATACGGATTATATGGAACAACATCTCTGTTATCAACTTCGTGGCCCCTCAATATATGAACATGTTTGTGATCACGACGACGATAGATAGGATATCCATCTTGGTCCATAGTAGTTGTCTCCACAAATCCTCGAGGGTAACGCTTGGTGCATTTACCATTTTCCATACATGCTGCTTGAGGGTTTCGAACACCACATGGTCCATGTATCATACAACACTTTACAGTTTCAAATAGTGTAGGATTATCAGCTGGGTTTGGAAATTCTGCACATACTATTTGGTCCACCTGAGCACATGTTCGAATTTTATCTGGACCTTGAAGGAAAAAAAGCGTATGCATATGTGGTAGCCCTCGTTTCTGAAATTCAATTGTAAACACATGTGCAACTTTTTTGCCAAACATATGTTTAGTCTTAATTTCATCCATTAATCTCCTTCTCTTCAACTCAAAAACACGTGCAACTAAATCAGGACGATCAGTAGCTTTTTGATGAGGAAACAAAACTAAATTAATTTCAGGCCAATTAGGATTTGCCGTCATTGTGAGAAAAATATCTAGATGGTGATTGTATCACGTAATAGCCATTGAATCCTGAAAGATTTCAAACATATTTCTTGCACTGCCAGAGAATGAAGACGGTAAAATCATTCATTGCCCAATGGTTAGCTCCAAGCCCATCCAAACCAACATCCGGCAAGCTATGGTACAGTTCAGAACGAAGTTTTCCTTGATTAAGTCTACAATAACTCAACCTATTTTGCTCAGTTGAAGCCCAAGCATCCACGATAAACTCTTGAAATAGCTTTCCTGCTCGCAAAATTGTTGAATACTCTGTGTGAAGCTGAAACAAACGATAACTATAAAACTCCATCTGTGTAAGTCTATCATTTGTATGTCGATTATTTAGAATATCCCACTATTTCAACCCTTGCTCCCAACCGAGCTCACCATAAGGGAACAATAAAACATAATGTAATGGCAAATAAGCTGGGTGACACTCACTAATTCTCATCAACTGATTATTCCCTCTGAGACGTATGATAATATCCCTCATGCTATCGACCACAAATCCATCACCTGGTAATATTATCGCAATCTCATCGACTGTTGGTAGATTATACCGCCGCCGATCGGTCACTTGATTGTAATGAATATAAGCAGGTAAATTCTGTCCTGCCAATTCTGATTGATTCAAAATTTCATAAGAGAAAATAAATTTCTTTGAAAAAACATTCGATTGCAGTAGACAATCTTGAATTATTTTAAGAACGTCCCTTCTCAAATGAGGATTTCTTCGATTGCGAACATCTAACGCAGAATCAGGGTCATAAATGTAAAGTTGAGAGTACATTGCTTCATGCCCTGGTTCTGGTATCAATGATCCTGTTTGATGGCGCAATTCACCATGGATAATGAATGCTGTAGGACCTCTTTCAGTAAATACTCTTGAATCCAAAGTAGCACCGAGACTCGTAAAAGCATTAGCTGCATTATACTCTCGACTGTAACGACGAAAGGATTTTGACCGATCATCATTTTCGTCGTATAAAACCTTAAGCATTGGAGGCAGTGTAATAAGCAACGGTAACTGAATCTTTCCTTGAGAGCAGCAAGTTCCAAAAAGAGGACTCACTACAGATGACCTTGTCAATTTTTCATCCATCCAATGTAAAGTTGAACAATACGGACATACAACATCCATTCGTCCAAGAAAATGTCGTCCAAGATCTATGTGTACCCGAGGATGCACCTCTGCATTCAGAGCTACAACTTCTGATTCATCATCATCTGATTCGATCAATTGTTCTGTTTCAATTGGCCTACAAATATAAAATTTATTTTCATCTATAAAAGACTATATAAAATTTTAATTTATTTAACATAAATTAATAATAAATTACCGATTATTTTCACATTGCGCCGTTATGCATTCGTTTAGATTTGAAGGAATCGTCACCGGAGTTATTCCACGCATACAATAATCCACCTGATTAGGTTCAGAAGATCCAACACATCCTCCTAATTTCTCACGTTCTCGTCGTACACGTTGGGCCAAATGCCTATTCGAGATACCAGTAGACGAAGTCCCCGAGGCTTGTACAACCATTGCTCGCTTTGGTGCAGGTTCAGAAAATCCAACACATCCTCCGAATTTCTCACGTTCTCGCCGTGCACGCTGAGCTAACACAGCTTTTGATGGCTTATTATTTAAACTTCCAGCTTCATTTTGTTGATTTTTTCCCCATTCTCGCCGTGCATGTTGAACGAACGCAGCTTTTGATGGCTTAATATTATTAATAACAATTATTATTAACAATACAAAAGAACATTAATAAATTTAGCACGCTCCTTAAGCTAAAATAAAATTAAATAAAATGTGACATAAAATAAATACTGTAGTAAAAGTCAAAAAACCAACATTCACATGCAAATGACTTACTATGCCAACGAGAGTAAGTTGATCATTATTACCATTAGCCATCTGAGTGGATCTACAAATGAAAGAGATACAATCAATGATAACAGTCTGTCTACCTGAATTTCTTCAATTGAAAATGCACATGGCACAAAAGCTATTGTACTCAAGCGTTGCTTTAGAAGAAACAATACAGAGCATTGCAGAGAAAAGCAAAGCTAGAAAGCAGAAAGTAAAAGCCAATCTCTAAAATTCTATAAATGTGCTTCATTACCAACTCGGTCTAGCAATGAAGAGGCTAGGGAATACGTAAAAGCAGAAAGTATCATATCATAAAAGGCTGACCTTGATTCCAAGAATAAGGATTCAGATATAGGCTCTTCCCAACTCGATCTAGCAATAAGGCACTATACATGCGCTTCTACTGCTTCACCTTTTTCTGAGCAAATGAAGAAACCCTGGGCTACAGGAATTGTAAAAATTTAATGCCCTGCTTAAAGTTGCAATCTCAAGTGCATAATAGCATCTCATGTGGTTGTAGTTTAGGCACCTTGAAAGGAAAGAATTTAATGTGTTTGGTTTCTGTGTCCTCCAGTCCACAGTAAGCTGGATTTACAACCTGTTAGAGATAGTTGTAGTCGCCATAACATTTGCAAGCATTCAGCTGGCAATAACTTGGTTAAGAAGAAATATAAAATATTCATCACAACCTTCGAATCAGAACTGATGCACTTCAAATGTTCACCTTTTATACATTGGACATAATAAAAAGAGTGATAATGATCTAGTTGATGGTTATAGTGGGTAATCATTAAAGCCAACACGTTAAAAGCAGCTGCATATGCCATCCCAAATAGCAGCTTTTACCCATAACAGACTTTAAGTGTTGATTAGATCTACCAATGTTATGCATGAGTTAATAATCTTTCATGAACTCTATCAATACTTCAGCTATAACCATCTGATAAACTCTAGGCCTGCTAACCACATGGCATATGCGCTCTCCCTACATGATCATTTCCCCTATTGCTCCACGTCGATAGGTCTCCCTGAGCAATCTGTCAGATTTAATCTATTACATACTCATAAGATGAGCATCTTACATTCTGTGAGTTTAGATTTGTAGCTTATATGTCACAATTCCATTTGCTTACATTTGAGCTCAATTCACTTATATTCTAACTTATAATGGGTAGTCCGTTCCCAACCAGTAAAAGCAGTTACGTAGAGATTTGAGGATGTCGAGTACCATCATCGATGATCTCAACTAATCAATAAAATACAACCCATTATACTTTAACTCACCAAAAGAATTGATATTTACATTAATGTAATCCTTGAGAAAAAAACCCAATCTATAAACCATTGCACAGTTAGTAACTGCCCTTTTGTAACTTGCGATGCATTTCACATTGGGAAATAAGCATAAGACTGGAAAATTTTAAGTTTGCACAATAACAAAATATTAATCAAGCTCGTCCGAAAAAGTGAGACAATTCACATTTAGCACAATGCCATCTTTTGCCTAGTTCATTATTTGGGCTGGGCAATAGTGCAAACTTCATTTTGCAAGTCCTTAGTACAATCTAACTGTGTAGCTTAATCATCCATAAAGTCATAAATTCATCACAGGATTCAATAACCATCTATGTAATGACTCTATCTGATCTTGATGACCCAATCTTCTAAAGAATTGGCTAATATCTAATCTCTAAGCAACATAGTATTACCAATAACAGCAGCAAACCAAACAACTTCAGAATCAGTAAGTTATTGTTGTAAATATTTGTTTAACAGCCTTTTGCCATACGATTCTTATACCATCATCAGATATCAACATTTCTCTATTCTATCAACTTGACATCTAATTACCATCATACATGTCTCCACAGTGATTGGAACCGAAACTCCAGTTTCAACTTTCTAGCTTGAACTTCATGAATTTCATCAACTGTGGCAGTCAAACAGTCGAATAAGTAGTTTTTGCCGAATGTTGCTCCATAACGATGACTGAAAAGGAGATTATAGATTAGACTGATAGACAAAATTGCAAAAATGAAAACAATATTCAAAGTAAGAAATTCTAATCAGATCATCAAGATAATGAATAATCACCAATCTATCAACGGCCAACAGCCAGAAATAGGGAGGAGCACTAATCGCATTATGAGAAAAGTTAGACATAACTGCTAGAGTTATAGCTCTAGCAATAGGTGGACATGCGTTTAAAGAATGAAGTCTGAAATGTGATATTCATAATAAACACGCCAAACCAGCACAAATAATTCCAATCCTTTTCTAATAAAAATCTTTTCCAATAAAAGACATTATGTCACCACCATCCGTTATTGAATCACAAAGATATGATCAAATGTGATATTCATAATACGCCAATTAGTAAAATGAAAAAAGGTAAGCAACTACAAAGATTGTGAATTTTAAGTTCTACAAACCAACAATCAAGACACTTGTCACATTCGGTACCATTACACACAGACACAGTGAAGAACTAAACACACAAAATGAATACTAAAAAACAGATAAGAAATTGGTTTTGAACTTGGCAAACGATGCAATTAAAAAAAATCAATATGATTGGCAGATATGACTACAATGTACTGAAATTATGTCCTTCATGATTAATGCTCTGCCACCATTGTGTCCTTCATGATTAATGCTCAGAGGATGCATCATATATTTGCAGTTCACTCTTAGCATATAGGCTATAATTCCATGATACTTCCAGTTAAACAGAAAAAATGGGAATTGCATGTAGAGCTAATTGCTACCCTGATTTAAAAAACTGATTGGTCGCAGAAATGACATACTTTATTGGTGTGTGAATTAGGCTTCCAAGCTCAAAAAATAGTACAACAATGACCTTATGTAGGCTTTTACATGTAAGTTGGAAACATGCATCATACATTCTCATAAAAGCACTAAATTCTGCTACCTTGTTTATTAGCTGAACTTATAAAAAGGGAATCTGGAAGAAAACTATCAAAAAGAGAGTTTAGGCTTGGACAATTCTTGATCAGGATTTTACATCCAGGTGTGGCTGTTAGGAGATAATACAAAAGCTCTTTCTTAGATCAGAACATTTATTTCTAGAAGTACTTGCTAAAAGGAATCGATGCTCGCGACATCAATAAGAGAACAGAAGGTGGAAAAACCAAAACTAAAAGGAATCGATGCTACAATGCAAACTAAAAAATTGGTTTTTTTATGGCTAAAGATTAGAACTTTGACAGAGGAAGAACAGTGTGAAAAAACATAGTGCAATCTAGCGTAACATCATAGAGAAGAAGATGAGAAGAAGAACTCAAGAAAAAGAAATCAAGAAGAAGAAGAACTCAAGAGAAGAAGAAATCAAGAAGAAGAAGAACTCAAGAGAAGAATAAATCAAGAAAAAGAACTAAAGAAGATGAGAAGAATAACAAAAAAAACCTATCGGCCAACAAAAACCAATCAAAAAGAGAACTCAAGAACCGAAGAATAAACTTCAAATCGCTGGATCAAAAAGAGTCAAAAAAAAAGAAAGAAAGGAAAAAAAACATACCGTGGATCGTCGACGTTCCTGGATCTTGTGGCCGACGGCGGGTTCGGCGAGGTCGGCGAGGTCAGCGAGGTCGGCGAGGTCGGTGGCGGCGTGGGGCGTGGTCGATGCAGGTTGAAGATGAGAGAGATGGTCGCCTGTAAGGAAGAGGGGTGGGAAGGATCAAAAAGAGTCAAAAAAAAGAAAGAAAAAAACAAAGATACCGTGGATCGTATGGCCGATGGCAGGTTGGGGGAGCTCGACGGCGTTCGACAGCGGGTAGGGCGAGGTCGACGGCGGCGTGGGGCGTGGGGCTTGGTCGATGGCGGCTTGGTCGAGGTCGGCGTCGATGGCGACTTTGGCAAGGTCGGCGGGTTGGAGATGAAGGGGAGGGATGGGTTATGGTACCCGCTCCCTGTCTCCATTCGCTCTCTCTGTCTTGAGCTGGAGAGGGGATGGCAGGTGGAGAGGGGATGGGTGAGGGGGAGAGGGAGAGGGGACGGGGGAGAGGATGGGAGAGGGGGCGGGGAGGGGACGGGTCTCTCTCTCTCGCATTAATTGTTTTACGGCGGGCGTGGGAAAAAATGTAGCTTGGGCGGCTGAAACGTGGCTTGGGCGGAAAATTTGGGCGGGAGTGAATTTTTCGCTGCGGATCTTAAAGCTGATCATGGAATCACAGCCATTGGATGTGTTTGTAGGCAAATCCTGACCACTCTTTATGTTTTATAAGGGGGACATTTCAAAAACCGTCCTTCCTTATATATATATATATATATATATATATATATAACTTGAGACTTTTCAGTAGGATGGTAGATTGGAAGGAGAATATCCAATGGATACTCTCTTAATGGTGATGCTTTGGATAAATTTAAGTGGTAACTACAACCAGAAAAGGCAATAAAGCAATCAGTATATACTGTGACTTCAAGATCTGACATTATATTATTGAAAACAACTTCAGAATCTAACATTATATTATTCAAAATATTCAATAAGTGTACAACTTGCTGAGACTTTCATAATTTCAAGGGACAGTAGTATTGTAGAAAAAATAGTCTCACTTTTCTTTCAGATTTCAGGTTTGCTATCAGAGCCTTTTACTAAAACAATTCCAGCAAGTTTCCGTCAACAGACAAAACTCATCAAAGGCATGCTTCATGATCTTGTGCTTTGCACCAATGAGGAACCCGTTTCATACCTTAATTGACAAGAAGTTCACAGTCTTTAAGGTAAAGGCTAAAGCTACTTTACTATCAGCAAGATAAATGAGGCCACTAGAAACTTTTTGCGACTTTGACCTTTAGCATTATTGAGATGAAAACTTCTTTCACATGCAAGTATGGGCAGTCATATGCTATACCCTTGTTTCTTTAAATCCACTGGAATTTTTTTGAACTTCTTTCAGCAGCTATCATTAGCTAAAGGAACAACTTTGTCTAGCTTAGTTGTTTATTAGCTAAAGGTGTAACTTGCATCTATCATTCCAATTGCATCACCATTGCCGAGAGCATTGCAAAATAAAATAACATTCCATCAGATTCTAGAGTATTGCATCTCCAATAGAAAAATCAGCATTAGGTCAATATTCTATCCCTATGTAGGTCGCTTTTCCCAAGAACTTGGACACATCCAACTGAACCCACTGTGGCTATAGCACATATAAGAACAAAAAGCCAAAACAAGACAAGAAAAGATGAACATGATGCTAGTAATCGACAATAAACAACATGTCAAAAGGTCTATTACTCAAGCATACATTCGTCATCGACTTTATCAAAAGATAGCCCAAAAAGTTCCACAAGAAAGCAAGAAAGTAATCAGGTTTAATGGAGAAAATGCCCAAGTATAGCTTACCTCCACTGGAAAGGATCTCTTTCGTAGAGGGCAACGATGCTAGGGTTAGAATCGCACCATCGAGCTCTCCATGAGACGCGAGCGAGGTTTAGGCTTTTCGGAATTGGGAACAGAGCTATCGTGTGAATGTTTTCTCCCAAATAGGCGCAAGTGAGGGCTGTTATTTGGCTGGGCGCGAAGTTTGGCGCGCGGGTATATTTTGTCTCCCAGATGTAGAGGTGTCAAAAAAGCCCAAATAGCCCGGCCCGGTACAGGTCCGGTCCGGACCCGTCAAGGCCATAGCCCGGTCCGGCCCGGGTGTTGGCCCTGCTGAACCGGGCTAATCCGAGTTCAGGGCCGGACCCGTGCCTATTAGTCTAAAACCCGGTCCGACCCGGCCCGGGTTTTAAAGTAAAGTGAGATATGCCGTATTGAGCAATGTGGGAGCAATGTGGGTCACATTAAGCAATAAACAATTGCTCAATGTGACCATAGGGGACCCTGTCACCTGTGACCTGTGACACAGGTCAGTCCCTGTCACCTGTGTCACAGGTGACTGACACAAGTGTCTGTCAATCACCTGTGACACAGGTGTGGAGGGTCACCTGTGTCCTGTCACCTGTGACACAGGTGACCCTCCGTTTGATAGGCTTAGAATTTTTTTTTTTTTTAAAGAGAACCGGACCGGGCCAACCGGGCCTAACCGGCCCGGTCCGGTCCGGCCCGGTCACCAAGCGAGGCAGGGCCATAACTGGGCCGGACCGGGTGAAAGGCCTATTGGGCCCGGTACTGGCCCGGCCCGGTCCGGATGGTTACAAGGGCCAGACCGGGTATTGCCTCCAACCCGGCCCGGCCCGGATGGACACCCCTACCCATATGGGTCTGGATGGCACGCACAACCATATTTGATCGAGTCAAGTCACGTAGCAAGCATCTTCCCAGTTATGTCTAGTCCTTAACTTGGGAGTTAAAATCATAGGGCTTAGTCAATATTTGGCACATGGTCTAGTCAATAATAGGCCATCTTTGTTATATGAGCATTATTTATATGGATAAATTGAAGTGGTTCCTGGACAATGTTACCAAGTTGCATATATGGGTGGCAAAACGAGTCACCGGGTCGAGTTCGGGTCAAGTCAAGATAAGGTATCTAGCTCGGATTATAAGCCCAACCCGAACTAGGTCTGTTTAATAAACAAGTAAGGTTCGACAACCCGAACCTGATCCGTTTTTAAAAGAGTCAATCTGACCTAACCCATCTAATCCATTTATAAATGGGTCGAGGTTCGGATGGAGTTGAATTTAATAATTAATGACTCTAAAATCTTATGATTTTTCTTACAATTATGAGTTTAAACGGGTCACAGGTCGGGATTGTGTTGCGGGTCTGGTCACATTTAATTTTACTTCAAGTTATGAATTTAACCATATCGCGGGTTGTTAAACGGGCCGGTCGTGGCCCGGTCACGCGGGTCAAATAAACGGGTCGCTAATGGATTGTCCCATTTTCGACCCTAACAAGCTAATTTCAAGTTTTGAGTCAAATCGGGCATACCCGGTTGCAATCCAAATTAATTGCCATCCCTCGCTCGTTATATGATTGAACCGTATATAATATCATTAAAAACAAACTAATATTAACATATATCATCCTTACATAACATGATGGTTAAGAAGTGTATTTTTTTTTGTCCCAATGGCATCCTATGTGGCAGGGTTTATCTTATGTGGCTGCTGATGTGGAGGAGGTAGTGGGGGAAGGGGGAGTTAGGGGGGGTTAGTGATAAGACTTGAAAAGTGCACAAAACACCCTTGTAATTTGGCTTTGTTGGGCCCCGAGCAATGCTGGACTGACTACTTTTATTCCATTTCAGGTATAACAGACCCTCCTACGAGTTAGATCAACTTTGGAGCTAAAACAGGGGTATTTTGGCGGTTTTGACAAGTTAGATTGATCGGCCTCAACAGGTTTGATCGATCCAACTCAACCAACGAGGGGACGATGAACAACGGCTGGATCGATCGAAGTTCAAGAGTTGGATCGATCCAGCGTGGGATGTAGCGCAACAACAACGGTTCAATCGATCGGACGAGACTGTTGGATCGATCCAGCACGGGAGTTACCAGCAAGTAAAGGCGTAGGATCGATCGAACTCCAAGAGTTGGATCGATCCGGCTCAGGCGTTGCTTGCAAAATCAAGCACTTAAGGAGTAAGATCGATCGAAGTTCAAGAGTCGGATCGATCCGACGCGGCCAGAGGCAAAGATCGACGGTTCTGATCTAATCCGTGGGAGGTTGTTTCTTGGGCTATAAGTAGTCATTGTTTAGGGCTTTTCAGGGGCTTTTTTCCAGACGTTTTTGGAGAGTGTTTACCTATCTTTTCTACATCTTTTCTTCGACGATTCTTTGGAGGAGATCCATGGCGGGAGGAGATCATCAACTTCTACCGATGGATTATCCCCTGAAGATGAGTAGCTAAAACCCTAGCCATTGGATTCTTATGATGTAACTAGGGTTTTTACTAGAGATTTCTTAGATCTAGGGTTTGTATACACGATTATTTGGCTCTTATGGATTGATTATATTTTCTTTATATCTTGGTGTTGATTTCTCGCTGGATGTTTGGATCGTTCTTGCTTGCACTTGATTCTAGAGCTTGTGTATGTTAGGGCGTGGATTGGATTCGTCCAAATAAGGGGATCATGCTAGTCCCATGATATCTCGGATGGAATCTTATTCGTGATTAGGGATTGTATAGTGCTAGTCCCACTATAGTAGTGCTAGTCCCACTACGTTCCATCCCTAATCCTTCATGCATCTTACCTTTGTAGTTCCGGCCATTGAGATGCGAAGACATCTCGATTTTACACCTAAATCCATTTCTATGGCATTGTTTGCGATGAACTCATCTGACTAAGAGGGTTCATTAGCAGTGAACGTAACTAATCATTCGGTCACTGATATTTCGATAATTGTTCCTGCCGACAAGGAATCCTAAACAGAACTTGTCGAGTGATAAGAAGAACTAGCCATTCACTTATCAACTTTTAGGAAGCCATTCATCGTGTTTGCATGCCCTGATCTTAGGAAAACATGGTAGATCCTTAGTTACTGATTAAGAATCCTGTGGTCCTTTCTCTCATATTCATCAATCTTCTAGCATAGTTTTAGTTTAATTTCAATCTGCAATCTTTTCCCAACTCATTAGTAGGAGACTTGCTAAGTGTTCAATTTCAATCCCTTAAATCCCTGTGGACTCGACTCGAACTCTCCACTATCTACTAGTTCTTAGTAGTTAAACTAGAGCACCGGAATATATTGTAATTTTGGTCAGACTTGTTAAGCCACGACACTTTTCAAGTCGTATCAAAATTTCGACGCCGTTGCCGGGGAATTTCGCGGTGTTTTGAGTTGTTTACTTAGTATAGTTTCTTGCTTATCAGTTGTTTATTATATAAAAGACCAAAAAATAGTTTCAGTATTAATATTTTCATATCTTTTTGCGATCAGTAGTTGAAGAACGAAGCGGCATCCTTCCGAGCGGCGAAGGAGCGAACGCCGACAACACATCATCGAGATTGCACTGTTTGTATTTCTAAATCTTGGATAATTTTTATGATGTGTGGATGAGTGATGATAAGGACCCAGATCTTTCTCTCACGTTGAAAGAATTCTTTGCTTCTTGTTCTGCATCACATAAATTGTCAGTTTCTTCCTCTACTCATTTAGTCATGGATAACCCTGAGGACAATCCTGGACCTAATGACAATCCCAACCAACCTGAAAACCAGGGTCGTAGGGCCATGAAAGATTTTTATGTTCCAACCTCTTTCACTTCTAACTCCTGTATTCAACCTCCGGTAATTGGAGCGGCCCATTATGAGATTAAACCACAATTTTTACAATCCTTACCGACTTTCCATGGCTTATCTCATGAGGACCCCTACAACCATATAGAGGAATTTATTCTGATTAGTTCTACAGTGAGGGTAAATAATTTTACCGAAGATGCTTGGAGACTTAAATTATTTCCTTTTATCCTAAAAGGTAAAGCTAAACATTGGCTTACCTTTCTAAAACCTCGATCAATCACTACGTGGCCTCAATTACAAGCTCAATTTCTTGAGAAATTTTTCCCGATTACCAAGACGAGTGACCTTCGCCATGAAATTTCATCCTTTAGACAAGCCGACGATGAAGCATTTCATGAGGCTTGGGATCGTTATAGGGAACTCCTTAGGAAATGTCCCCACCACCAATTTCCTCAATGGGCCATAGTAGAGCATTTCTACAAGGGTCTTAAGGAAAAACATCAATTAATTATAGATGCTGCGTGTGGGGGAGTTTTCATTACCAACCCCCTTGACGATTCTTGGAGGCTTTTTGAGAGACTTGCTGAAAACTCTCAACATCACGCCACCTCCTCGAGGAATAATCGCGGGCCTTCCACCCAATCCAATCCTCGAGGAATTCTTGAATTAAATGAGTCAACCCGTCTTGCTCAACAGGTTGATGCATTGAGTAGGAAACTAGATCATGTTCTTACTCAAACAACAAATCAGGTGGATTCATCTATTCCTCCTACGCTTCCATCGTCCGGAGAAATCTGTTTCTTGTGTTCTACTCCTGGTCACGATGTCACTGACTGCCATTTGGCATGTCATTATCCTGAGTTAGTACAGGAACACATTAATGCCGTTTATGGTCAATCTAAACCAGCTTATGATCCTTATTCAAATTCTTACAACCCTGGTTTAAGAGATCATCCGAATTTTTCGTGGAGGACACCAAGCCAACAACCAAATTCTTTTAATTCTAGGCCATCCATAGGTGCTCATACTATGAATTATCCTCCAAAATTCCAATCATCATATCCTACCAACTCTCAAGGCCAAACTTCGTCATTTCGACCTCCATATCGGCCTTTTCAAAATCAAACATCTCAATCTTGGGGAAACAAACCGTATGTACCTCCCCAGAGTCAAGGACCCCAAAATCACTCAGCTCTTCATCCACAGCAACAAAATCAAGGTCCACACAACGATGAGTTGACCCAATTAGTACACTCTCATTCTCAAACTCTGGCAAAGATAGAGGCCCAATTAGGTCAATTGGCTAATGCATTGTCTAGAAGAGAAGACGGACAATTACCGAGTCAGTCTATTCCTAATCCCAAAGGCCAACATCATGTAGACTCATCGCATGAACAAGTACAAGCTGTGACAACCCTTCGTAGTGGTAAAACTTTTGCCAATATTGAGCAACCTGAAGGAACCACAGATAAACAAGATTTACATGCATCTCATTCTCAGACATCATTGCACAATAACTCATGTGCATCAAAGGAACCTGGTTCATCCTCCGACACTCCACATTCAAATCATCATGACTCCATTGGAGATTTACATGCATCACCACACATGGCATCATCTAATGAAAAAGAACCAAATCCCACAACATATATTCCCAAGGTTCCTTTCCCTGAAGCTTTAGCAGATCCTACTTCCACTCTATTCAAAAATTCAAAAATAGATGAGATGATGGAGGTGTTTAAAAAAGTGCATAGTAATCTTCCTCTGCTTGATGCCATCAAACACATTCCATCTTATGCCAAATTCCTCAATGACCTTTGCACACATAAACGACAGTCTAGGTCACATGTGTCTAAGAAGATTTTCCTGACCGAGCAAGTTAGTTCAATTCTTCGATGTGATCTTCCTCCTAAGCTCAAGGATCCTGGCACCCCCACAATCTCATGCATTATAGGAAATCACACGATTGATGGAGCACTACTGGATTTGGGTGCAAGTGTCAACCTCATGCCTTTCTCCTTATATTCTAAGTTTGGTATAGGAGAATTGAAACCTACGGCCATGACCCTACAATTAGCTGATCGATCAATTAAGACCCCAAGAGGAATCCTTGAAGATGTTTTGGTTAAGGTTGATCGGTGCGTATTTCCAGTTGACTTTGTGGTGTTAGACATGGAACCGGGAGTGCAAACAAAAAAATCGGTCCCTATAATCCTTGGCCGACCCTTCTTGGCTACAGCCAATGCTTGTATTAACTGTAGGGATGGTTTCATGACGGTCACATTTGGTAATATGGAATTACGTTTGAATATATTTCATGCTTCAAAGAATCATGTGTATGATGATGACTGCTTTATGGTTGATACCTTGGTTAATGAGGATGAGATAATGAGTTGTATTGATGATACATTACCTGTGTTGTTGTTGAATGATGACACTCCGTGTGGGAGTTTTGAGAGTGGTTGTCACATGTCTATGGTGGTTGAAGACGATGTTTTTAAACATTATGTGTCACATGTGCATGAAGATGTTTTGAGTACGGATGTAGTGTTTCCGGTTGTGAACAATGAAAAAATGATTTGGATGGTTTTTGATCGGTTTTCAAGTCTGAAAATGACAACGTTTTAAAGGATTTTAACGATCTTGATGTCATTACTGATGTGTGCGGTCTTTCCTGGAAAAAGCCTCTCCTTGAGCCTTTACCTCCTACTTCCTCAATTCCGGCTGTACCTTCTTTGATCACACCACCATCTTTGGAGCTGAAAACGTTGCCATCCAATTTAAAATATGCCTTCCTTGGACCTGAATCTACCCTTTCAGTAATTATCTCGTCTGCGTTAACCATTGATCAAGAGCATCAATTACTTGACATCCTTAAACTGCATAAAAGAGCTGTAGGGTGGTCCATTGGTGATCTTAAAGGCATTGATCCTTCGATTTGCATGCATCGCAGACTCTTAGAGGATGAAACTAAATGTGTCCGGGAGATGCAACGCCGGCTCAACCCTCTTATGAAAGATGTTGTAATGAAGGAAGTAATTAAACTTTTAGACGCAGGGATCATTTATCCGATCTCAGACTCTAAATGGATTAGTCCTACTCAAGTCGTTCCAAAAAAATCTGGTATCACAGTGGTTAAAAATGAAAAAGGGGAGGATATCCCAACTAGACAGACCACAGGGTGGAGAGTTTGTATCGATTATAGGTGCCTTAACGCTTTAACTCGTAAAGATCATTTTCCATTGCCCTTCATTGACCAGATTTTAGAACGATTATCAGGCCAAGCCTATTATTGTTTCCTTGACGGCTACTCTGGTTATAATCAAGTCGCCATCAATCCTAATGATCAGGAGAAGACAACCTTTACATGTCCGTATGGAACATTCGCTTATCGTCGCATGCCTTTTGGCCTTTGCAATGCTCCAGCGACATTTCAACGTTGCATGCTTGCTATTTTCGGGGATATGATTGAACAGTTTCTAGAGATATTTATGGATGACTTCTCTATGTTTGGCCAGTCTTTTAACTCATGCCTTGCAAACCTATCTAAAGTCCTTGCTAGGTGTGAGAAAACTAATCTGGTGTTGAGTTGGGAAAAGAGCCATTTTATGGTTACAGAAGGTATCGTTCTCGGCCACGTCATTTCAAGTCGGGAGATTGAGGTAGATAAAGCTAAGTTGGAGCTTATTTCTAAACTCTCGCCTCCTTCGTCAGTGCGTCAAATTCGGTCATTCCTGGGTCACGCCGGGTTCTATCGGAGGTTTATTAAGGATTTCAGTAAAATCTCCCGACCGTTATGTGCTCTATTGGTTAAAGATGTTCCATTTGTGTTCGATCAGTCTTGTCTTCATGCCTTTCATGTCCTGCGTGATTCACTCTCGTCAGCACCGATTGTCCATTCTCCTGATTATAACCATCCTTTTGAAATCATGTGTGACGCATCCGATCACGCGATAGGTGTTGTGTTGGGACAAACTATTGATAAACTACCTCGTGTCATCTACTATGCTAGTAAGACGTTGAATGAAGCCCAGGTGAATTACACGACTACTGAGAAAGAGTTACTGGCTGTGATTTTTTCCTTAGAAAAGTTTCGGTCCTATCTTCTTGAATCAAAAGTCATAATTTTTACCGATCATTCAGCCCTTAGGTATCTTGTTTCTAAGAAAGAGCTTAAACCTCGATTAATTCGTTGGATTTTGCTTCTCCAAGAGTTCGATCTGGAATTACGAGATAAAAAGGGAGCTTTAAACGTGGTAGCCGATCACCTGTCTCGTCTTCCTGTTGATGTCATTAATGATTCATCCCCGATCGATGATACCTTCCCTGATGAATATTTATTGGCTGTTGATCAAGCACCAAAACCGTGGTTTGCACACATCGTAAATTATCTTGTTTCTGGATTCACTCCTGCTCATTGGAATAAACTAGATCGAGATAAATTCTTTTCGAAAGTTAAATCCAATGTGTGGAATGATCCCATCCTTTTTAAATACTGTCCGGATCAGATTATGAAATGTTGTGTACCCGAATCTGAAATAATCTCCATTCTGACTTCATGCCACTCTCATGCATGTGGAGGACACTTTTCAGGGCGTAGAACCGCAGCCAAGATTTTTCAATCTGGTTTTTATTGGCCCTCGATTTTTCGTGATGCTCATAGTTTTTCAAAAGCTTGCGTTCGTTGTCAACAGTTAGGGAGTATTTCGCATCGAAATGAAATGCCTCAAAATCCGATTATTGAATGTGAAGTATTTGATGTTTGGGGTATTGATTTTATGGGCCCGTTTCCTCCTTCGAATGGCTACATCTACATTTTATTAGCTGTTGATTACGTTTCGAAATGGATTGAAGCCATAGCGACTAAGACCAATGATCACCGAGTCGTTGTCAAATTTCTTCATTCTAACATTTTCTCTCAGTTTGGTCATCCTCGAGCGATTATAAGTGATGGCGGATCACATTTTATGAATAGATATTTCCGTCACACTCTCGATAAGTATAATATTTCCCATAAGGTTGCCACCCCATATCACCCTCAGACCAGTGGGCAGGTAGAGGTGTCTAATAGGGAGATCAAACGCATCCTGGAGAAAGTCGTGCGGTTGGATAGAAAGGATTGGTCTATGCGCTTGAATGAAGCATTATGGGCATATAGAATGGCATTTAAAACACCCATAGGGATGTCACCGTATTGTATGGTCTATGGTAAGCATTGCCGCTTACCAGTGAATCTCATGGATAGAGTGTGGTTAACTATTAAAGAGGTTAATTGGTTACCTACGGGTCAGAGTACTCGTCTGCTCCAACTCAATGAGTTGGAGGAAATACGTAATGACGCCTATGATAATGCTCTTATTTATAAGGCTCGAACTAAGGCGTACCATGATCGGTTCATTCATCAAAAAACTTTTAATGTGGGAGATAGGGTGTGGTTATTTAACGCTAGATTACGGCTTTTCCCAGGGAAACTGAAATCTAGATGGACTGGTCCATTCGAAGTTACTCAAGTTTTTCCTCATGGGGCTGTTGAACTCCGCAATCCTAACTCTGATTCCACCTTCAAAGTGAATGGCCAAAGGTTGAAACAATACATAGAAAATCCTCTGACCTTAGAAGCCACACAGAGGTTGCATGAACCACTTTCTAAGTAGTTGCGCTTTCATGGCGTCAAGCTCGAGACGTTAAACCAAGCGCTTGATGGGAGGCAACCCATCCGTTTTGTGTGTTTTTTTGTTTTGGTTTCTTTCACGTTTTCTTTGCATGCTTGCGTATTTTCTACTTAGTTGCTTTGTTGATTTTGGTTGTCTGATAATTCTGTCATCGCTGTCCGTGACTGGTCGTGTTAATGGTGAACTTTGGGATGTCCGTGCTTGACTTCTTTTGGCCTGGAGAGGTTCATATTTTCACAGGGTTCGCAGCAGCTTAATTTCCAGATTTCTTTTGGATTTTCTCGCATTTCGGTCCGACCGATCGATCTAGCCAAGTAGGACCGATCGATCCTTCTTTGCGTCAAGCATTATCTTCTTCGTTTTGTAGTTGGATCGATCCATCCCATGGTGTCCGATCGCTCCAAGCTGTGTCTTTATGATTGACAGAACATGGTGTTTTTGCCTCGCAAGCACCCGATCGATCGGTTTTTCGCTCCGTCTTGGCTTGACTCCTGGCTATAGTTGGATCGATCGGGTCTTGAGAATGGGACCGATCCGTCTTGTGCATTTAATCGTGACAGAGCGTAGTGTTTTTGGCACTACAACGTTCGATTGATCCCTCTTTCGCTCCGACAATGTGAGATACTAGTTGCGCGGGTTCGATCGATCCGTCATAGCGAGTCCGATCGATCCGAGGGGGTATTTATTGGTGATAGAGCGTGGTGTTTTTGGCCCTACAACGTTCGATCGATCCTTCTATCGATCGCTCACTTTGAGCGAAGTTGAGTAGGTTCGATCGATCCTTCTCACCAAGTTTGATCGCTTGGGCACCTTTATTCGCTATGTTTCATCGGAGTACACCTTATGCGACCACGTGGCGATGGATCAATCTACCTGTTCTAGGCCGATCGATCCAGCTCGAACCGTTTGAATACTTACATCTTTCGCGCCGCGGCCGTCGTCGTCCCCAACTCGGACTCGATTCCGAGTCTATCCATACCTCTTCGCCGCCTTTTTATTCTCATCCTTACTTCATCTCTGAGTCATACCGAGTGCCCTAGTTCAATTTTTGTTGTTCCGCGGCCGCCGTAGTGCAGCCCATCTTCGGCGCCCGGCTTGGGAGTTCCACCTTCATCACTGCTTCCGGCGTGTTCCTCCAGGCGATTGAAGCTTTCCGGTAAGAGTCCCAGGCGTCATCTTCATATCTCCGCCGCATGTGTTCGTCTCTTGTGTGTATGTTTACGGTGGAACCCATGGTTTTTGCCATGGTTTCCAACCATTGGCTCCGGCAACCATTGCCCGCGTCCTCCACAGTCCTCTCGCAGGTTCCGTGTTTGTCTAACCCGCCGTTATGCATGTTAGCCATTCTCTTCTCCCTTCAACCGTTAACCATCGTTTTCTTGAATCTTTCCCCATCCTCTGTTCTACTCTGTGTAGTTCTTCCGTCACTCCGTGATGGATCGATCGGCCACTGCTAGTCCGATCAATCCAGCCCTATCCAGTCATTCGTATTCTGTCTTCTCTTACCAATTATCTCGGATGCAGGGTTACTCTCCATGTCTACTTCCAGCCACGAGTCATCGGAGCCCGAGTTTGAGCCAGGTTCTTCGTTATCTCAAGCTTCAATGTTTTCATCTGATGATGACCTTGCCGATTCAGCCGACTCGAGCCGACCACCGTCGCCACCGGTAGTCTACTGTGACCCTCCTCGGGAAGTCCCCGACCCTATTTATCCTGCCGGTTCGGTTATCGACCATCCTGTCGGTGTTGAGTTTTTTGGGCCGTTATCGGATCCTGATCTCTTTGCCTGTCTTGTTTATGCTCTTCAGCACGACCCCAGTCTCGAGGATCCGTGGGTCGCTTTCCGATTGCCCGACGGGTACTCCGTCGTGGTGCCTCCGCGGTCTCTGATCGATCCTGGGCTTCTATCGCCAGCACTTTCGCCACCAGGATCCCCGTATGCCTCGGATGACCCTGATCGCCCACTGTTCCGACAGTCAAGCGAGAGTGATTCTGATGAGGAGGAGCTTGACGAGGACGAGGACGACAAGGACGACATGGACGACGATGATTAGACTTTAGGACTATCGTATTTTTGCTTTCTAGGACTTCTGCTTGCTGTCTGTCTAGGTTGAGTTTGGTAATTGCTAGTTTATACTTTTTGGCACTTCAGATTTTATCTTGGCATCGGTGCTTTGTTAGTTCATCAATATCAGTGGGATTCGGTTTGCTTGGATATTTCGTGTTGCGTGCATACCTTGCTTGGATACTTTGTTATGCATATTATAAGAGATGTCCCGCGAGTTCCACTGCTTTAGCATGGGGGCGAGGGTTGGATCGATCGGGCTTATCGCGACCGATCGATCCTCCTCACTTACCATGTGTTTCGTTGTGCTTGGGCTGAGTGCCGCGTGGACTTCGACCGATCCAACTCCACGGACGGATCGATCGAAGTCGCGTGGTTTGGGGTTTATAAGAGGAGCTCGACCGATCCTAGGGCTTATTCCCTTTGATCGCTCCCCCTTTTCTTCCTCTCCTTTCCACTTGGCTTCCGCCGATCCTCGTTCCTCCTCCCGGCGGGTCGTCGGTCTCACCTCCGGCAAGACCTCCTCACCACCATCCTCCACCACACCACATTCCCTTCCTCCGGCATCCCCCCCACTCACGGCCCCGTCGTTCTTCCAAACCCATTCCACCATCTCAACCCGAGGGTCCTTGCGCTCCGTTGATCGTCGCCGGCGCCGTCCTTTGTCTTCATCCCTACCATGGTACGCGCAAAGAACGTCACCAAGAAGGGTGTCGGCGGAAAAGGGAAAGCAGCCGCCGCTTCTTCTTCCACCCCTCCTACACGGCGGCTGCCATTGACTACGGCTCCGGCGTTGTCTTCTCCGTCCACATCCGCCTCTTCGTCGGTTTCTTCCTCTTCCCCACCTCCGCCACGACCGATCCGAGCCTCGAGAGCTCCACCATCCTCTTCGACGGCAGTCACTCCGTCGTCCGGCAAGCGGAAGGCAGCGGCTGTCGCTTCCTCCTCCCAACAAGTTCAGCGGCCTACCAAGCGCAAGAAATCCCACCCGTCGACTACTCCGACCGATGTCCGTGGCCTCCATCCTCGCTGGCAGCGCGAGCTCAACCTGGAATATGCCTTCAACGTTGAGTTTTTCTGCACGGTCGAGCACGCCAAAGATTCCATTGCGACCCTTGAGCACCGGGGTCTCCTTCCTGTGTGCACGCCCAGTTCCATTGTCTATCCACGGCTGGTGTGCATGTTTTATCAGAACATGAAACCTATTTCTTTTGGGGACGCGCGCGACAAGGATACATCCCACTAGTACGCGTCCCGGGGGTTCACTTCCATGATCGACGGTGTAGAGGTAACTTTGAATCTCCGGGCGATCTGCGATGCACTGTCAATTCCGAAACGCTGCCGAGACCTCCACCGAGCGAAGGTTGACGAGTATTACGCCCAGGAATTCGATGCGTACATGTTTCTTCGTCCGGACCGTTATCCCACCGACACCTTTTCTCGCGCTGAGCTGCCGCCGTACATGTGGCTGGTCGACGATGTCCTGCGACGGAACGTCTTCCAGATGGGGCATGCTCAGTATCGGACCGGCGATTGGCTCCGCATGTTGTGGCTGTTGGCCAAGGACTGGGCGATGAGTATTCCGCAGATGATCTTGGAGGACATCGATCAATTCTATCGGATGACGGTGCTGGATATGCGGCCGAGCTATGATGATGCCGCCTGCCCACATCCTCGGCTTATCTCCGCGGTTCTACAGCGCCAGGAGCGCGTTCCAGAGGGCGAGCCGACCGTGTCGATGGATGCACTTCTGGCGGCACGGTTTCGTTCCGCCACCTGGAGCAAGGTCCTCGGCCACATGCGGAGGGCGGGTGTTTTGCTCTGTCAGCCGCGGACCAGCCGATCACACCATGCACCGGAGTACGGGCCAGTCGACCATCCTACGCTGGGAGAGATGTACAGAGAGTTCCACGGTGAGTTGGCACGGTTACACCAGCGCTTGGACGCTGTCGACGCGAGAGATGCGGCTTTCCGAGCAGACCTTTCGTACATCCGGGCGCGTCTTGACGACCTTCACCCGCCTTCGCCTGTGCTCACTATCGTACCTTACTGTCCACCATCCTATCCTGAGGCCCCACCCCACCATTGAGTCTTGTGCTTAGATGCTTACTTAGATTCCTTGTATATCTTTTAGGTTTCTTGCATCTTAGGCCGTGTGCTGGCCAGTTTTGATTTGACTTTGTGGTGGATGGTCTCACTTTTGTACTAGCTTGACATCATATAAACATAGCTTCTTGGCTTTGGGGGGGGGGGGGGGGGGGGGGGTATCCTGGGAGTGGGGGACGCTGATTGTGCTGGTCTATAACTCTGTGTATGTGGATGAATGTGGTTGATTTGTGTGTCTTGCAGGTGGAAGCTCGGGATAGTAGTTTTTCTATTTCTGTCATTGTGATGAATGCTTGTACAGCCCTTGGGCTTCTTGCATAAATAGAGGAAATGCTGCCAAATTTTTCTCCAATTTTCATGCCTATTCCTTATATTCCATAAATGCATCACGGGGTATTCCTTCTATCTTGCTACAGGGCATCTATGCGGTCGCATGCACACCTGGGAGCCATCACTCTTATTCTTGGTTTTCACACCTAACCTTGATCTGCGATTTTGTTGTCTTTTTATCATCAAGGTTACTTCTTCGTATGAAGCATCTCAGGTTATCTCTACCCTATATTCTTGGCTGTCTTTTTATGCCTTACTGTAATTGGGGACAATTACATTTAAGTTGGGGGGTAGAAATCTAGGAATTCATGTTTATTTATTTCATGATAACCAACTATTATACGTCCCTGAGATCATGTCAGAAGAACGAAATGAAGAGACTTATTTATGAAGATGCTTGATTTAGAAATTTATCTTATGAATTGTTCAGAGTTTCATATGTCGTGTAAAATTCAGTAAATTTAACTATGCATGGCATGAGTTCTGTACTTTAACACTTTTACCATGGTTTAGGGATGGCTTGACAGATCTTACTGCACTTGAGTACGTTTACATGTGGATGAGTTGAAATTAGATTCTGAACCTGATAGTAGGATAGATTTATGATTCTAGACTTGACACAGAAAATACATGAGCACATGCAATTATCTGAGTATAAAAAAAAAAGAAACAAGAAAAAGAAGAAGAAGGGATTTTCAACTTAGTAACCGGGCAGTGTGCCTAGCCAGCATGGTGTTCGCGTAAAACGGTTGAATTTCCTTTAATAAAAAAAAATGAATGACTAGTTATGATTTGTAGCCTTCATGGTTTGAGCATTAGAGTCTGAAGAGTGTTCTACACTTAGTGCCCTAAAACCGTCTGGTTTGGGAGTCACTGGCTTGAACCTCGTTACATGGACCATGAAGAAAGCTTAAGAAATCATAATATTGCACATGGCATTGGAAAAAAAAAAACAGATATTGTTATGTGATAAGTGGAAGATATGTGCTTGGATAGGATTGTGATCTTGAATAGTTGAAGTGTTTAGATATAATTGATGCTCTGAAGCATGTGTAAACCCGAATTCACACACAAGAGAGTCAAAGTTATTTTTTGAACCATGATTAAATATGTTGAAGTGTTGGAAGTGTGCTATGAATTGTTCTCATTTACTTTATGTTTATACGACTATGAATTGAAGAATATATTCATGGATATTTTTTCTGTTTAATGCATTGGAATTAATGAGTATCTTAATGGAGTTCTGATGACATGTTTAAAGGGGATGTATAGATGTTTGTGGGTATCATCACCGGAAACCCTCAGGAGACTATAACTCCTCCACTGGGGCCACCCAGGGGTTTAAAGGCTTGTGGCACATGCTAAGTGCAATCGTGAGACCTACGAAAGTGGCTAGTTAGATTTACAGCTTTACTTTTAATTTTTGTTTGCTTTGCTCGAGGACTAGCAAAGATCAAGTTGGGGGGTGTGATAAGACTTGAAAAGTGCACAAAACACCCTTGTAATTTGGTTTTGTTGGGCCCCGAGCAATGCTGGACTGACTACTTTTATTCCATTTCAGGTATAACAGACCCTCCTACGAGTTAGATCAACTTTGGAGCTAAAACAGGGGTATTTTGGTGGTTTTGACAAGTTAGATCGATCGGCCTCAACAGGTTCGATCGATCCAACTCAACCAACGAGGGGACGATGAACAACGGCTGGATCGATCGAAGTTCAAGAGTTGGATCGATCCAGCACGGGATGTAGCGCAACAACAACGGTTCGATCGATCGGACGAGACTGTTGGATCGATCCAGCACGGGAGTTACCAGCAAGTAAAGGCGTAGGATCGATCGAACTCCAAGAGTTGGATCGATCCGGCTCGGGCATTGCTTGCAACATCAAGCACTTAAGGAGTAAGATCGATCGAAGTTCAAGAGTCAGATCGATCCGACGCGGCCAGAGGCAAAGATCGACGGTTCTGATCTAATCCGCGGGAGGTTGTTTCTTGGGCTATAAGTAGTCATTGTTTAGGAATTTTCGGGGGCTTTTTTCCAGACATTTTTGGAGAGAGTTTACCTATCTTTTCTACATCTTTTCTTCGACGATTCTTTGGAGGAGATTCATGGCGGGAGGAGATCATCAACTTCTACCGATGGATTATCCCCTGAAGATGAGTAGCTAAAACCCTAGCTATTGGATTCTTATGATGTAACTAGGGTTTTTACTAGGGATTTCTTAGATCTAGGGTTTGTATACACGATTATTTAGCTCTTATGGATTGATTATATTTTCTTTATATCTTGGTGTTGATTTCTCGCTGGATGTTTGGATCGTTCTTGCTTGCACTTGATTCTAGAGCTTGTGTATGTTAGGGCGTGGATTGGATTCGTCCAAATAAGGGGATCATGCTAGTCCCATGATATCTCGGATGGAATCTTATTCGTGATTAGGGATTGTATAGTGCTAGTCCCACTATAGTAGTGCTAGTCCCACTACGTTCCATCCCTAATCCTTCATACATCTTACCTTTGTAGTTCAAGCCATTGAGATGCGAAGTCATCTCGATTTTACACCTAAATCCATTTCTATGGCATTGTTTGCGATGAACTCATCTGAGTAAGAGGGTTCATTAGCAGTGAACATAACTAATCATTCGGTCACTGATATTTCGATAATTGTTCCTGCCGACAAGGAATCCTAAACAGAACTTGTCGAGTGATAAGAAGAACTAGCCATTCACTTATCAACTTTTAGGAAGCCATTCATCGTGTTTGTATGCCCTGATCTTAGGAAAACCTGGTAGATCCTTAGTTACTGATTAAGAATCATGTGGTCCTTTCTCTCATATTCATCAATCTTCTAGCATAGTTTTAGTTTAATTTCAATCTGCAATCTTTTCCCAACTCATTAGTAGGAGACTTGCTAAATGTTCAATTTCAATCCCTTAAATCCCTGTGGACTCGACTCGGACTCTCCACTATCTACTAGTTCTTAGTAGTTAAAGTAGAGCACCGGAATATATTGTAATTTTGGTCAGACTTGTTAAGCCACGACACTTTTCAAGTTGTATCAGTTAGTGGGGAGTTATGAGGGGAGATGGTGGTTACCCTGCCAAGTGGCAGGGGACCCCACTAGTATATATATATATATATATATATATATATATATATATATATATATATGACAACGGTTGAGTATTAGCATTTTCAATACATATCCCAGTGGCTATAAAAGCGCGGGTATAGATCAACCAACAACTGCATTTTGACAAAAATACTGGAACTGAACCTATGTATGCCAACACTTTTATCGGCCGCTGGTATCTAGCTATCAACTGTCTCAGTACCTATACCAGCGGCCACAAAAAAACGCTGGCATAGAGAAGCCAATACTAGCATTTGTATCAAAGCGTTGCTAAAGAAGTAGTGTATACCAGCGGTCGGTCGGTATAAAGCGATGGAATATATTTGTCAACACCAACAGCCGGTTTAAAGCGCTGGTAAATAGTACGTTAATACCAGCGAGTTTCTCGGCCGCTGGTATAGGCGACATTCACCAGCGTTTTTTTATGAGCGTTGGTATAAAAATGCTGGGATAGGCCGTATTTGTTGTAGTGAATTAGACCTCAAATGATTCAAGCGTTACCCCACTTTCATGGTTTAAGTAATGAGTACCCATATGAGCACATTCACGATTTTATCGATACCAACACTACACTAAAATTGGAGAAATTTAATGATGATGCCTTTAAGTTGAAACTTTTCTCCTTTTGTTTGAAAGATAAAGCTAAACACTGGCATCAATGTTTACCTCCACGCTCAATCACAACATGGGACCAACTTCAAGAGGCATATTTAAGGAAATTCTTTCCCATAATTAAAATTGAGAAATTTCGGACTGAAATCCTTACCTTTGTTCAATATGAATATGAGTCTTTCCATGATGCCTGCGATAGATTTAAAGACCTTTTAAGAAAATATCCTCATCATGATATAGATAAGTGGGAATTAACTCATAAGTTTTATAGAGGCCTTAATGAAAGATGTAAAACTAGAGTTGAAGCTTGTTGTGAAGGTATTCCTTTAGACAAAAATGGTGATGAGCTCTGGAACCTTTATGAACAAATTTCCATTGATTTCCAACAATAATACACAAACCCTAGGAGTCGGTCTACACCGAAGGGGACCTTTGAACTTTCTGGATTAGAAGCCATTACTGCCCAAATAGCACTCCTCAATAAAAGGTTTGATAAACTGGAAATGAGACAAGCCCCTGACCCTCCACTGTTCCAAAATCAACCTCAAACTTGTGCCTTATGGTCTAGCCTTACACATCACATTACTAACTGTCCATTGGCTCCATCGTTCCCTGTATTCCTTCAGGAACAAGCAAACGCGATTTATGGTTTCACTAAATCTGAGAATAATCCATATTCCAACACGTATAACCCAGGTTGGCGGAACCATCCCAACTTTAGTTGGAGACCACCTCAATAGTCTGATAGGTACTCATCTATACCTCATGCAAATCCAAACCCAGGGTACTCTGCACCATATCAACAAACTGCACCTAATCCTCCTCCACAAGCATCCTCTGAGCTGACTTTGAACAAACTCTAGTTTAAACTAGGGAAGTCCAAGTCAAACTAGGAAAGAGGCTGAACCAGTTTGGTTCCTCTTCTGGGTGCGGGTCCAGTTGGTCGAGTCGGATCGACTCGTATCATCCCCTATTCCTTCAGAATTGGCCTTGTTCTCAAGGCCAGAGTCAAGTCAGGTAGGATGGCTCTATGTGGCTGGACCGAATCAACTTGCTTCTGTAGCTCTGGACTCGGTGGCGAGAAACCAGGTCGATCCCATGACGGGTCCAGGGGTAGCAGAGGCAGTGCTGAAGGAGCATCTGGGGGTCGATCTGACGGCTCAGGTAGCTCCAAGAATATGATCTTCAATGGCTCTCCTGGATCATCCTCATCATGTCCCATCAGTAGTGTTGCCCATGACCATAGGATGTGATCTGATCTCCATGGTCTGATCAACTGTGCAGGGACTTGGCTTGAATCTGGGTCAAACTGGCCTTGGTCCAATCTGAAGTGAAGATGGCTGGACCACGCTTCTGCTGCACTAGTCTGGGCTAGAAGTTGGTTGAACCAAGTTGAATTTTCAGCTGTGCTAAGTCGTACTCTGGTCCAAACCTGTCTGACTTGGTTGGGTCTACCGGTGTCAATCTGGACTTGGGTCAGTTGAGCTAAACCGGTGGTACCATCATAGTCAGATCTGATTAGATTGAATATGGCATCTGAATAAGGAGGGTAGCTCCTTTGATGGATCATATCAACCTTTGAATGCTTGATCAACGGCTGAGGATGCATCTTGATCACATGGAGTTGATCTAGATGGTCCTAATTGCTGGGGACTCTTGGATCAGGTTTAGATCGAAGATCGGAAGCACTGGATCGAAGATCACGCTGACCAAACGGCTGGATCAAGTTGCAGTCTTGATCGGACGGCGGAGAAGCTGCCGGAGTTGGATCAACGGCGAAACCAAGTCGCCGGAGTGTGGCAACGGCACAGGAAGCTTCACAGGGACGTGGGAGTTCCATCCGTACGTTTTGATCGATGGATTGGGCTGCGGATGCACCGGATCTGAAGGTGGTGGTGCGGTGGTGGTCGTCGCCGATGATCGTCGGTGATCTAGGCCGCGACGGTGCTGGAGCTTGTCGGGAACAGGTACGGGAAGGTCTTGGGACCTTTCTCGTGAGGTCTGATCTTGGGATCATCCTCGGCAAGTGGCGGAGTGAAGGTTGCGGGATCAATGGAATTTGCCAGAGTTGGGTTCCGGCGATCCGAGCTTCCTCCGTGGTCGTGGTCGGCCACGGTGGCTTCGGGGAAGGATGCCGATGCTTCCTCGGTGGGTAGGTGGAGAGGACGGCGTCGGAGGGCGGCGTTGGGGTGGCGGCTCGGGGGCGAGCCGACGGAGCCATGGATGAGCCGGGACGAAGGGTTGATGGCTCGATGCTGAGCCGGGCGGAAGGTACGGGGTGAGTCGCGGCTCGAGGTAGGAGATGAGCCACGTGGCTAAGCCGAGAGTGAGCCGAACCGGGAAGAGAGAGAAAACCAGGGGAAATTCCAGAAAAATATGGAAAAATAGGTAAAATTTCGGAAAAATCAGGAGAAGGTGGTAGAAAGTGTTCACCCTGGTCCGACGGAGTTGAACTCAGAGTTGCAATTGGAGTTGCTCTCAGAGTTGCGGTAGGGGTTGCAGTCGGAGTCTTCATCCGAGTTGGCTCAGGGTCAGGTTCCGTAATCTGGATGGCAGCTGGAGTAGGGGTCTGGCTCGAAGTCTGAGTTATCCTTAACCAACGATTGGAGATCTGCTCCCACTCTCTAATGGTGTGCTCCGTGTTTCTGCTTTGTCGTTCCATCAAAGTTGAACAGAGCTTCAACTGGGCTTGCAGAATCATGAATTGCTCCTCCAAACTTTCATGGGGTACTCCGTACATGGTGACGAAGTTTCCAGAAGGTTCTGAACCACACAGTCGGTGGAACAGAGCTCTGATACCAAGTTGATACGAATGGTCTACTCGTAATCCTCTCGTATCGGGTCTCTACTGCTCCAATCGATCAGAATTGGCCTGATCGGACTTGATTTGAGTCCAATTGGCTGAATCTGGCTAGCTGGATCGGATCTGGCTTGAGCTGGTTCAAATCTGGATGAGCCTTATAAGATAGGACCTGACTGGTGAAGGGGTTGGGTTGATTGAGTCAAGTGAGCTAATTGACTGGGTCAACCAGGTCCTAATCAGAGTGGCTGATGGATTGGGTTGGGCTGAACCAACTTGGTTTGGGTTAACTGGTTTGAACCAGGGATCCGACGCCTGAGGAGTCACCGGAGTGGATCGCCGGCGTAGGGCGTCGCCGGCAGTCGGGACCTTGGCAGGAAGGGTCGTGGGTTGATGGGGAACAGATCCAACGGCTCGGATCTTGGCGGTAGGTGGCGGATCGCCGGATCTGGGAGGTGGACGGTGGGTTTAGAGGCCGGCATCGGGGACGACGACGGGGAGCTCGGCGGGGCTTGGGACGGTCGGGATCGGGTCTAGGAAGGTCGGTCGGGAACTTAGGAGGGATTTGGGAGGGTTGATAGCGGTCGGACATGGAAGGGGCGACAGAGCTCGGGAGGTTGGGTTGCCGTGGAGATCACCGGAGACGGTGAAGAGCGACGGGAAAGAGATGGGCGGAGTCGTGGGAGGGAGGGGAAGTTAGTGGGGGTCTTGGATGGCGACGGGGCTGGCCGGAGAGGCTGGACGGCGATGAAGCTAGGGTTTGGGCACGGGAGAGAGGAAGGAAGACGTTGAACAGTAAGGGGTGACGTGGCGGTGATGTGGAGGAGAGAGAAAGTGATGGGGAGAGAGAAATTTTGGTGGAGGTGATGCCGGCTGCGGAGAAGATGACCGACGGGGAAGGAGGTGGATCCATGGTGGATTTCTGGTGGAAAACTACATTATCTCTACTCCTATAATATTCTACTCCTATGATATTCTATCAATTATTCTTAACTCATCATCATTCATCATCATTCCCTAATACAAACTAATGAGGTCCCTTTTATAGAAGCCTTGACAGAGTCCTAATACAACTAAAAAACCCCCTTGCTTAATTAGCAAGTAATAAGGCTTTCAAACTCAACTCAACTTACTAACTCAAATTGACTCTTAATTAATTTCTAACAATCAAATATCAACTAGGACTCAATAAAATATAAAAGACTAATGATAAATCCTAATCAAATACTCTAGTTTAAACTAGGGAAGTCTAAGTCAAACTAAGAAAAAGGCTGAACCAGTTTGGTTCCTCTTCTGAGTTCGGGTCGAGTTGGTCGAGTCGGATCGACTCGTATCAACTGCTGACATTAATGCTAACATGTCTGAGTTTAAAAATGAAATGGCTTTGATGAAAAATGATATTAATTCTCATGCCCAATCCATATCCAAAATAAAGACACAATTAGGGCAACTGGCTAACATGGTAGCCAAGAGAGAGGAAGGCCACTTGCCTAGTGAACCTGTGACTAATCCTAGGGTCCCGCACCACATTGATAACCACAACCTAGAAAGTGCTAAAGCTATAGTGACCCTTAGAAGTGGCAAAACGATAGATAATAAAGTAGACGAACCAGCCGGTCTGATCGATTGATCCGACGATCCGACGATCAATCGGTCGCCCGACGATCGATCGGGCAAGAAGATGATCGATCATCCACCCCGTGATTACTCCAATATACCACTTAATTATGATCTATCTGATTTTAGGGAGACTGATCCTGCTAAATATGTGCCTAAAGTACCTTTTCCTTATGCACCTATGGATCCTTCATCCAGACCCAATAAGAAATCATATGTAGAGGAAATCACGGAGATATTCAAGCAAGTAAACATCAACATACCACTTTTAGAGGCCATCTGACAATTCCCTTCTTATGCAAAATTTCTAAAAGACCTTTGTACCCAAAAACGCAAATCCAAATCTGAGGACTCTAAGAAAATATTTTTGACTGAACATGTAAGTTCGATCGTGAAGTATGACATTCCACCAAAACATAAGGATCCAGGCACCCCAACTATTTCCTGTTGTATAGGAGACTATCGTATTGATGGAGCTCAACTTGATCTTGGTGCTAGTGTTAATTTACTGCCATACTCCTTATATCAAAATTTGGCATGAATGATTTGAAACCTATGACAGTAACCCTTCAGTTCGTTGATAGATCCATCAATACACCGCGAAGTATCTTGGAGGATGTGCTGGATAAGGTTGATAACTTCTTCTTTCCGGTTGACTTCATTCTCTTGGACATGGAGCCTGACGTTCTTTGCAAGAAATCTGTGCCTATAGTCTTAGGTCGACCTTTTCTAGCAACTGCCAATGGTTATATTAATTATCGTACAGGTGTTATGGATGTCTTTCTTGGTAAGATGAAGAAACGTTTGAATATATTTAAGGACGCATGTGTGCCTGAAAATAATGGCTGCTTTGTTGTTGATGTTATCAATGCATATATTCCTGATTCATCCTTATTTGACATTGACATAGAGACTGGACAATTTTGTGCTGATTATACTAAAACACACTTATACACAGAGATGTCAATACCTTCTAATGTTGAACCACCACCTCCTCCTTTACCTATATCTGCACCATCGTTCATGCCTACAACATCTATTTTGAAATTAAAAGCTTCTACCCCTTCCCTTACGATTCATCGCAATGATAATTCCATTACTATGGGGGACACATATCGTAGACCTGATTGTAAGATGAAATATGACGATGGTTTGTCTTTTTTAGCCGGTGTGGTTTCTAATACACTTGTTGGGAGGAAAGTATTAATAGGTCTACATCATCAAATACTTGACTTACTGCGGGGCGGGGTATGGTTTAAATCATTATGTGGAGGAAATTATCCTTATGAGTGTGATCGAGTCCGTCAATCTGACTTATCCATGCTATAACTGACCTTTTCGAGAAGTCTGCTGAGAGACTTTAATTCCCGCGCTTGCTGGGAGGCAACCCAAATTTTTAGGAGTTCTTTTTAATTTTTAATTTTTAGGATATTTCCTTATTTTTAGGAGTTTTTCTTAATTTTTTTAGAATTTTTCTCCATTTCTTTCACCCTTTTTCTGATTTTCCCTGAATTTCCGCCACGTTTCTTTTGGTTTTTTTCTCTCTCCTCCTGATCGGCTCACCTGCGAGCCGGGACATCATCATCCCGGCTCCGTTGTAGCTTAAGCGGCTCGTCCACCACTCATCGCTCATCGCCACCCCTCCGGTCACCCCTACCCCTCCAAATCACCACCACACACATTCGCCAACCTTCCCCCTATCCTCCCATGACCTTCTTCACCATCATCTCCACCTTTTCCGACGCCGGTGAGCCCCTCCGCCTTCCCAACTTGCCTCGATCTCCCCATCTACGGCTCCCACACTGCCCTAAACCACCTCTAGCGGCTTCCTTAGACCATTCCCAACAGCTTCCCTATCCCTATCCCTACTTAAATGTGATTTTGTGCCATTCTTTAATATAGTGAATCACTTTTTGACTTGTTCAATCAACATATTCCCTACATTGATCCTCTATATCAATTAGACAACCACATGAGGCCACCGGCGGTGGTAAATACAAAGTTGTCAATGTCCAGCAACTATGCCATAGGGTCGATGGAGGATACCGATGACGGTGATGGAGGAGAGGGTGGAGGGAGGAGAGGAGACCGGCGACGGCGAAGAATGAGGATATTGCTCTCCTCGGTGAAGTCGGCGGCGAGTATTGGAGCGAAAAGACCCACTTCTTTAATAATACCAAGACCCCTCTTCCTCTCCCTCTTTCACTGTAGTGAACCCATCGCCGTCGCCCTTCTCGCCGGTCACGATTTAATAATCACATGGTAACTAGTTTTTTAATAATACCAAAACACAGCTCTTCCTCTCTCTCTTCCATGGTGGCGAGTAATGAGAGTGATGGAGGCTGCGGCTTGGGAGGTTGGTGAGGCGGGAGGGTGGGAGGTGAAGGAGTTGGGATCTTGAGTACTCGAGAGAAATAGTTGTGGTGTGGTAGCCGGCAATGTCGCCGGAAGTAATGGACTTGCCAGAGTTGATGGACGCCAGTGAGGTGCGGTAGCTGATCGACTAGATGAAACGAGGAAGGAGACTTAGATAGAAAGGGGAGGAGAAAGAACGAACGTCGTTTAAGCTGATATGGTTGAGGAGAGAGAACATAAAAAGTATTATTTAAAGATATAGGGAACGCTTTCTGATTCTCTAAATATAGGGAACGTAGTTGGTTTTAGGGAATGTGACAGTGAATGACTATAAAGATAGAGAATCTGTTGAATAACACATTCTAATCATATTCTCTAAATTTAGAGATAGGGAATGGGATAGGGAATCTGTTGAAAATGCTCTTAGGTTGTCACGATCCTTCCGCCACCATCAAAAATCATCCTTGTAGCCTCGATCACCGGAATCAAACTCCGGCGAACTATACCTCACAATGTGAGGACCTGTCCCTCTACTCCTGTGGCTCATCGTGGACCGCAAGGGCAATTTGGTAAATTGCGCCTTGTCGGCTTGTTTCACACCCGCTTGTGCACACACTGACCATGTTTGTGGTATTGTTTGGCTAGAATGGTTAGTGGGACCCGGATCGAAAGATCCGGACTTGGGCTTAAGTCTTAACCCAAGTCCAGCTTCCTGTGAGAGACGGATCGATCCTTCCTTGCTAGAAGGATCGATCGATCTTTGATAGGAACGTGGATCGTCGAGTCGGATCGATCGGTCTCTTGGGACGGATCGATCGGACTCGGAGTTGGATCGATCAGTCTCTTGGTTGGATCGATCGTTCCCATGGTTGGATCGATCGGTCTCCTTGGCTGGATCGATCGGTCTCTTAGCTGGATCGATCGGTCTCCTTGGACGGATCGATCCTGCTAAGTCGGTTCGTTTGCCTATAAAACAAACAGAACCTTCTTCCTCAGATCTCTTTGGAAATCCGAATTCTTGGCTGAGATTTTCTCTGGATTTCGAAGAGTTCGTGGACGATCCAAGGCTCAGCAGCTGGGATTGAAGCTGCTCTTGCTCCGGTAGGGATTCCTACCTACTGTCTTCGGGTTTTCTGGAAGTTTTTTCCGGCTGTCGATGTTCTTATGCTTAGAACTCATTGTATACATGTTAGATTGTAGTATTTCCGCCGGTTTTGGATTCATAATGCTTCGTACTACTAGATCCCAGGTTTTGGTGGGATTTGGTGGAGTTTTCCGACGGTATTTCTCGCCGTCGGCTTATCGGAGAACCCAACCAATCGAAACGTTTGTGAGATGGATCGATCCCTCCTTGTTGGGCATGCTGAACCCGAGCATGATCGATCGGCCCCTGGTGAGGGCGATCGATCCAGATGCCTTGGATAGCATGGGATTCCTCTCGTCGCGAGTAGGATCGATCGACCCTTGGAGGGAGGGATCGATCCTTCTCGGCGCGGCAGGGAAGACGTTCCCTATCGCGAGTCAGATCGATCGTCCTGGGAGGACAGATCGATCGAACTCGACGCGATAGAGAGAATTTGCTCTCTGCCGTTAGAGGGATCGATCCTTCCCTTGGGAAGGGATCGATCCGACTATGGCAGAGAGAGGAATTTGTCCTGTTTTGCTCGCGGGGCTTTGCATGTACCGTTTTCTCTACCGTCTTAATACCTGGTACATATATTTAAGCATGTTAGCCCTATAATAGGGCAGTGGTGAACCGGGGGAGTGATGACTCCCGGGATGTTTAGAATAAACGAGCGGATAGCCCTACAGCTTTCCTTAGCCTTGCATGCCGGCGTGCGCCGAGGGCTTTATCTGTGTTATTTGCAAGCTGTTGTTTGCGGGGTTGCTTCCCGGTGCAGGTGTTGTGGTGGACTGCTGGCAGTTGGTGGTGGTACCACTGCAGCAGCTCCTTAGACCTTATTTACCTGTTCACCACCCCGGACCGGCAGTGTGCCGTGCCCAGACCATGTTTGATATATCATCACATACTGTTGCATGTTTACATGTATTATCCTGCGCATATTCATAACATGCATTGTGTTGCGCATTAGTTGCATCTGTGTAGGGTGTTGCCGATCCGGGACTTCGGGTAACCCGGATCTAGCTCTAGTACTGTTGCGGGTAGCTTGGTCCAGGACTCGATTTGTAGTATTCAGTCGTTTTCGATGATAGGGTTAGTTTGACATGAATACATGTTTGTTCGATGTTTAGAGGTCGTGTCGACTTCAAGTTGTATCCGAAGTGTAGCCAGAGTCCGGTGTTCCTAACTCTTGGGAGGAGGAGTGCCTGCCCAGCGGTGTCCTGGCCCGCCAAACGGTGTTCTGTGTCATGTTGAGAGTTGCAGTGTTTTGGGCTTGCGTTCACGGTATTCTGGTAGGGGTTATGGGACCCTTGTATACACCTAGGATAGACTTGGGGGCGACACAGTTGTGTTCCCTCCCTTGTGAGTGTCGTAGTGTAGTGTCCCTGCTGAGCTTAGTGCTCACTCCTACCCGGGCTGCATTTTGTAGGTGCTGGAGCTAGCTCCTCTTCGGTCGCCCCTACCAGGGCGATGTTTGGTGACGTGGCGGCGTCTGGCGGTACTTGAGAGGTGGCGATCTTCCAGTCTTTACCTTTTTGTTATACATAGTCTCCTATAGGAGTGATAAATGTATAATTTCCCTGTTTGAGGATTGTATATAAATATCCAGTTTCAGTCTTTGAAATTCGCAATATTTGTATAATACATGATGGTTGTGATTGTTAGGGTAACCACTACGAATAGAGGGAAATCTCGCCAAAATTTCCGCAGTAGGTTAGGTTCCGCTTCGCATCGCCCGGCCCGGTTGGGCCTACGCGGGTCGGGGCGCGACACCGTCCCCCTCCAATCCACCCGTTGTCGACCCTAATCCTTTGATCAAACCCCACAGGAGTCGTCACAGAGCCCCTATGATCATTCCTCCACTATCCCCTACCTCCATTGATGTCTGGATCGCCGACACCCACTTTCGACGATCCTAACCCACGCCGACCATCTCTAATCTCCCACCTGAAAGCCTCAATTCCACGATCAGACACCACTGACAAGCTCCTTAGGCTTCTATGATTCTCCCTCTGCCATCCCCGTCCTCCGGCGATGGTGTTTCACCGTCGATCCATCACCAACGAGCTCTCAGCCGTCCGATTGCTGCATAGCGTGATCCAGGTGCTTCAAAGCTCTAATTTTCGATCGGACGGTACAGATCTTCAATCAAGGACATAACTAGCATGTTCAAGCCATCCATATCATCCAGAGTATTCATGGGTGTTCAATTCTTTCGATCTCCGCCAAATTCGATATCCGATCTCGCTACGGGCGGTCAACTGTAGATGGGACGGACATTTAAACAGATGCTGAATAGTTTGGTGCTCTGAATGGATGCTTTGTTGTGCTGCTATTATGTGTTCTTAATTCATGCGTGCCTATATCTATGTTTTATTTTGTGGGATGAATGATTATACAAAGGAAACTCTATCAAAGTAGTGAATGAAAATATGTACGTGGCCAAGTTCATATTCTTGAATGGTTGAAGGGTTTCAATATAATTGATACTTTAAAGCATGTGGAATCCTATTCGCACACTTGGATTGTTGGAGTTGTTCTTAATTGTGGTTAAATATGTTGAAGTGTTGAAAAGGTGTTTGGCATGCATTGATTTGCTATTGTTTTATCTTACTATGGATAGAAGAATAAATTCCTGGATATGATTTCTATTTTATGCATTAGAGTTGATGAGTATTATGATTGATTTCTAATGATATATTCAAGGGTTGAATAGATGTTTATGGGTGTTATCCCTGAAAACCCTTATGAGACTATAACTCCTCCACTGGGGTAATTCAGGGGTTTAAAGGCTTGTTGCATATGTTAAGTGTAATCGTGAGACCTACGAAAGTGGCTAGTTAGATTTATTACTTTCTTTCTATATTTTCTTTGCTTGAGGACTAGCAAAGTGTAAGTTGAGGGGTGTGATAAGTCACAGATTATGCATGATTAAACCCCTTAAATTACCTTTGTTAGGGCTAGAGTAGTTGTATTTAATATCTTATTATTTGATTTTAGGTTTAATTATAATTTGAGAAGAAATACAAGAAATTTGGCCAAAAATCATTAAATTCTGCAAAAATACTGCTTCGTCGACTGTTTGAAAATAAATCACCAGACTTCATACAAAAATCAAAAAATCCTAAAATTCTAGGAGATAATAGAAGACTTCAAGACCTACAACTTTCACGTTGAAGAATTTGTGAGATTCCCTATATATTGGCACCAGTTTTGAAGCAAAGTCAGATCTATGAAAGTTGAAATTTGAGAAAAACTGAAATTAATTAATGGCATGGCAATTAATTACCCAGTCAAGCTGATTTGGCCGATCGATCGGTTTTGATTCAGATCGGTCGCTCGGGTGACATCATCAATACAGAATTTAGGGAAATTAGAGTTTAAAGTCAATTATGACTCCTAATTCCGGAATGAAGGGTCTTTGCTATATAAAGGGGTTATTCCAGCCGAAAATCATCTTTTGGGCCACTTTTGGAGAAGAAGGCTAGGGTTTCGAAAACGGCGATCTTTCCGCGAGGATTGACGGCTTTTGATTTTCTTTAGTTTGATTTTTGTAAACTTCTTCTCAACATGATCTCATAAATATAGTTTTAATGATTAGAGATTTGAGGGAGCAGAGCTCCTTTGAAGTATTTTCAGTCTTACATGATTTCTGTGATTGATTGTAGAGATTTATGAGATGGTTTTCATGTGATTTATGGTTTGCTAGTGAGATAGGCTAGGGGAGTAGTAGTTTCTGCTAGAACATGGGTGACTTCCGGAATCACCCTGTTGGCTTGGAGTTGAGTCCTGTCAGTCATGAAGAGCCCCATCTCTGAGATGGTTTGCCAGACTTGTTCCAAGGACTGCTTTTGGGACCCTATAACCTTTTCGATTTCTCCCGTGACCTCTTGTACACATTGAGCCACCAACTCTCGGGCGTCCGATTGGGTTGCTTGAACTTTGTCTCCCATGGTTGTCGTGAGGTTGTCGACTACCCAATTTGAACGCTCCTTAATTATATCCCCTACTGCATCTATGGCCTTCTTCAACTCAGCGGGGGTTTCTGGGCTCTTATTTTGCCTAGGATCATCGCTGCGTTCGTCAGCTGTCGAGGACGAACCTTGCGGGTTTTGATCAAGTTGTTGATTGTCTGGGTCATATCGATCCTGTGGGTTGATAGTGGACTTAAGTGTCATTTTTGGGCTCCCATTATGGTCGTCAAAAAACATGTTGCTCAAAAATTATACCCGAGATGGATACGTAGTCGCCATGCACGTGATGTCACACCCCGACCCAGAAAACCCATCCGAGTCGAGGCGTGAGGGGGAACCTACACTATTCATCTCCAAGTGGCGCGATACAAAGCGGAATTAGAGAGAAACTTAAACAATTTACAATCCAGAGGTAAACAGGTATTCAATTCATATAACATCAGTTGTACTGTTACAAGATCTTCCAATGAAAGAATAATAATACAGTAATCCCAGAATTTCTCAAATATGTACATGATTTACAAAATCCATCAAAAGTACAACCAACGATCCTCCAGCAACCTCAAGCACCTCTGGATGTAGTCGCGCCGCCAAAAGCTGACCTCGCCTGCTCTACTGAAGAAGAACTGGCGCCTGCACCTGCAAACGCAGCCCGGGTAGGAGTGAGCGGTAAGCTCAGTAGGGTTCTACGCTACGGCACACTGAAGGGAGGAAAACAACAATAGTGTTGTCTTCCAGCCTAAGTCTAACGGATGACACGGGTCCCATAACCCAGTTGATGTCCCAAGGGCTCTTGTCATGAAACCTCTCTGCTGAACAAGTTACCAGGAGGCCAAGAAACAGTAACATGCAAGATTACCCTTCCCAAGCTGGAATACCAAGCCTTGGGGAACCACGTCGGGAACGCATCAACATCCATCCTTAGCACTTGGCTTTGGAAGACAACACGACCTCTAAACCTCAAACACTGATCAGAGTCGACTATCGCAAATTCTCAACACAAGAGATCTGATTAAACAATCACCCTAATCCTGACTACCCAGCCGCGGTCCTAATGGCTAGATCCGAGCTACCCGAGAGCCTCGGATCGGCGATCAACCCATCGCCCGCCTAACCTCATATGCCTCTAATGCAATCAAGATGCGTGCAATGCTCAGGAACAGATAACAATATATAAGCATGCAACAAGATGTCATTAATCATATAGGGCTAGGCATAGCTTACGGCTAACCAAAGGGTGAACATAGCAAAGCCCTCAAATACAAAATAAACTATGCTAACCAACAAACATCTGAGCAAAGCAAGAATACAGATATACAATAGTCTTCATTGCTCTCTTGCACCTGACAGACTAAGGTTCCACAGTTACCCACAGGTAACTGGCCACATTTATACAATAGCCCTCGGCACTCGCCGGCAAGAGGCTAAGGTTCCACAATTCCTCATTAACTAGCACTCATAGCTAGCTAATGGTTAAGCAATCCAATAAAGCATTTAACTACTATCAAACATGTATTAAATACAATCAAAACCCTAGATTTGTCCAAAAAGGGAAATACTCGATTCGATCCTCAAACCCGATAAAAATCCTTTGAAAACCTCATCAAATCCACATACATGTTTCCCAACATGTTTAGATACTAAACACCAATCAAAACCATCCAAGAAAAGGCAGAAAACCATGTTTAAGGGCCCACGGACGATGTCACGGTCGATCCAAGGATCGACCGTGAGGCCACGGACGATGCCACGGTCGATCCGCCGATCGACCGTGAGACCAAAGCAAGGAAAACCAAGGGTGACGGTCGATCCACCCATCGACCCTGAGACGCCCAAAACCAAACAGCGCCTGACGGTCGATCCGACGGTCGACCGTCAGGCCCAGGAAGAGTAAAATGATACTTGACGGTCGATGCACCGATCGACCGTCGCGTCCCGAAGGAGCGTATCAACGCTTGACGGTCGATGCACCGATCGACCGTCGAGCCTCTGGCACAGTTCCTCAGAACAATGCCGGAAATCCAATTTCTTGGATTTCAAGGATCAAATCAAGATGGAAAATGATGAAACTTTGCAAGCATGCTTAAAAGATGAAGGGGAATCCAATGGTGCGAAGAAACCACATTTTTGACAGTTAAAACTCCAATTTAGGTTAAAACGGTCGAAAACCGATAAACGGCGATAATACAAGATTCAGCCGATAAAACCGAAATCGCGAGTTAGGATTACTTGAAATCATTCACATTACTTGTACAAGGAGTTACAAAGCACTCTAACATGTATTCCTACAGCAAAAGCACATAAAACCTATCCTAGGGGAACCCGATCCAAGGATCGAGGTAGAAACACCTACTTGAAGAGATAGGGTAGCTCCTCCACGCATCCCCCAACTTCGATCGCAGGAAGTCGCTCCTCGAAAGCCACGTCTCCGATGCCCTAGCACCCAGCCGCAGGAGAGAGAGAGAGAAGAGAGAACGCAGGAGAAGGAGAAAAGAAAAGAAAGAGAAAGAGAAAGAAGAAGGCTTAAATAGAAAGCTGGAATCCATCACAGCCGTCCGATTCGATCTCTCCCGATCGAGCTCCGATCTTCCTATCGGACGCGCCCTAAAAGTTCTAATCAAACACATACATCAATCAAAGGCCATGTGTGCAACGCGGGTGTGAAACTGACCACCAGGGAGCATATTTATCAAAATGCCACTGGGGTCAAAAACAGCGATGCGATCAACCGATCACATCCCAAGGCCAACCAAGCCAAACCACAAACCCAGGCCCTCGACCTAACGCGGTCGGACCAGGTTGGAGGTACGAGTCCTCACACGTGAGGTGTGCCAACCGTAACGCAGGGCTATCAGAAGGGTGTGCGGATTCATCCCTGCCTCAATTAAGAGGACTTTTGGGGAAAACTTAAGTCTAAACGAGGATGGATTTTTATAGTTTTTTTTATGATTAGATTAATCTGGGATCTACTATGTTGTTCCTAAGGAGAGTTATACTACTTCTAAAGTTGATACTACTCCTAAAAGTAATTGAAACTACTCCTAAGGATGAAGATGCTACTCCTAAAAGAATTATGCTACTCCTAAAGAGGTTATGCTACTCTTAGAGTGATTAGACTACTCCTAGAGTTAAAGAAAGCAAGTAAAGTAAAGCAGGAAAAATTAACTACTTACTTCCATTAAAATAATAACTGATGGATTACAGCTTCAAGGAAGACAACTGCTAGGAAAAATCCTAGAAATATAAACTAGTACAATAGCTAAGGAAACAGTAGTAGAAAAGTTTTGGTTGCAGTCGGGGCCCTTTCTTCTTCAGTCTTCAAAGTTTTTATACTTCGGACTGCCGCCTCCACGTGGCAATCGCTAGCCATTGCCCATGGCCAACGATCGTGGGTCAGATCCCGCTGCCATCTTGACACGTAGCCGACTACGGATAACTGTTCAGCTATTTTCTGGCTCCACTTCCTACACTTCCGCTTTTGGGGACTGGTTAGGTAGATCATGGGATTATGGTTCAAGTGTCATTGTGACAGTGCCTCGACTTCAAGGTTCACAATTCTCGAACCAGAGTTCCTTGTGGTGCTTCGACCTCTAGGTTGTCTAGTGTCTCAGCCTAGAATGCCTCGACCACGAGATTACTTAGTGCCTCGACCTCGAGTGCCTTGACCTCGAGATTGTTTAATGCCTTGACCTCGAGGTTGTCTGGTCTCAAGATTGATTTCATATTGGTGATCCGTCTTCGAGGTCATCTAGTTTTGAGATTAATATCCACGTGGAGTGCCTTGCCCTCGGGGTTGCTTAGCCCGGGTTTGGGTTATAAAGGACAACTCGAAACCTCGAGTATTGCACCGTTGGATTGTATCGCAATATATGCAAAGTTGGCATGAAGATGGGTTTTGATCCTCGAGTATTACATCCTACCCCATTGACCGATGTTTCCTTGCTCGTGTGGTCTTGTACGCGATGATTCCACTAGCCTTATTGCTGATTCGTCCATCTGTCGTGCCTGTACGGTGCTGCAAGGATCATGATTTTGGATCACTAGATCATTGCCACGTGTTTGAATCGATGATGGATACATGCCGGTCAGTGCTTGAGTATTTTCCTCGGTAACAAAGGCCAATGATTGACAAGTTTTCATTTAAGGATGGAATTGGAGAACAATCATCGACAAATAACTTGGAATCTACCCTAATGCTATATAGTCCTCTTCATTAGAGTTCACATCCTCTTAAGGTTCTCTAAATCATCGACAACGGCAAGGAAACCGTGAGGACCCGTTCCTCCGACCCGGCTCGACCGCGTCGGTCGAGAGGCGATCGCTTTTGGTCTGTTTTCGCGTCGGGCGCAATCAGTGGATCGCCTTGTCTTTCTACGACCCTAGGGCAATTTGGTCAAATCGAGCCATGTCGGTTGGTTTCGCACACGCGTAGCGTACACACGGGCATGTGATGATGTATGTGCTTGATTAGACCATTAGGGCTGCGTTTGGTTGCGGGATAGACTATCCCGGGATTAGAGGGGATAGGGATTAGTAACCCGGGATAAGTTATGGGATAAAATTTATCCCACCTTGGTGTTTGGTTGAAAAAATAGGGATAAGGAGGTAATGATTACTTGGAATTGGTGAGGTGGAAAGTAATAAATGAATAATATTGGATGAAAAAGGTGGAATATGAATAGGGATTGGTGAGGTGGAAAGTAAATTAATAATATTGGTACTTTAATTAATAATATGATAATGCATAAATATTTACCTTGGCTTTAATAAATTACTTAATAATATGATAATACATATTATATTAATTAAAATATAATATGACCACCCCACTCGTCTTTTTCGACGCCTCCTCTGCTAATCCCTCTCATATCAACACCCAATTATTTATCACCCCACCGTGGCCTTCGGCGACGAACACGTGACCTCCACTTACATTAATATAATATGTTTTTATTCTTATTATAAATATAATAATTAATTTATATTATTAATTTATACATATCAATGAGCTACCTTATCTATTATTAATTTATCTTATTAATTTAATTTATATTAATTTATATCATTAATTTATACACATCAATGAGCTACCTTTTATATTATTAATTTATACATATCAATGAGCTACCTTTTCTATTATTAATTTAATTTATATTAATTTATATCATTAATTTATATACATCAATGAGCTACCTTTTCTATTATTAATTTATCTTATTAATTTAATTTATATTAATTTATATCATTAATTTATACACATCAATGAGCTACCTTTTATATTATTAATTTATATTATATTAATTTATACACATCAATGAGCTACCTTTTATATTATTAATTTATACATATCAATGAGCTACCTTTTCTATTATTAATTTAATTTATATCATTAATTTATATACGTCAATGAGCTACCTTTTCTATTATTAATTTATCTTATTAATTTAATTTATATTAATTTATATCATTAATTTATACACATCAATGAGCTACCTTTTATATTATTAATTTATACACATCAATGATCTACCTTTTCTATGATTAATTTATACATATCAATGAGCTACCTTTTCTAATTAATTTATATTACATTAATTTATACACATCAATGAACTTACTTTTCTATTATTAATTTATATTAGTAATTTAATTTTGGATTGGTGAGGTGTAAAGTAAATTAATAATATTGGATGAAAAAGGTAGGATAAGGATAGGGATTGATGAGGTGGAAAGTAGATGGGGTAGGTGGCAAGGGGGTTTTTGCATAAAACCCCCTCTAATCCTGGGATTAGGAATCCCAGGATAAATCTTATCCCGAGTGGGGATAAAGCCCTGTTTGGGTGCTATCCCGGGATAAGGGCAGCCAATCCCGGGATTGGCTGCCCTTATCCCAGTACCAAACAGGGCCTAGGAGTACCCTAGATCGGAGGATCTGGGTCAGATCGTAAGTATCGGGAATTTGAGCTGTTAGGATCAGATCTGGCCGGACGGACCTACTTGATGGTGACAGACGACCGGATAGACTGCGCTTCGGAGATCCCGCAGCAGTTCAAGAGTGTCCGAGTTTGTTTTTCCTTGGAGGTGTTTTCGTTGACGTGGGTGTTGGTGTCCTTAGGCTTAGCTTGAGTAGCTTGTAGCGTTGTTCTTGTTTGTGCAGGTAGGTCTAGTGTGCTTGTTTCTTTTCTTTGGCCCTACCCTTATCGAATTTCACGGACGAAATTCCTTTAAAGATGATAGGTTGTGAGGACCCATTCCTTCGACCGGGCTCGACCGCGTCGGTTGAGGGCCGATCGCTTTTGGTCTGTTTCCGTGTCGGACGCGATCATTGGATTGCCTTGCAGATCGCCTTACCTTTCTACGACCGGGGCAATTTGGCCAAATCACTCCCTGTCGGTTGGTTTTGCACATGCGTAGCGCACACACGGTCATGTGATGATGTATGTGCTTGATTAGATCGGGAATTTGAACGGTTGGGATAAGATCTGACCGATCAGACAGAACATCTTATCTTAAGCTAGCCATATAAAAACCCCTCCTTGACGGGTTTACCCCGCCCGATAGGGCACTGTTGGATTCGAGAGAGAGAGCGCGAGAGAGGGCTGCGGCTCGATCGGGCGAGAGAGAGGAGAGATCCGCGACCAGAGAGAGAGGCGGCGGCGACCGGAGGAGAGGGCGAAGACGGCGGTGAGGCTTCCCTCTTCAACGGCGGAGAGCTTGGCGACGGCGACCGCAGCTGAAGCGGAGCGAGGCGGCGGCGAGATCGGAGACGACGACCGCGGGTGAAGAAGACAAGGGAGGAAGTGATCTCGGTCTAGAAAGGTAAGGGATCTACCCTAATCCCAGATTAGGCTCTTAGGATGATCCGATGTATGCTAGAGTAGGGCTTTGATGCTCTGTTGCGCTCGTGGTTTCTCTGTGTTGTTCTTTCTCTTTCATAGCTTGCCGGTGCTTAGATCTATGAGTTAATGGTGATTTTTTTGTTGAGTTTTGATTTCCCCTTTCACCGGTTTGTTGGATTTCGACGGGATTTTCCTCCTTCGTGCCTCTTTTGTTTCCCCTGTCCTTGGTTGGCCGGGTGCATGAGGTCCTCCTCCAACCTCTGCCCGACTGGCGTTTTGTGGTGGCTGGCTTGGTTTTTCCTGGTTATGGGTGTACTGCGACGAGATTCCCCTTCCTCTGTTTTCCTCCCTGTTCTTCCTCTTCTCGTTGCTGCCATTACTCGTATCCATGGATTAGTGGTGGTCTGATGGATCTCGATGCTAAGCTTGTGGTTTGTCGGATTTCTCTTTGGGTTTTCAAGGCTTTCCTCTCCCTGTTCTTGGGTTGCCGGAGGCTTGAGGAAATGCCTCAAAGCTTTTCTTGTTTCCCGTTTTGAATCTCCGGGTGTTTGGTTTGGGTTCTATCGGCTCTGTTTTCCGGGCTTCGTTGGTATTCTTGCTCTCCCCTGTGTCCTGTTGCTCTGTTTCCCCCTGGCTGCCTTGGATTGCTCGAGGCGGGCTTAGGACTGTTTGGATGCTGGAGGTTGATCCGTGGGTTCTTGATTTGTTTTGCTTCGGGGATTTCCTCCGCTTGGGTTAGAACTATACTTCCTTACCCGTAGATGTTGGGTGAAGCCCTGTTTTGGTTCGGGAAGTGTTTTCTGTTGCGGGTGTTTGTGAAGCGCATAGCTGCCGATTGATGTCCCTACGCTTCCCTGCCTTTCCTTTCTAGTGGTTTTCATGTCAGCCTTATCTTGGGAACTTAATTGAATACTTGACTGTTCCAAGTTCTGGACTTCCGACCGATTGGGAGCCAGGCAAAGGACTACATTGCAACAAATTATGGAATTCCCTTTATAGCTATCAAATTGATTTTGTATGATTGGTTAGCTTAGGTGTAACCTCTCTATTTAATTCTATGTCAAGTGTTGTTATTGCCCATGTATTCTCTGTAAATTGCTATTCATTAGTGTTATCTGTTATTCCTCCAATCAATTCTTATAACTTCATGTTAATAACTTTAGTTATGTATTATTATATCATGTTCAAGCCTAGGGCCGGCTGTATGCCCGTTCCTATTTTATTTGTGGGCTAACTGAGGGGGTGATGACCCTCGAGAATGTATAGTGTAGTTATGCCTAGGGCCGGCGGTGTGCCCGTTTCTATATTATTTGTGGGTTAACCAAGGGAGTAATGCCCTTGGGAATGTTTAGATTAAATGGGCCGAAGGTGTGCCCTGTGTGTGTTGAATGATGTTATTGCGTGGTTTGGAGGTATGAATGCTATGTGTGATGTATGTCTAATTCCTTAAGGCTATGCCCTATTCTATAGTTATGTTGTATCTTGTTGGACAATTGACTGATGATCTGGCATGTAGAGAAACCTAGTCCTAGTTGCTTGAATAGGCTCATGCATGTTGTATACATTAGAAGCATTAAGGCTAGTGCAGGCGATGGGCTCAATCGCCGATCCGAGGACTCGGGTAACTTGGGTCTAGCTCTAGGGTCGAGGAATGAGTAGAACGATTAGGGCGAGATTGTCTGGTCATGATAGTGTTGATTGAGGTTGCTATATAGCTATATTCTTCTAAATCGTGGTATTGAGGTGTAGAGGTCGTGTTGTTCTCTACGCCAATCACTAAGAGCAGTGGTTGTTATCTTGTTGAGAGGGTTGTAGAGGTGTAAGTGCATGGGAGATGCACTTGCCCCTGGTCCTTCCTTGAGCTGTAGAGGGGCGCTTGGTGATGCGTGACCCTGGTCCAGCCTTATTCCTTTTATGTCTTAGGCTTGGACAGAGATGACAATTGCAGTTTTCCCTTCTTCATTGAGTGTGCTATAGAGTAGAACCTTACTAGGCTTTATGCTCACCCTATCCGGGCTGCGTTTGCAGGTGCTTCTACTTTAGGTGCTACTTGAGGTCATTGGCAGACGCGAGGGCTTTACTTCAGTATTTGTGATTATTTTGATGTCATTTATTATTATGGGAATTATATCTCTTATTCTGAGGATGAATTGTATAACTTTGAATTTTACATTCATGTGAAAGGATGTTGCTCTAAATGTTTAAATTGGGTATTTAATAGTTTTATTAGTTGTGAAATTTACTTTCTGCCCTTAGGATCAATTGTTGAAACTTGTAGTAGATATATACTTGTTGCGCTTATTGACGATGTAAATAGGTTTAGGTGGCTCATGCCCCGATCTGGATGGGTTTTTTTGATCAGGGTGTGATTGAAACCGAGGTGATCAAGCTTCACTTCGAAGTCGCCGTGAACCCAAATGCGTGTAATTCTCTCTCAATCTCTTTTTCTTCCAACTTCATGAGTATTTCTTCCGTTCCTCGTGAATCATTATCTCATGATTAAGCTCAATCCTTCTCGTCATCCTTCCCTCGTATTTCTTGATCTCTAGGCTTTCCATCAACCTTATAAAAGGCTAAAGGTTTATAAGTTTTCATCCAAGCGTGGAGATGCTTTTAAATCAAGGATGGAGAATAAAGATGACCGGGTGAGGGGAATTTATATAAAGATGACTGGATCGGGTTTTTGTTATTTGTACTCGACCTTGCCCATTTGGACTTGTCCGATAGAGCCATTGAGTGTTGTTTGGGTCATACTGTTGTCTTCGTACTTTCATTTAGGGCTTGTTTGGTTGAGTAAAGTGGGGCTTGAAGTTAGTTCGCATGAAGTCAGTTCAGCCAGTTGAGATGCTTGGTTGGCTGTGAAGTCGTTAAAGTGGATTGAAGTCGGTTAACTTCTGAACTCATTTTTTGCCTACGAGTTCAGATATTGACTTCGGGTAAAAAAGATCTGAAGTTGCTGAATTGACCCTCAGTTCAGCGTTTAATCCCCAGCCACTTCGCTATTCTATCCATCGCCACTTCCAAAACCCGATCATCCTAGGGTTCTTCGCGAGAGACCCTTTCCTTTGTCGCCGCGATGAACCCGATCTAGGGTTCTTTCTCCTCTCTGACCTCCCTCCGCCTTCTCTATGGTCACTTATGTTGGCTTTCGTCCTCCTCCTTCGAAGAAGATGGCCTCCTCCGCGATGACCCTGATATAGGGTTCCTTCTTCTCTCCGACCTCCCTCCTCCTTCCTCATGGACGTTGATGCTGGCTTTCGTCCTCCTCCGACGAAGATGGCCTCCTCCGTTCTGCGACGGCGATCTAGGGTTTTCTCCCGCGCTTGAAGCCGACCCTTGGATCTTGACTAGTCCGGCCGATCTTGGGTCCAATCCCGCTGGAAGTGGCTGTGCTGCGAGCCTGAGCTGCGATATTGAGGAGCTTGTTGGCCGGTGGCATTTGATTCCCTTTGCCTTGTAGCAAAGCACCTGAATCCCCTAGCAAAGGTCTTCCTAACCTGATCCCCTCTGGATTTCATCTCGATACTTGATTTCTTCGTTATGATCGCTGATTTGGTGATATTTGGTTGTAATGTTTGGGGTTTTGACTGGATTTGGAGTTTTTTTTTGTGCTCTATATGTCTGATCCCCTCTACGTTGGCATGTATCTTGGGATTTCTTTGCTGCTCAATGTATAAGGTGGTTTATTTCATCTGGATACTTGATTTCTTCGTCTATGATCTTTGATTTGGTGGTGTTTGGTTGTAATGTTTGGGATTTCGATTGGATTTCGAGTTTTTTGGTACTCTTTGTGTACTTGATCATTTATGTTGGCATGTATCTTGGGATTTCTTCGCTGTTCAACGAATCTGATGGTTTATTTCATTCGGATTTGTGTTTTTGTTGCTCTATGATCTCTGATTTGGTGGTGTTTGGTTGAAATATTTGGGGTTTTCACTGGATTTGTCGATTTTTTGTGCACAACAAAGGGATAGTTTTTGGTTGGCATGTATCTATGTACTTGATCTATGTTCGCATGTATTTGTGTACTTGATCCTCTATCAGCAAAGGGATAGTTCTTGGTTATTATGTGATGGATTTGCTTGTTACTAGTTTTCGGTAGCAATGTGTTCCTGATCTATGTTGGCATATATTTGTGTATCTTGGTTATTTATCTGATTTTCCTTCGTATTTTGCCTCAATTTTTGCTATGGCATATATGTCTGATCCCCTACTCTGAATAATTCGGCTTTGTTTGTAATGAGGCTGCCAATTATGTGTTCTTATGCATTGGGCTTTATCTGATCCCCTACTCTATGGTTTCTTCTGCCTGCTATGCCTTGTATTGGGGCTCTCTATGTCACGAGAGCTCCAATGTTATTGTACTTGTTGATTCAATGGAAGCTTAAACATCGTTATGCTAGAATTTAGATGCTCATGCTTGCTTTAGTTGATCCCTTACTTAAAGCTTCGATTTAGTTGTTTTACATGCTCATGTTGGCATTAGCTGATCCCATATTTGAATTTATAATTTCATGTCCTGTTCTTTAGATACTCATGTTGGTATAGGTTGTTTTACATGCTCATGATAGCGTTTTGCTGCTCATGTTGTCTGCATGCAAATAGATACCGATATAGATGTCTTATAGGGTTTTTAGTTAAAGTTTGACTTTTCTACTAGATGGTCAATGGTGACGACGAGCGGTTTGAGCGGATGAGGATGCTAGTTGTAGCCTATGTAGTCGTTGTTACGGTGGCGCGAAGCTACCTTGACTCACTTGATAACACATGTGTTATACCACGTGAGCAATGACTTTTGTTGCGGGAAGGGCATATGGATAGGATATTGAGTTGGTTTCTTGTTGATTGGCTGGCAGCTTGTATTAATTTCCAAATGCATGTTTATATTTGACTTATGATTTTCTAGGTTTATGTTTCATTAATGCTTGTTATGGGGAGGTGATGATGGGCTGTTGATTGGCTTCTTTTTGTTGGTTTTGTTTTATTGATGTTTATGAGATTTGGGGTCAGACATATAGAGCACAAAAAACAGATGAAATAAATTAATATTTTATTATATTCTGATAATAATATTTTAGAATATAAGTTAATATTTTAGAATATAAGTTGAGTAATCCTTCTTTGCAGGTGAGTAATCCTTATTCCTTTCAATGCCATCCCGCTTGACTCTCGGTGGCATTCGTGCATCACCGTGACTCCCGGTGATTGTTCCGGCTAACGCCTAGCAATTCTCTCTCAAGTTTGAGAGGAGCCTAATCTCCTTCAGCAAAGAGCTTTCTTCTTGTTCTATTCCCTGAATTTAAGTAAAATAAGATTACAATTAAGATAAAGCTTGATACCCAGTTAGGATTTAATCTTTGTTGGTTATCGATAGCCTTATTTGAACAACAAGAGACCACGGATTGCACCTATGAAAAAGATTAAATTTTGCAATTGCTATTCGCTCAGTTTGTTACATTATTTTTGTTTCGTTTATGTCAGATTATATCCAAATTGATGGAGCACTAGTGTGTTTAATTGGGTCTTTTGTCTTTAATCAACTTTGAACTACAGATAAAACACTGGAAAGCTGCTACTTTGTTTTTAGTATGGTTTGCATGGAAATCTGAGATCCACTGCTTAAAAAGCTCCGCTGCTTAAAAAGCTCTCCATGAAACAATTGTTCTTAGATGGGTGTTCGAGTAATCTAGTTTGTGACTTATACCTTCGTTGTTTCCTTGTCTTGAGATTTTAATATCATGCCTTCAGTGTATGGCTGTCTATCATGAGTTTGTGCCACGCTTTATCTAATTTCTCATGCATGTCAGTGTATGCGTTCAGTGTTTGAGTAATCTAATTTATGTCAACTTATAAATTTATCTGCCCAGATCGTGCTTGTTTGTACGCATTTCTCCATTAGCAGTTGGGGGGATGATCCAATGGCAAAAAGAAAGAGATTGTTGAACTGTGAAAGTGCACAAGCACCAAAGGTATGCCCTCCAATTTCTGAATAGACCTAGTATGCATGACACTCAGTTTGTTGGTATGAATCTATACTGATGATTTACGTTGCTTGCCAGGCCAATGGTCACATTGATGAACTTCCGGGTCACATCCTCTCGTCTATAGTTTCATGCTTGGAAATTAATAAGGCAATTAAGACGAGTGTTCTGTCCAGTAGATGGGGAGACTTGTGGAAGCATATTACGCATTTAAGGTTTGATAGCGACTGCATTTTTGGAAAGGAAACGTTCGAGATCTTCCGAGAATCCCCCATATGCGCAGAAGAGGATTTTTGGAGGAAGCATGCAAGGAAGTTTATACGATCAGTCAATAAAACATTGCGGTGTCATGTGGGTGTAGGAGTGGAGACAATTGAAGTTGAATTCCCTTTGGATAGCAAGTATACTAAAACAATTGATCAGTGGATTAGCTTCGCGCTTTCATCTGGCACTAAAGAACTTTGCCTTATACTGGGTGCTTATCTTTTCTCCTATATAAGGCCCTACAGATTTCCTTTCAAACGTTTTACAAGGGGTAGAGGACACTCTCTGACGTGTTTGTCTTTGCAGTATTGTCGTTTAGTGCCTCCTCCTTGCTTTGATGGTTTCAAGTCTCTTAAAGTGCTTGACCTTGATTATGTACATTTAACTGATGAGGATTTGGAGAGTCTCGTTTCTTTTTGCACTGTGCTAGAGCGACTGAGTGTTAGCAATTGCCTCCAGTTGTGGCAGATAAAGATTTCCCACCCATGCCCCCAGTTGAAAACCTTGGATGTCTGTCGGTGTCGAAATATAGACAAGATAGATATTTCTGCTCTCAATCTGGAAAACTTTCAGTACTTGGGAGGAATGATAAGCTTCAATTTCAAGAATCCGTCTCGATTAATAAAGGCACAGATATATTTTGACAAACAAAATAATCACGATTGGTCTTCTTTACTGAGGAAACTTCCATTTTATCTGCCTCAGCTGAAGAGCCTTTTTCTTTACATCCCCAGCCAACCAGAGGTTTGTTTAGGAATATAGTTCATGCTAATCTTTCCAATTACCTTGCTAACATCTTTTTCTTTTATAGGATGGATTTCTCTGCTCCAAGCTATTTAGTAATCTGAATGAGTTAACATTGGATTGTTCGACATCAGTTGATGACCATCTTCTTTGGATGGTATCCCTTCTAAACGCAGCTCCTTTATTGAAATCACTGGATGTACAGGTCAGTTTTTCTCATTCTCCCTTTTCTCATAAATCAGTAGCAAAATTCTAATTTCTTTGGGACATTGTGCATTAGTTATATTACAGTTGCTTTTCATGGCTTTTTGATTAGATACAACTACGGTTGGTGAGAAGTTTAAACAGTGTACATTACCTTAATGTTATCTAAGTATCTGATGTAGGACAACCTTCGAAAATCACCACCTGAAAAGTCATCCTCCGACCCTAGGAATCACCATCTAGGGGAGCCTTGGGCATCACCACTCGAAAGAGAAGAAGCTCTTCTTCAATTTTCATTCATTATAACTTGGCCCTAATGGGCATATAAATTCCTTATTTATAGCATTCTCAAGAGGCTAATCATAATAGGAAATCTAAACAAATATCAACTCAAATCCTAACAAATCAAATCAAATAAGAAACCAATTCTAACGAATCAACTCAAATAAGAAACAAATCCTGAGAAATCAAAGCAAATTTGAATTCCTTCTAGTTATGGAACTTGCTCTCACATTAGTATCTTTATGCACTTGCATCTAAGTTATGAGTTGTTCAAAAGGTCTAAACCTGCAACGTTTTTAGGTCGGAATTTGTGGGACTATGATGCGCTCTGGCTGCTTGATGTTTGCGAATATGTACCACACACCCACATTGTGCATTTTTTGCGAATAAACCCCTCTATACATTTAGATTGCAAGTACCCCCTTGTAGTCAAATAACATCCCAAGTTCATTTACAGCAAGACAGTGGCCCTAGTTGTCTTAGCATAAAAAGTTTATTAGTCCTTGGATATTTTCTCAGGATTTGTGGCAAATAACCTCTCTTCGTATGGTCATGTTGTGAATATCCTCCCTTGTTAAGTGTGTTAATGTATAACCCTGTCCTTTTTCCATTTATTTGCAAAATACTCGTCTGCAACTTTGGTTACTGGTTTAAGTCTGTTTACAAAGTTGAGTTCTAGATATATTAAACTGATTGGAGCGTAAATGATGTTTGATACTGGTTTGGTCACTGAGCTTATGTAGGGTCGATTTCATGTCAATTTCGCCACAGTTGGACATATTAAAGTCAACATGTTTTACATAAAAACAACAGCTCAATTTATCTATATTGGGTTGTATCATGGTCCGCTCGAGCCTTTTAACTGAAAGCAACTGCTCGAGTTCTCTATATTTGTGTATATGACTTGAGTTGATTGAAAACCAGGTCATTGTCTTTCAATTTTAACCATGGATGGACCAGATGAGCCAACATGCCAAAAATTATTAGTTACTTGAGGGTAATTTGCAACATAAGCGAAGGCTGTATCCAAAAAGATATCTAAAAGGGTATTTTTCACAAAATGCTCATAGTCTGGGGAGCAGCTATTTTTAGCTAAGGATTTCCATACCGGCATGTGCGTGCCGGCCGGTATGTACCAAACCGGCAGCTGGCCGGGATAAAAAACCCCCTTGAATCGGTATCGGGGGGGTGCCGGAGTTTTGCCGGGCGATACCTATGTATCGCCCGGTACTGACCCGATACGTACCGTACCGTCGTAGAGGGAAAGAGGGAAGAAACTGAGGAAGAGGGAGGAGAGAGAGAGAGGGGAGGAGAACACCGGAGGGAAGAAAGGGGAAGGATCAGAGAAGAAGGGAAAAGAGAAGAGAAATAGAGGAAGAGGGAGGAGAGGAAGAGAGGGGGAGAAGGGAAAGAGGAGAGAAACAGAGGAGCCGGAGGAGAGAGAGGAACGGAGGAAGAGAGAGGAGAGAAAGAGAGAGGGGAGGGGCAGGAGCAGAGGGGGAGCAGGAGCCGGGAGGAGGACGAGGCGGAGAAGTGGAGACGGAGGCCGAGCCCGAGGCGGAGGGTAGGAGGAGCTCGAGGCGGAGGCGGAGCCGGAGGGGAGGAGCCGGAGGCAGAGGCGGAGGGGAGGCGGAGGAGAGGAGCCGCGTGGGGAGGAGAGCCGCAAACGCGATCTCGGGGGTAGGTAAGGAGTGAAGAGGCTTGCGGGAGAAAAAAAGATAAGGAGAGGGAGAAAAACCAAAGAAAAGGGAGGAGAGAGAAAGAGAGAGAGAGAGAGGAGGGGTGACACGTGAATTTGTGGGCAACATGCAGAGCAAGATAAGTAGAGAATGAAAAAGAAGAAGCTGGTCGGGTAGTCAGCAAGTCAGAGAAGGGGGGTGAGTGAGTGCAGCAAGTCAGAGAAGGGGGGTGAGTGAGTGCTTCAAATCAGAGAAGGAGAGAGAGGGGGTGAGTGAGTGCAAATAAGCTAAAAATAAAAATCGGTATGTTATTTATCATTAGTTTTTATTTATCAATGATAGCTGATAAGCCTCATATAATATGTTATTTATTATTATTATTATTATTTATTTAATGATGGTAACTAGTAACAATTTGTTTTTTATTTAATAATGATTATTTTTAGCATTCTTTTTTATCTAATAATGGTAACTTTTCAATAATTAAATGTATTATATGAAATTTTAAAATTCGTATGTCTATCATGATATAAACCAGTCATACCAACCACATCAGATTGAAGTTGTGACTATACAGGCTCCTGAAACTGTCATTGATTTGATGCTGCAGAATACCAGTCGCTCATTAGAGAGTTTGAAGTCTATTATTCTCCTTATATGACTTTCTCTTAGTATATGCAGCACATGAGATCTACTAGAAATATATATCTTAGACCACCGGATGACAGATTATGGTTAGTCTGAGAAAGAGCTTGGTGTGTACTCCTATAAGAGATGTATTGAGTTGTTGGTTACGTGTCATGTATTGTATTATACTATTTTGATATGTTTTCACTTACTCTGATATAAGAGATTATATTTGGCCAATTGGAGATGTTAAAAACGAGTGAATTTCACTCATCTGGACCGGCACGGGGGCGTACCGGTTCGGCACGGCGCGTACCAGCGGCGCGTGCCACTGGCATGACAATCCATGATCTGCAGTATAGGAATTGTCATCATTTAGTGTCAAATTACAAAATGTTGAAAGATGATTTCTCTGTTGGCTGGAGAGTTGCTTGCGATGTAATTAATAAAGGAGGGGACAATATGCAAATATGAGGGATGTAGGGTATCCATAACATGACAAAAGGCAGGTGGTAGTGGAAACCATGGAATATGAATATTGGATCTGCATGTCTGTATGCTTTCCTGTAAACAAAGTACATGTGTAATGATTCATGTAACTAGTGGGCTGATTTTTCTATAGAATCTCGATGGCTACACGCGCGTTGTTACATGAGCTACTCGCTTTAATACACTGGTAAAGAGAGAAATTTCTCTAGCTTTGGGATCATTTAGGATTCATGTTAGGTACATGCTGAAGGAGTTTCTTAATATGCTGATATATGCTGCTAATAATTGCATATGTTAGCCTCCCTGATAAGGCCTCATCATTCATGTTAGGATTTTTGATTTCCTGTTTGGATCTTGTTCAATGGTTATTTCTTAAATAGTTTAGTTGTGATATAGACATGTCATCAGTCTCGTAGTGGAAGGTGAGTAAATGAAACAAATCTATCCTTGTTTTCAGTTGTGCATGGAGCTCTTAGTCATGCTGCAAAGTGAAAACATTTAACTTTTAGCAACTGTTAGCATGCAAACTGCTCGCTTTTATCAGACTGATGTATGAACTGTGATTAATCGCAGCTTCAGATTCCATTTTCGGAGGAAAACCTAAGGTCGGGTGAGAAAAAGGAAGCAATTAGGCGGCTTCCTATATGTCCTCATCATCATCTCAAGACTGCTCAAGTTAGTGGATTTTGTGGCAATGTTAAGCAGATAGAACTAGCTATTTATTTGCTTCAAAGTTCAGTTGCTTTGGAGACAATGATTATATCTACAATTGGGAGATATAACTTGATGATGAAGGGAGGAGAGAGGGATATTCGACTTTTTGGAGTCTCTCAAAAGGTAGCTATCAGCTGCTATGATAAAATCACCGAATACATTTCTGGGGAGCTTCCCCTAGGTGTCAAATTGATCATATATGATGATTTCTGTTAACACGCCCCCGCCCCTCCCTGCCCCAAATAGTCTTATATTTGTGCTTCAGAGTTGGGTTGCTTTGGAGTTTGGTGATTATATGTACATCTAGGAGATATTACTGTATAATGAGGGTAAGAGAGGTGGATCAACCCATTGCCTCCCCCCGCCCCAAATAATTTTATACTCTGCCAGAGTCTAAGTTATTAGTTTGATTTTTGTTTATTGAAAGGATATTGTGAAATTGTCTATTTCAGTAGCTCAAAAAAAAAGTATCTCCTTGTTGAAGGGTTCTTACAGGATGGCTTTTACGGAAACCAAATATGTTTTCTGGTTTCATGAAACTGTCATTTCAAATTGTAAGAAATCAAATCAGATTTCATGTATGTTTGTAAATTTTATTGATTAAATATTATAGGCGTTAGATTTGGGTCATGGTTCATATGAGTTCTGTTTGGGTCATATCGTTGTTTTCATACTATCATCATATCAATGGATGAGATCTATTTAGATCTCATTTAGCGGTTAAGATCTGTTTAGATCTCATTTAACGGTTAAGATTTTTATTAAAATGCTGATTTTGTCAATCATTGAATGAGATTTAAATAAATATCATCCATTGGGACGATGGTAGTATTGAGATAACGGTATGACCCAAATAAGACTCGTTTCATACCAGACTAATCAAGGATGATTTGGCTCAAGTTGAAGCAAATTGGTTCTAGTCGGAACAAGTTACAGAAGGATTGGGAATCAGACGGTCTAAAGTTAGAACTTTATTAAAGGAATGCTAGCAGTATGAATCAGACGGCTAAAAATGAAAGACAAAAGAGGAAAGAGAGAAGCTGACCAATAAAGCGATTTGTCTTGTCGCAGGAATTTCATTGATACTTGTACTTTCCAATGTTGCTGCCAACGTGATTGATGATCGGAGAGAGAGGATGTGAGCAATTAATGCTTAGGAGAACAATTCCTACTCTAATTGATTGAGTGGCTGCCGTAGTACACGAAGGGGAGCAGCATTCGCTGGGGCATTTAATGATGGATCGTTCTATTTACCCCGCTCTAACTATTAAGGACACCCGGGGCCGGCCCAATCAATTTTGGGGCCCCAGGAAAAGAAATCAATTGAGATCCTTAACTATTTACTAATCATAGTTAATAAGAAGATTAAATTAATTAAATATAATAAGTTTATTTAAAAATCATCCTTCTAGCTTTTTGGGCTACGAAAGTACTGATTAACTTTTTATATTAAAGTTTAACTAATATATATTTTTCAATAGATAACATAGCTAATTTATTTAATCTTTCTTGTGACATGGTTGATCGCAAGTAAGATTTTATTAGCTTCAATTTTAAAAAGCTTCTTTTTATAGAAGCAACCGTTATAGGTATTGTCAATAATATTCTATATGCAATGAGGTATTCGGAAAACAATTTAGTTTTTTGATATAGTTCAAGATTTGAATTGGATTCTTATTTTCTAATGGCAAAACATCTTTCAAAAGCTTTAGTTCATGATATAAATCCAAGCCATCAATATCGGAAGATTGGCCATTTCTTAAAAAAATTTCAAGATTAAGACTATTTCTTCAAACCCTCGTCATCTGGTGATTGTAATTTTTTGACTAAATTTTCAATTAGTACCATGTACTTTGGGTCATATTTTTATTTGGTCCCTATACTTCAAAAAGTTGTAATCAGGACCCTCAACTTTCATTAGCTCACTTATGAAGTCCTCCACGTCAGCTTCCGTCGAACGCCGTCAACGAGCTAACGGCAAACTAGCACACGTGGCCTATTTTTATCCATTTGGCCATTTTAAACATATTTTATTAATTTTCTAGCCTTGTCAGCATCTCTTCTCCCTCTTCTCCCTTTCTCTCTTCCGACCAACTCACTGTCGATGCCCAACCCCGACAGCGACGGCGCCGTCGATGCCCAGATCTCGTCCTCAACAGCGGCGATGCGGCTCTTGAGCCGGTGCTCCGGGCCGAACCGGAACAGGCGCTGGAGCTTCCAGGTGGACCCAAAAAAGGATCGCGTCGATTAGAAGTCGTCAGTGGCGCAGGGGATCTCGGGGAAGACTGGAGCGGCGTCGAATGGAGGAGAGGGAGCGTGTAAGAGGACCAAGAAGGAGACAAAATCCGGCGGAAATCTCACTGGATCTACCCCTTTTTCGGCGAGCTCACAACATGCAAGAGAGCAAAAGAGTCTAGTTTTTGTAGAACCATTAAGGAATCTGATTGTTTTTCAATGGTGGAGATCTTGTGCGGGCGTCAGATGTGGCATGTGTAGTTTGAAGCTTTGATTAGAGAGATTTGGCTTGAAACAGTGATGTTTGATTCCATTCTCTTTATCTATGTACCTAGATTGTATAATGTTACACCGGATGTTATTGCTAATTGGTGTCGCAGGAGCTAGGCTGCTTATAACTGGACTCTTGCTGATGGGGCTTCGGGTCTGATCTGCTGATGGGCCATGTTAGGAGAACAACAGGCAACCGTGTATTTGAATCTATTTAATCCTATGAATAGTTTGGGGTCAAAACAGAATGGGGTTAGCGAAATAGGGATAAAGTGGGCTAAGGTGGGTCATCTCAAAAAATGACATATCACTTATTCTATTATCATTTAACTTCACCCCAATTTGTATCCCAATTTCTATTTTTTTATTAAAAAAATATTTGATCTACCCCCACTCATTATTTCAAGTTTTCTAACCCCAAAATCCTTTAACCCGTGATAGCCTATCCCCTCACCAGATGGCCAAGGTTCTGCCGATAATTATTTTTTCTACTTGTAATGTTTAAATTCTGTTATCATTTGCAAATTGAAACAGCTCTTCATGGATTCCAATGTGACTCAAGGGTATAAATGGAGAAGTATCCATGTTTTGTGCCGGTCATGACTTTTGAGAGCTAGTATTTAACTTCAGAGCTGTTTGAGTGTACGAATAGATAACATGACAAGCTCTTTTAAGCCATTGGTTGGTAACAGAAAGTGGTTAACAAAATAGGGATAATGTCGGTTAAGATGAGCCATCTAAAAAAAATGAAAATATCATTTATCCTATTCTTATTTAACTTTACCCCGATTTATATCCACATTTCTATTTTTTATTAAAAAAATATTTTGGTCTCTCCTGACTCATTATCCCAACTTTTCTAACCCCAAAATCTCTTAACCCAGAATAACCTATCCCCTTACCAAACGGCCCCGGCGTTTGCTTGCGAGATAGGCTATTCCGGATTTAGAGATTTTGGTGATTAGTATGCTGAGATTAGTAATATGATAAAGTTATTCCACTTGTCGTGTTTGGTTGAAAAATAGAAATAAATTGGTAATGATTGCTTGTAATAAGGAAATAGTGTTTGGATAAAAAATGTGGAATACTAATAGGAATTGGTGAGATTTGAAAAGTAAATTCAAAATAGGCCTTCGTATTGGATATATTGGGGATTTAATTAATAATATTATAATCTATATAATATTCGCCTTGACTTTCATATTTAATAATACTATAATACATATAATTAATAATACTCCAATTTCGTACTACTAATATTATAATGCATATATTCACCTTGACTTATTCTGGGTTTTATTCTAACCACTGGGAAAAAAGTTGTTTGGTTGCAATTCCGGATTTGATGTAATCAATTTCAGGATTGGGTGCACCACTCCCACAACCAATTTTGGGTTTGATATTTTAAAATAAATTTATAATGATTCTTTGGAATAAAAAAATAGCGTTTGGACGTAAAAAGGTGAAATAGGGATAGAAATTATAGTTTTTGAAGGTAAAATGTCAAAACTATCCTTGTGTTGTATATATATATATATATGAAGAATTGAATAATATTGATATCTTTTTTACTAGTGCATTGAGAACCACACAATGAGTTTTTAAAAACAAAATTGAGAATACAATATGATATTAGCCTAAAATAAAATTAAAATACTTTCTTAATTTCACATACATTATGATGAAGTTAAAAATAAAATGTTATCTACGAGATAGAAGGAGAGAGATATGAGGAGTTGACGCGTGTCAGCTCCCTATTGCATAGATATATGTGTGAGAGAGAGATATGAAGAATGCTGACACACGTCAGCTCCCTATTTCTTGGCATAAAGGATAGTAGGGATGTCAGAACCCACTACCCACTGCATATCACATGGGGTTGTCAGTAGGTTCAGGAAGCTGGAATTGCTCAATTCCAGCTTATTTCAATTTTCTTTGGTGGCGTTTGGTTGCATGATAGGCTATTCCGGGTTTAGAGATTTCTAGGATTAGTATTCTGAGATTAATATGCTAGGATTTGTATATTGTTTGGGGCTGATTTCGGAAATTGATGGGGCTAATTATGGAATTAGATGCTAGTAATTTTATATGCACCATGATAATGCATAAGTGCACCATATTTGTTTT
>OY986973.1:7889783-8008061 GCA_963920575.1 Narthecium ossifragum
GACGGCACGAAGTCGGGCGAGGTCGGCGTCGGCGCGGCTGAGGGCGAGGTCGGCGTGGGGAGGTGAGAGGGGATGGGTGAGGGGAAAGAGAGGGAGAGGGGACGGGGGATATGGTGTGGGGATGGGTAGACGGAGAGGGGACGGGAAAGAGGGAAAGAGGGATGTGCCAGCGAGGACGCTGGGCCTATAAGGGGTTGGGTTGTGAGACCCGGTGTACCTGGGTGTCGGTGTTCGCTTGGAGGGCTTGTGGCCGACCCAAGTAACCGGGTAGCAACCCCACGTAGATAATACATACATTAATAACCCTTATAAGACAACGCATTTTAAAGCCGTGATGGTAGTGATCCGCTAGAAAACTCCAAGGTTAAGTGTGATTGCCTTGGGGCAGTCCTGGATGGGTGACCCACTGTGAAGTTTTTCCAGATTTCTGTGGTGAGCCAAAAGTGGAAAATATTGTATCGGGTGGGCCTCTCGGGTGGATCCTGGACGGAGCCTGCAGGCCCTGGACGGCCCCGGATGGTCCCGGACACGCCCTCGCCGGGCGCCTCCACCTCTGAAGTGACTCGGTCCAGACCCTGATCCGCGCCCACCACTGCTCCCCTGCCAAGTACTGGACCCTCCGCCTCTACTGCCCTGTGGCATAGCGTCTCGTGCTCCTCGCAGGTGACAGTCTCTACGAAAGTGTCTCAGCTGCCCACCCTGGAAGCACGTGACTGACGCGCCATTAGACTATTAACGTTGGCCTCCCCCTGACGAAACCTGCCCAGACGGTCCAGCCGTAAGGAGAAACTGGCCTGCTGGACTCGGCAACTGCGGATGAAACTGCTGAGGGTGTCGCGACTGTTGCCGGAAGTGTCGCGGGCGCCGTTGCTGTCCTCTGCCGAATCCCCCTCTGCCATAGGGTCTCTACGGTACGCTCATAAAGAATGCTGGTGGAACTGCCCAACACCTATTGGCCTGCAACTATGGCTCCTCTACTAAAGCGCAGTTTAGAACCGCAGCGTACACCTGGAAGCGGTGGAAACCGGTCTGTCGTCTGATCTCTAATTGAAGCCCCCACTCAAACTGCTGCTAAAACTCCAACAAGACTGCCACAACGGTCCGCCCATTGACAAGAGGGAGGACCCTCTCCTCGGTGAGAAACGCCTCCTCCTGTGCGACCGAAACCGTCACTGGTGATGGCGCAGCCTGCCTAGCTCGGACCGCCCTGACAGGAACCTCCATGATCGGTCGGGTGGGTCGACCGAGTTATGTCCCACCGCAACCAATAACCGAAGGCGGGCCTAGAGCTTCCGACATCTGCGCAATCACTAGCGACAAACGAGTGTCTACTCGTCTAAAACCGCAAAACAAAGAAGCACAACCAGGAAGCGAAAACTAAACACATCACATACGAGCATGCATGGATGTTCTAGACATAGAACTATCCCTTTCCACACTTAATCTCAACCGAATTCTGATCCTATCCCTAGGATCTATAGCCTATGCTCTTATACGAAGCTGTCGTGCCCTGACCTGCGAAAGCCCAACCGGACGGGGGACGTGAACTGGAACCTAACTAACTGGTCTCCCTAAGCAATTCATTAAACACATTCAATTATGGCGACGGCTCCCTCTAACCTACTGGTCTCCCTAAGCAATTCATTAAACACCTTCAATTAACCAAACTAGAAATTACAGAAAGCTCAAGCTCAAAGATTACAAATCCAAAATACAAGTCTACAAAACCTCGAAGAGGGGAAATCAGTTACAATCATTTATACACTCACATAGGAGGCTAACTATACCAAGGTTCAGGAACAGAAAGATCACCACTCCTCAAACTCCGCCAGGCGCCGCCGCACCGCCGACCAACTTCTCGGTAGGGGCCGCCGCAGAGGATCTAATGCCTGCACCTGCAAAACACAGCCCGGGTAGGAGTGAGTAACTAAGCTTAGCAGGGAAGCTACACTACGACTCACAGAAGGAAGAGGGAAATGTAACAGTGTCACCCTGTAGCAAGGTCTGAGTGTACACAAGGGTCCCATAACCCCACCGAGTGTCCTGGAACGCAGGAAACCAACACTACAGACTAATAAGTAGGAAACCAACACTGCTGGCAGGAAATGGCACCGCTGAGTAGGCACACCCTCTACTCAAGAATCGTAGATCACCGGACACTGGCTACACCTCAGCACCCGCATTGAGGCTGACACGACCTCTAAATCATCGATCAACAGGTGTTCAAGTCATCTAGGCCTTTCATCGAAATCGACTGAACACCACCATTTCAAACCTGGGCCAGGCTACCCAGCCCCGGTCCTAAGGCTAAATCCGAGCCTCCAAGCCTCGGGACGGCAATACCACAAATCACTCACACTTTAAACTTATGCAGCTAATGCACAACCAGATGCATGTTATGAACACACGCAGAAAAGAAGATAAGCATGCAACATATATAACGATTAAAATAAACAAGGTCTGGGCTCGGCACCCTGCTAGCCCAGAGTGGTGAACAGATAAAAAAGAGCAAGGGACTGCTGCAGTCGTAACCCCTACCAACTACAGCTAGTCCACAAAGAGACAACATGTTACGTGAAGCAACACCGACAAACAAGACTAACAGTAAAGCATGATATCTACACATTCCGGGAGTCATCACTCTCCCGGTTCACCACTACCCCTCATTATGGGGCTAACATGCTCAAGGATATGAAGCAGTAAAGAAAAATTGCATAAGCGAAGTTTCGTGGGCAAAAACCATTGAAATCATCTCCAACGGGAATGATCTATCATCCTCTTGATGGGAAGGTTCAGTCCCTATAAAGCCAAAAGGGAATGATCTTCCCTCCAGGAAGATCGATCACCAAGCCAAAAGGATCGATCTTCCCTTCAGGAAGATCGATCACGTTCGTTACCAAGGACCTCGTCCATGCTGCCAAGCAAAAGATCGATCTTCTTTCACTAAACGAAGATAGCATGTTGTACTGTTAGTGGTGAGCCGGGTAGTGGTGAGCCGGGAGAGTGATGACTCCTGAGATGTGTAGATAGCATGTTGTACTGTTAGTCTTGTTTGTCGGGGTTGCTTCTTGTAACATGTTGTCTCTTTGTGGACTGGCTGTAGTTGGTAGGGGTTACCACTACAGCACTCCCTTGGCCTATTTTTCCTATTCACCACCCGGGGCTGGCAGGGTGCTGAGCCCAGACCTTATTTATTTAATCATCACATATGTTGCATGCTTATCTGCTTTCTTGCGTGTGTTCATAGCATCTGGTTTTGCATTAGCTACATAAGGTTACGGCATGGGCGATCTGTGGTATCACCGTCCCGAGGCTTGGAAGCTCGGATTTAGCCTTAGGACCGGGGCTGGGTAGCTTGGTCCAGGTTTGAATGGTGGTGTTCAGTCGATTTCGATGATAGACCTAGATGACTTGAACACATGTTGATCGATGATTTAGAGGTCGTGTCGGCCTCGAGCCGGGTGTTGAGGGGTAGCCGGTGTTCGGTGATCTACGAGTCTTGAGTAGAGGGTGTGCCTACTCAGCGATGCCATTTCTTGCCGACAGTGTTGGTTTCCTGTGAAGGTCTAAGAGTGGGGTTTTATCTTAGGCCTAGTACAATAAAATCAATTGTGGAAATCTAAATAAGAGGAGTCTAATTAAATCATATGCTTGCAAATGATAAGAGCAGAAAATATATTAAATTAAAGATAAGAGATGAGAGTTAGAGACATTGCACCAAAACTTTTATAGTGGTTCGGCCAACCATGCCTACGTACACTTCACTCAAGGGCCTCCTTGAGGTTCCACTACTTGCAAGACCTCTTACAAGCTTTTCCTCCAAGCTTCCGGGTGCTTGGCAAGCTATCCACCAAGCTTACGGGTGTTTGGCAACCATACAATCACTCCAAGCTCTCTCTTGGATATTTCTCTCAAAGTCTACTTCACACTTGAAGTAGTTTGACAAAGGTTTAGCTCACAAATAAAGAGATAGAAACTTGGTAGAATATTATTACAATAATCCCTTAGCTCCCCCTAAGTGCTACGCAAGTTTACTGCAACTTCTCTTTTATAGCTGAGCTCCAAAGCCCTCCAAATAGCCTCCCAACGGCTATTTTTTGCTCCTGCAACGGCTCTTTAACAGCTCTTTTCCTGGCGGGCGGTCTACCGTTGCATCATCCGTGACATCGTCCGTCAGGTTCTTCTTGAGCCACGGTCGATCCACACATCGTCCGTCAAGTTTCACGGTCGACCGTGACATCGACTGTGACATCGACCGTCAGACTCTGTTGTGAAAACCGTTTCTCAGAGTCGATACCTCGTTCGACCATCACACCTCCAAGACATGGTCACATAGGCCACGGTCGATCGATCCATCGACCGTCAGCCTATTTTCCCACGACCAGCTTCCGCGGTCGATCCGTGAATCAACCACCATACCCTAGGGTCGATCCTTTCATCGATCGTCGCATCGACTGTCACATAAAAATACATTAAATATGATTTTAATGCTTTCCAAATTAAGGGATATTAATATAAAACCAATGTTTTATCATCAAACATATATTGACATCATCGAAACAATGTTAGGACTAACAATCTTCCCCTTTTTGATGATGGCAACCTTTTAAATTATGATGATAAAACTTTGAAAGCTCCCCCTTAATTTATGCATCCATTTAGTCATAAAATATGTTCTAAAGTGAATTTCACTGATGCATGCAAGTCATACGTCACTAAAAGGATATAACAAGCTTGATTATAGGTCAAAAGGTATGAAAGTGAAAGATACGATATATGTACCTCTTTGTATAGAACCATGAATTATATTCTCATGAAATCTCCAGTAGATATAGATAGATAAATTCTTTAAACATCAAAAGGTACGAAAGTATGTAGAAAGTATGAAGTTTCAAGAACTTTCAAAATAACAAGATATCATCACAATATTTCTCCCCCTTTGACATCGTCAAAAAGAATTTGTAGAGGGGGGAAGAAGAATCACATAAAGCCATAAAGATTTCTAACAAAAGAAAGTTTTAAAATCAGAATTGAAGGTTTAAAATTTTCCCAACCAGTAAAAAAAAATAAAGACTTCCTTAAATCATTAAAAAACAAACAAAAATGGAATAACAAGATATAATGGATGAGACATATATAAAAAATTAAAGCATACCTCCATTACCCTTAATGGCAAATTGTTATCCACATTCAAATACCTTGAGCCTCCACTTGTGAATTTTATTTTCTTTCTCTTCGAATGCAGCTAAACAAAGATTTGCAGTTTCTTCTTCTTCTTCTTCGGAGGTGGAGCTCAAGTCACTTTCTTCCTTGGCCTTCTTCTTCTTCTTTGAAGATTTCTTGAGCTTTGGACAATCGGACATGTAATGTGCGGGCTTCCTACACTCATAACAAGTAATTTTCTTTAAGTAAGAAGAGAAGTTTCCTTTTTCACCTTTGGGGTTTTCCTTTCCTTGATGCTTGATGATTAGTTGGATTCTTCTTGTGATCCTTTGCATCTCCTCATCATCATCTTCATTGCTTGAGTCAGATGAATCCTTATATGTTGACTTGAGAGAAATGGTTTTCTTTTTCTTCCTTTCTCCATCATTACTCCTCTCCATGTTCATCTCATAGGTCATGAGAGAACCCATGAGCTCATCAAGGGACAGCTTGGTTAAATCTTTAGCTTCTTCGATTGATGTCACCTTGGGATCCCATGTTCTAGGTAGACATGTGAGGACCCGTCCCTCTACTCCTGTGGGTCGTTGTAGACCGCAAGGGCAATTTGGTAAATTGTGCCTTGTCGACTTATTTCACACCCGCGTGTGCACACACTGACCATATTTGTGGTAATGTTTGGCTAGAATGGTTAGTGGGACCCGGGATCGAAAGATCTGGGCTTGGGCTTGAGTTCTTGCCCAAGTTTAGCATTCCGGACAAATAAGATCGATCTTCTTTGGCTAAGAGATCGATCTCCTTGTATCAGAAAGTCAAGGTGTGATCGTCATGAAGGATCGATTTTTTTCCCAGGAAAGATCGATCATTCATAGGTCGGTTCGTTTGCCTATAAAGCGGACGCAACTCTCTTCTTGAATCCCTTTTGAAATCCGTGGATCTTGAGCTCAGATCTGTCAATTTTGAAGGAGTTGAGGACGATCCAAGGCCTAGCAGCTAGGATTGAAACTGCTATTGCTTAGGTAGGGATCCTACCTACAATCTTTCGGGTTTTTGGAGTTTTTTCCGGTTTGATTGTGATCTTTTGCTTAGATCTGTTAAAATACATGTTGGCTTTCCATGATCTCACCTGTTTTGGACTCGTGGCTCCTTGATCTATCAGATCATAGAGTTTTGGGGGATGTGGTTATATTTTCTGGTGGTTTTCCTCGCCGTCCGGTCGCCAGAGAACCCATTCGAATCGATCTCCCTTAAGGAAAGATCGATCCCTTGTGGAGCGTCAGGCCCAGCTCGAGCAGGATCGATCCTTCGGTTGGAGAAGATCGATCCTTGCTTAGGCTGGTATGGCGGGTTTCATGTCACGAAGAAGATCAATCCTTCTGGTGGAGAAGATCGATCTCCTTCAGTTGACAGGGACGAGTTTTCTCCCATGTCACGAAGAAGATCGATCCTTATGGTGGAGAAGATCGATCTCTTTCGGTTGACAGAGACGAGTTTCCTCCAAAGTACTAAGAAGATCGATCTCTTAGTGGCTGAGGGGTGTTTTCAAGTGGCTTTTGCCCGCGGGGGTTTGTATGACGTTTTCCTTACCGCCTTATACCTGGTACATATGTTTAAGCATGTTAGCCCTATAATAGGGGCAGTGGTGAACCGGGGGAGTGATGACTCCCGGGATGTTTAGAATAAACGGGCGGGTAGCCCTACAGCTTTCCTTAGCCTTGCATGCCGGCGTGCGCCGAGGGCTTTATCTGTGATGTCTGTGAGCTGTTGTTTGTGGGGCTGCTTTCCGATGCAGGTGTTGTGGTGGACTCCTGGCAGTTGATATATCATCACATTTGTTGCATGCGTATCTGTATTTATCCTGCGTGTGATCATAGTATGCATTGTATTGTGCATTAGTTGCATAAGAGTAGGACGCTGGCGATGGGTTGATCGCCGATCAGGGGCATTTGGGTAGTTCGGATCTAGCTCGAGGACCATTGCAGGTAGCTTGGTCCAGGACTCGATTTGTAGTATTCAGTCGATTTCAATGATAGGGTTAGTTGACCTGAATACATGTGCTTTGATGTTTGGAGGTCGTGTCGAGTCCAAGTTGAATCTGAGATGTAGCCAGTGTCCGGTGTTCTTGACTCTTGAGTAGAGGAGTTGCCTACTCAGTGGTGCCTATTCCCACCAAACAGTGTTTTGTGTCCTGTTGAGAGTCTGCAGTGTTTGGGCCTGCGTTCATGGACTCCTGGTGGGGTTATGGGACCCTTGTATAAACCTAGGTCTGACTTGGGGACGACACTGTTGTATTCCCTCCCTTGTGAGTGTCGTAGTGTAGTGTCCCTGCTGAGCTTAGTGCTCACTCCTACCCGGGTTGTGTTTTGCAGGTGCCGGCGCTAGCTCTTCTTCGGTCGCCCCTACCGGGCAGGCGTTTGGTGACGTGGCGGCGTCTGGCGGTGCTTGAGCAGCGGTTATCATCTACTTACACCCTTTTGCTTAGTTAACCTCATACGGGAGAGAATTGTATAACTTTTACCCTGTTGAGGATTTGTAATATATTCAGTTTCAGTTTTGAGGTTTGTGATTGTATGTTTAATACAGGATGATTATGAATTGCTAGAGAGACCACTATAATTAGAGGGAAAACTCGACAAAATTTCAGCAGTAGGTTAGGTTCCGGTTCACGTCGCCCGCCCCGGTTGGGCCTACGCGGGTCGGGGCGTGACAACTTGGTATCAGAGCATAGGTTTTTCTATGTGTAGAACATCTGTGCATACTCTCTCTGTGTTGTGTATGTCTTTCGCTTTATTATTGTGCTTTTTGTTTTGCCGTTCTGACGAGCGAAAGCTCGTGTGTTGTTGGTGATCGTGCAGATGTCTGGAGCTCGCGGCCGACCTTCGGTTACTGATCGGGGTGGGGCACGACCTGGTCGACCCGCCCGACCGGACATGACTACTTCTGTCAGGGTGGTCCGAGCTAGACGGGATGCACCATCACCAGCGGCGGTTTCGGTCGCGCAGGCGGAGGTCTTCCTCGCCGAGGAGGAGGCCCCTGTTCCTGTCGATGGGCGGGCCTCGGTGGCTATCACGATGGCTTTCCAGCGGCTGAACCCGCCTAGGTTCAGCAGTAGGTCTGGAGATCCGACCGCAGCGGACGACTGACTCGACGGAGTCTCGCACGTCCTGAATGCTCTCTTCGTCGAGGACGACCGGGTCCGGGTCAACCTCGCGGCGTTCCATCTTGATGGAGACGCTCGTGACAGGTGGCGCACCGCCCACCACACCAGTGACGGAGAGGTGCCACTGTGGGAGGAGTTCAGGGTGATGTTCTTGGATGTGCACTTCCCAGCGAGTGCACGTGACACCCTGACCCGCGAGTACCAGTCCCTTCTACAGGGTACTCGCTCTGTTCAGCAGTATGCCTCCAGGTTCACACACCTTGTTCGGTTTACGGGGGCAATTGTAGCAGATCAGACAACCAGGGTGCGGCAGTTCGAGTGGGGACTTCGGCCAGAGATCCGGCGGCAGACCAGCTCACACTGCTTCCAGTCGTACTCAACGATCCTGAACTGCGCCATGGCAGTAGAGGCTCAGTTGCGGGACGACAGGTGCCGGGCAGTTCCACCGGCACCCTCCACCAGCACGCAGCAGCGACCCCAGGGCAAGTTGCTAGAATATTATTTCAATAATCCCTTAGCTCCCGCTAAAGTGCTAAGCAAGTTTGCTGCAACTTCTCTTTTATAGCGGAGCTCCAAAGCCCTCCAAATAGCCTCCCAATAGTTATTTTCTGCTCCTGCAACGGCTCTTTAACAACTCTTTTCCTGGCTGGCCGTCGACTATCGCATCATTCGTGACATCGTTCACCAGGTTCTTCTTGAGCCACGGTCGATCCACGCATCGTTCGTCAAGCTTCACGGTAGACCGTGACCTCGACCGTCAGGCTCTGTTGTGAAAACCGTTTCTCAGGGTCGATACCTCGTTCGACCGTCGCACCTTCAACACATGGTCACATAGGCCACAGTCAATCGGTCCATCGACCATCACATCGACCGTCAGCCTATTTTCCCATGACTAGCTTCCGTGGTCGATCCGTGCATCAACCGCCATACCCCTTGGTTGATCTGTTCATCGACCGTTGCATAAAAATACATTAAATATGACTTTAATGCTTTTCAAATTAAGGGATATTAATATAAAACCAATGTTTTATCATCAAACATATATTGACATCATCGAAACAATATTAGCACTAACATCCTGCTTGTGAGTCTGCAGTGTTGGTTTCCTGCGTTCAGGGACACTCGGTGGAGTTATGGGACCCATGTGTGCAACCAGACCATGCTAGAGGGTGACACTATTGCGTTTCCCTCTTCCTTCTGTGAGTCGTAATGTAGCTTCTCTGCTGAGCTTAGTTGCTCAATCCTACCCGGACTGCGTTTTGCATATGCATGCGTTAGCTCCTCTACGGTGGCCCCTGAAGCTCTAAGAGGGGGATTATCTTAGATTTTGTACAATAAAATCAACTATGGAAATCTAAATAGGAGGAGTCTAATTAAATCATATGCTTGCTAAAGATAACAACATATATTATATTTAAGCAAGGGATATGAGATGAGAGTTAGAGAGATTGCACCAGAATTTTTATAGTGGTTCGGCCAACCTTGCCTACGTCCACTTCACTCAAGTGCCTCCTTGAGGTTCCACTACTTGCAAGACCTCTTACAAGTTGTCCACCAAGCTTCCGGGTGCTTGGCAACCTATCAACCAAGCTTACGGGTGCTTGGCAACCATACAATCTCACTAATATCTCTCTAGGATATTTCTCTCAAAGTCTACTTCACACTTGAAGTAGTTTACAAAGGTTTAACTCAATAATAAGAGATAGAAACTTGCTAGAATATGATTAAAATAATCTCTTAGCTCCCTCTAAGTCCTTGGCAAGTTTGTTGCACTTTTCCTTTTATAGCTGAGCTTCAAACCCCTCCAAATAGCCTCACAACGGCTATTTCCTTCTCATGCAACGACTCTTTAACGGCTCTTTTCTGGGCTGGCGGTCGACCGTAGCATCGTCCGTGATATCGTCCGCTAGGTTCTTCTTGAGCCACGGTCGATCCACACATCGTCCGTCAAGCTTCAAAGTCGACCATCCCATCGACCGTGACATCGTCCGTCAGGCTCTGTTACGAAATCATTTCCCACGGTCGATGCACCGATCGACTGTCGCCCCTACCGGGCAGTTGGTCGGCGGTGCCTAGTGGAGTTTGAGGAGAGGTGATCTTTCTGTTTTCTGAACCCTTGTATAATTAGCCTCCTACGGGAATGTATAAATATTTGTATCTGATTTTCTCCTCTTCGAGGTTTTGTAGACTTGTACTTTGGAATTGTAATCTTTAAGTATGAGGTTTCTGTTGATGTTAGAATGGCTAATTGAGGGTGTTTATTGAATTGCTTAGGGAGACCAATAGGTTAGAGGGAACCCTCGCCTTAATTTCTGTAGTTGGTTAGGTTCCGGTTCGCGTCCCCGGCCCGGTTGGGCTATCGCGGGTCGGGGCGTGCCACATACTGTATCTCAAACGGTGCGGTGCCAATGTTGAACTGTCAACTGCTGTAGTAGGCGTACTCCACCATGGAAATTGATCTTGCCATCTGACATCTGCATCAATGATACGTGCTCTAAGCACGTTACCGGAGATCTGAATGGTCCTCTCTGACCATCTGTCAACAAAAGATCATGGACTACTGAGAGCTGCACTGGAATCTGTCTATGATTCTAGAATAATGGCATGAAGTGATGGAAGCTGGAACACCATGCAACCTGATCACTTCTCCAAGGACCGTCTAATGCTATATGAAATTGTGGGTGATGTCTCGGCAACCGCTGTCGAGCAATTCGGAAGAACGGCACAAACTTTCATATTACGCCTCAAATGGCGCCACATCAGTCTGGACTGATGATTGATGAAGTAGACAAACTCCAGCAAAGGGACGTACTCCTCTCAGCTGCCTCCTGCAATCTGGTGATGAGGTCCGCCATGGTGTGCTTCCACTCCCACTCTGACATTGGAATGGGGGTTGTGATGGGTCTGTCGGATCCGCAACACTGCTACCAAAGTACACTCTACTGTATGTTGATGTTGTCCAACCCTTAATCATGTGCTTCGTACTAACCGCAACACGGATCTCTATGATCTCTGAATATCTATGCTGGGCCTCTATCACTCAGACCGGGAGAGTTGGAATGCTGCGAACAGCAAAGAGGATGTCATCTGGACCCTGATCCTCAAAACTCGACCCAACTGACTCTACTCTAGCCTCTCTAGCGACCATTGATGGCTATCACCTTTAAAAGCACAAACGTCGTGACTTTAAGGCAAAGAGGTCCGACCTCTTGGTCACTGTGGTCAACGGTCCCGCAGTCCTGGAGATGTCGCTGCTGAATCTCGAATGCCATCTTCAACCTCTGCCGTTGCTTATCTGTCTACCGCCGGCACAGCTCGTCCGTCGAGTCCTACCTCTAAAGGCCAAACCTCGCATTGGGCGCCAAACAACACCAATGCTCCGTCAGCGGCTGCGACGCGAACCCCAAAGGTCGCTCCTGCTCCTCCTCAACGTGTGAGTAGACATGATGATGTCGACGGACGCTACTGCAAACTGATTAGTGTACGGTCTGGTCCGGAAAGCTGTCTTCGGGATGTCAAAATCTCGAAGTCTCAGCTGGTGTAGTCAACGCGAAAGCCAATCTCTGAAGTGGTCGACGAATCTCTCAGCTGCTAACAAATCATCGACGCACTGTAGCAGACACGTGCTTGCCGCTGCAACACTGTCCAACTTTCTGAAACCTATGTATGTTGGGAGGGATTCATTTAGAAGGTGAACCGGAACACACTGATGCAGCATTCCTAGGCGAACGAAGTCCTGAGCAACTGACTCGGTCGACTGAGTCCTCAACTCTCCATATGTTGTTGGCATCCACATGCAAACTCGCAATGCTCTCAACTACTTACAAAGCCTCGACCTGAAACTCGGTATCCCGCGAAGGCAATAACCAGAAAGCTTCTAAAAGAACCACTACACACACAACACGAGGGGAAACCGCTCTCCCGAGCACCCTCGAAAGCAAGGGGGAGAAGTTCACCACAAACTGGTGAACATGCCCCAGCTCTCGACAACCAGAAGGATCGCCAACCCGCGACCTTCAACGAGAGCAAAACAACACCGTCAGGTGTACGCATAACACCCTCCCACGGCCAAGGAAACACAACTCAGTGTGCGGCCAACCGACGCAACCAAGGAAGCCGTCAAACCCCCAACGTGCACCACACGTGGGCGACGGACACCTAGAGCCTCTCAACCTCTAGAAAACACCCCGACAAGAGCTACCAACCGAAGCTCTTGTCCCAATTAGTGGCTACTCTCAAAGCCACACCCGACTTCGGCCCCAAGCCGACACGGCTACACAGGGACGAGTCACAAGGGAAAAACCCAACCCACCAAGAAACTACACGTGAGACACTCCGAAGCTGAAAGCTGATGCTGAAGTCAAACCTGGTACCCCTAAAACTAGCTGCTGCTGAAGCTGCTCACTCCTCAGGAGTGCGTGGACCGTTGGCTAGACTGGTCGCCGCACTATCTCTAGCAAGCCTCTACCTGGAATCTGAACTCCCGCGTCTGCCCCAAGTACCCTCCCCAACTGAGGTATCAACACACTGCTCAGGCCCATGCCATGCGTCACGCTCGACTGGTTTGCGGTAAGCGTCTCGCGCCCCTCGCAACCAGCACAATCGGCGAAACGACTCCCGGCGACTAGCACTCGAGTACATGGTGGGATACCTCTCAGTATGGCGGTCTAGGCTACCTCTCTAAGAACTGGCATGACGCTGCTGAAACACCTGAACTCTGCCAATGGCTACCATGCCGTTCCTCGAAACCCGGAACAACAACCCCGAACTCACAACGACCACCGACCAACAACCCGGTGTCAACTTGTCTCAGTAGCTAGAGCACAGTTCAGGGTGCATTTTCTTGTCGCTATAGCATACCAAGTCAGATGAACTAGCCAACCTGCGTGTCACAATGGGGTGCGAGTACCCAGAACTAGAGGAGGGTACTCCCAACTACACCACCCTCCAAGGGTAGGTATCAGTGAACAGTACACGAACTGTTCCCACAACACAACCAACAGTGCCCCTGGTGACCCTAACAAGCGTTACTATTCATCGCTCCCTGGGAAGGCAAGGAACCAACAGTTTCTCAAGCAAGCGATCCTCCAGGATGTCCAACACATCCGGGATCCGGGACACCTCCTTCAACCAGTCCTCTATCGAAGGATCTCCAACCCCGCCTATGAACCTCAACAGGTTCGCCTCTTAAAATTTCGAGAGTAAAAAGGCGACACACATCCGGTTCCGTAGTCGAGCATCTCCAACACCGGGGGAGACATTGTCAGGTGAGGGAACGGACGGCACTGACATGCATGCACATCTCCCCCTTTATGAGGACCTGTCCCTCTACTCATGGGTCAACTGCCTGGGTCAGGCCCGTGGCTCATTTGTTTGTTTCGCGTCGAGCACGTGATCCGGTGGATCGCATTGTTTCTTAGACCGCAAGGGAAATTTGATAAATTACGCCTTGTCGGTTTGTTTCACACCCGCGTGTGCACACACTGACCATGTTGTGTTAGTGTTTGATTAGAATGGTTAGGTGGACCCGGGATCGAAAGATCCGGGCTTGGGCTTGTGTTTTAGCTCAAGTCTAGCTTTCTGCATCTAAAGGATCGATCTTTCCTTGCTAGAAGATCGATCATTTAGTGCCAAAAAGTCAAGGCGTGATCGTCATGAAGGATAAATCCTTCCGAAGGGAAAGATCGATCATTCATAAGTCGGTTCGTTTGCCTATAAAGTGGACACAACCTTCTTCCTTGAATCCTTTTGAAATCTACCGTTCTTGAGCTCAGATCTGGCCGGATTTTGGAGCGATTGAGGACGATCCAAGGCCTAGCAGCTGGGATTGAAGCAGCTCTTGCCTAGGTAGGGATTCCTACCTACTTGCTTTTTCGATTTTGTGAGATTTGAGTTGATTGTGTTTTGTTTTGCTTAAATGTCATTGTATAGTTGATGGTTTTTAGCATGCTTATCGGTTTTGGACTCGTGGTCCTTCGTACTACCTGATCCCAGGGTTTTGTGGGATTTGGTGGAGTTTTTCGATGGTATTTCTCACCGTCCGGTCGCCGAAGAACCCATCAGGATCGATCCTTTGCGAGGAAGGATCGATCCCTCTGGGTTGGTCATGCTCAGCCCGAGAAGGATCGATCATCTAGTTGGAGATGATCGATCATGTTCCTTGGCTGGCATGGGCGAGCCCTTGGTCGTGAAGGTGATCGATCTTCCGGGAGGGAAGATCGATCCTTTGGCTTGGTATCGATCTTATTGGAGGAAACATTGATCCTTGAAAGCTTGAGAAGGGCTGGATCTTCCCATTCACGAGGGTGATCGATCTTTTCTTTGGAAAAGATCGATGCCTCGTGTGGCAGGGAAGGGTTTTCAATGGTTTTGCCCATGGGGCTTTGCCTGCAGTCTTCTTTACTGCTTTATGAACTGGTACATAGTATTAAGCATGTTAGCACCATATTAAGGGTAGTGGTGAACCAAGAGAGTGATGACTCCTGGGATATTTAAAATAAACGGGCGGGTGGCCCTACAGCTTTCCTTAGCCTTGCATGGCGGCGTGCGCCGAGGGCTTTATCTGTGTGGTGTGCCTTCTGTTGTTTGCGGGGTTGTTTCCCGATGCAGGTTGTTGGTGAACTGGCTGTCAGTTGGTGTGGTACCACTGCAGTAGTTCTTGACCTTTATTACCTTCTCACAACCCCGGGCCGGCAGAGTGCCGAGCCCTGACCTTGTTTGTGTTATCACCACATATTGTTGCATGCGTAAATGTTTTATATGCGTATGTTCATCGCATGCATCTTGTTTTGCATTAGTTGCATAAGGTTAGGGCATGGGCGATCTGTGGGTCGTCATCCCGAGGCTTGGAAGCTCGGATTTAGCCCTAGGACCGGGGTCGGGTAGTTTGGACTTGGTTTGAATGGTGGTGTACAGTCAAATTCGATGATGGGCCTAGATGACTCGTACACCTGTTGATTGATGTTTGAGAGGTTGTGTCGGCCAGTGTTGAGGGTGCAACCGGTGTTGGTTCTTATTCTTTGGGGGTTGTGGGGGTTAGTCCAGCCCAGGCAGTGTCTGTTCCAGCCCGCGGTGGCGACCAGTATGGGCCCAGTCCATTTTGGGTGACCATAGCCCGCAGTAGTGACGACCAATGTGGGCCCAGTCCGTTTTGGGTGACCACAACTGGAACCCTACGACACTAGGTGTATCCAGGATGGGCCCAGTCCTTTGGGGTGACCATGGTTGGGTATGCCTAGGGTCACCGACAAAGGGTTATGGGACCCTTGCTGCACCCCCAAATCTGGCTTGGGGGTGTCACTGTTGTGTTTCACTCTTCCTTTTGTGTGTCGTAGTGTAGTTTCCCTGCTGAGATTAGTGCTCACTCCTACTCGGGCTGTATTTTGCAGGTGCAGGTGTTATCTCCTCTTTGGTGGCCCCTACCAGGCAGTTGGTCGGCGGTGCGACGGTGCCAGGCGGAGTCTGAGGTGTGGTGATCCTTTACAGCTTTGAACTCTTGGTTAGCTAGTCTCCTACGGGAGTATAAAATGTTGTATTTGAATATTCCCTATTTCGAGGATATGTATATTAAACTTTTGGGTTGTGTAATCTGCAGTTTGAGGCTTCTATAAATTGTAGTTTTATTTAATTGAGGGTGTTTTGATGTATTGCTTAGGGAGACCAATAGGTCAGAGGGAACCCTCGCCAAAAAAATTTCCGCAATTGTTAGGTTCCGGTTAACGTCGCCCGCCCCGGTTGGGCTTTCTCGGATCGGCGAGCGGCACACTGAGACGTCATGTCACAGCGGAAAAATAACAAAATAAGCAACAATCAAGAAAGCGGAAACACATCACACACGAGCGCAAACAAAACATGCAAGGATGTTCTAACCCTAGAACTATCCCCACCCACACTCAACCTTTAACCGGAAGCCTAATCCTATCCCTGGGACCTACAGCATGCTCTGATACCAAGTTGTCACACCCTGAGCAAGAAAACCCATCCGGTCCGGGGCGTGAGAGTTCCTAATCTATTCAATCCATCAAAGGCGCGATCACAATAAAATAAGACAACTAATTCACAATTGAATCTGGGGTTAATAAAATTTAAGATTCTTATACAATATATTTAATCCTCAATATCCTTACACAAGGAAATTATACATTTAAATAATCCAACAAGATTGAATAAGCTCGAAGTCCTCGAACACCTCCATAAGTCGACGCGCCACCATTTGCCTGTCTAGTTGGGATCTACGGAAGAAGAGTTGATGCCTGCACCTACAAAACGCAACCTGGGTAGGAGTGAGCAATAAGCTCAGCATGATTCTATGCTACGACACTCACAAAGGAGGGGAACAGAATAGTGTCGCCCCCATGCAACGCCTGGGTGTATACAGGGGCCCCATAACCCCACTACTCGTCCTGAGGGCCTTAGCCATGGTCTTCCAGAAGAACTTGTCACATGCTGGGTCACACTCAGTAAAGCAGGAAGCCAACACTGTTGACTCATCAGCAAGAAACTGGCACTGCTAGGTGGGAAATGACAGCGTTGAGTAGGCACACCCTCTACTCAAGAGTCATAGAACACTGGAGACTGGCTACACCTCAGAACCCGCCTCGAGGCTGACACGACCTCTAAACCTCAATCAAGCATAATTGCAGCCAACTAGACAGTAACCTCAAATCATCAGATTATTATAACAAATTAAATTCTAGACCTTGCTACCCAACCTTAGTCCAAAGGCTAGATCTGTGCTGCCCGAGAGCCTCGGATCGGCGATCAACCCATCACCCACGTCCTATCCTTTATGCATCTAATGCAATAAGGTGCATGCTATGCTCATGCACAATAGAAGTATAAACATGCAATAGGATGTCAGATAAAACACAAGTCCATGCGTAGCCTACAGCTCACCAAGGGTATACATAGCATCAGTCTACAATAAAGCGGAATAAAATAGGCACTCACGCCTACAAACGGGATACAACCCCAGCTTGATTGTTTTTTTGTTGATGGCGTTGCAACCTTGATATCTTGAGTAGAGTGAATTTTAGTTTTGCCCGAGGACGAGCAAAAGCTAAGTGTGGGGGAATTTGATGATGATGTATAATGTTATATTTTTATCCCTTAACACTTAGTCTCCTGTGCTTATTTGATACCTAAATACACTCATTATTCTTATATTTTGATTTAGGATACAATTGAAGTCCTTAATTCCAAAAAGTAGCTGAAAAGAGTATATAGATCAACTTTAAAGATTACACTGTACCTTCTCATGAAAAATCAGATGATGTGTCAAATATGGTTGGAAAGCTCTTGAAGTCTAGTTTCTGGAGAATTTTACGGTTCACGATTCCGAGTTTTCTAGAGGACGTTACGATGATTTTTGTACCAATAGCGCAGTCTGGATGGCAAAGCAGTAAATACTCTCGAAAGTCCGATCGATCCTTCCATAGGAATAGTATCGATCTGTCTATGCAGAAACCTGACAAAACACATACTTTCAGCTGTACACAGTAGGATCGATACAACTATCCATCCTACTGAGTAAGATCGATCCGACACCCCTAGTAAGATCGATCTGACTCGGGCGTAGCCAGAAATTGAAGATTCCGATGCAAAGGATCGATCCGACACCCATAGAAGGATTGATCCTACTTTTCCAGTGAAGAAATTTAACAATTCAGATCAAATCCGAGGATGGAGACACTTAAGGCTATAAATATGACTCTTTCTAGGGTTTGAGGGGGGATGTTTTTGGAGACTTTTGGCTGCTATTTTCTACTCTTTTATATTTTTCCTAGGTTTTCTCTAACTTTATGTAATCTTTTGGAGGATTGTTCTTGATGGCCATGTGTGGCTAAATCTTGATTCTTCATCAAGGAAACTGAAACCTCGGGATCAATGAAACTGTGAGATTTAATCTATTTTTATTGTTCAATTTATGTTTGAGTATTGGAAGTTCTTCTGTGATTAAATATTCATGGTTGTCTTGTCTAATTGCTAGGAGGCCTACTAGTATATTATTCATTGTGATCTACTGCTAGGTTGGATATCAAATCCGTAATTGTTTGATCCCTCTGATCTGTGAAGCAACTGAGATCTACTGATCTACTGCGTTTCAGAGATTGTTAGATCTTAGGAAGAACATTCGACTAGATTAAATGCAACCGCTTGTGCTTGTGTTGTTTAGCTTCATCGATCTCCCTATTCTTAAGGTTGCTACTAGATTAAATTTACAACGCGTGTCTTAGGTTGTTCAGTAGTTAGGGTTGATTAGATCGCTTGTTTCTCATTAACAATGATTGAGGAGAGATTCGAATTGAATTCAAACGGTGAATATTCATGGTATGAATTGATATATACTTGCATCGATGATCAGTTGTTGGATTCCGATGGTGGATGTTGACTTAGACTAAGGTGTGTTCTCTTGATTCAACTTGTTTCTTCGCTTTAGATTATTTCTTTATTGTTTTCTTCACGCTTAAAACCCCCCATCTTTGTTCCCTAAGCACAAAACCAGACTAAATACTCTTCGTGGGATCGACTCGTACTCACACTACTACATTTATTTTGAAGAGTATTGGTTTTATTTTTGAGTGCCTACGACAACTCATCAAATTTTGGCGCCGTTGCCGGGGAGTGATTCTAGTTGATTTTTGTGCTTATTGTGATCTTTATTTTCATTAAAAAAAAGAGTTTATACAAATTTTCTTGATTTGTTTTTCTCGGTTTACCGGAATCTTCTTGATTGTTTATGAGTATAGCTCGATCTTTTAATCAAGGTGATTTGCAGTACGATCCAGAGATAGAAAGAACTTTACACAGGTTAAGAAGGGAAGCTCGGAGAAACATTGAGGAGAACAATTTGGCTCTTGACCACTTATTTGTTGGCGATTCTGAATTAGAAGAGGAAGAAGTCATGGCCGGAAATCGGACTTTGAAAGAACTTGCAGCGCCAAATTTGAATCAACAACCCTTATGCATTACATTCCCTACTTTAGATGTTGCTACTACTTTTGAATTGAAATCTGGACTAATACATCTCTTTACCAGTTTTCATGGACTTTCAGGTGAGGATCCTCACAAGCATTTAAAAGAGCTTCAGGTTGTGTGCACAAGTATGAAACCCATGGGGGTGACTGAAGATCAAATCAAATTGAGAGCCTTCTCATTTTGTTTGAAGGATTCGGCTAAGGATTGGCTATGTTATTTACCCTCTGGGAGTATTACCACATGGAACGAGATGAAGAGGTTGTTTTTGGAGAAATATTTCTCAGCTTCAAGGGCGGCTAACATTCGGAAAGAGATCTGTGGTGTAAGGCAACATAACGAAGAGTCCCTACATGAGTATTGGGAACGTTTCAAGAAATTATGTGCAAGCTGTCCCCATCATCAAATTAGTGAGCAATTACTTATCGAATATTTTTATGAGGGCTTACTAACCAATGACAGGAGTATGATTGATGCCGCTAGTGGAGGAGCTTTGGTGGATAAAACTCCTGAAGCCGCGAGGAACTTGATTGCAAATATGGTGGCTAATTCTCAACAATTTAACACTAGACTTGATTCTTATTCAAAACATGTTAATGAGGTAAATGTTTCATCCCTTGAACAATAGATTGCGAGTCTAACTTCTCTTGTTCGTCAATTGGTTGTAGGTAATATGCAAACAGCGAAGGTTTGTGGAATTTGTTCGGTGGCAGGACATCCAACCGATATGTGCTCAACTCTTCAAGAGGAGCCCAGAGAACAAGTGAATGCAACGAGTAGTTTCCCTGGACTACCGCAAAGGAAGTATGATCCCTATTCAAACACGTATAATCCGAGATGGAGGGATCGCCCCAATCTCAACTATGGGAATCCACAAGTAAATCAGCCCACAACTCAATTCCGTCCAAGTGGCCAACAATATCAACAATATAGACCACCGTACCCCCCGAGACCAAAACCAACCCCAACTCCTAATTCTGGTATGTTTCTAGAAGATATTTTTAAATCTCTTGCTACTAATACTTAGCAATTTCAACAGGAGACCAAGGCTAGCATTCAAGGTTTGGAACATCAGGTGGGCCAGATGACGACTGCAATTAGTAAGCTAGAGGCGCAAAATTCGGGAAAATTACCCTCTCAAACAGTAATAAATCCAAGAGAAAATGCTAGTGTAATTGTTTTGAGAAGTGGTAAAGAAGTTGAGGTTCCAACAAAAGAAGTCACTGCATCGTCACCGCAAGGAAAAGAGTAAAATATTGTCACGGACAAAGACTTTCCCGATGACGACAACGTACCTAAACGTAAGTTTCCACCTCTTTCTGATTATAAACCAGTGCCTCCTTTTCCTCAGGCTTTAGTTGAATCTAGAAGATATGAGAAGAATTCAGATCTTTATGAGACTTTTCGTCGATGTGAGGTAAATATTCCACTCTTAGATGCTATTAAACAAGTGACTCGTTATGCTAAATTCTTGAAAGAACTGTGTACAACTAAGAGAAAACAAAAACTTAAAGGATGTGAGAAGGTGAGAGTAGGTGAGAATGTTTCTGCAATTCTTCAAAAAAAAATTCCTACAAAGTGTGAAGTTCCAGGTATGTTTACTATCCCATGTACAATTGGTAGCACCAAATTTGAAAGGGCCATGTTAGATTTAGGAGCTTCTATCAATGTCATGCCATATTTTATATATGCTTCTTTAAAACTTGGACCTTTGAATAAAACTGGTGTTGTGATTCAATTGGCTGACAGATCTAACGCATATCCTAAAGGTGTAGTTGAGGATATTCTAGTGCAAGTCAATGATTTAGTTTTCCCTGCTGATTTCTATGTGGTTGATATGGAGAATGGTGATCATACTACTCCTATTTTATTGGGAAGACCATTCTTAAAGACATCTAATACTAAGATAGATATGCGTAGTGGTACACTTATCATGGAATTTGATGGTGAAATTGTTAAGTTTGAAATATATGATGCCAAGAAGTATCCTACTAATGATTGTCCTGTTTATTCTATTGATGTGGGGAATTGGAAGCTGCGGTTGGTGATGCTTCGAGGGAGATTCTACAGAAGGGAGATGAAGAAGCTGTCAAGTCTTGGCCAGTCGATCGCGAGGAAGATTTGGTCGACCGCCGAGGATACCAGGAGCATTTATTCGATGAACCTCCTCTAGCTGAAGTTGAAAGCATTCCTATTACGTCGCAAGGTATATTTCCTGTGACTATTTCTTCTTCATTAGTAGTTAAAAAGGAGATGACCTTAGTAGATATTTTCATATCTCGACGGATTTATTTTCGATCATGTAATCTTGACATCCTTGACAATCCGAACGACGACATTATTAATAGTTCAATGGATGAGTCGATTATATTTGAGCATAATGTTGACTCCTTTCTTCCTGATCACCATGATGACATGTATTTTTGTTTGAGAGATCTAGCTATCTTGTTTACTGGTGTGAGTATGGAAAAGCTAACTCTCATTTTGGAAAAATACCACTTGGACTCTTATTCTAAATTAACCTTGGTGGCACTATTGAGGTCAAATATTTAGATTATAGCACCCAGTGATTTTGCATCCCATCGTGCTATAGAACGTCCACCGAGGGCACGATTTAAAATTCTCTATATTGTATAGAGTGGTTTAGTTGGTTTTATTTGCTTTATTGTGTGCTTGAGTGTGGTTGAATTATTTTTAGGTTGTGTGCTCGCATGTTGCTTTTGTTTTTGCTTTGCTTTACTTTTGTTTTTAGGTGATCGAGCATTCCCTATCATACCTGAAGAATTCGCCCAGCCATGGTGGTCATGGAAATTCAATGTTTGGCAACTCCCACAGTATTCAAAGAAGAAAGTAAGAAGTCGAGCCAATGACAATAAACAAAGGCGCTGCTTGGGAAGCAACCCAAGGGGAGTTCGTTCCTTTCTTTTTATTTTCGCATTTCCATTTTAGTTATTTTTGCCTTTCTTTGCATTCCACCTTAGATTGGGGGACAATGTCAGTTTCAAGTGTGGGGGAGGAGATCTAGGTTGCATTTGCCATGAGCGAGAACTAGTTAAGCTTGACATATTCATAACATGATTGAATGAGTAATCTTGCGACTTAGAATTAATTAGTTGAGTTATTTTCCTAGAGATGGTAGTGACTAAATGAGTAGACAAAAGCTGGTGAGATTTTGAGCCTCTAGCTGACACATTCATATCAGTCTCACTGTTTTCTTTCATGAGAGATATTCTTTCATGGATTTGTTTCTCTAGAACATGTTTTGATTCTATTCGAGGTCACATTGACACATGCAGACATGAACATGATTAAGGCCCTCTTTGTTATAAGCTACATAAGCCAAATAGCCTACCTCGTGATTAAATTTTCCTTTTTGCTAAACACCTTTGATCTTTATTGACTTCATTGTTAACCCACATTATAAGCTTTAAACCTGAAAAACAATGCCGATACCCAAGCCATAGGACTAGTGGAGCATTGATCATCATTATGATATGTATGGGTGTGCAAGTTTCAAGTGTGGGGGTGTTTGGATTTGTGATATGGCTGTGATTGAAAAATTGGAACATGGATCATGTTTTCATTCGCAATTTATGAGTTCTACTGTCTCTAAAAAAATAAAAAAAAATCAAAAAAGGAAAAGAAAGAAAAAAAAAGAAAAAAAATGAAGGAGGAAACTGTTTCTCATGGTACAAAATGTGGTTTTGAATCCTCCTAATACTCCAAGAAAGGGGTATGGTTATGTATGATTTCTACAAAGATATGTTACATGGTGTGAGTGCTTTAAAGTCATATTGAAGAAGTTCTTGAATGGAGTGATTGGTTATACATGTATTATTGATGCATTTTTGCTCCATTAGTTCCATTGGCTTTTGAGCTACATTTTCAAATATTTCCCACCTTAACTCTAAACCCCATTACAACCCTTTAAAGTCCTTATGATCCGTATTATGCATGTGATTCTAGTGGTGGAGAATGAGAAGATATGCAAGCTTATGGTAGATCATTTTCATTGGAATGAATTTGAGTGAAATACATAACCTTCAAACATATGAGAGTTGAGTGTTAATTTCCGTGAGGGTCTACTTACTTAGTATGCTCCATATTCAAGTGAAACTGCTTACTGATTGATTTTTAAGTTGTCTAAAAATGTTTGTTCATGACGTGTTATGAGTTTTGTGAAGTGCTTGATTGTTTTTTTGTTGATGACGTTGCAACCTTGATATCTTGAGTAGAGTGAATTTTAGTTTTGCCCGAGGACGAGCAAAAGCTAAGTGTGGGGGAATTTGATGATGATGCATAATGTTATATTTTTATCCCTTAATACTTAGTCTCCTGTGCTTATTTGATACCTAAATACACTCATTATTCTTATATTTTGATTTAGGATGCAATTGAAGTCCTTAAGTCCAAAAAGAAGCTGAAAAGAGTATATAGATCAACTTTAAAGATTAAACTGTACCTTCTCATGAAGAACCAGATGATGTGCCATATATGGTTGGAAAGCTCTTGAAGTCTAGTTTCTGGAGAATTTTATGGTTTGTGATTCCGAGTTTCCTAGAGGAAGTTACGGTGATTTTTGTACCGATGGCGCAGTCTGGATGGCAAAGCAGTAAATACTCTGGAACATCCGATCGATCCTTCCATAGGAATAGTATCGATCTGTCTATGCAGAAACCTGACAGAACGCATACTTTTCAGCTGTACACAGTAGTATCGATCCAACTATCCATCCTACTGAGTAAGATCGATCCGACACCCCTAGTAAGATCGATCCGACTCGGGCGTAGCCAGAAATTTAAGATTCAGATGCAAAGGATCGATCCGACACCCATAGAAGGATCGATCCTACTTTCCTAGTGAAGAAATTCAACAGTTCACATCAAATCCGATGATAGAGACACATAACGCTATAAATATGACTCTTTCTAGGGTTTGAGGGGGGATTTTTTGGAGACTTTTGGCTGCTATTTTCTACTCTTTTATATTTTTCCTAGGTTTTCTCTAACTTTATGGAATCTTTTGGAGGATTGTTCTTGATGGCCCTGCGTGGTTAAATCTTGATTCTTGGTCAAGGAAACTGAAACCTCGGGATCAATGAAACTGTGAGATCTAATCTATTTTTATTGTTCAATTTTTGCTTGAGTATTGGATGTTCATCTGTGATTCGGAATTAAAAGATATTGTTAAATCCCTTGCTACTAATACTTTGCAATTTCAACAGGAGACGAAGGCCGGTATTCAAGGTTTGGAACATCAGTTGGGCCAGATGGCGGCTGCAATTACCAAGCTAGAGGCGCAAAGTTCGGGAAAATTACCCTCTCAAACGGTAATAAATCCAAGAGAAAATGCAAGTGTAATTGTTTTGAGAAGTGGTAAAGAAGTTGAGGTTCCCGCAAAGAAAGTCATTGCATCATCACCGCAAGGAAAAGAGCTTCCTGAACCGGCATGTGATTTTTACATGAAACTTCATCAAGATATGCATCAAGATTATGTAAGGCCTCATAAAAAACTTTTATATTCGGATTTTTTTGAGAAGTGTTCAAATTGCCCTTGGGGGTCTTCGCGATCAACCCGATCGCGGAACAAGGCCAATCGGGCCAGGCCCTTGACCTAACGTGGTCGGACCCGGTTGGAGGAACGAGTCATCACAAGAATTGTCTCGAGATGTGGTTATATGTTATTTAACTTAAAACCCTTAAATCACCTAGTTTTAAAAACCAAAATTAAAATGAAAACAAAAATAAGAAACTAGAACGTTCGCATTAGGATAGTTGTAAGCGACTTTCTTATCTCTCCGGCTCCGGTGACAGCAACGGCGAAGAACTCTAGCCATTGGCCTCCATTGCGGCGTCAGGCCATCGCATAGATGCCTTTTAGAGATGAAAGCAGAGATTAATTCTAAGAGAAGAAGAACTCACGACGCAAATCCCACGGTTCGAACTTGTTGAGGTCGACCTCTCTGATCGCTCGTGCAGTGAAAGTTTGATCCAAAACCTTCTTTGTAAGGTAGCTGGTGATCGTTGGTGCGATAGAACCAGAATTTTGGTGGCAGCTCGAGGGCCTCTTCTCCCTTGTTATGAACCAGAGCACTGCCATGATCTATCATTGCTTGAGACATCCTCTGATCGATCTCCACTTGCTCGACTTTTTAGCTTTATCAAAACAGTACAAAACCATTAAAACCAATTGAATTCTTTTTAACCAAAATCAATCAAAACGAGAGTACTAGTTCAAGAACATATTAAGAACCAGATTAGAGCATGTGCTCTGTACGTGATCATGGACTTGTGACAAGGTGAGTAGCTTTGGGTTTTAGTCCTTCCCTATTATTTCTAACCAGAGCCGGAGAGATAAGAAAGTCGCTAGAACCGGAGCGGAGAGATACGTAGATCTCACGATCGACGGAGCAGGAGAGATAAGAAAGTCGCGTACAAGTACCCTAATGCGAATGTTCTATTTTCTTATTTTTGTTTTTATTTTAATTTTGGTTTTTAAAACCAGGTGGTTTAAGGGTTTTAAGTTTAATATCATATAACCACATCTCGAGACAAGTCTAGGGTTAAAATTGGGGTATTGTTTTAGCAAAGAATACCCGAGTGGTGTCTAGTATATATATATATATATATATATATAATCGTGTCAGTGGCACAGGTCCCCACTAGTTTATCTTATATAAAGAAACATTTTATGACGAGGCTTATGACTCACAACATGGTGCACACGTGGCGGAGGGGGATAACATATTGTGCACACATGACGGAGGGGGGTAGAGAGGGAGAGAAAAAGGGGTGGTGGGCGGGTCGTTACTGTGCTAGGTGGTATATGAATAATATATATATTTACGTACATGTGGCATCTGACTCATATATATTTACGCACATGTGGCATCTATGTCATACAAAGAGAGAGAGAGAAGATGATAGAGAGGGTAGTGGAGGTGGGTGATTACCCGTTTCAGATGGCACAGAGGGCCCATCTACTTATATATAGTGACAATAAACTATATGCCAAGCTGGAGCTCGTTAAGCCAATCGAGTTGAAAATTCAGGTTGCTATCATGTTTAATGAAGTTGTCGTGAAGATGAAGATAAATGGGATTCGAATTGATAACGAGTAATTTATGAGCTAGATTAACCGTCCCAATTCATGTAGACATTATTTATATGGAGTTATTATTTCAACACGAGAAATCTGTTAGCGAAGCTACCGACCAGTGATACCAACAAACAATAAATTATACCAAGACAAGATTTATATGGTTCAACAAATTGCCTATGAAAGAGGCCCCATTTTTCAGTATTTGGTCAAAATATGCGCATTATGTTTTTCTAGAAGATGAGCCACCTCCAACAAGATCTAAATAATCAAAATGAGAGCTTCTCCATGTTTCTTCAAACACTTTATTGAGCTCCATCTGATAATTAATGGACTTTAGCAGCTTAGCTAACCCTTGCAACGCCTCATAGATCTCCCACGTACGTGAATGCCTTGTGTTAGATGAATGGAAGCCAACAATGTTAGAACCCACTTCAATCAAACTACACCCTGCTAACTTCGTCACATCCAAATCTCTCACCAGGCACTTCAATCTAGCAACTTCCTTCCATCTACCAGTAGTCCCATATATTTTCGAAAGCACTACATAGTTAGTCACATCCTCCGATCCAAGCTTCACAAGCTCTTTCATGACATTCTTCGCCATGCCAACCTCATTGTGAACTTGATGAGCACTTAGCAGAGCGCTCCATATCAAGCAATCCGGCTCCATGGGCATCTCTCTGACGAAGTTTATTGCCTCATCGACCAAACCCGCACGGCCGAGGAGATCCAGCATGCAGCCATAATGCTCGATCCAAGGATCAATGGAGTAATTCTGATTCATTGAACGAAAGTACACGAATCCATTTAAGTAGCTGCCGGTGTGCACGAAGGCGCTGAGAACTCCGACCCGGCTTCTCTCCCTCATCTTTCATTTTCTCAAAGAGTTCCAGTGCCTCAAAGCCAAGCCTGTGCATCGCAAACCCTCCGATCATGGCATTCCAAGTGACTAAATCTCTCGTCTTCATTCTTTGAAACACCACCATTGCATCCACCACACAACCACAATTTGCATACATGTCAATAAGCCCATTGCAGACATATACATTTTCCTTAAATCCATTAACCTCGGAGTAGACATGAATCTGCCTACCGATAAAGAGAGCTGCCAGTCTTGCACATGCTGAGAATACAATCACAGGAGTTGTGTCACTTGGCATGAGCTCCGACGACTCTAGCATCTAACGAAAAGGATACAATGCCTCAGAGAACCGGCCATGGCTCACATACCCTCCAATGAGCCCATTCCAAGAGAAGACATTCTTCTCAGGAATCCGATTGAACACCATCTCAAACGACTGTAAGTCCCCGGCATTCGCATAGCCGAGCAAGACAGTGTTCCATGACATCACATCTCGGTCCTCTTCCAGCATCCGAGCAAATAGCTCCGCGGCCAAAGCCATGTCTCTTCGCTCCGTGTAACCCGAGATCATGGCATTCCACAGTACAACATCACGCTGAATAGCCTGATTGAAAAGCCGATGCTCCGAATTGAGTTTACCAATAGAGACACAGCTCGCGACCATCACAATCCAGGCAGCGACATTCCTCACATGCATTTCGACAAAAACCATGTGAGCCAAAATTCAATGGCTCCATGGTTGAATACAAATCTATCAACATAGTTCCCACCAAACCATTGGATATAAATCCAATTTTGATTGCAAAGCAATGCACCTCCTTCCCCTCCTTCCATCCAAACACCTTCAACACGACTTGAGCACGAATGTGAACGTGTACCCATTGGGCCCAACATCTCCTCTTCGTCTGCTCAAACAACAATAATGTCTCCTCGTGAAGCCTGGCTTCCATGTAACCTTTGAACATGACGTTCAAGAGCACAACATTTGGCTCCTCAACCTGATCGAACCATTGACGGGCTTCGGATGGTATTTGGGATTTGAAGAAGGAGGTGGCTATCTTGGCAGAGAGGTATGGGTTCTGCTGGAAGCCATGAGAGATGATCTGGGCTTGCACCTGGTGGAGGTGCTCTGCCTTCCTACATGACTCTATGAGAGATATAAACCTCTTTTCTAGAAAGTTATGGAGAGGTTTTGGAAGGAGCTTCCCTGTATCTATGGCGAGGGAGGTAGAAGACTAAGTCCCCATTTGGTACGCGGGAAGTAGAGATGAGTAGTAGGTGGAATGAGGATAACCCCATAATGATTACTTGTGGGTGTTTGAGGGATAAAGTGTGTAATAAGAGAATATTCCTCCCTTAACTTGGAATAAAGGTTATCTCCAAAATTTATTCCCGTACCAAACGGGAACTAGAAGTCAAACAAGTCTATAAATGTCATTCTGAAGAATACAAGCTTCAATAATAGAAGCACACTAGTCCTTTCTTTTGGGGTGGTGGTGGTGGAGGTGGGGGTGGTGGTGGTGAGGGGGAAGGAAGGTTTTTTTTGCATATATAAAAAAAGGACTACCCTCACTATTGAAAATTACATCATAGTACATTCATTCCTATTTTCGCAAAAACCTATGTCAAGAGGTGGTTAGTCTACTTCAGTTATTTAAATTTAAATTTTCTTTTACGCTTTTAACTATAAAATTGATCAAAATACCTTTGCATTAGTTATAGTTTTATCACTTTTTTAAACAACAAAAGGCATACTAAAACAATTTTTTTTAATATTAACATCTCAATATTTAACTATATCTAAATATATTTTTAAGAAAACAATTTTTAAACGGCATTTTTGCCATTTAGACATAGGTTAACTAAGTCGGTTAGTTGATCAACGATAGCGGCCAAGGACGGAAGCTGATAAAAGGTATGTTTTGTTTTTGTGAAAATACAAACAATGAAGATACCGGCATGTAATTTTTGATAAATGATGTAGCTTTTCATAGATTCGCTAAAATTAATGTACTAATATAAAAAAAGAAAATAAAATTTTCCTTTCGAACGGTATTAATGATAACCGACCAATTAAAGATGATGACAAACAACATAAAACTCTATGTACGTGTTGAATTAAATATTGCTTTTCATGAAAATAAAGAAACTACTTAACACGAATCACTCTATCAACATTTCATTTATAATTGATGTAGTCATGTAGCGCACTGCGCACAGGAAGACATTAAGAAAGCCACGCTTCATGCGTGGATCCTATCCTCTCTACAGCGTGGCGCACCTCTTGAGTATACTGGCCTCTATCTCGCTCCCTCCTGAGCTCTGAAGAAGCACGTCGAAGATGACGAGAAAGACCTGCGCATGGCCGCCGTCATCGCCAAGCTCGCCTGGCCGATGTGGGAATTCTCGCTGGCCTCCCGGCCATCTTCTTCAAAAATGGTGTACAGAGTCGTGCTAGTGCGACGCCTGCTGACAACCATAACGCGCGACGGAGCTACCTCGAAGAAGAGAGCTTTCGGCGGCCCGGTCGAGCTCGACCTCGCCGCCTCGAAGAAAGGAGACAATTGGATTCCGGCCATCTTCTGGACTGCAAGAGTTGTTGTTGTTGTGGTTGTTCTTAATTACAAGGAGTAAGGAGAGTCTATCTATGCATGTATACATATATATAGAGGAGACGGTTAGATATTTTGAGATATTAGTTGGGAGTGTGACCTTAAATTAGGTATTAGTTTCCATAAACAGGAGATCCAGGAGCTTTTGGGTTGCATGCACACGCGGTTTTGGGTCCTACGTGTCTGTTTCTCTTTGATTTGAGAGTGCTTGGTTCCGAGGTTTGTGCGGAGAATTCGTTTTAGAAAACAGCTTGCCATGTCACCAGGGACGGAGCTGTACTATGAAAAGAGGAGGGAGAGGAGGGATCCTCGTCGTCGGTGGAACTCCGCCAGGAGCTCTACAGCGGTGGTGACTTGAGAACAAATTGTCACAAACAATTCCTTCATCAAAAGGACCGAGCTTAGAAGCCGAATCCTTTGATTTATTATTTCTGTATGATCTTCTATATGAGTATGGGGGCCTTTACATAGACAAATTACAAGAGACCAAACTGAAAAAGAACTCCGACTCAATGACTTTCTATTCAAGCAATAGCCCTAACTAACAAAGAAAAGAAAAAGTTCTACTATGATACAGAAAACTATACTAGAAAACCAAATTAGGAAAGCGATTGTAGACTAATTAGGATATATAGACTTTGACTCCAATTGGGGGAGACAAGTGGGGCCGGCCAAAGAGGTGGCCAACTTCAAGGAGGAAAGGTCTGGTGCGTCAAGTCGGGTTTTTATGGTTCAAATTTTAACGTGTAATAGGTAATTTGAATGAAAATAATGTTCATGCACCGAGGCCACATGTGGTCGGACAAATACCTAATAGCTCTTAGAATGGATATATGCCTAACTTTAATGGAGCAATGCCAAACATGAACCAAACTGCAATCAAAATTCTCAAAATGATGTCAGTCAGAATTTTACACCTCCACTGTTTAATCCAAATAGACAATTTCTTTGGAATAATGCCAATGGCTTTATTCCATGGAACGAACAGAATAATGTCCCAGGGAATAGACCAAATAATAACGTGCAAAGAAATGAAAACTGTAACCAATTTGGTCAAAATAACAATGGGCAAAGGGTGGCTAAAATTCCACAACAAAACATGTATCGGCTAAATGAAATGCCTAATATGAATGTTTGCCTGCCAAGTGAACAACAATATAATCAAATCTATAATAACCCGCTGTACGATCAATTAAATATCTTGCATGAGCAAGTGGATGATATATTACAAGAACAAATTGGTTTAGGGAGACTGGCTACAAGACCGATATATAGAACGCCATACCTTGATTGATCGACCAAATATACCCATTCCCGAGGAACGATAAAGTTTCGGAATTCACCATGTTCACAGGTGTGGATGAAACTTCAACCATTGAACATATCGACAAGTTCTCCATGCAGTGTGGAGAAGTGAGTGATTTTATCAAGCTAGATTTTTTCCAAACTCACTTTCAGGAGTAGCTTACTCTTGGTTTATAAAATTGCCACCAAATTCAATACAAATTTGGTAACATATGAAACATGTGTTCCATTCTCAGTTTTATAAAGCAGAAATAGAAGTAACAATGGCCGATTTAGCTCAATTAAAACAGCGACAAGAAGAAAATGTGGAGGCATTTCTCCAAAAGTTCAAAAGGGCACGGAGCAAATGTTTTATCCCTTTACCGAGAGGCAATTTGATTAAATCACCCAAGGAGGATTATCTTTTGAACTAAACAAAAACTTCCAACATAGAGATTTTATCGACCTCTTCCAATTTACCATTAGCGCAGCATGATATAAACGTGATACACGTCAAATTTCGACCCTTCCAAATTCAGACTTAATGCAATAGACTGGAAGGTGTTTTCAATGGATTTTGCCCGCGGGGCTTCACTTATGTGGTTTTTCTTTACTGCTTTATATCTTGTATATATCCTTGAGCATGTTAGCCCCATAGTGAGGGGGCAGTGGTGAACCAGGAGAGTGACGACTCCCGAGATGTGTAGATAGCATGTTGTACTATTAGTCTTGTTTATCGGGGTTGCTTCCCGTAACATGTTGTCTTTTTATGGACTGGCTGCAGTTGGTGGGGTTACCACTACAGCAGTCCCTTGGCATGTTTTACTTATTCATCGCCCCGGGCCGGTAGGGTGCCGAGCCCAAATATTTTTTAATTAATCGTCACATGTGTTGCATGCTTATCTGCTTTCCTGCGTGTGTTCATAGCATGCATCTGGTTGTGTATTTGATACATAAGGTTAGGGCGTTGGCGATTTTTGGTATCGCCGTCACGAGGCTCGGAAGCTCAGATTTAGCCTTAGGACCAGGGTTGGGTAGCTTGGTCCAGGTTTGATTGGTGGTGTTCAGTTGATTTGGATGATAGGCCTAGATGACTTGAACACCTGTTGATTGATGATTTTAGAGGTCGTGTCGGCCTCGAGCCTGGTCTGGGATGTAGCCGGTGTCGGCGTCTCATCTTTGGAGAGAGGGTGTGCCTGCCCAGCAATGCCTTCTTCCTGCTGTACTAGGTGTTTCCGGGATGGGCCCAGTTCATTAGGTTGATCTTGGTTGGATACCTAGAGACATCGGTGGGGTTATGAGACCCCTGTATACACCCAGACCTTGCTAGAGGGTGACACTGTTGCGTTTCCCTCTTCCTTTTGTTAGTCATAGTGTAGTTTCCCTGCTGAGCTTAGTTGCTCACTCCTACCCGGGTTGCGTATTGCAAGTGCAAGTGTTAGCTCCTCTTTGGTGGCTCCTACTGGGCAGTTGGTCGGCGGTGCGGCAGCGCCTGGCAGAGTTTGAGGAGTGGTGATCTTCTGATCTTGAACCTTTGTATAGTTAGCCTCGTACGGGAGTATATAAATGTTTGTAACTGATTTCCCCTCTTTGAGGTTTTGTAGACTTGTACTTGGAATTGTAATCCTTGAGTTTGAAGTTTCTGTTGATTTTAGAATTGTTAATTGAGGGTGCTTAATGAATTGCTTAGGGAGACCAATAGGTTAGAGGGAACACTCATCATATTTTTCGCAGTTGGTTAGGTTCCGGTTCGCGTCCCCGGCCCGGTTGGACTTTGACAGGTCGGTCACTGAAGCTTTGCCAAACAAGTGACGATGAACTGCCGCTCCCGGATGCGGATGCCATGAAAAAGTACACTACAAGAAGACAAACCCGCAAGAGCCGCAAACGACGACATGATCCGCAGCAGGGTCACCCAAAGTCACCACTACCTCACCCCTCAGGCCCATCTCTCATCGTCAACCCGTCGAGCCACCACTGCCATCTCGACGAGTGATGAACGCATGAGCATACCGTGACAAGCTTTGACAAGCATCAAGACCTCTGCTAGGAGTCCTAGAGGACAATGACACTTTCGAATACGGAGGTAATGATACACGTAACAAAATTGAACCTTCAAAAACCTGACTTGACGAACTTGACTAATTTGTCCCAATGTGAGCCCAGCCCAAGCCCAAACCGGTTCATCAAGGGCCGGCTTTCCCTTGAACCGACTACAGCAAGGGCTGGCCCCTCGTCTCCTAGTCGCATCAAAAGCCCAAGACTCGCTCTCCTAGTTTAGATACTGCTTTCTTAGTTTGATTTCTAATTTAGCTATTCATCTTAGAGTAGGACTCTGTCTTGAATTTCTTATTTAGGATCTTTGCTTGAGGTAGGAAGTCAGTCAGTTGAAGTTCTAGTCTAACTTAGTCCCTTGTAATGTGCCTATAAAAAGGCCCTCGTACCCCTATAGTCAATCAATCAAGAAATAATTAAAAACCCTCCAAAGGCTTCTGCTACCAAATCTCGGTTTCCTTGATGAAGGAATCGTAGGTAGTTCACTCTCAAGTCACCCCCCGGGTCTCTTGGCAAGGCTCCAACCACGAAGATCAACAGCGAGAGCCGCCGGTGATCCCATCTTCTCTGGAGAATACTTTCTCTCTCTCTCCTTTGTTTAGCTTTCATGTTCTCCCCCCCTCTCTCTCTTCCGGTCCCCGATGTCATGTCGGTTGTGAGCCAACGCGCCTCGCTGTGACCGATGTCACCCCCTTTCATGTTCCCCATGCTCTCTCTTCTTCTCTCTCCTCCAACTCCTTTCTCTCTCCCCTGCCGCCACCAGACCCATGCCCACGGCTCCGCCCTCGCATCACCTCCCTTGCAAAGACACAACTACCCAAGGCCGCCTGCTCGCGGCCCCCGACCGCCGCCTCCCTTCCCCTTTTCCTTCACCTCCCTCCTTCCCTTGCTCTCGCCCCCTTCTTCTCCTTCTTCCCCGGATCCGGTGCCGCTTGACCCTTGCACTACCTCCCTTGCGGAGAGGCAACATCCCAAGGACGCTTGCTTGCGGCCACATCGCCGCCGCGCAGCTTTCCACCGCCGCGCCGGTGCCGCCTCCCCGGCCTCCACCGACTTCCTTTCTCTTCTCCTCTCCTACTCCTACTCTAACTCCCCCTCCACCACCTCTCCTTCTTTCCTCTTCTTCTTCTCCTACCTTCACTCCAACTCCACGGGCCACCCTCTCCTTCTCCCACTCAAACTCTCCCTCTCTCCTCCCCTACTTAAGCCACCACCTCTTTCCCTTCTCTCCCACTCATTTCTTCTGCCACCCTCTCATAATCCCCTTCCGTCGCCTCCCTCCTCCTTCTAGTGCCCTTCTCTCTCTCATAGCCACCGCCTACCGCTACTCGCCACTCGGCTTCCCCCAGGCTTGGCTTTCGCTCCTTGAGCCCTGCTGTCGCGCCCCCCTCTCTCCTACCTCTTCCCTCACGGCGCCCCCCCCAAGCCACTCACAGTCTTTGTCCGAACCACCCCGGGGCGCTCTCGCCCCCTCGCGTCACCGCCCCGCTGCACTCTCTACAGTTGTGCCACCAGTGGCACCGTGCCGCGTGTCGCCACCCTCATGGGCCATCACCGCTCGCCACCATTGCACGCGCGCTCATCGCGTCATGCCATCCTCGGCACGCCCCCGACCAACCTCCTACCGCGCTCGATGCCGGAGCCACGCCAGGCCCCTCGTGCCACGTCTGCGGCACTCCCGTGCCACGCCGTCCTCCGAGTCGACTTCTGTCACGCCAACTTTCGACTTCACCACGTTGACTCGAGCCGATCACCTCGACTCCTCATCAGAAGGACTTTGGCTCGCACTCGAGACTTCCCTTCCGCCACCATAGCAAATGAAAACCCTAAGTCTCAAGGAAACCCCACAACAGAGTTCAACCCGACAACCTAGAACGCGAGCCTAGAAGGCTTACAAGTAAAACGCTCGTAACACCGTGCTACCACTCACTACCCACGCTGCCGACCTCCTCCCTTCCCCTATGCTGATGTTGTATTCCCTCATGGCCTCCCCGTGCTGGGTGCTGCCGCCTTCGACCACCGTCCGGCACGCCCCAATCACTGCTTGCCGCCGCTCTCCTCTCCCTTGCGGTCGTGCTTGCACTACTCGCCGTCAGCCTCGACCACCCCGTCGCGGCCCGTGCCAGCCGCACGCCCGACCATCTCACGCCGTTCCACCGTGCCATCCGGCACACCTCCTTGCTCGCCCACACCGTGCTACACGACGATGCACCGCTCCGCCTTGCTTCCGGTCGCGCCATCCCCTGGTGGCCTTGCTACATCCTCCTCGCCGTTCCACATTGACTTGAGCAAGAATTTAAGGTTGACCATACACCTGCAGAGCGTTAGCAAGACTTGAGCAAGAATTAAAAGGAAAAGAAATATCAAAGGATGGAAAATAGTAGATGAGGAAAAAAAATTTTGACGTCTCTGAGGCCGAGCGAATCTTTTATCAATTGCTAAAAGGCAAACAAATTAAATTGAATGATGGACATGTCTTGCCAAGCCATGATTAAATAAAAGGTAAAAGATATTGTAAATGGCACAACACATGGACACATTATACTAATAATTGTTTGAATTTTCCTAATGTTTTGTAAGATACAATTGACTCGAAAATATCAGCTTTCCTGCTAACGACATGAAGATCAACAAAAGCCCATTTCCCAAAAAAGTTGATGTGACTATGGTACTCACTGACGTCACCAATTTGAAAACTCCCTAAGTTCAAGCAGGTGATTGATGAAGCTTTGAACAAAAATCATCTAAGAGTATTTACTCGGCCCGACCAAGAGAAAGGCAAAGAGATTGACCAAATTCAACATCTTTTTCCTACGTGTCAAAAGGATGTTAATCATCCTATATTTTCCAAGCAAATTGGTCAGTATTATCGACCAACACAATGGCAGTGGAACAGAGTACAAACCCAAGACTTCCATGAAGCTTCAAGCCACAACCATATGTGCCAAATAAATGGCACAATTATAATTTGAACACTCGACGTTCCATTCTCATCGAGGAGATGACTAGGACTTAGTATCGTCGGTATCAAAAGAAGTATGGTCAAGCAATGAGAGCTCATCAAGCCCAAGAAGAAAGTCAAGAGCAAACTTAAGATACATCGGAATTGGAGGACAACACTGCTATCTCCAAAGTAATTGAAAATGCTAAGAGCAAGTTCCATCACCCAAAGAAAGATGAAGATGAAAACTTTGGAGGTCCTCCCATGATACAATTTGGTAGCCTGCCGCTAATTGTCACCAACCACTAGATTTTGCCTAGTGGTTTTGGACAAACATGACCTACAAAAAGTGATTCAGGGATCTCTGACATGGGCGATGACATAGAAGCATCCGCCACATTGGCAGTATATAATGATGGACAGTCATGTTCAACTATATTGATGGCTGAAGAGGAAGAATATAAAGAGATAGAAGAAGTAGTGGATGTCAGGGATGAACCATGCAGAAGAGGTATTTCTCCTGATTGACTCCTTAAGGATCTTTACGAGGAAGGCAATTCTGCAGTTGGTCCAGTTAGTCATTCAATGGCATTTTTGATTACCTCACAATGTATGGAGACTTGATGATAAAGCAACTAGTTAGGAAGAAACCTCCAATGGCCGAAATAGTATCAATATCCATCAATACAAAAACCGAACCAGTTGAAATTCCAATCATATCCACTAAGGAAAACAAGCAAACAGAAGAAGAATGGATTGAGATAGAAGTTCCAATCAAGGTTCAAGAAGAAGTAGCAAGGAGGAAAATACCCCCCAAGCAGCTGATTATGGAACTGCATAGAGCCATTACGACATGAACAGAAATATGTGGGAATTTGATTTCTTAGTGTGATATGGTGATCCAGTGGTCAAGATGTTGGTTCCAGTGACTAAAGCTCAAAATATAATCAACAGCCAGAGCGTTTTCCAATCATACTAACTGGCTGGGAAGATAAAGAGATTCAAGAGGTAGCCAAAGTTGATACAAAACTCAAGAATGTAGTACAAGAGGCTGGTCCACCGGCCAAGCATCAGAAGAAAATAATGACTTCGAAACACAAGGTGGTGTTTGACAAGCCACTTGAAGCCATGACAAGACATTTATGGCCTCTTTATATAATGGCCGAGATAAATGGGATCCCAGTGAACAATGTGTTGATTGATACAAGAGCAGCAGTCAACACCATTACATATAAGATGATGAAGAAATTAGCTAAGTCAGAATCAGATTTGATACCTACAGAGATCACTCTCACAGGGTTCATTGGAATTGTAGCACCATCCAAACGCATCCTTCTATTGGACATCAAAGTGGAAAGTGTGATAAGAACAACAACGTTCTTTGTTCTGGAGTCAAATATAAGTTACAATGTGCTGCTTGGCCGAGATTGGATTCAATCCAGTCAGTGTGTTCCTTCTTCTCTTCATCAATGTTTATTCTTCTGGAATAAAAAGGGTGAGGTTGAATATGTTATGGCAGATAATATGCCATTCAGCGTGGCTACCTATGTAGTAGAAGCTTCATTTTATGATTGCAATTATGGACCACTTACATTCATGGAAGTGGACAATAGCATAATCTGTGTCTGAGAATGATGAAATCTTCAGGGCTTGTGTGGCCAAGATGTTTGATCCTAGAAGACCAACTTCTGTGGTCTTTAACATTGATGATGGCCAGTTAGTGGCCAAACAATCTCCCAAATGAATTCAAAGAAATGCAGAACCAAGCCGCAATTTCGGCCTTAAAAGCCAAGTTAATGGCCTATCAATTAGAAACGTTTGTGCTTCAAGACATGAATGAAATAGATTGCCTTAAAGAAATTCCAATGGAAGAAAAAGAAGAAGTCTCAAGTAGAAAGCGAGGATACATGCAAGCCAAGACCCGCGTGAAGAAATCAAGGTTGGCAACGAAGGGGAGAATCGGCCAACCTTCATTAGAAAACTGTTGGACGCAAATTTAAGGTACGAGTTAATTAATATTTTACGTTTATATAAAGATTGCTTTGCATGGGATTATGATGAAATGCTTGGTCTAGATAGAAGTATAGTAGAGCACAAATTGCCTGTACGGCCAAATTTCAAACCATACAAACAAGCACCAAGTTTTAGATGTCCTGAGATTAAAAAAGAGATTGAATGATTACTAAGAGATAAATTTATGAGAATGGCCAGATATATAGAATAGCTGTCAAACATTGTACATGTTATGAAGAAAAATGGCAAAATTATGGTATACATTGATTTTAGAAATTTGAACTTAACAACTACTAAACATGAGTACCCAATGCAAGCAATAGTTTCATTGGTCGACTCTACAGCTGGACATGAAATATACTCTTTTATGGATGGATATTCTGGATTTAATCAAATATACATTGCTAAAGAAGACATCCATAAAACAAGTTTTAGATGTCCTGAGGCGTTAGGAAGTTATGAATGGATAGTTATGCCAGTCCGCCTAAAAAATGCTAGTGCCACATACCAGTGGGCAATGAAAATGATTTTTCATGATATGATCCACTTCATAGAAATGTCTATTGACAATATTGTAATCAAATCATAGAAAATGACCAATCATTTCAGTCAATTAATTAGAGCCTTCAAGCAAATGAGAGAATACATCTTAAAATTTAACCCTTTAAAGTGTGCTTTTTGGAGTGCAAGATGGAAATTTTCTTGGCTTTCTTGTCCATTGGCGAGGTATTGAGCTTGACAATAATCAAGCCCGATCAATTATGGATGCTAAACCATCAACTGCCAAAAAAGAATTGCAAAAGTTCTTGAGACGTGTGAATTTTTTGAGACGGTTTATATCCAATTGTGTAGGGAGAACACAAGTTTTCTCCTCTTTGCTGCGACTGAAAAATGAAGACGAATTCGTCTGGGAAGAGCAATCAAAGGGCATTTGAAAGTCTGAAAATTTATCTGGCGACAGCACCAATTTTGGCTGCGCAAAAGACGAGCGAACCTCTTAAGCTATATATTGCTGCAGAAGACCGATTAATTGGAAGAATGCTTGCACAAGAAGTAAAAGATGGAGTAGAGAGAATAATTCATCACTTGAGTAGACAATTGTTACCTTATGAAAGGAATTACTCGGCCATTGAGAAACTTTGTTTGGCCTTGTATTTTATGTGTACTAAGTTAAGAGCCTACTTAAGGTTTGTTATTGTGTACATTGTCTCCAAGTTTAATATGATATAGTTTTTGTTCTCTCGACCAATTTTGCATCTGTTGACACCAATTTTGACTAAGGCTGGAATTCATAATATTTACGAAATTGCCTTTATCACATATGCACATGCCTTAGTTAATTTACAAAGGGATGACAACATTCAAATATGCTTAACTCAAATCAAAACATACTTCAAATATTCTATACATGCTTTCCTGACTTCCAGGATGACAAAGGGTATTTTGAAAATTTTGACTAAATGTATATAGTCAAACTCCCCAACACATCTCGATTCATCATATATGGTTCGATGACATCATTTTGACGTCATTGGTCTCACTTTGTCTGATTTTTCAGTGACGATATTATTTGGTTGTCACTGAAAACCTTATTTATAGTGACGAAATTATTTATCGTCACTAATGCTCATCACTAAAAATTGAAAAATAACATAGCGGGAAAAATTAGCTAATTTAGCAGGAGTAAAATTTATATTTTGGTGACAACAAATTTGATTTAGTCTTTAAAAATATTCAGTGATGAGAAAAGAATTATTTGCTTGTCACTGTAACCTGTATTATTTTCTTTTTCAATCCACTTGTATTTTGATTTATCAATCGAGGGACACTTTTGTGTTTCTTTACAAAGCAGGCCAAATCCATAAATTTGGGACCAAAATACCCCTTGCCAACTCTCTCTCATCATTTAATGCCACCTGACACAAGTATGAGAGAGAGGAAGGAGAAAATTCATTATACGAGGAATTCCTTAATGCCACGTGACATAGGTCTATCAACTTTATTCTTCCATATGTGAGGAATCCTTGTCAATTTCAAGGAATCCTTCGTTATTAGTTAGGAATCTTTAGTTATTAGTTATTACTTAGGAGATATTGTTCACATGTAGAACAAAACACAGAGTGTCGAGGTTCTCTACCTGGCCGATCTCTGACGGGATCTCTCCTGAGAGCCCACAATTAGCAATGTCGACCCGGATGAGGCGGGTGAGGTTACCGAGCTCCGGCGGGATCCCACCTTCATAGCTGTTGAAGTAGCCTAGGTAGAGCTCACAGAGGTTGCCGATTTCCGGTGGGATAATGCCGTTGAGGAGTCACCGGAGACAACCAGGTACTCTAAGAAACTGAGAGGAAGAGGGAGGAGAGAGAGAGAGAAACATAGGAGCCGGAGAAGAGGGGAGGAGAGAACAGGAGGGGAGCCGAAGCCAGAGAAGAGGGGGAGGAGAGAACAGGAGGGGAGCCGAAGCCGGAGAAGAGGAGGCGACGGAGCCGGAGCCGGAGGAGGAGCGAGTCAGGTCCGCAAGAGGGGTCGGCCTTGCCGCGGAGGTAGGCGTGAGCGACCATCCACTGGGCGAGGTCAAGGGCGGGGTAGGGGATCTTGGGGGCACTCGAGGAGAGAATGACGATGAGGGGGGTAAGGACGGTCTCGGACTCGGCGAGGGAGAGGACGAGCGGGCCATCGCGGAGGGGACCAGGGAGGGAGGAGGACGAGTCGGGACAGGAAGGACCGGAACGGGGGGACGGTTGGGAACCATCGAGCTCGGAGCCTTTGAGCTCTTCCGAGCTCGATGCCGCCTCCGAGCTCGAGGCAGGCACCTCCGAGCTCGATGCCGGAGAAGAGGAGAGCCGGAACCGGAGGGGAGGAGAGATAGACATGTCAGCGTTGATGGAGAGAGATAGGTCGAGCCGGCTGGGGACGAGCTCGAGACCAGGGGACGGAGATGGCTCAGTAGGCGGGGGACGCTCGAGACGGCGAAGGGGCGGCGGGGGACGAGCTTGAGACCAGGGGAGGAGACCGCTCGATAGGTGGGGGACAAGCTTGGGACGGCAGAGGGGCAGCCGGGGATAATCTCGAGACGCTCGGACGGAAGAGATAAGGATGGAGAGAGAGTGGGAAATGAGAGAGGAGAGAGTGGATGGAGGGAGAGAGAAATCGGCTGGAGAGAGAGTGGGAGAGGGAGGGAGGGAGGGAGAGAGGGGGCAGAAGAGAGAGTGGATGGAGAGGGGGGACAGAAGAGAGAGAGAGAGCAGGGGGTGGAAGAGAGAGAGAGGGGGGGCGGAAGAGAGAGAGAGGGGGGCAGAAAAGAGGGAGAGAGAGGGGGCGGAAGAGAGAAACAGTGGATGGAGAGACAGGGCAGAAGAAAGAGAGAGAGCGGGGGGCAGAAGAGAGAGAGAGAGGGGGCGGAAGAGAGAGAGAGAGAGAGAGCGGGCGGGTGGAAGAGAGAGGGGGGGAAGAGAGAGAGAGAGTGGATGGAGAGAGGGGGCGGAAGAGAGAGAGAGAGAGAGAGAGAGAGAGAGAGAGAGAGCGGGGGGGGGGAGGAAGAGAGAGAAGGGGGGGCGGAAGAGAGAGAGAGAGAGCGGGGGGGAGGAAGAGAGAGAAGGGGGGGCGGAAGAGAGAGAGAGAGAGAGCGGGGGGTGGAAGAGAGAGAGAGAGAGAGAGAGAGAGAGAGAGGGGGGCGGAAGAGAGAGAGAGAGAGGGGTGGAAGAGAGAGAAAGAGCGGAGGGCAAAAGAGAGAGAATGAGAGAGAGAGGATCAGGTGAGAGAGGGTCGATAGAGAGAGAAAGATGGGTGGGGAGAGAGAAGACCAGGTGGAGAGAGAAAGTTGGGTGGAGAGAGTAAGGAATTCATAGGTTATGTAAGGAATTCCTTGCATAAGTAAGGATTTCCTCGCATGAGTAAGGAATTCATATGACAGTTGCTCTCTCTCTCCACCCGACGTCTCTCTCTCCACAAATCTTTCTGTCTCTACCTGGTCTTCTCCCTATCCACGCATCTTTCTCTCTGCATCGACTCTCTCTCTCCCCCCATCTTTCTCTCTCTCTCACACCTTTTCTTCTCTCTCTTCCGCCTCCACTCTCTCCCTCACTTCCGCCCCCCTGATGAGTGCATGAAAGTGCACACTGAACAACCTTATAACCATCTCAATTCCTATATCTTCACCCTTAATCAACTTCTTTAGCACTATTTTTATATTGTTATATGCTTCACATAGTTGTTTGGAAAATGCAGGAAATTGGAGCTAAAAGAAGCTGAAAAGAGTATACGGATCAACTTTAAGGATTAAACTGTACCTGCTCATGAAGAACCAGATGCTGTACCATATATGGTTGGAAAGCTCTTGAAGTCTAGATTCTGAAGAATTTTACAGTTCATGATTCCGAGTTTCTTTGAGGAAGTTACGGCAATTTCAGTACCGATGGCGCAGTCTGGATGGCATAACAGTAAATACACAGGAAAGACGGATCGATCCTGTTCCCTAGAAGGATCGATCCTTTTATGCAGAGAGACCTGACAGAACACCCACTTTTGGGATGATCACAGAAGGATCGATCCTCCTTTCACTCGAGAATTTTGAGGAGAAGGATCGATCCAACTGAGAAGGATCGATCATGCTTCTATCAAAGGATCGATCCTACTCGGGCGACCCAGGCTACGGAAAATAGAGAAGAAGACGATCGATCCGACACCTATAGTGGGATCGATCCACATCGGGTGTAGCCAGAAATTGAAGATTTTGATGCAAAGGATCGATCCTACACCTATGGAGGGATCGATCCTACTTTCCCAGTGAAGAAAATCAACGGTTTAGATCCAATCCGAGGATGGAGAGACTTTGGGCTATAAATAGGAAACTTAGGGTTAATCAAAAAAAAGTTCTTGGACATTTTTGGAGGCTCTTTTCTGGACGTTTTCCAAAGGAAGAAGATGAAGGAATCTCCATCCATGGTCGAGTAACCCGCGGGCATGGCGGACGGATGATCTAGCGAGAACTAGGGCTTGTTCTCCAACAATGGTTCATTGTTTTAATCTTTATTGTTAAACTCTTTTCTATGTATTGGATTTTCAAAGATTATTTTCAGACTATAGATTTCTATGTGAATGATTAATATTATAAACCCAGTCATGCTTCTTTTATGATATTGTGATCCCATAGTTATCTCTTTTGATTCTCCTACCGAGTCTCGTGGGACCTTTGCTATGCATTGCCCGAAGTGACAGCTGGTATTGTGTATTCTTAGGGATCTGGTAAGACAAGGTTGGGGCTCTATCCCTATGAATCTTTGCTATGTATTACCGATTGTGAGAGTTGGTATTGTGTATTCCTAGAGATCCGGTTAGATAGAGTTAGGGCTTTGTCCCGATGAACTTTTGTTGCGCGTTGCCTGTAGTGACAGCCAGTATCGTGTATTCTTAGGTTTGGATTGGATGAAATTAGAACTATAATAAGGAAGAATCAATTGTAGGAAGAGACACTTTTGTATTTTGTTAGGTTTATAGTTCCATATCTTCCGGTTAAGGTGATTGGGATGTGAATCCCTTAACTGAGTATTATATGAACCATTGAGAAGAGAAGAACCTAAATCCGAGTGAAGTGATTCCTGAAGCCTAGCCTCATTGAAATCTTGATTTCTTTCGTTAACTTTATCTTATCATTACATCTTCGATCTATTTTCTTAACTTTTATCGCTCTTGATTATTTTCGATATGTTGTTATATGTGTTTCTGGATCTTTCCTGCTTGTCTCTCTGTGGGTTCGACCTCTCTTATGCTGAACTGCACCGCGACCGTTGTCCGTGACACATTTGAGCAATATCACCTCCCCCCCCCCCCCGTGCGCGCTCTCTCTCTCTCTCTCTCTCTCGCCCCCCGCTCTCTCTCTCTCTTCCGCCCCCTCTCTCCATCCACTCTCTCTCTCTCTTCCGCCCCCCTCCCCCCACTCTCTCTCTCTTCCACCCCCTCTCTCCATCCACTCTCTCTCTTCCACCCCCGGCTCCCTCTAGCTCTTCCGCCCCCTTTCTCTCTCCCTCCCTCTCTCTTCAATTGATGCACCTTGTATATATTTTGTTGTTAATATCTGTCATTTAGTTTTGTGTGTTTCTTGGATTGCATTCTGTGTTTTCAGCTTTTGTATAAAAGATATGATTCTGAAGTAGTTGTGTTGTACTCTTTGGTGATGCAAGAGTCTAAGACTGACAGTGATAGGAAAATTCATGCCATGAGGCCTGACTAGAATAGCTTAGTATTTCACATGTATGAATGTTTGAAGATGCTTGGCTTCTGGAAGAGTAGGAGTTAGTTCTTAATAGATAGATGTTTTGGTAACCAATTAACATGTAATTTCCTATGGTGGCCTCCAAGGCATATGGAAAGCGGATATTCACTTTTTTATATTAGAAGCTGCCTTGGTTCCGATCCTTTATCTGCCATAGCTGTTGCCATATGATTTTCCTTCTAACTTGGAACTTAATCCTTCATGTTTAATTCAGCTACCAAAGCGTGAAGATTTAATTAGGGAAGCAAGGGAGGGTTAGGTGGATAAAAAATTCTAGGAAATGATATATATGTATGCTTATGGAAACTAATGAAGTATAATTTCAATGTCTTAATTCCATAAAGGTTTTGCAATGCTGCCAACCCATCTATTATATAAGGAAGGGCGGTTATTGAAATGTCTCAACTATAAGACATAAAGAGCGGTCCAGATTCATCTCCAAACACATCTAACGGTTCAAATTCCTTCATCAAATTTTACATTCCCATCCAAAGTTTTCAATTCCCGCCTAAAATTGCCATCCAAAATTTTCATCCAAATAACACTCTCCCACTGATTTTTGAAATTTTTTAGAGAGAGAGAGAAGGGACAGGATGTGACTGAGAACCAGCCATCCCATCCCCTCTACTTCTCCCATCTCCCCCTTACCTCTCCCACTCTCTCTTCCCTTACCTCTCTTCCTAGCTCCCCATGCCGTTGGCGATCACGAGAAGGAGGCGGAGGAAGAGAGCTGAGTCTGCCTCTCAGTGATCAACCTCGCCCCTCGCCCAACCCGCCGTCGACCCGTGACTCGCTCCGTGAAGGCCGGCCTCCAGTTCCCTTCTCCCTCTCCCCCGTCCCCTCTCTCTCTTTGTTCCCCTCACCCATCCCCTCTCCTCTCCCCACGCCGAGCTCGCCCTTAGCCGCGTCAACGCCGACCTCGCCCGACCTCGCCCTCAGCCGCACCGTCCCCGACTGCCCAACCCGCCCTCGACGCCATCGACATCCACGCCGTCGCACGATGCCATCGACCTCGCCGTCGTCCGACGCCATGCCCGACACCGACGCCAGACGCCATCGGCCACGCCAACCTCGCCCGGCCGGCGACGCCCTAGGTAGTGTTCCCCTCTCCCATCCCCTCTCCTCTCCCTAGCCGGCGACACCCGATGCCCGACTCCCGACGCCCGACGCTCCGCGCCCCGCGTCCCCCCACGTCATCGGGCTCGCCGATCTCTCCCGAAACCCGCGCCCCGCGCCCCGACGCCCGCACCCCGACGCCATCGACCACGCCAACCTCGCCCGGCCGACGACGCCCGAGGTAGTGTTCCCCTCACCCAGCCCCTCTCCTCTCTCCCTCTTTGTTCCCCTCACCCATCCCCTCTCCTCTCTCCCTCTTTGTTCCCCTCACACATCCCCTCTCCTCTCCCCCGCCGGCGACGCCCGACGCCCGACTCCCGACGCCCCATGCCTCACGCCCGAGGCCCGACGCCCGGCGCGATTCAGGCGAGGGTCAGCGGCTCCCTCCTCTTCCTTCTTCCTTCTCCTTTTTTTTTCGCTTTCATCTTCCTCTGTTTCTTCTACTCTGTTTTTTTTTTCTTTCTTCGCTTCTTTTTTCTCTGCTCTGTTTTCCTTCATCTGCTTCTTTCTTCTTGGCTCTTCTTCATTTGCCTCTAAACTCCGGCTGGTTGTTTTGTCTCTCCAGGAGGTATCGGACGCTGGAGGAAAGGAAGAAAGCTGTGGGAAAGGCCGGCGAGTCGACGGCAAGGACCCTCGGGCTTGGTGGCAGTGAAGGTAAGCATTGCGGCGTCTCCCTCTTCTCCTCTTCCTTTTTGTTCTCTCTCTTTTTTTCCTCTTTCGGCACCCTCTCCGTCGAGTTTTTTGGTGGAGAAGGAGAAGAACCGTAGGGGGCTTTGGGCAACGTCACCGATGGGGAAGAAGAAGGGGCCCGGTGCAAGTCAGGCGAGGGTCAGCGGCTCGGGGTGGTTTCGACAGGTGTGGCCGGGGGAGCACATTCGTCATGGTGATCTCCGGAGAGATCGTCGCAAGCCCTCACACAACCTGTTGAAGTCCAAACTATATTGCTCCTGAGGTAGAACTTGATTCTGAAGAAGCAAAAGAAGAACAAAAAAGTGAATTAGCTAATGAAAGAGCTACGTAAACCTGGATGTGTATATAGCCGGACAATTTCACCACCTAATCAAGGTAAACCTGGGTGTGTATATTGTGATGATTATTGTTTCAGTTACTTCAGTAATTTGATTCTTTGCGTAGTTATTTGAATGCACGTCTGGTGTTTCATTTGATGTTGTTGAATACAATGGCTTCAAGAAGAGCATTGCTTATACTCTTTCGGGTTGGGATGTTTATTTAAAATATACTGGTGTTTGGACCGTGTTAAGGGTCATATAGAAAACTGTTGAGACTTCTCAAATATTACATGCTGAAGCAAAAAGCTATCTGAAGCAAACAAGTACTCTATCAGTACTTTAGATTGACAACAACCAATCATCCACGTGTCTTCAAAAATTCAGCTCATGTATTCTTGATTGCATGTTGGCATTCTTCTCAAGCATTCATTGTTCAAAAATTCAGCAATTACTATTTTTCCTCTTTAGGTTTTGGGTTCTTTTCATTTGCTAGAAAACACTTGTGTTTTGCTTGCGCAATTGGAAATAAACCTCAAAAAAATTAATCTGACCGAGAAACTTTTACAGTTTCGTTTTGTTGCTATTTAACTTAATGCCACGCCGATGGATGAGAAAACATAAGAAATTTTCTACTTGCACCCCAAATGCACATTTCAAAGGATTGAGTTTCAACTTATATTCTCTCATCCTTTCAAAAACCTTCACTAATTGAGAAAAATGATCAGTCACAACATGTGATTTGATCACAATATCATCAACATAAACCTCAATAGATTGAATGATCATATCATGGAAAATTAAATTCATTGCCCGTTGGTATATAGCTCCAGTATTTTTTAAACCAAACGACATCACAACTGATGAGTGCATGAAAGTGCACTCTGAACAGTCTTATAACCATCTCAATTGCTAGATTGTCACCCATAATCAACCTCATTAGTACTATTTCTACACTTATATATTGCTTCACATAGTTGTTTGGAAAATACAGAAAATTGGAGCAAAAAGAGGCTGAAAAGATTACATGGGTCAACTTGGAAGATTAAACTGTGCTTTACAGTTTGTGATTTCGAGTTTCCTACATGAAGTTACAGTATTTTTAGTACCAATAACGCGGTGATGAATGAATAGTGATGGTCAACCGTCGCATCATCCACGAGATCGACCGTCTTGCTCACTATTCTCACCGTCGACCGTTACATTATCCGCGAGATCGACCGTGAGCCTCTGTCAAGAAAAATACTTCTCAAGGTCGATGCGAAGATCGACCGATGCTTTCCCAAATAAAGTTGCACAGTTGACGGTCGACCGTGAGATTGAACGTTGGATCGACCGCGAGCGTATAATGGGTGCAGATCTAACCCGAGTTCAAGACTTTTGGAGCCTATAAATAGGATACTTAGGGTTATTCAAAAGGAGGTTTTAGAGGACTTCTAGGACTTTTCTGGAGGATCTAGTGGAGAGGAAGCGGCTTTAGGGTTTTGTTTTCTTCATCTTTCTTTATTTATTTTTTCTTGAACATTTGTATTCTCTTCATGATGAACATGAGTGGCTAGTTTCTTTTCTAAGGTACCGATGTACCCTAACAAAATCATTCTATGTTATTGATTCATGTTTATTTAATCAGGTTATATTCCTTGTTTCATTCATTATTATAACTGAGATCTTAAATACTTATATCTTACCAATAGAAGTATTATAGTTTGTTTTATGTGAGATTGGGCGATGGTTCATTCCTTAATCTTGTAGGATCTATGAATGCTAGAGTTTATGTCGAAGCCGGGTTGAAGCTAAGGCAATTCTTGGTTCATAATTGTTCTTCAGAGCTTAATGGATTCTTGATTGACACTTAGCTATGGGTTCATTAGCAAGAGTAAATTGAGGGTACTTGGTGAAGACCACGGCCGAATGGATCATCATACCGGAAGAACGAACCCTTGGAATTAAACTAAGATTTTGTTGATTCAATGCATAAAATGAGAATGTCATAGTGAAACCGGAACCTTTGTCTACATGCATCAGATTTCCATCGTTTTCTTATTTCGTTATTAGATCTGCTATTTTTGGTACTTCTTATTTCTTACTTTACCTTTCCTATTTTCTTTCTTCTCTGTTCTTTAGCATTTTACTCTAATAATCTTTATAAATCTCTATGGGTACGATACTCGTCTTGCTGCTATACTGTCACACCCAGACCCAAAAAACCCATCCAGGTCAAGAGAGAGAGCGCAAGAGAGAGCTGCGGCGGCCATGGCGATGTCGGAGGGTTAGGCGAGCTCGGCGACCGTGACCGGAGGTGACCAACGACCGCGGCTGGAGAGGAACGAGGCGGCGGCTAGGCTTTCCAGCGGCGACAACCGTGACTGAATCAGAGCTTGGCGGCGAGGATGACGGCGGTGACCACTGCTGAATCGGAGCTTGGTGGCGAGGACGACGACGACAACTGGAGAAGGAGGAGAAGATCTCTGCCAGAAACCGAACCCAGAGGTAGGGAACTCTACCCTAATCTCGGATTAGGCCCTAGGAATGGGTGTTGATCCTTGTGGCTTGGATTTAGTTGTTGATTGGTGGATCTCGTGGCTCCGATGATTGATGAATGCTCTATTTTCCTTTTTCTCTCCTTGCTGCCATGGATCCCGATGCTAGGCCATGGTTTATTCTTCTCCCCTGTTTTGTATTCCGCTGAATGCCATGCTTTGCCTTCGCAATCAATGAATACCACTGATGGTTTGTGATGTGTTGTCGCATGCACTCAAAAATAAAACCAATACTCTTTAATATAAATGTAGTAGTGCAAGTACGAGTCGATCCCACGAAGAGTGTTTAGTCTGGTTTTGTGCTTAGTGAAAAAAGATGGGGGGTTTTGAGTAAAACGAAAACAAAATAGAAACAAGCGATCTAGTCAACCCTAACTACTAAACAACCTAAGACACGCGCTGTAGATTTAATCTAGTAGCAGCCTTAAGAATAGGGAGATCGATGAAGCTAAACAACACAAGCACAAGTGGTTGCATTTAATCTAGTCAAATATTCTTCCTAAGATCTATTAATCTCTGAAACACAGTAAATCAATAGATCTCAGTTGCTTCGCAGATTAGAAGGATCAAACAATTACGGATTTGATATCCAATCTAGCATTAGATCGCCATGAATAATAAACTAGTAGCCTCCTAGCAATTATACAAGACAATCATGAATATTTAATCACAGAAGAACATTCAATACTCAAGTATAAACTGAACAATAAAAATAGATTAGATCTCACAGTTTCATTGATTCCAAGGTTTCAGTTTCCTCGACCAAGGATCAAGGTTTAGCCACGCAAGGCCATCAAGAACAATCCAATCCTTTAAAGAAGAAAGAAGAACCCTAGAAATATCAAAGAAATAGAAAGGAGCAGCCAAAAACCTCTAGAATTCGCCCCCCTTAATCCCTAAAAAGAACCCTATTTATAGCCCATAAGTTTCCCAACCTCGGATTTGATCTGAACCGTTGAATTTCTTCACTGGGAAAGTAGGATCGATCCTACGCATCAGAATCTTCAATTTCTGGCTACGCCCTAGTCGGATCGATCTAACCAGGGGTGGCGGATCGATCTTCTAAGTAGGATGGATAGTAGGATCGATCGGACTGTGTACAGCTGAAAAGTATGCGTTTTGTCAGGTTTCTGCATAGACGGATCGATCCCACTAGGGAGACGGATCGATCGGACTTTCCAGAGTATTTACTATTCTGCCATCCAGATTGCGCCATCGGTACTAAAATTGCAGTAACTTCCTATAGGAAACTCGGAATCACTAACCGTAAAATTCTCCAAAAACAAGACTTCAAGAGCTTGCGAACCATATATGGCACATCATCTGATTCATCATGAGCAGGTACAGTTTAATCTTTAAAGTTGATCCATACACTCTTTTCAACTTTTTTTCGAACTTAAGGACTTCAATTGCATCCTAAATCAAAATATAAGAATAATGAGTGTATTTAGGTACCAAATAAGCACAGGAGACTAAGTATTAAAGGATAAAAATATAACATTGTGCATCATCATCAGTTTGTTGAATTGAGATGTTGTTTCCTCTATGTTTGGATTTTTGATGAGCTTTGCTTTTCTTTTCTCTGGCTCGATGGATTTCGATTCTCGGCTAGTGGCTTTGTTGAATTTTGTTGAGGTCGCCCTTCTCTTCTTTTTGCTTCCTTTGCTTGCGATCTTTGGGTTAGTGATGGATTTAGATGAGATCTTCCCTTCTTTTTGTTTCTGGTTTTTGGTGGTGTGCGACGAGATTTCCTCCTCTTTGGATCGTTTGCTCCCTTTAGCTCCGGCATGCATGTTGGTTGCGTTTCTTGATCTATCCCCTGCTCCTGACTCGTGGGTTGCTTGGATCTCCCTATAGCTCTTCCCTGAGTTCTAGCTGATGTTATGGTGTTTAGGTTAATCTACTGGCTAGGGTTGGATTTTGATGCTCGAGGACTTGGATCTTCCCCTGGTGTTGCCCTATTTTCCTCCCCAGTTTCCCTCCGTAGTTTCCCTCCAAGCTTTGAAAAGACCTCTCGGTGGTTATTTGGATCCTTCTCGAGGGTATGCTCTGTCCTGTTAACCATCCTATCGGTCAAGGAAGCCAGTAGCTGATGGCTGGCAGTTGAACCGAGAGTGAGGCTGGGCCGGTTGGTGGAGGTCCTTTTACCTGCTGTTCCGATGGCTCAAACTGATGGTTTCCTAAGTCCTGGCTTCCGAACTCTTACGTCTCACTGATTTAAATTGCAATATAGTGTTGATTTGAGTTTTCGGATTTTAGCTGAGCTTTGTCGAGAGTTCTTTCCTTTAGATTCTCTCGTTCCTTGTCCTTCACTTCCAGTCAAATTCATCTCATGCTATGCCTTATAGTTGTTGTTGAAAAGTTAGGCTACCGATTGATTAGTGCTATAATTTCCCTGTCAGCATTGTATATGTATATCAACCATGTTAGTTGCATAACCTTGTAGCATGTTAGTTGCATAACATCGTAGCTTTGTCGAGAGTTCTTTCCTTTAGATTCTCTCGTTCCTTGTCCTTCGCTTCCAGTCAAATTCATCTCATGCTATCCCTTATAGTTGTTGTTGAAAAGTTAGGCTACCGATTGATTAGTGCTATAATTTCCCTGTCAGCATTGTATATGTATATCAACCATGTTAGTTGCATAACATCGTAGCATGTTAGTTGCATAACATCGTAGCTTTGTCGAGAGTTCTTTCCTATAGATTCTCTCGTTCCTTGTCCTTCGCTTCCAGTCAAATTCATCTCATGCTATGCCTTATAGTTGATGTTGAAAAGTTAGGCTACCGATTGATTAGTGCTATAATTTCCCTGTCAGCATTGTATATGTATATCAACCATGTTAGTTGCATAACATCATAGCATGTTTCCTTCTCTGTTCAATTCCTTTGAACTAATGTTAACTTCACAAATCGTATGATCTCTTGTTATTTGTCCAATCATATTCTCTTATCCAGGTGATGCCTTGGGTCGACTGTGTGCCCTGCGTGTTGAATGATATTATGCATGGTTCGGAAATGATACAAGTAGAGTGTAAATCTAATTACTGGATGTTTTAAAGTATCTGTGGTGACCATGTGTTGGTTTGCACCTTGTGGATGGTTGAGTGATTGTGGCATCTTATTTCTCCCTTGTTCCTAGCTTATGCATCTATGCTTCTTTCTCTATCTTCTTAGCTTGCTATCTCACCCTATTGGACAATTGATTGATGATTTGACATGTAGAGACACCCAAGCCTAGTTGCTTGAATAGGCTCATGCATGTTGTATGCATTAGAAACATTAAGGCAAGGGGGTAGGCGATGGATTCGATCGCCGATCCAAGGTTCTTGAGTAGCCCGGATCTAGCCTAGGACCGAGGTTTGGGTAGTTGAGGATTAGGACATGATTGTCATCGAATGATCATATTTACTATCATTTAAGGTTATTGTTATAGTCGACCATGTTTGATATTATTGTACTCGAGGTGTAGAGGTCATGTCAGATCTCCAAGGCCAAGTGTTAAGAATGCTTGTCGATGTACCTGAGTTGTGTGTCCCCGCGAGAGATGTTACGGTTGGGCAGGGTGGTACCTGGACCGGAGCCCGCAGTCTTTGTTTCCTCTCGTTTGTTCTTGGGTGAGGGTGGGACCTAGACAGGAGCCCTCGGGAATCGACGGGGTTATGGAGTCCCTTGGCATCTCATAGGCTTAGACGGAGAACGACACAGTTGCAGTTTCCCTTCCTTTCTATGCGACGTAGAGTAGAACCCTACTGGGCATTGTTGCTCACCATACCTGGGCTGCATCGGCGATGCAGATCGATGCAGTTCCTTCTTTCAAGTGTTCTTGTAGAAGATGGCGTGATATTTCGAGGTGATCGAGGACTTGGAGCTTCGAGGAGATTTACGGAGCTTCCTTATAGTTTATATTATAATGTATGGATTCATGTATAAACAAATGTCTTTGCAGACGGAATTGTATAATTCTTAATTCAGTTGTATTTAAGAAAGTTTGTAATATTTCTTGATAAAGATTTTGAGGAATGCAATAATTAGTTATTTATTTTCATTTAAAAATATTTAAATTGGGTTGTACTAGTTGAGTTAGTTGCAAATCTGCATTTATGCCCTCATGATCTAGTTTTTTAAAATGTATTGTGAAATGGAAGAAATTGTACAGGTTCCTTGTGCCATAATTATAGAGGAGACTTTGCCGGAATTTATGTGCCCATTGTTGTTGTAAACAGGTTTAGGTGGCTCACGTCTCGACCTGGATGGGTTTTCTAGGTCGGGGTGTGACATTTACTGATCACACAGATTTGAATACTTGCGAGATATAAAATTTATTCATTAAGTTTTTTGGCGCCATTTTCGGGGATTTGATTAGAGTTTATTAGTAATGAATGTAAGGTCGCCAATCACGAAAAGAAAAGTTGTTGCCCTTGAACGATAAAGTAGATCAAATTGGGAGCAAGAAGAGACCTAACAATGACAGCCTGTCGACATCATATCTACGAGTTCAAGAGGAGGAACAAGGGAAGATGGAGCTTAATAACAATGCAAGTCCTTTGGAGAAGTACGCGAGGCCTACTATTTCTACCTCACCTTCATGCATCGCGTTACCCGCAGAGGCTAGGAATTATGAAATTAAAAATCTATATTTTTTCTATACATCCTGAGTTTCATGGTTTACCTTCTGAAGATGCATTGACTATTATGAATGATTATTATGCTACTATTTAGACTTTTCGCTCTAGGTGCCATTATTTAAGATCAGCTGAGGATGCGATGTTTTCCTTATACCCTGAAGGATAAAGCTAAGAGATGGCTGATGTCATTGCCTCATGGATCACTCACTACATGGGATTCAATTTATAACAAGTTTGTCAGCAAATTTTATGCCCATGCCATGACTACCAACTTGAGTAGGCAAATTCCAAATTTTTAGCAATCTGATGGAGAACCATTCCATGAAGCATGGGATAGATTTAAAATGCTTTTGATGCAATGTCTCCATCATAATTACTCTCTAGAAAATCAGATGCAATATTTTTATGATGGACTAAATCTTTCTTGTCAAACTATGGCAGATAATGCTACAGGTGGACCGATGTTCAAAAAAACACCAGCAGAGGCATATGAAATTTATGAGATGCTGGGATCCAATTCGCAGCAGAGGGACACGAGGAATAAGGTGAGAGGCATTTATGAGCTAAACTAGAACGATGACATGCCAAGGCAGATTGTAGCCCTCAACAAGAAGATAGACGCGATGATGTCCACACAAGCAAAACCGGTTGAGGTTTGTTCAGTTTTCAAGATTGTTGGTCATAGGTTTGATTAATGTCCTTCTGAGAGTGAATTTCCTGATATGTGCAAAAACAAGCTAATTTTATGAATGCTTATAACCCGAGACCTAGATTTGACCCTTATGCAAATACTTACAATTCTGGTTGGAGGGATCATCCGAATTTTTCATGGAAAAATACTGCTTATGCTAGTATGCCTACTGTTAATCAGTCTAACCCAACTGTTAAGTCGTCTTTGGAAGCGACTATGTTAGCTTTTATGCAGAAAATAGACTCGACGATGGAACTGCAAAATTCAACAGTTGTTCAACTTGAAGCAGTTCTGAAGAATATGGCAGCATCCATTGGGAGGTTGGAAGTTCAAGTAGGACAGCTTGGGGATGCTGTTCGAGCCCATCTTTCAGGCAAATTTCCAAGCCAACCTGAGCAAGCCAACGCGGTTACAGTTCCTCGTTCAAGTTAGATAATTGATAATAAGATTAATGCTGAAGTTACTGATGAGTGTAGTGATGATAAAATTGAGGAAGTCAAGAGGGAGAACCCCTCGAAAAGGCCACCGAAAGCCACAGTTGTTTTCGAGAATGAAAAGAGAGGAATTTCAAATTCTGAGGTTCATCACATCACTCCTCCACCATATGTGCCGCCAGTTCCTTTTCCAGGCCGCGTAAAGAAAGCCAAAATGGGTAAGTTATATTCTGAAATTTATGATATTCTATCTAAGGTTAATGTGAACTTACTATTGCTTGATGTGATTAGGAAAATGCCAGCCTTTCGAAAGTTCTTCAAGGAACTAAGTATTTATCAGCATAAATATGAACCTCATGATAAGGTGATGGTTTCAGTAACAGCAAGCGCGGTGCTACAAAGGAAGCTTCCACCCTGGCTTAAGGATCCAGGGAGTTTTGACATTAGTATTACTGTTGGTGATACAAAAATAGGAGAGGCAATGTTTGACTTTGGAGCCAGTGTTAATTTGATGTCTTACTCTGTTTCTCGTCAGTTAGGTGTGGGTGAATTAAAACATACTACTATGTCTCTACAACTTGCAGATCGTTCAATTAAGTATCCATTAGCCATTGTAGAAGATATTTTAGTACAAGTTGATAAGTTAATTATCCCTACTAATTTTGTGATATTGGATATGGATGATGCACAGTTGAATGATAGAAATTTACCTATTTTGCTGGGATATCCATTCAAGACTACAGCTGAGACTATGATTAATGTGAAGGATGGTAAGCTCATTATGACAGTTTCAGGTGAAACTGTTGAATTTAAAGTGTTTGAGTCTATGTCCTGCGCTTCAAATTCTTTTGATTGTTTTTCAATAGATGTTGTAGATTCATTGGTGTTCTCTAATTTCAGGCAGAGCAAGTGAAGACTACATTGGAAGCGAATTTGGCGATGGTGGAGGATGACTTGCACAATTATGAGAGAGAAAATGAGGTCCTGGCACCCCTTGAAACATTACGGCCATACAAACCTGGTTGAACCTTAGGCTTTGCAGTACGTCTTGCCTAGACGTTAAATAAAGCGCTGGATGGGAGGCAACCCACCAAGGTAACCTATTTTTAAGTTTCAGTTTTCAGTTTTATGTTTTCTCTTTTGTTTTTCTTTTAGGTTTTCAACCCCCCTGATGATCATTGAGGAGATGTTCGCTTACTATATCAGGTGGCCTCTTTCTTATTTAAACTATCTTGTATCTCCTTTACATGGAATTTTTGGATGGCCACCTCCTAAATATTTTATTACTTAGGATGCACACATTGAGGACAATGTTGGTTTCAGGTTGGGGGATGTAGACATTCATAACCTTATTCATACTACCTTGTGAGATTAATGGTGTTGAATTGAGCATGTTACTAGAAATAGTACATGAGCTGAAGATTTTATACTTATTATACATGTTGCTTTCAGATGGATTGATCTATACATTGATTGCATGTGTGATAACCTGAAACTAGAACATCATGTGATTCACACACGAATACTTTATGTGTAGTGGCAATTATACTCACTAGAGTAACGAGCATGCTATTGTTAACATGGACCATGATTTCAACTTTAGCTAGTATGATGAATATTGCATGGAGAAAAAAAAATAGTAAGATTATGGAGCTTGATTACTTAAGGGATCAAGTTGTGCCTAAACGCCTATTAAGTGATCTACTGAGTAACCGGGTGTTCTTGCCTCAGGAACCGGGGAGCTTACGTAAAAAGGTAGAACCATTGATAGCTAAAAAAAAGAAATATTGAAGTTTAAATGATCTACTGAGAAACATGGTGTTCTTGCCTCAGGAAGCGGGGAGCTCGTGTAAAAAGGTAGAACCATTGATAACTATTAAAAAAAAAGAGCATGATGTAGTTAAAGTGCGCAGGTTGGATGATTAGTCAGGAAAATAGTAGTGTATTTGGACTAATGGTGGGTAGAAGTTGCTTTTGTATGTAACTTTTATTTGTCACGTCACATGTGTTCGTCTAGATGGTGATTAGCATGTTTGAAGTGTAGAAGTTAATTACATATGTTGGTAGTATGTGTATGTGTATAAGAAATTTTCGTGCTCTGTACTATATAGAACACTATTGACTTGATAAGGTAGAACTCTTATTATGCATGTCTACAATTTTAGACCATTGATGTGCTTAATTATATTTTCTTGCGTTTTGAATTGCTAGAGACTGGCAATAAACTGGTTGGGGGTGTGATGAGTACATGAAAGTGCACTTCTAACAGTCTTATAACCATTTCAATTGCTAGATCGTCATCCTTCATCAACCTCTTTAGTACTATTTTGACACTTATATGTTGCTTCACATAGTTGTTTGGAAAATGCAGGAAATTAGAGCTAAAAGAAGCTGAAAAGATTACATGGGTCAAATTGGAAGATTAAACTGTACTTCCTCATGAAGAACCAGATGATGTTCCATATATTATTGGAAAGCTCTTGAAATCTAGTTTCTTGATAATTTTACGGTTCGTGATTCCGAGTTTCCTAGGGGAAGTTACAGTATTTTTAGTACCAATGACGCAGTGCTGAATGAATAGTGATGGTCGACCATCGCATCATCCACGAGATCGACCATCGCGCTCACTATTCTCACCATCGATCGTCGCATCATTCGTGAGATCGACCGTGAGCCTCTGTCAAGAAAACTACTTCTTAGGGTCGATGCGAAAATCTAAAGTTGCACAGTTGACGGTCGACCATGAGATCGACCGTTGGATTGATCGCGAGCGTATAACGGGTGCAGATCTAACCCAAGATCAAGACTTTTGGAGCCTATAAATATGATACTTAGGGTTATTCAAAACGAGGTTTTGGAGGACTTCTAGGAGGACTATTCTGGAGGATCTGGAAGAGAGGAAGCGGCGTTAGGGTTTTGTTTTCTTCGTCTTTCTTTCTTTATTTTTCCTTGAACACTTGTGTTGTCTTCATGATGAACATGAGTGACTAGTTTCTTTTCTAAGGTACCGATATAACCTAACAGAATCATTGTATGTTATTGAATCATGATTATTTAATCAGTTTATATTCCTTGTTTCATTCATTATTATAACTGAGATCTTAAATACTTATATCTGGCCAATAGAAGTATTATAGATTGTTTTATGTGAAATTGGGCGAGTGTTCATCCCCTAATCTTACAGGATCTATGAATCCCTGAGTTTATGTCGAAGCCGGGTTCAAACTAAGACAATTTTTTCTTTCATAATTGTTCTTCATAGCTTAATGAATTCTTGATTGACAGTTAGCTATGGGTTCATTAGCAAGAGTTAATTGAGGGTACTTCGTGAAGACCGCGGCCGAACGGATCATCATACCGGAAGAATAAACCCTTGGAATGAAACTGAGATTTTGGTGATTCAATGCATAGAATGAGGATGTTATGGTGAAATCGGAACCTTAGTCTTCATCCATCAGATTTCCATCGTTTTCTTATTTCGTTATTAGATCTTCTATTTTCGGTACTTCTTATTTCATAATTTACCTTTCTTATTTTCTTTCTTCTCTATTCTTTAGCGTTTTACTCTAATAATCTTTACAATTCTCTGTGGGTACGATACTCGTCTTGCTGCTATACTGACCACACCAATTCGTATACTTGTGAAATATAAAATTTATTCATCAACAACCAATTCATAACATCCTAATGCCCCAAGACATCAAAATTCTATTTTATGATTTTCATTTTCGACGATAAAGATTTGGTTATAGCCGGAATAGCCATCCATAAAATAATAAATCTCATGCTCAGCAGTAGAATCGACTAAGTTGTCAACTCATAGCATATGATATTCGTCCTTTGGTGTGGCTAAGTTTAAATTTCTAAAATCAATATATACCCTAAGTTTGCCATTTTTCTTCAACACGGGCACAATATTGGAAAGCCATTCAACATATCTTGTTGTCCTAATAAACTTAGCATTTAGCAATCGTTCAATTTCATTTTTTATTTCTGGGACTACATTTGGAGCAAAACGTCCTGGCGCTTGCATATACGGTTTAAATTTGGCCGAGTAGGGAGCTCGTGTTCTATAATTTTCCTATTTAGGCCAAGGATTTCTTCATAATCCCAGGGAAAAAAATCTTTATATAAACGAAGAATAGAAAGGAGCTCATACCTCAGGTTTTGGTCCAGAAGTTTGCTTATGAAGGTTGGTCGATGATCGCCCTCTTCGCCAATATCCACTTCCTCCAACGGGTCTTGAGATTGTATATTTCGACGTTTGCCATAAGGTACTTCTTCTTCGTCCTCCTGGGGGAGTTATTTGAAACTGTCGATATCGTTCATATTTGGAGTCATGAACATTTCCACCTGATAAGCCATTAACTTGGTTGTTAAGGCCGTAACTGCGGCCCAATCTTTGTCAGGTTTTGTACTCATGATCACAATGTTGTGGCATGTGATTGGCCATCTCCTTGAGCAAAGACCACAGAGGTTGGTCTTGCAAGATCAAACAGCTCAACACACACTCTTTCAACATAGCCCCATTTTCATATAATACCTTCAAAGTGTCGTCTATTTGTATGAATTGCAATGGCCCATAACTGCAGTTATAAAAGGAAGCCTCTATAACAAGAGTCTCAACTCTATAGGGCATGTTGTCGGCCATAATGGATTCCACATTCCTTTTGGCATTCCACAAAAATAGACATTAATGTAAGGACGACGGAACACACCGATTGCCGTGAATCCAGTCGCGACCAAGTAACACGTTGTAGCTGGTCAATGAGTCCATAACGAAGAACGTTGTCGTTCTTATCATACTTCACACTTTGACATCTAAAGGAAGAATCCCTTTGGTAGGAGCCAACACCCCACTAGAGCCTATTAGAGTTATATCTGTGGGAATCAAATCACTATCTATCTTGCCCAACTTCTTCATCGTCTTGGTAGGGATTACATTAACTGCAAAGGTCGAGGACACCATTGATCTCGGCCTTAATGTGCAAAGGTCGAAGATGGCGCGTCATGGCTTTTGGCGGCTTGTCAAATACAACCTTGCTTTCTAGTCGGTGATCCTCCGTATGAGACTTGGCCGATGACCCGGCCAAATTTTGAACTGCTTTGCCTTTGGACTTTGCCTCGACCTGGATAACCTCCAGGTTCTCTTGCCCAAACCATAATGGCCAAACTTGTTGATCAACATCATTTTGCTCCCGCTGAACCGTTGTTTCTTCCACATCCCAACCAGTTGGGATTATTGGTGCTTCTTCAGCTCGCTGAACATACTTTGCCACATCGCCTTTGGGAACCCATTTCTTCACCACCGGGATTCCGTAGCAAACTAAGTAATCAAATTTCCCACTAGGCTCGCCCGGAGTGCTCACAGCTGAATTGCCTGCCTTATACAACTCCATGATGAGTTTCTTTTGGGAGATGTTTCTTCTTGCCGCTTCTTCTTCGACCTTAATGGGGACTTCAATCTCCACCTTTTCGGTGTCCTCGACCATTGACTTTTCTGTGTCACCCCACCCAGTTGGAACAATGGGAGTGGACGTAGCTAGTGTTAATTGGGCGATGACTTGAGTCTTTTTTACCCTTCATTTAACTATGACATCACCGTACGTCCTTACGTAGTCATACTTACCACTGGGACAACCACCTGGTGCCACATTTGGGTTATCGGCTTCATATAGCTAGCTCCCTTAACAATCGCTCAGTGGATATTCCCCTTCTGCTCACCTCTGCCTTAACATATATTTTCTCCTTGACTTCGACGTATTCGTCCTCGTCATAAGGTATTAAACTGACTGACATTTTTCCCATAGTCTCATCGACCAATACAATTGACGCCTCCTCATCGTCGGCCATATCAGAGACATCAGATTCACTCTCCCGTGGACACTGTTGTCCGAGACGACTAGGCAGTATATAATAATTGGCAATGACCGGAGGCATTGTTCCAAACTGGATCATCTGGTTCTCCTGCTAATCTTCCTCGTCCTTCTTGGGACAATAAACCTTGCTATTTTTCCCTCTGGCTTTAGAAGCAGCAGTGTTCACTTCCTTCTTCATAGTGTCATTGGTCTCTTCTTGACTGCTTTCATGAGCCTGATTGGCCTTCATTATTTGGCCATACTTCTTCTAATGTCGACGGTATTGAGTTCTCGTCATCTCCTCCACTGGAACTGATCGGCGAGTGTAATAGTTATAATTGTACCACTTGTCAAGCCGATAGGGTTGAGGCAGAAAACTCTTGGGGTAGCAAAGCGACTGACTGCGATTACATTGCCAGGGTTGTGGCCGATGAAACTTCATCCCGGGGACTGGAGTAATTGGGCGACAGAGGTCCCAATGACAACTTAGGCATAGCTATTGAGGCATTGGTGCATTTCCCTTATCTTGGCAAAGTCGGGCGAAAACATCTGGACGACTGTCGTCCTGAGTCTCATCGATCATAATTTTGAATTTTGTCAACTTAAAATTGGCCACATTAGTTAACGCCATTCCCACTGGAGCAATCTTGGGAAATGGGTTAGCATCAACTCCCATGTCCTTGGAAGGAAAACCGATTTTGCCGAAGTCAATAGTATCCTGCACAACAATCCAAAATACCAAACAATTATTAGTATGATGAGACCATGTATTATGCTTGTGAGGACATGTCCCTCCACTCCTGGGTCGACCGACTGGGTCGGGTCCGTGGCTCGTTGCTTGCTTCGCGTCGAGCGCGCGATCCGATGGATCGCATTATTTCTTGGACCGCAAGGGCAATTTGCTAAATTACGCCATGTCAGTTTATTTCACATCCGTGTGTGCACACACTGACTGTGTTTATGATAATGTTTGGTTAGAACGACTAGGTGAACCCGGGATCGAAAGATCCGGGCTTGAGCTTGTGTTCTGACCCAAGTCTAGCTTTCTACACCAAAAGGATCGATCTTTTCTTGAGGAAAAGACCGATCTTCTCTTGAGGAAAAGATCGATCATTCATAAGTCGGTTCGTCCGTATATAAAACGGATTTGACCTCCTTCTTTAATCTCTTTTAAAATCCGTCATCCCTGAGCTCAGATCTCGCTGGATTTGGAAGAGGTTGAGGGCGATCTTTGGCTTGGCAAGCTGGGATTGAAGCTGCTTTTGTCTAGGTAGAGATGTTACCTACTTGTTTTCCGGTTTTTGTGAGTTTTGAGGTTGATTGTGATTCTTTTGCTTAGATCTACTCGAATACATATTTGTTTTCAATGCAAGTACCAGTTTTGGACTCGTGGTCCTTCGTACTACAAGATCCCAAGGTTTTGTGGGGCTTGGTAGAGTTTTTCGATGGTATTTATCGCCGGCCGTCACCGGAGAACCCAACGGGATCGATCCTTTTTCAGGAAGGATCGATCATTCTTGGGGCGTCATGCCTGACCCATGCATGATCTATCTTCTGGTGGAAGAAGATCAATCTTTTGCTTGGCGGCATGGACGGGGTCCCTGGTCATGAAAGTGATCGAAGATCAATCCTTTTTGGCTTGACAAGGATGAAACTCTCTGTTTGCGAAGAAGATCGATCCTTTCTTGGAATGGATCGATCCTTTTGGTTGCAGGGAGGTGTTTTCATCGGATTTTCCCTGCAGGGCTTTGAATGTGCGGTTTTCTTTACCGCTATATACCTTGTACATATCTTGAGCATGTTAGCCCCATAATGAGGGGTAGTGGTGAACCGGGAGAGTGACGACTCCCGGAATGTGTAGAAAGCATGTTGTGTTGTTAGCTTTGCTTGCCGGGACTGCTTCCGGTAACATGATGTCTTTTTGTAGACTGGTTGCAATTGGTGGGCTTACCACTACAGCAGTCCCTTGACCTGTATTATCTGTTCACCAGCCCGGGGATGCAGGGTGTTGAGCCCATACCGTGTTTATTTATCGTCACATATGTTGCATGCTTATCTACTTCCCTGTGTATGTTCATAGCATGCGTCTGGAACTGCATTAGCTGCATAAGGTTAGGGCATACGCGATCTGTGGTATCGCCGTCGCAAGGCTTGGAAGCTCGGATTTAGCCTTAAAATCGGGGCTGGGTAGCTTGGTCCAGGTTTCAATGGTTGTGTTCAGTCGATTTCGATGATAGGCCTAGATGACTTGAACACTTATTGATCGATGATTTAGAGGTCGTGTTAGCCTCGAGCCAGGTTCTGAGGTGTAGCCGATGTCCGGTTTCCTTATATCTTAAGTAGAGGGTGTGCTTACTCAGCGGTGTTGTCTTCCCTCCTAGCAGTGCTGGTTTCCTGCTTGTGAGATGGCAGTGTTGGTTTCCTGTCTCGCTGAGAGTGACCCAGTATGTGACCAGTTCGACTAGAAGACCATGACTAAGGCCCCTCAGGGACATGCGGTGGGGTTATGGGGCCCATGTGTATACCCAGACCTTGCTAGAGGGCAACACTATTGTGTTTTCCTCTTCCTTCTGTGAGCCGTAGTGTAGTTTCCCTGCTGACCATAGTTGCTTATTCCTTCCCAGGCTGCGTTTTGCAGGCGCATACTGGCGCAGGGTAAAACGTGGAAGGTGGATCTCTCAACGGGAGAGATAACCGAACTCTCTATGGGAGAGAAAGACCAGAATTCTCAAGGGGAGAAAACAAAACCCTAATTATCTTATTCATCAAAACTGCCTCTTTACAAACCCTAGGCCTCCTTTTATAGATTTAAGGAAAGACCAACTCAACTAAAACATGGACTCAACCCTAATCCAAGTATTAACCCGGAATTCATTAATAAAAATAAACCCTACTCAAACTAGGACTTTGCCAAAAATAGAAACCGATAAAACTGGCATAAAAGGAAAGTTTTCACTAAAACTGCGATTTAGAGCAAAAGGAGATGGAATTTGGTGATTCGACAAGCCGTCGTGGAGAGATCAAAGATCTCCAACGATAAATGACCGGCTCGTCGACCCGGTCGTTTCGACTGATCATACGCCCCGATTGGACGGTCGGATCAAAAGTTATGGCCATCCAAAGGCCTCATTCGTACTGATGGAATCCGAATACGTCCGGATCGCCTTGGAAGCGGATCGGACTCAGTCAGGTCCGTCCCTGGTCCTGCATCACATACGTTAGGTCCTCTTCGGTGGCCCCTACCGGTCAGTTGATTGGTGGTGCGGCGGCGCCTGGCGGAGTTTAAGGAGTGATGATCTTCTGTCTTCAGAACCCTTGTATAGTTAGCCTCATATGGGAGTGTATAAATGTTTATACTTGATTTCCCCTTTTCAAAGTTTTCTAGACTTGTACTTCTTGATTTATAATCTTTAAGTTTTAAGTTTCTGTAAATGCTAGAATTCTTAATTGAGAGGGTTTAATGAATGCTTAGGAAAACCAGTAGACTAGAGGGAACCCTCGCCATATTTTTCGTAGTTAGTTAGGTTCCGGTTCGCGTCCCCGGCCCAGTTGGGCTTTTGCCGTCGGGGCACGACAATGCCACTTACAATATTTTTTACACCTAATCCGTTCAGGGCCTTGCATAACATGTCAATCATTCAATTTAATTTGTTTGTCCTTCAACAGCTGATCAAAAATTTGATCGGCCTTAGAGATATCAAACGTAAATTTCCTCATTTGACGCTTGCTATCATTGCCAATCTTTTTAATTTTAAGTTCTCGCTCATGTTTAGCAAGAGCCTTACATGTATATGGCCGACCCTTTAACAATTCAGCCAAACATACATCCAATGCACACTCATAGCCATCATCGACTTCATCGACCTGATTGAGTTCATAATTTACGTCTCTATAATAAGCTCCTCAAGAATAGACTTTCATTTGATCTTCCTCCCTTAATAACTGCTCATAGCGTATAACACTAGTTTGCAGTTGAAACAAGTCTACAAAATCTCCATCTTGAAATTTTTTCTTAACTTCAAATGATAAACGATTTTGAGCGATCTTTACAAACTCTTTCTCAGGAAGTGGAATGAAACATTTACTCCTCGCTCTTTTAAATCATTGTAAGAAATTCTCCGAGTTCTTATTAGGCAGTTGTCTTACAAGATCCCAAAGAATACACAATACCAGCTGTCACGACGGGCAATGCATAGCAAAGGTCTCGCGAGACTCGGTAGGAGAATCAAAAGAGATAACTATGGGATTATAAGATCATGAAAGAAGCATGACTGGATTCATAATATTAATCATCCACATAGAAATTTATAATCTGAAAATAGTCTATGAAGATCCAATACATAGAAAAGAGTTTAACAATAAAGATTAAAACTATGAACCATTGTTGGAGAAGAAGCCCTAGTCCTCGCTAGATCATCCGCCCGCCATCCCCGCTGATTACTCGGCCATGGATGGAGATGTCTTCATCTTCTTCCTTTGGGAAACGTCCAGAAAAAGCCTCCAAAAACATCCAAGAACTCCCCTTTGAGTAACCCTAAGTTTCCTATTTATAGGGTCCAAGAATTAGCAAACTCGGGTTAAGTTTAAACCCGCTATACGCCCCTGGCAGATCTGGCGGTCGACCGTGAGACCCTGACGGTCGACCGTGAGGTGCACAATTTATTTTGACAAGCTGCGGTCGATCTTCGCATCGACCATGCGAAGTATTTTCCTTGACAGAGGCTGACGGTCGATGCCACGGTCGACCGTGAGCATCCTACGATCGATCGTGAGGATTTTCGAGCTCCACGGTCGACCGTGAGGATTTGACGGTCGACCGTGAGGATTTTTGAGCGCGACGGTCGACCGTGAGATCTGACAGTCGACCGTCACTATTCATTCAGCACTACGTACTGGTACGAAAAGTGTTGTAACTTCCTCTACATAACTCGGAATCATGAACTGTAAAATTCTCCAGAAATTAGACTTCAAGAGCTTTCCAACCATATACGGCACATCATCTGGTTCGTTTTGGAAAGATACAGTTTAATCTTTGAAGTTGACCCATATAATCTTTTCAGCTTCAAATTCCTGCATTTTCCAAGCAACTATGTGAAGTAACATATACTATAAAAATAGCGCTAAAGCAGTTGATTAAGGATGAAGATATAGCAATTGAGATGGTTATAAGGTTGTTCAGAGTGTGATGAGTGCATGAAAGTGCACTCCAAATAGCCTTATAACTATCTCAATTGCTAGATTATTATCTTTAATCAACATCTTTATTCCTATTTTTATATCTATATGTTGCTTCACATGGTTGTTTGGAAAATACAGGAAAAAGGAGAAAAGAAGCTGAAAAGAGTGCATGTATCAACTTTAAAGATTAATCTGTACCTGCTCATGAAGAATCAGATTATGTGCCATATATGGTTGGAAAGCTCTTGAAGTCTAGATTCTGGAGAATTTTACGGTTTGTGATTTCGAGTTTCCTAGAGGAAGTTACGGCAATTTTAGTACCGATGGCGCAGTCTGAATGGCAGCACAGTAAATAAGTTGGAAGTCCGAGCGATCCTCCGATCGATCGGACTACGCAGAAACGTGACAGAACCTATTTTTTTTGGCTGAACGAAGTCCGATCGATCTCTCCATCCCTCCAAAGGGGTCCGATCGATCCGACACCAATGGTCCGATCGATCGGACTCGGGAAAAGCCAAAAACAGCTGATTTTTACTCAACCGATCGATCCAACACTCATAGTCCGATCGATCGGACTTGGGAATTAAAGGTTGACAGAACGTATGCTTTTTAGAGGAGTAGAGTTCGATCGATCCGTCCATCGATCGGACTAGGGCGTAAATAGAAGTTGGAGATTTCAATGAGACCGATCGATCCAACATCCCGAGGAGGATCGATCGGACGTTTCCAGTGAATTAAATCAACGGTTTTGATTTAACCCGAGTTTAGGCCTATAAATAAGATACTTAGGGTTATCAAAAGGGGACTTTTGGAGGACTTTTTGGCAGCGTTTGGAGGCGAGGAGAAGGGTTCCAAGCTTGGTTTTCTTTTCTTATTTCTTCTTTATTTCTCCATTAGTTTTGTTGCCCTCATGGTGAACATGAGTGGCTAGTTTCTTTTCTAAGGTACCGATGTAGCCCTAACTGAATCATTCTATGTTATTGGATCATGATTATTTTATCAGTTTATTTTCCTTGTTTCATTCATTATTATAACTGAGATCTTAAATACCTTTATCTGGCCAATAAAAGTATTATAGATTGTTTTATGTGAGATTGGGCGAGGGTTCATTCCCTAATCTTGCAGGTTCTATGAATGGATGAGTTTATGTCGAGGTCGGGTTCAAGCTAAGAGTATTCTTGGTTCATGATTGTTCTTCAGAGCTTAATGGATTCTTGATTAACACTTAGTTATGGGTTCATTAGCTAGGGTTAGTTGAGAGTACTTGGTGAAGACCGCGGCCGAACGGATCATCATACCGGAAGAACGAGCCCTTGGAATTAAACTGAAACTTGATTGATTCAATGCATAGAATGAGGATGTTATGGTGAAATCGGAACCTTAGTATTCATCCATCATATTTCCATCGTTTTCTTATTTCGTTATTAGATCATCTATTTTAGAGACTTCATATTTCTTATTTTTCCTTCCATATTTTCTTTCTTTTCTGTTCTTTAGCGTTTTACTCTAATAAACTCTACAAATCTCTGTGGGTACGATACTCGTCTTGCTACTATACTGATTGCACCGATTCGTATACTTGCGAGATATAAAATTTATTCATCAAGTTTTTGGCGCCGTTGCCGGGGATTTGATTAGAGTTTATTTGTAGTGAATGCAAGGTCGCCGATTACGGAAAGAAAAGTTGTTGCCCTTGAACGATAAAGTAGATCAAATTGGTTGGAAGAAAAGATCTAACAAAGACAGCCTGTCCACATCAGATCTAGGAGTTCAAGAGGAGGAACAAGAGGAGATGGCGCTTAATAACAATTTACGTCCTTTGGAGGAGTACGCAAGGCCTACTATTTCTACCTCACCTTCGTGCATTGCGTTACCTGCTGAGGCTAGGAATTATGAACTTAAAAATCTACATTTTTCTATGCTTCCTGAATTTCATGGTTTACCTTCTAAGGATGCACTAACTTTTGTGAAAGATTATTTTGCTACTATTCAGACTTTTCCTCTAGGTGGCATTACTGAAGATCAATTGAGGATGCGATGTTTTCCTTACACCCTGAAGGATAAAGCGAAGAGATGGTTGATGTCGTTGCCTCCTGGATCACTAACTACTTGGGATGCAATTTATAACAAGTTTGTTAGTAAATTTTATTCTCATGCCATGACTACTAACTTGAGAAGGCAAATTCCAAATTTTCAGCAATCTGATGGAGAACCATTCCATGAAGCATGGGATAGATTTAAGATGCTTTTGATGCAATGTCCACATCATAACTATTCCTTAGAAAATCAGATGCAATATTTTTATGATGGACTAAATCTTTCTTGTCAGACCATCGCAGATAATGCTGCAGGTGGAGCGATGTTCAAAAGGACACCACCAGAGGCGTACGAAATTTATGAGATGCTAGGATCAAATTCGCAGCAGAGGGACACGAGGAATAAGGCGAGAGGCATCTATGAGCTGAACCAGAATGATGACATGGCAAGGCAGATTGCAACCCTTAACAAGAAGATAGACGCGATGATGTCCACACAACCAAAACCTGTTGAGGTTTGTTCAATTTGCAATGTTGTTGGTCATAGGTTTGATTCTTGTCCTTCTGGTAGTGAATTTCCTGAAAATGTGCAAGAACAAGCTAATTTGATGAATGCTTATAACCCGAGAACTAGATTTGACCCTTATGCAAATACTTACAATCCTGGTTGGAGGGAGCATCCAAATTTTTCATGGAAAAATACTGCTAATGCTAGTATGCCGACTGCTAATCAGTCTAACCCACCTGTTAAGTCGTCTTTGGAAGCGACTATGTTAGCTTTCATGCAGAAAATAGATTCAAAGATGAAAAAACAAGATTCAACCATTGCTCAACATGATGCGGTACTAAAGAATGTTGCAGCATCTGTTGGGAAGTTGGAAGTTCAAGTGGGACAACTTGCTGACACTGTAAGAGCCCATGTTCCAGGCAAATTCCCAAGCCAACCTGAGCAAGCGAAAGCAGTTACAATTCTTCGTTCAGGTAAAATTATTGATAATAAGATTAATGCTAAAGTTGCTGATGAGTGTAATGATGATGCAAGTGAGGAAGTTGAAACGGAGGAACGCTCGAAAGGGCCACCACCGGCCACATCTGCTTCTGAGCATGAAAAGAGAGCAAATTCAGTTCCGGAGGTTTATCACAACTCTCCTCCACCATATGTGCCGCCGGTTCCTTTTCCAGGCCGCCTAAAGAAAGCCAAAATGGATAAGTCATATTCTGAAATTTATGATATTTTATCTAAGGTTAATGTGAACTTACCATTACTCGATGTGATCAGGAACATGCCAGCATTTCCAAAGTTCTTCAAGGAACTAAGTACTTCAAAGCGTAAGTATGAACCTCATGAAAAAGTGATGGTTTCAGAGACGGTAAGCGCGGTTCTACAAAGGAAGCTTCCACCCAAGCTTAAGGATCCAGGGAGTTTTAACATTACTATTACTGTTGGTGATACAAAAATAGGAGAGGCAATGCTTGATTTAGAAGCCAGTGTTAATTTGATGCCTTACTCTGTTTTTCTTCAGTTAGGTGTGGGTGAATTAAAACCTACTACGATGTCTCTACAACTTGCAGATCGTTCAATTAAATATCCATTAGGCATTGTAGAAGACATCTTAGTACAAGTTGATAAATTAATTATCCCTGCTGATTTTGTGATATTGGATATGGATGATGCACCCTTGCATGATAGAAATTTAACGATTTTGTTGGGACGTCCATTTATGGCCACAGCCAAGACTATGATTAATGTGCAGGATGGTAAGCTCAGCATGACAGTTTTAGGTGAAACTGTTGAATTTAAAGTTTTTGAATCTATGTCCTACCCTTCAAACTCTTTTGATTGTTTCTCGATAGATGTTTTAGATTCATTGGTGTTTTCTAGTTTCATGCAGGAGCAAGTGAAGACTACTCTAGAAGCGGCATTGACGATGGAAAAGGAGGAGTTGCAGAATTACGAGGGAGCAAAGGAGGTTATAGCAGCCCTTGAGGCATTGCAGCCATGTTTCCCTGATGAATCTCGGTTAGACATGCTAAACGAATCTTATTCTAAAATGGTTTCATCAATAGTTTCCCCACCAAAGCTTGAGTTAAAACCTCTTCCTAGTAATCTGAAATATGCATATCTTGGTGAGAATGAAACCCTTCCTGTGATTATTGCTTCTGACATTACTCCATTGGAAGAGGAAAAATTATTGAGAGTTCTTAGGGAGCATACAACTGCAATAGGTTGGACAATTGCAGATATTAAAGGAGTAAGTTCTACTATGTGCATGCATCACATTATTTTGGAAGAGGATGCCAAACCTATACGGGATGCCCAGCGTCGCCTCAACCCAAACATGAAAGATGTTGTTCGGGCAGAGATCCTTAAGTTGCTCGATGTTGGCGTGATATATCCTATTTCTGACAGCAAATGGGTAAGTCTAGTTCATGTGGTGCCTAAGAAATCAGGGATAACGGTTGTGAAGAATGAGAACAATGAGCTCATACCCACAAGGATGACTACTGGATGGCGTGTTTGCATCGATTATCGCAAGCTTAATGCGGCTACTAAAAAGGACCACTTTCCTTTACCTTTTATTGATCAAATGCTTGAACGCTTAGCTGGTCACTCATTTTATTGTTTTCTTGATGGATTTTCAGGTTATAATCAAATTGCTATCGCCCCAGAGGACCAAGAGAAGACAACTTTCACCTGTCCATTTGGAACATTCGCATACAGAAGGATGCCGTTCGGATTGTGCAATGCACCTGCCACCTTTCAAAGATGCATGATATCGATTTTCTCCGACATGATAGAAAGGTTTGTCGAGGTATTCATGGATGATTTTTCTGTATTTGGAAATTCTTTTGATAATTGCCTTGCACACCTAACCTTGGTGCTTAAAAGATGTGAAGAGACAAATTTGACATTGAGCTGGGAGAAGAGTCACTTCATGGTAAGGCAAGGTATTGTTTTGGGACATGCTATTTCTAGTAAAGGTATTGGAGTAGATAAAGCAAAAATAGAGTTGATTGAGAAGTTACCGCCCCCTACTTCTGTAAAGGGTGTGCGAAGCTTTTTGGGCCATGCAGGATTTTATCGCAGATTCATTAGAGATTTTTCTAAGATTGCACGACCTCTGTGTGATTTATTGGCCAAGGATGTTGAGTTTAAGTTTAGTAAAGCCTGTCTTGATGCTTTTAATGCTTTAAAAGAGAAATTGATTACTGCACCTATTATTATGCCTCCTGATTGGTCGTTGCCCTTTGAGATAATGTGTGATGCGTCTGATTATGCTATAGGGGCTGTGTTAGGACAAAAGGTGAATAAGGTTTCTCATGCTAACTATTATGCAAGTCGTACCCTCAATGATGCTCAAATCAATTATTCAACCACTGAGAAAGAATTACTTGCAGTTGTTTTTGCATTGGAGAAATTTCGCTCTTATTTGATTGGATCTAAAGTTGTTATTTATTCAGATCATGCAGCATTGAAATATCTACTAACCAAAAAGGATACCAAGCCAAGGTTAATCAGGTGGATCCTATTGCTGCAAGAGTTTGATTTGGAAATAAGGGACAAGAAAGGGAGTGATAATGTAGTGGCAGATCACTTGTCACGATTGGAGCACATAGCCGGCCCTAAGGATGTACCACCCATCCAAGAATGCTTTCCCGATGAACAACTCTTCTCTGTGAATGGTAAAGAGCCCTGTTATGCGGATATTGTTAACTATTTAGATAGTAATGTTCTGCGTACTGAATTGAGTTCACAGGAAAAGAAAAGATTTTTATCTACTGTTCGATATTATTTTTGGGATGATCCTTATTTATTTAAGCATTGTCCTGATCAAATAATAAGGCGTTGTGTTCCAGAATATGAGCATTATGATATATTGAAATTTAGTCATGAATTAACGTGTGGAGGACACTTTGGAGGTAAGAAAACTGCTTTTAAAGTACTTCAATCTGGTTTTTTTTCGCCGACATTATTCAAAGATGCATTTAATTTTGTTGCTAAGTGTGACAGATGTCAACGGTCAGGAAATATAAGCAAAAGGAATGAGATGCCTCTTACAAATAATCTGGTGGTGGAATTGTTCGATGTTTGGGGCATAGACTTTATGGGACCGTTTCCTCCATCATACGGGTACACGTATATTCTTGTTGCTGTAGATTATTTATCTAAGTGGATTGAAGCAATTGCAACCAAGAACAATGACAGCAAGACCGTGGTGGGATTCTTGAAAGATATGATTTTTACAAGGTTTGGTACACCTCGGGCGATTATAAGTGATGGGGGATCACACTTTTGCAATAGAGCGTTTGATGCATTGTTGAAGAAATACAACATCAATCATCGGGTCGCAACTCCTTACCACCCTCAAACGTCGGGCCAAGTGGAGGTGAGCAATAGGCAAATAAAAACGATCCTGGAACGAGTTGTTGGCACTACAAGGAAAGATTGGGCGGTGAAATTGAATGATGTTCTTTGGGCGTATCGCACCGCCTATAAGACTCCTATTGGTATGAGCCCTTATCGCATTGTTTTTGGAAAAGCATGTCATTTACCTGTGGAGTTGGAGTATAGGGCATATTGGGCAATCAAGTAGCTGAATTTTGATATGGGAAAAGCGGGGGATATGAGAAAGATGCAATTGAACGAATTAGATGAGCTGCGGAATGAAGCGTACGAGAACGCTAAAATCTACAAAGAAAGGACCAAGCTCTATCATGACAAAGCAATACAACGGAAGGAGTTCCATCCAGGTATGAAAGTTTTACTTTATAACTCACGAATGAAATTCTTTCCAGGTAAATTAAGGTCAAGATGGACGGGTCCCTTTAAAGTGACACAAGTATCTCCTCATGGTGCTGTTGAAATTGAGAATGAAAGGAGTGGAAGCAAATTCAAAGTCAATGGGCACCGTTTGAAGTTGTATTTGGAAGGACCATCAGAAGTTGTGGATGCCGTAAATTTTGTTGAACCTTAAGGCTTTGCAGTACGTCTTGCCTAGACGTTAAATAAAGCGCTGGGTGGGAGGCAACCCACCAAGGTAACTTGTTTTTAAGTTTCAATTCTTAGTTTTTATTTTTATGTTTCTCTTTTGTTTTCTTTTAGGTTTTCAGCCACCCTGAGGATCCTTGAGGAGATGTTCGCTACTCTATCAGGTGGCCTCTTTCTTATTTACATTATCTTGTCTCCTCTTTCTCTGGAAATTTTTGGATGGCCACCTCCTACATATTTTATTGGATAAATGCACACATTGAGGACAATGTGAATTTCAGGTTGGGGGGTGTAGGCATGCATGACCTTATGCATGTTACCTTATTGAGTTTAATAGTGTTGAATTGATTATGTTACTAGAAATTGTACATGAGCTGAAATTTTTATGCTTATTATGCATGTTGCTTTCATATGGATTGACCAATACATTGATTGCATGCGTGATAACCTGAAAGTATAACATCATGTGATCCACACACGAACACTTTATGTGCAGCGGTAATTATACTCACTAGAGGAATGAGCATGCTATTGTTAATCTAGACCATGATTTCAGCATTAGCTAGTGTTGAGTATTGCATGCAAAGAAAAAAAAACAAAAAAAAAAGAGAAAAAAGTTCTGGAGCTTGATAAAGCTGTGCCTAAACAACTATTAAGTGATTTACTGAGTAACCGGGTATTCTTGCCTCAGGAAGCGGGGAGCTCGCGTAAAAAGGTAGAACCACTTATAGCTATAAAAAAAAACTATTAAGTGTTTTGCTAAGTAACAGGGTCTCTGCGCCTCAAGAAGCGGAGAGTGCTCGCGTAAAAAGGCATAATGTCTGATAGTTGAAAAGAAAAAATAAAAAGAAAGAAAGAGCATGCTGTACTTAAAGTGCGAGGGTTGGATGATTGGTCATGAAGATTGTAGTGTGCTTGGACTAATGGTGGGTAGAAGTTGCTTCTGCACGTAACATTTATTTGTCACGTCACATGTGTTCTTCTGGATGGTGATTAGCATGTTTGATGTGTAGAAGTTGATTTCATGTGTTGGTAGTATGTGTATGAGTATAAGAAGTTTTCGTACTCTGTACTGTATGAAACACTATTGACTTGATAAGGTAGAATTTTTATCAGACATGTCTACATCCTTGAACTGTTGGTGTGATTAATTATATTCTATGCGCTTTGAATTGCTAGAGACTAGCAATAAGCTAGTTGGGGGGTGTGATGAGTGCATGAAAGTGCACTCTAAATAGCCTTATAACTATCTCAATTGCTAGATTATTATCTTTAATCAACATCTTTATTCCTATTTTTATATCTATATGTTGCTTCACATGGTTGTTTGGAAAATGCAGGAAAAAGGAGAAAAGAAGCTGAAAAGAGTGCATGGATCAACTTTAATAATTAATCTGTACCTGCTAATGAAGAATCAGATTATGTGCCATATATGGTTGGAAAGCTCTTGAAGTCTAGATTCTGGAGAATTTTACGGTTCGTGATTCCGAGTTTTCTAGAGGAAGTTACGGCAATTTTAGTACCGATGACGCAGTCTGAATGGCAGCACAGTAAATAAGCTGGAAGTCCGAGCGATCCTCCGATCGATCGGACTACCCAGAAACGTGACAGAACCTATTTTTTTTGGCTGAACGAAGTCCGATCGATCTCTCCATCCCTCCAAAGGGATCCGATCGATCCGACACCAATGGTCCGATCGATCGGACTCGGGAAAAGCCAAAAACAGCTGATTTTTACTCAACCGATCGATCCAACACTCATAGTCCGATCGATCGGACTTGGGAATTAAAGGTTGACAGAACGTATGCTTTTTAGAGGAGTAGAGTTCGATCGATCCGTCCATCGATCGGACTAGGGCGTAAATAGAAGTTGGAGATTTCAATGAGACCGATCGATCCAACATCCCGAGGAGGATCGATCGGACGTTTCCAGTGAATTAAATCAACGGTTTTGATTTAACCCGAGTTTAGGCCTATAAATAAGATACTTAGGGTTATCAAAAGGGGACTTTTGGAGGACTTTTTGGCAGCGTTTGGAGGCGAGGAGAAGGGTTCCAGGCTTGGTTTTCTTTTCTTATTTCTTCTTTATTTCTCCATTAGTTTTGTTGCCCTCATGGTGAACATGAGTGGCTAGTTTCTTTTCTAAGGTACCGATGTAGCCCTAACTGAATCATTCTATGTTATTGGATCATGATTATTTTATCAGTTTATTTTCCTTGTTTCATTCATTATTATAACTGAGATCTTAAATACCTTTATCTGGCCAATAAAAGTATTATAGATTGTTTTATGTGAGATTGGGCGAGGGTTCATTCCCTAATCTTGCAGGTTCTATGAATGGATGAGTTTATGTCGAGGCCGGGTTCAAGCTAAGAGTATTCTTGGTTCATGATTGTTCTTCAGAGCTTAATGGATTCTTGATTAACACTTAGTTATGGGTTCATTAGCTAGGGTTAGTTGAGGGTACTTGGTGAAGACCGCGGCCGAACGGATCATCATACCGGAAGAACGAGCCCTTGGAATTAAACTGAAACTTGATTGATTCAATGCATAGAATGAGGATGTTATGGTGAAATCGGAACCTTAGTATTCATCCATCATATTTCCATCGTTTTCTTATTTCGTTATTAGATCATCTATTTTAGAGACTTCATATTTCTTATTTTTCCTTCCATATTTTCTTTCTTTTCTGTTCTTTAGCGTTTTACTCTAATAAACTCTACAAATCTCTGTGGGTACGATACTCGTCTTGCTACTATACTGATTGCACCGATTCGTATACTTGCGAGATATAAAATTTATTCATCAGAGTGCACTTTCATGCACTTATCAGGATGAAGGTGACATCATCAACTCTCATTCTCACTTGGAACATTACCTTCACAACCTCTATCTCCAAGAAGAATAGGGCCCCCTCTCTTTGCCCCAGGAACAGAGGATCCGGAGTCTTGAGCAGCAATTATTCACGCTTGAGGTTTAACAGGATACCTACATCGCTCAACATCGTAGAAGAACTTGGGTCGCTGAAGGCGATAGAAATTCGCGCTCCTTCCATCAAGGTGCTCGATCCAGTATCCGATGTTCTAGAGTCAAAGAGCTCAAGCTTGAAGATGGTGCGGTGGTCAGCAATCTCGAAGACATCGCAAATCAGTTCCGCAAGCATTACCAGAAACTTTGGGCTTGGGACAGAGGATGCCCAACCACGGTGCTGCCCCCTCTTCCCCACATCTCCTCAAACACTAGAGATCAACTGCTGAATGAAATCTCGATGGATGAGGTCCTACTCACTCTACAATTGATGCTAAAGGATAGATGTCCCGGACCCGATGGCTTAACTGCAGAGTTCTTCCTCGAGCACTGGCTCATTGTTGGGCAGGACTTCACGTCCCTTATACGCAATTTTTTTCGGAATTGCAAGTTGCCAAGCGGATGGAATAACACCTACATCACCTTCATCCCCAAGTGCGCCAACCCCAACGCGTCAAGGAATACAGACCTATCAGCTTGTGCAATGTCTGCTACAAGGTCATCTCCTCCATCCTCTCTAGCAGAATGAAACCGGCACTCCAGGATATCATTAGCCTTGAGCAATCCGCCTACATCGAAGGCAGATCTATCCAGGATAACATCGGCGCTGCTCATGAGCTCCTTCACTGATAAGTCACTAATTATTCATAATTAAACTCCTTAAATTACCTTTGTTAGGCCTAAAGTGGTTGTCTTTGATGTCATATTGCTTGATTTCAGGTTTAAATAGGTTTTGAGAAGAAATACAAGAGTTTCGGCTAAGAAGATGAATTTATTTGATAAAGACTGCTTCGTCGCCTGTCATGACAATATTCTCCAGATATTCTGTTTTAGTCGAAATATTCTTAAAATTTAGTACATGATAGAAGACTTCAAGATCTACAATGTTCATGTTGGATACTTTGCGAGCTTCCTGATGGTGTGATAGCAGCATTGAAGAATACATGAAGATACATAAGCTGGAAAGCTGCACCGTTGATGCTGAAGAGAATATTTTCCAAATATTCTAAATTAATTAGAATATTTTGAAATTTTGGGAGATGAACGAAGACTTCCAGATCTAGAACTTTTCTGTTTAAGACTTTCTCAGATTCCGAACAGATTAGCTTCAGAATTGATTACAAATCGGAATTTCTAGTAGGAATTGAAGAATAAGGAAGCTGATGACGTGGCAGTTATTAACCTAGTCAAACTGGGAAGTCCGATCGGTCGGTTTGAGTCAGATCGATCGCTCCGATGACGTCAGCAACCCGGAATTTAGGGAAATTAGAGTTTAAGTCCAAATATAACTCCTAATTCCGGGGTTGAGGGTTTCTAATACATAAGTGGGTTATTCCAGCCGAAAATAATCATCTTTTGAAGCACTTTTGAAGGAGAAGGTTAGGGTTTTGAAGACGGTGATCTTTCCACTCTTTGGAGATCCAAATACAGGGTGGCCGACATTCTCCGCAGGCACCTCAGATGGGAGCCCAACGCAGCTTGTCAGGCGAGCATGCTTCATGACTGGTGGACAGGGGATGGCCCTTTGGTTTCATTCCCCTGCCTTGTGACGACTAATGAGGAGATGGATCGGTTGAAAGTTCAAGATTTGTTTTCTGAGGATGGATGCTGGAATTTGACCAAGCTCCACTCCCTCTTCCATCCGGCAATGATACAACAGCTTCTCTTCAATCCCCTGCCTCCCTGCAACACGAATCCCCGTCCCAAATGGACTTGGGGCAAGAACGGTGTGGTCACTGCAAATTCAGCTTACCAGATGCTCGAGCAACAGGATGGCAATCGATGCGATGGGCAACACATCCACCTTTGGAGAAGTGTTTGGCATGCACCAGCAGGACCACGACCTCGGATGTTTCTGTGGAAGCTCCTCCACGGGAAGCTGCCAACTAATTCAACATTGTGGTCCCTCTGCCTTACCTCGAGCAACCTCTGCCCTCGCTGCAACCTTGTAGAAGAAACCATCGATCACTTGCTCTTTGAATGCTGGTTCGCTCAGGAAGTTTGGAGCAGGGTGCTTATTGGCACCTGTGTCAACTACAGCAGCCTCACCATGGACAACTTCATCAATCTGCTATACCGACGCCGGAGTTCAGATGGAATCACCCAGTCGACCTCCTTGCTCGCCTATGGAGTGTGGTGGCTCTGGAAAGACAGATGCAAAGTGGTGGCGGAAAACGCTGGACTAGAAGATCAAGATATTGCACGCCTAGTTAAATGGCAATCCAGAGAATACATTGGGTTGGCTAAGCAGAGCAGACAAAGCAATATCGTGACTGAAGCGCATGGCATCAAATTTCAAACCGACGCGTCTTTTGACCAGTCCTCTGGCATGGCTGGTCTGGGTGTTGCATGCATAGACGGGGAAGAACAAATCTGCTGGTCCGAGAGCATCATCAGGGAAAGCAGCTCCATCCTCGTTGGAGAGTTACGAGCTATCCTCGCAGCCACAACTCATGCCGCGCAGCAAGGCATTAGACGAGTAGCTGTTGAAAGTGACTCCTTGCAAGCCGTGAGAATGATAGAAGGTGGTATGCCGTTAGTAGATGATTGTAGAGAATTGGTGCAAGAGATATGGTGGGTAAGTCGTATGTGTTAGAAGAAAAATTGGGAAGAAAAGAACAATCGGAGGCTTTGAGGCGTATCTTAAAGACACTGTCTTTAAGGCGTTATTCGCTCCCTATAAGATTTGCTACCGGGAAAATCACGAACTACCTCCAGGATACAACAAAGCCTGAGCCTTCAGTCAGCAATCCTTGAAGACCCCCTTTAAGAACTTCTCTTTCGAATATGTATGACAACAGAAAGTTCAATTGAGGAGAAAGGAAAAATTCAGATACCAACGTTCACAGGAACTAAGGCTATATATAGACAGCGAAAGATCACGTCGCTTACTATAGAGCAATACGTCTTTTACTTATCGCGACTCTTGAAAATATGTAGAGGTCGCCTGTAGCCTTTTGCTTCTATATTAACCGTTCGTATGAACATTTTGACTTTATCCACATGAATGTACATTTTCTCCTTATCCACAAAAGCAAATCCACTTAATATATAAGCTATATACATATATATATACTTCCGTATATATCTAACAATCCCCCACTTAGCTTATAATATTAAGTGCTCTGTCACACACCAATAGCATTATGCATAAAAGAAGGTATCTTATGATTTAAACCTTCTGTTAGTGTAAGTAATTCAAAGTTTTAATAGAACCAATGGTGGCCTAGGCTTAAACCAAGATTCTTTATTTTAAAACCGGAAATACCACACACAAAACACTATTTAATTCTATAAGAAATTCACAGAAAAATTCTTAGCACTATTATGGTCATGTGCTACATCCTGGATTCATGAACATTTACAAAAGTAAAACCCTAACTTTTGTTAGAAGTGGCACCACTCCTAATGTTCATATAGGTGAAGTCGTTTACATGCCCCTGTTGCCTAGGAGAAATTAATAACTTCATTAAAAGTATAAACACTCACCCTTTCAAACGCAACATTTTAAGCACTTTCCTTTGGAATGGTAATAAAGAGATTAAGTGATGTATGATCACTTATCAACAACTTGTTTTGCCCTTTTAAACCTCTTGGCTAGTTGTTTGCTAGTAAGAGGTAGGGTTTCTATTGTTGGTGACATTTTAAATGGTTTTGAGACCCATCCCCGCATATGTGAGTTTTACCATATCTCTCGAGAGTCCCTTAGTAAAAGTATCTGCCAAGTTTTTACTAGACCTCACATAAGTTATGGCTATAATGCCATCTGACACCAATTGCCTGATATACTCATGTCGTAGGCCAATATGTCTAGACTTTCCATTATAAATTTTATTATATGCTCTAGACATTGTAGCCTCACTGTCACAGTGCAAAGATATGGCTGACATCAGTTGTGGCCACAACTCTATATCCAGTACTAGATTCCTTAGCCATTCTGCTTCTTTGCCAGCTGCTGCAAGAGCTATAAATTCAGCTATCATGGTGGAATGTGCAATGCAAGTTTGTTTCTTGGATGCCCAAGAGACAGCACCCCCACCAAGAGTAAATATCCACCCAGATGTGGATTTACTATCATACTCACTAGTTATCCAACTAGCATCACTATATCCCTCTAATACAACATGAAAGCTATTGTAACATAATTCTAAATTAATAGTTCTTTTAAGATAACCAAGAACCCTTCCAATAGCTTTCCAATGTTCTGCACTAGGATTTCCTGTATACCTAGATAGTTTACAAACTGCAAGTGCTATGTCTGGCCTAGTGCAATGCAAAGCATAAATTAAGCTTCCTATTGCACTAGCATACTCAAGTTGAGAAATTGCTCTCCCAAAATTCCCTTGCAGTTTTACCGAAGAGTCATATGGAGTACTTGCCTCCTTAAACCCCAAATACTTAAACTTGGTAAATATTTTATCAACATAATGGGATTGGGATAATGCAAAACCCCCACTATTTCTCTTAACTTTAATACCTAAGATAGTATCTACTTCATTCAAATCTTTCATTTTGAAACATGAGGTTAGACACTTCTTAGTTTCAATAACACCTTTCATGTTTGTTCCAAATATGAGCATATCATCCACATATAAACAAATAATTACCCCATATTCACTTGTAAATTTAGAATATAAGCATTTATCAGCATTATTATGTCTAAATCCATTATCAAGTATAGCTGAGTCAAATTTTTCATGCCACTGCTTGGGTGCTTGCTTCAGTCCATATAAAGACTTAATTAATTTACAAACTTTCTTTTCATTCCCTGGCATAATAAATCATTCGGGTTGTTCCATATACACCTCTTCATTGAGATCCCCATTAAGAAATGCAGTCTTAACATCCATTTCATGTACAAATAAATTTTAAATTGATGCTAATGCGAATAGCACTCTTATGGAACTTATTCTTGCTACTAGTGCATACGTATCGAAGTAGTCAATACCCTCTTTTTGTTTAAACCCTTTAGCTACTAATCTGGCTTTAAAGGTTTGAATAGATCCATCAGTATTGTATTTCCTCCTAAATACCCATTTACACCCAATAGGCTTGGAACCTATAGGTAAATCAACTAAAACCCAAGTATTATTAGACATTATAGAATCCATTTCATTATCTACAGCTTCTTTCCAGAACGCAACGTCTCTAGAGCCCATGGCTTCACTAAATGTCTTGGGGTCTTGTTCTACATTTAACAATATGGGTATTTTATTTAGAACTGTTGTTCTATTTCCTTCAACCAAAAATACAATAGCTTGAGATGAAACAAAATCTGGTCCTAGATCTTTTTCTTTCCTTACCCTTTTGCTTCTTCTAGGCTCAGACAAAATATTTGTTGGATATCTTCTAGGACTAGAAGATGGAACGGAAACTATAATCAGTTGATGTGAATATTCTATATCATTCATGAAATCATTACAGAACTTATGTTCAAAGAAATCAACATCCCTAGACTCCACTATGGTATTAGAATCCAAATCTAGCAACCTATAAGCCTTAGAGTTCTCTGCATAACCGATTAAGATACTCTTAAGAGCTCTAGGTCCTAGTTTTGTTCTTCTAGGATCTGGTATCCTATAATATGCCAAACAACCCCATACCTTCAAGTAACTCAAATTCGGTTTTCTTCCTTTCCATAATTCATATGGAGAAACCTTTGATTTCATAGATGGTATTCTATTATGTATGTAACAAGCAGTTAACAATGCTTCACCCCATAAATTTAGAGGAACCTTAGCATTTAAGATCATAGCATTTACCATCTCTACTAATGTCCTATTTTTCCTTTCCGCAAGTCCATTTTGTTGTGGTGTATAAGGTGCACTAGTTTGGTGTAAAATACCATTTATTTCACAATAAGAGGAAAATTCATTTGAAAGATATTCTCCACCTCTATCACTACGAAGTACTTTTATTTTCTTATCTGTTTGGTTCTCAACAATGGACTTGTAGGATTTAAACATGTCAAAGGCTTCATCTTTATGTTTCATTAAATAAACATAAGTATACCTAGAGTAGTCATCAATGAAAGTAATAAAATATCTATTACCTCCTCTAGTCAACATGCCATTTAATTCACATATGTCAGGATGAACTAATTCTAAAATATTAGATATCCTGTCTGCCTTAGGAAAAGGCTTCTTAGTCATTTTAGCTTGAACGCATATTTCACATTTATCATTGTTATGATGTGCATATGAAATATAATTTTTCTCAAACATGAATCGCAAAGATTTAAAATTTAAATGTGCTAAACGAGCATGCCATAGATCAGATGACTCAATAACGTAAGTAGAATTGGAATTTTTATTGATACTTAATTTGAACATTCCATCACAAGAGTATCCTTTTCCTACAAATACACCATTCTTAGACAAGATCAAATTGTCAGACTCAAGAACAACTTTAAAGCCCTAAGTACACAACAAATTTGCACAAATTAAATTCTTGCGAATTTCCGGGACATGCAGAACATTAAGAAGTGTTAAGTTCTTTCCGGAGGTAAATTGAAGTTCAATATTTCCTTTTCCAATGACCTTTGCCGAATTTGAATTTCCCATCAATACCTCATGTCCTTCTACAGCCTCTTCATAGTCCTAGAATTGAGACTTATCTTTGCAAATGTGAACCGTTGCTCCAGAGTCATACCACCAATCGGATGAATTAACAGCACCAACCATATGCAATTCTATTATCATCCCGATCTGTAACTTATTCAATTTTTCAGTGACCATTGCCACTAATTCACCACTTTGTTCTTGAACAACATTGGCAGCAACATCACTCTTTTGCTTCTTTCGAATTCTGCAATCTCTTTTAAAATGACCCTTCTTACCGCAACCATAACAAATTTTGTTTTTCTTGTTGTTGCTTGAGTTGGCATAATCATCTGAATGCTTTCTCTTTCCTCCAGTTTTCTTTTGAAAGTTCTTATTCTCATCAACATAATTTACTTTAGAGCCCGGCTGTATTACCAGTCGCTTATCTAGAATTCGAGTTTCCTCTTCAATTCGTAGATGTTTCATAAGTTGCTCTAAAGTAAAATCCTCAGTTGAATGCAATAATTTCTTCCTGTAATCATTCCAAGTAGTAGGAAGTTTTCCTATGATAGCCCCTACTTGTAATGATTCTGGAACTATTACTTTCAAATCATGGAGTTTGGATACTAGGATTTGCAGTTCATGAACTTGATCCATAATTGAAATATTGTCATGCATTGAAAATTTAAAATACTTCATAGTGATAAACTTATCTGTTCCTTGCTTCTCTGCATTGTATTTGAACTCCAACGCCTTCCAAATTTCTTTTGGAGACTTCACGGATGTAAATAGATCATAGAGATGATCGGAAAGAGCATTTAAAATATGACCTCTGCATACCAACTCATCTTCCTCTCGCTTCTTTCTAATTTCCTTAATTTGCTTCGAATCATCCTCCTCTGGTTCAAGAATTGGCTTCAAATCGGGGTCGAGGACATAGGCGATCTTCAGTGCAATCAACAGAAACAACATCTTATCTTGCCAGCGAGTGAAGTTTGTCCCATCAAACCGATTGAGCTTTACGAAATCCTGGTTCATCATCTTCAAAGCCGCCATCTCGATTAACGCCTTAAAAATTGTTAGAAGAAAATTTGGGAAGAAAAGAACGATCGGAGGCTTTGAGGCGTATCTTAAAGACACTGTCTTTAAGGCGTTATTCGCTCCCTATAAGATTTGATGCCGGGAAAATCGCGAACTGCCTCCAGGATACAACAAAGCCTGAGCCTTCAGTCAGCAATCCTTGAAGACCCCCTTTAAGAACTTCTCTGTCGAATATGTATGATAACAGAAAGTTCAATTGAGGAGAAAGGAAAAATTCAGATACCAACGTTCACAGGAACTAAGGCTATATATAGACAGCGAAAGATCACGTCGCTTACTATAGAGCAATACGTCTTTTACTTATCGCGACTCTTGAATATATGTAGAGGTCGTCTGTTGCCTTTTGCTTCTATATTAACCGTTCGTATGAACATTTTGACTTTATCCACATGAAAGTACATTTTGTCCTTATCCACAAAAGCAAATCCACTTAATATATAAGCTATATACATATATATACTTCCGTATATATCTAACAGTATGGCGGCTGAAGTTCGAGTCTCCTACATCCCACACGAAGTGAACATTCACGTTGACTGGCTGGCTCGCGAGGCGCTAAAACTATGGTTTCAATTCGGCAATGTTAAGGAGGCTGAGGGGTATGTCCCCGGCCTTCCAATTAATTCTGGTTTGTAACCCTTTACAGGGTCTTTTAGCCATTGGGCTCAATTAATCAAAAAAAAAAAAAAGACTCCTTGGGATTCCATAGATTACATAATGCTGGGATCTTCTGATGCATCAGCCACCATAGGAAAAACCAGGCTCGAGGCCCCGCCGGGACGCGCCATACATTCAACCACCATTTATCAAACTTTTCCGAGCTTGCGCCCTTGGACCGGCGTGCATCCAAGAATTTGAAAGTCTCAATTGAGTTTTTAAGACAGGATTAAAAACTTAATTAATAAAAATCATGGGATCAAAAGTACGAAATATTAGTGAAATTTATACTATAAATCAAGGCCTTCTAGGGATCCAATGAAACCTATATTATTTTGAAATGTGACTCAATTTGAAATCAATTTTAATTGCTCTTTTTTTATTAGATCTTATGTATAGGAAAGTTATAGAGTACCGACTTACATTGAACTCTCTAATTTAGCTTGTACGTGGGTTATATAAAGGAAGGGTAGGACCCGCAGGATAGTACGCTGGCAGTAAGAGGCTTGAGTGGAAAGGAGTTGTGATTTGTGAAGACAAGAGTCGGTGGCGGTAACAAAGATCAGAGCGAAGAAGAGAGAGAAAAGTGAAATATAAGGTTTGGTGTATGAGCTGAGTAAACTGTACTCTTATTAATCATAGTGGTTTCTTGGACGTGCTTTTCTCATTGATGTGATAGAATTTTTCCCCGAATCATTTAAATATTTGTATTTTTTTTTTTAATCTTGTAACTTTTGATTTGATTATTAACTATGCTTTTGTGTTCATGCATTGATATGGGTTTACAAACATCGATCAAGTATCGAAAATCCGACGCCAACATATTTCATACGATCCAATGGAGCTGTTTTGTTTTGTCCGACCAATAAGCACAAGTGGAGTATTTGGAGAAGAAAAGGAAAGAGCACTTAGAGTTCTAAGACGTTAAAGGATTTTCCACTATTTGTTTAAATAAAAAGGTTATCATAGTGAAAAAGTAATTGCATGTCTTGTAAAAAGCCACGCTCCACCCATTAATTATTTTACAGGAGTGATTGGTGCACACGTCAGCTGGCGTGTGAATCTCACATTATTGAATCGGTAGCACAGCAACCAATTCATATACATGCCTATCGGTAGTGGTCTACCGATAGGCATGTACAACCTATCGGTACCCCACTACCGATAGATTCATTCTCGATTCATATACATGCATATCGGTAGTGGACTACCGATAGGCATGTACAACCTATCGTTAGTGGGCTACCGATAGGTTGTACATGTCTATCGGTATCCCACTACCGATACATACCTATCGGTATCCCACTACCGATACATACCTATCGGTATCCCACTACCGATACATACCGATACCTATCGGTAGCCCACTACCGATACATACCTATCGGTATCCCACTACCGATACATACCTATCGGTAGCCCACTACCGATAGGAATGTATATGAATCGGTAGCACATGTGAAATGCACATGCCACGTGGGCATGTGCACAAATCATTTCTGATTAATTTATGCATGGGTCCCTTGTGCTGCTCAAATAATTAGCTAAATCACCATGGATAAGATGGTAAGTTCTAGTCATAAAAATTTCCAGATCAAATACTAAATATAAAAACTACTATTCAACTTTGAAAACAAAAACCAACTTTGATTCCAAAATCAGTATTAAATTCAACATCAAGATCGAACTTGGAGAAATGGGAGTCGTCTGCATTGATGATGAAGGGGTGATTCTATGGTCAGATGAAAGCTGTCAGAGGGCGGGTACTGCGCTGCAAGGGGAGCTTCTCGCCATCCTCGTGGCGGTCAAGGAAGCCGCGCAAAGAGGATACAGACAGGTGATGATCTAGTCTGACTCGCTATTTGGGGTCCGGATGATTGAGGGATCCATGACAGAAGATTGCAGAGGCGTCATGCAAAGCATCTTGTGGGAGTTACATGGTTTTTTAGAGGCCGTGATTGTCTATATTCCTAGAGAAGATAACTCTCATGCTGACTGACTAGCTCGCCAAGCCTACCTGTTTTATTCTGTGTAGTGATAGAGGATATGCACGGGGGGTCTGTCCCCGCTGCCTCTAGGCCCTAGCTTGTTGTTCACCCTTGATTGGGTTCTTTAGCCAATGGCTTAACTAATCATAGAAAAAAAAATTGGAGAAATGGGCAATGACAAATTATGTTCGGTTCAAGAACCCAACGAATATGATGTAGATTTTATCATAGTTAAATTTAGACTCAATATGGTGACTAATAAGCTCCTCACCTATCAAGCGGCGTGTATCTGGCCAACGAGCTCTTTTGGCGCCCCCCTTCAGCCCTTCCCTTCTGGCCTCACACAATGAGAGAGGACAGGGTCTTCTCCATTTCGGAATGACGCATAATATATATCTCTATGATGATTGAAGAATGACTGCCTTTGTGTAATAATAATCCGACTACCCATGGGAGGAGAGGTTTTCATGGTCGCATGCAGCATATGCCGCTGTTCTTCTTCCACTTAAATTTAGTATGTTTATAAAGGATTTAAAAATAATGTACGTAGTTTGAAAAAGATGCTGCCCATCGGTCTCGCATAAGTTCTGTCTGTAAAACAATTGTTAAGCTTAAATCGACAATATCCTTAACTTGGCCATGTGTTGGTTGAATGGTCCTATTTTTTCGGCTTTATCTGGTGGAGGTGCTTACTAATCATTGAATTAAAAAAATAATGCATTATTGGAGCTTGTCAACATATGCACGTTAAAAACAACAATCATTGATCTGTTAGAAGTAAAAAATGGATTAACTAGACTCGCACCCTTACTAAAGTCAACATAATCTACATTGAATTATAGAAGCGCCGGATAAAAGATAAGATTAGTTTTGGGGCGGCGATACCTTGCTCTTCCAATGGCTTACATAGGCATATGTTTGATAATTCAGCTGCAAGTTGTAAGTCACGGTCAAGAATTCGGCCCAACTATTGTCTCGACTTTAAACGCTAGTGTCTTGTCACCGTCAATCTCTTTATAAAAGACATATAATATATATAAAACTGGTGGCTTACATGCCATTCATTTCTTACATTCCAAAGGCGTTGATGGAGTTTTTTTTTTTTTTTTTTTTTTTGGACTATATATATGCACCACCCACTGTGGTGTCACAAGTGCATTACATCCAACTGAATCAGTGATTAATCATCGAATTTTTTATACCAGTTCGGTGGCTTTTCATCAAAGTTTTGATACAGTTCGGTGGAATGTTAGTTCGGTGGCATTCCACCGAACTGTATCAAAAAATTCGATGAAAAGCCACAACACAAAAAAATGGATGTCGTGCACTATCAATAATTTTTTTTTTGAATAGATCAGCCCAAAAAAGGCTAGCACAGGGTTACAAAGAACTATCCACATATGCTAACAACAACAAAGATTAGCACCAAGAAGACAGACAGAGGAAACTGCGAACAAAAAGGAAAGCCCTTAGGAAGCTCAGATCCAAGAGGAAAGACCCACGGGTAAGGAACCTACCCCTCTCTTCCGAGCCGTGCCAGAACATCCACCCGAAGCATGCGATCTCTATGCACATATCTAAAAATCGCTACCTCAAAACGGGCCGTCAACGCACAAACCTCTTGAAGAAGGTCAGCAATGTTAGCCCTAATGACGTTTTGATTATGTTTTCATGATGCCAATATGTTCCTAAATGTTAAAATATATATGTCATAAAATATATGTTGATAACAAGCTTTAATTTTCATATTTGAGCTATTATTGGATTGACGGATGATGCATGGATGCATCCGTGGGATTGATGGATGATGCGTGGATGCATCTGTGGATCGACGGTGGAGCATTTATGAAGAAAAGTGAAGAAGCGACCGTGGGAAGCCTTTTTCTTGACAGAGCCTGACGGACGATGTGATGGTCGATATGACGGTCGACCGTGAGACGTGACGGACGATGCATGGATCGACTGTGGCTCAAAAAGGCTGAGTTTTTGTACATGACGGACGATGCATGGATCAACCATCATCCAGGAAACTAGCCTTTAAAGAGCCGTTGCAGAAACAGAAAATAGCTGTTGGAAGCTATTTTTTGAGGCCCTAAAGCTCAAGTATATATGAGAAGATGCAGCAAACTTGGGGTACGACTAAGGGAGATATTAGTTTACATTGTAACAAGTTTTAGTCTTCTTTTGAGAGCTTTAACCTTTGTAAAACTACTTCAAGTGTGAAGTAGACTTTGAGAGAAATATCTAAGAGAGAGCTTGGAGTGATTTGTAAGGTTCCCAAGCACCCGTAAGCTTGATGGGGAGCTCCAGCAGTTGTTGGAGGATTTGTAAGTTTGCCAAGCACCCGGAAGCTTGATGGGAAAACATGTAAGGGAGAATTACAAGTAGTGAAACCTCAAGGAGGCCCTTGAGAGAGTGGACGTAGGCAAGGTTTGCCGAACCACTATAAAATATGGTGCAACTCTCTTAACTCTTTATCTCATCCTTCATTGCATGCTTTATTTATAGTTTTCAAATCTAAACAAGCATACTAGTCTTATAGCTTTCTATCTTGGTTTTCATCTATTGTATTTCCGCAAAAGAGTCCAATTCAACCCCCCCTGACCTTCAAGAAAGACTAGAAGGCCAAGGCATTTTACAATTGATATACTCCATCAAAAATTTAGCATCAGTCTCAACTAAAATTTTAGAACATCTGAGATCACCAGCAACCTCCCAAACCCGGTGAATCCTAATCAACTCTGCAACCTCCACAGATGCAGCCACCACCGGCTCAGAAAAAGCAAACCGAAGAGAGCCATCCTCACGCATGATTAACCCTCCTACACCCGCGAATCCATCTAAAGAGAGGAAAGAATCATCAGTCTACGCAACACAGATAGCACCAAGATCCAGCGAGGGAATCTACAGCCTTTCCCGACGAGCACAAAACCAATCCTGTCCAAATTGATCAATTAAACGTCTCACCCTTAAGTAGATAGTCCCAGAATCCACTCGACAAGATTTGAACAATGCATCATTCCTGGCACTCCATAAAGCCCACAGAGCGAAAGAGACGATAGATTTCAAAAGACGCACCTCGGCAGTAGAAGAAGAACGCTCAAATAGAGCCACCATCAACTCAAACGAAAACGGGAGCAAAGAAGGTTGGAGAAGAAAGCACCATAATTGTCAGGCAACTCTACAAAGGAAGAAAAGATGAAGGAAAGACTCCTAATCCAGCAAGCATAGAGGGCAAGAGGCATCTGAGATCAAACCAAACTGCCACAGGGCATCCCTAGTAGGCAAGCGACCGTGCAGAAGCTTCCATATGAAAAATCTAACTTTAGGAGTCGGTAGAAGATGCCAGAGATTAATCCAAAGATGCCGAGAGAAGAGAGACCCATCCTCCAAAGGAAGAGAAGATAAAGTGAGGATCACATACGCTGATTTGGATGTCACCTTACCTGACGCGCAGAAAGACCAAGACCATGAGTCATGAAGCTCCAAAGGCAGGGCAAGAACTCTCTCAACCATGGCCGGCCCAAGGAGAGCAAGGATCTGAGCCTCATCCCATCTCCCGTCCACAGTGAGATCCGCTACCACCAAATTCATTAGCTCCATTCCCTGGCAAGGTAGCATAGTCACAGGGCAAGGAGCCCTACAAAGCGCATCCTCCCCAAGCTAGGCATCAAACATCAAACTGACCTTGCTGTCGACTCCGAGATGGAAGACAAGGCCTTGGCGCAGCACCTTGACAGTTCTAAAAATTGATCTCCAATACACCGAGGCTGAACGGCGACATGACACAGGCAGTAGTAAGGTTTCCCAATGGTATTTGGCTTTCACTAAAACAACCCAAATAGAGGACTGGGAATAAAGGAGACGAGCCATACGAGTCAAGAACAGAGCTTGCTGCCAAGTCCGCAGGTCCCTCAAACCAAGACCTCCACAGTCGATCGGCTTCACCACAGTCTCCCAGCCCACCCTGCCAAAGCTACGAGACTTCACATTGTATATGAAGGACCTAATAATCGCTTCAATGCTAGAGAGAACCTTGGTTGGAAGACCAACCAAAAGCATATGATGAACTGGAGCCGCCTGAAGGACACTCTTGGCTAGGACCACCCGTACAACACCTGAGAGTTGTGTAGCTGACCAGGATGTAAGATGTGACAGCACTCGCTCAAGTAAATCTGAGAAAGCATTAGCCGGTAGTCTCGATCCCGAGATTGGGACGCCCAAGTAGGTCCACAAGGCCTGACCATCCGCCAACTGAACTTGGAGAATACCCATGATCCGATCCTTCTTGCTGTCGTGAAGCAAAGGAGAGAAGCGAACGCTAGACTTAGCTTTATTGATAGATAATCCTGACAAGACACCATAACGGACAAGGATTTGACGAAGCTTCCGAGCCTCGCAATAGGAAGCATCAGAGACAAAAAGACAATCGTCATCGTATAAAAGATGTGAGATGCGAAAGGAAGAACCACGGAACCTGAGACCCACAAGGCCCACAGCCAGGTCATTGAGGAGACGAGAAAGAACCTCCTGCACCAGAACAAAGATATAAGGGGACACGGGGTCGCCTTGATGAATCCCGCGATTGGGGGCGACACATCCAAAAGATCTCCCGTTGACGATAAAAGAAAAAAACCAGTGATGTAATGCAGACCATCACCCAGAGAATCCATTGCCGAGGGAAGCCCATCTTCACTAGAACAGCTTGAATAAATGACCAGCGCACTTTGTCATAAGCTAACTGGAGGTCCACCTTTAGGGTCATAATAGGGCATGTACGAGGGGGCTCTATCCATGGAGTGAAGGATCTCACAAGCCGCCGCCACACTGTCAAACATGTAGCGTCTAGGGATGAAAGTTGTCTGTTCGAAGCCCACCAAGTCATGCAACAAAGGCTTGAGCCGGGACGCTATGATAGAGGAAACCACCTTATAGCAGACGTTACATAAGCTAATAGGGCGATATTCCTTCAAACATATGGGGAAGACCTTTTTGGGGATGAAAGAAATGAAGGTATGAGCCCAGGAAGAAGGTATATAACCTTGACAAAAGAATTCCCGGACAGCTAGTGTCAACTCCTGGCCATCCAACCTCCAATGTGTAGCGTAGAAAACCACGGACTTAACTTCATCCAAGGAAACATTAGCCAACATGGCCCCATGGGATTCTGGACTCACCAAGGGCAGCGGCGGCAAAAGGTCCTCAAAAACACTGGAGTCAGCCCAAAGAGTAGAGAAGAAACCCAGCACCTCAGCCTTCAACTCCTCTGGACTGTCAACAACCAAGCCATCAATCCTTACTAACTCCCCCATCTTGGAACGATGCGGTCTAGCTGAAACCACTCAATGAAAAAATTTTGTGTTCCAGTCCCCCGCACGCAACCAAACACCCTGAGCACGTTGCGCCGCTGAACAAGCTTGCCTTGAAACAACTACAGAAAGATGATGCTCAAAACACCTTAAATCAACCCTCTCCTACTGAGAGATAAAACCGGACTCCTCCTTTTGATACAAAATATCCAAACAGCCTCAAAGACGCTCACCAGACTTAAACAAATTAGAGCCCGGCCGACGGTGCCATGATTTCACAACCTCCCTCGGCTTTCTAATGCAAGAAGATAGGACATAGTGATTGGCACCATGGGCATTCTCACACCAAATCTGACGAACCAATAACTTGAAGGCATCATCCTTATTCCATGACGCTTCAAGCCGGAAGATGGCAGAGCCCAAACCAATTTGCCGAGCTTCAAGGGAGAGAAATAGTGTGCGATGATCTGAGTGCAGCCTATCGAGGTGCTTGACAGATGCCGAGGGGAATTGCCACCTCCACACACCATTACATAGGATCCTGTCCAGCCTCTCAAGAACCAATTGACCGTCAGGACGCACACCCTTCCAAGTAAAAACTGGCCCAGTGAAGCCAAGGTCAAGCAGCGAATTACCAGACACAAACTGGAAGAACTCCTGAGCGTTGGCATCAAAAGATAAAGGTAGACCACTCTGCTTCTCCACAGGGGAAAGAATGGCGTTGAAGTCCCCCATTAATAAATAAGGGCAACTGATTGAGTTAATCCTTCCCAAAGTCTCCCAAAGCTCCCGACGGGCAATATAGCACGTAGATGCATAGATCACTTACACAACCCACTAACCATGACTTGCAGTTGTAATCACTCCATGAATGGCTTGCCGACAGAATGGGAGGAAAGAAACCAAACCAATCGAAGTCTTCCACAAGCCCAAAATCCCACCCCTATCGCCTTCAGCATGAAGCAAAAACAGATTCCACCCCCTACCAATTTGTAGTCGGATAGACCCCAAATTCTCTACTTTCACCCTCACATACAGAAAAAATAGACAATCCACCACAAGAAAATCCAGAAGACCCCTAAAACAAACAACCACCGGGGCCGGACCCAAACCCCTCACATTCCAACAAAGGAACTTAATCATCAAAATCAAGAGGCAGAGCAAACTCCCCGTCCTCGAATCCCCCACCCTCCTCAGCAGCAAAAGGGCCTCCAACCTATCCGAAACACAAGGATGAAATACTGGCGTATCGGGGCTAGAAGAAAGGTGGACCGTACCCCCCATCAATGAGCGATTCAACGTATCCAGAGTCCTTTGATGCAAATCCAACTTCTCCTCCGGTGAGAGCATGAGGCCCGGCTGGGCAGCAGAGGAAGGGGGATGGGCAGTGGAAACTGAAGCAGGTGCAGGAGTTGGACAAGGGGGATGGGTAGCAACAGAGGGCTGGTTAGTAGTTGGCTCAGTCTGAGGATAAGAAGTGGAGGAAGGAGGAAAAGCATACTGGGTTGGGACAGAAGAGAGCCCAAAGCGCTGGAAGTGACGCGGTCTAACCAAAGGAGTCCGAGGCACAAGGCCCATAGGTTGACCCATCAACCCACGAGAAGAAACTTTGGAAGCGAAAGAGAGAGAAGGCCCCATGCAGTCGACACGACCCCTCTGTGCAATCCCAAGGACGCCTGCCTGGTTCTGGACATCACGTGGAGCGTCAGAATCTTCTTCGAGTTATTCAAAGTATAGGGATGGGCGCCAGCCCCTATCCGCCCCTCACCGGATTTCCACCGGTGGCTAGAGACCACCGACCAACCATCATCCATTTGAGCTTCAGATCTGGCCGGGGCAAAACCTTGGATGAGCTCAACGAGATAGCCAACGACCCAGGGAGAGGGTTGGCATGAGCAGTACCAGTTGGAGGAGGGCTGATATGAGCAGTACCTGCCGGGGGAGGGGCGGCATGAGCAGAGCCAATCGGAGAAGGAACAAGGCCTACCAAAATCAGCTGGGGAGGAACCACGCCCGCAATGGAAGGGACCTCCATTAGCGGGGGAGAGCGAGGAGATGGAACAACACATATGTGTCCAATACAGAAGCAACCGGAGCAAATGCGGACATCCTCATAAACAATCCAGAAGTAGAGAAACTTCCCGTTCACCTCTACTTCAAATCGACCCAGAAGCGGATCAGAGGAATCCACCTCCATGCAAACCCTTGCAAATTTGCCTCTGATAGCCTTGGCAGTGGCAAGATCGACGACAATGGGTGTACCCATCAGAGCCACTATGTCCCTCACCAATTCATCCGTGAAGTACTCCGATGGTGGAGCAACGATTCGTATCCAAACTCTTACCTTGGAAAAAGCATTCACAGGGGCTTGGAAATCATCTTGCCAAGTTATGAGGGAGAGAGTCATGCCACCAAAACGCCAAGGACCCCCCTACAGTACCTTCTGCATGTCTTCATCAGTGGCGAAATTGAAAGCAAATATGACTTCCGGCATATCCTTGATTGAGAACGGAGTTGCGGTCTTCCAAAGAAGAGGAAGCTTCGATCTAAGATAGATTAGACTTGTAGAGCCTCCAACCAGCCTCCCAACGAGGGTGAAGGACCAGGTTTTGCTACTCTCCTCCACTTTCTTAGGACAGAGGCTCACTTTGCACACTGACATCGATGAGCCATTAAAGCTCTCCTATGAGAGAAGAGTCCGTGGAGGTCCCCTACCTCCATCCCCGACCACCTGGGCCCACTTCCGTGGAAGAGGTGGTTGAGCACGTTGCAGAGGAAAAGCAACACCGGCTGGCTGCGGATCAGGTGGAGGGTCATCTCCTATGACATTAGAGACACCTGCTTGAGATCCTGACAAGTAGCCATGATCCCCTCCCACTACCTCTCTCAGGCGCTCTAAAGAGGACACACTGGAGAGGACCCTCGAGGTAAGCCTGGATGTCTTTCCTTTTGCGGAAAGCAAAGGTTTCCGGCGTCTAAGGTCACTCAACACTAGTCTCCGGAAATGCTTCCCCTTCCCAGATGAGAACAACGTCTATCTCTACTCATGCATCCACAACTTGCAGCATAAGCCTTAACTAAGGTTACAAAAACACCCCACTACACAGGAGTGAAAACAGGACCCACAGAAACAAAACCTCTAGGAGAGTTCCTTAACAACAAACCGTGAGCCCAACAAACGGGACTCCCGTGCCATCCAATCGGCACCATAGTTCTCCTCCCATGGTATGTACATAACAGAAATATGTACAAATTTATCCATCCAGTATAATATTTCTTGTAAAGCTTGGATAACTTGATGAGACCATGGCATACGCCCATTGACCATATCTATGGCAAAGCGTGAGTCGCTCTCAATCATTGCCTTGGTCACCCCCCTCTCTCAAGCCTGACTAAACCCAAAAGCTATCGTCTTGAGTTCCTCTTGAAGAATAGAGCTTCCTTGAACAATATCTTTAGCTGTCCAGCTAATCTCATCGGCCTCATCATGGTACCTAATCATATCTGTCGACGAGCAAAAGTTGAAGTACGTACATGATATCATACAAAATTCTATAAGATATTGGTATAGTACTACCAATATGGATCATAATTACGATAGCCATACTTATATTGATTTCATTCGTAAATGAACGTAGATTTTAGATGTGATCGAAATAAGAGATGAATCACTAGTGGATTTACCTTCAAAATGGTTGTTAGTTGTCACACTCCGACCCAAAAAACCCATCCAGTCCGGGGCGTGAGGGTTCATAATCTATTCGATTCATCTCAAACGCGTTTATAATAAAATAATACAACTAAATGAAGCAATTGATCTTGGGTCAATATTAAAATCTCTAATATTAAATGAAAATGTACTGATACCAATTTAATCCTCAAAAGTCATATGTATAAATATCTCAACAAATCCTTACAAAAGAAAATTATATATTTAAATAATATAACAATATAACTGAAGCCCAAGTCCTCAAACACCTCCAGAGGTCGACGCACCACCAATAGTCTATCCAACGGGTGCTACGGAAGAAGAGCTAACGCTTGCACCTGCAAAACGCAGCCCGTGTAGGAGTGAGCGATAAACTCAGTAGGATTCTATTCTACGTCACACTAAAAGGGAGGAAAACAACAACAGTGTCGTTGCCCCGCCAAGTCTAAGGTATGACAAGGGTCTCATAACCCTATCGATGTCCCAAGGGCTCCCGTCATGAACCTATCTCTTGAACATGTTACCAAGATCACCCTTAACACTAGGGGAATAGTACCATATAGGATCAACCTTACCCAAGCAGGATTACCACACTTGGTGACCCACGTCGAGAACGTATCGACAACCATCCTTAGCATTTGGCCTTGGAGAAACGACACGACTTCTAAACCCCAATTAGAATTGCAGCCAACTAGACAGTGTCCTCGATAACATCAAATTATTATAACAAATCGCATCCTAGACCTTGCTACCCAGCCTCGGTCCTATGGCTAGATCCGAGCTGCCCGAGCCCTCGGATCGGCGATTAACCCATCACCCACGCCTAGCTTAGAATGCATCTAATGCAATTAAATGCATGTATCCTCACACGCACATATAAGATTTCAGGCATGCAACAATATGCCAATATAATATACAGGGCTAGGCGTAGCATACAGCTCGCCAAGGGGTAAACATAGTAAAGGTCTAAGGAAAGCGAATAAATAGACATGCAGGCCTACAAGTCTCCATGAGACTAAATAAACAATTTAGATTAACAATCAATCAGTATTCCGGTATTACGACGACATCCACATCCGTCAACCGAATTTCTAAAAAAGGGATACAACCCCGACTAGCAACTAACAAACAACAGCTATAATAAGCAATAATAATCATCTACTCTACCCATCCCAAGGGGCATAACTCTCTTGGTTCAACCATAAGCCACACGTAAGGCTAGGCCACACACATGACCTACATATAATATATATATATATATATATAGGATTGAAAAACTTGAATTATCGAATGATAAAAACCTTAACTTTCAATCTAGACATCTAATTGACGTGAAACTTGATATGTCTACTCAATGATATACCCCGAATCACATATCCAAAAATTGGATCAATTGGGTAAAACAAAAAGATCAAAACCTATAATTTTGGTTTAAAACCAGATTTGATAAACCAATCAAAATCCCTTCGAAAATACTTCGGATTGAAACCAAACTTTGCAGATCCGTCCAAAAGATCACTAAAAGCATCTCCTCCAAAAATACAATCAATTGGATAACTAAATTCCACTTAATTTCACAAATTAAACCCACTGCCCTGTTCTGCATAGTCCGTACATTTAATTCACTGAAAATCGTACATAAATTTAAAAATTATGAAATTAGTTGAAATTGAAACTAAACTCAGAGATCTACAGTTTTTATGTAGAACATAAACTGAAATCATGCACGTACAGCTCTGTATTCAACCTCAAAGATCACTATTCTAATTAACCCAGAAAATCTCGAAATTAGATAGGAAAAAGATGCTTAAATCCGGTATAAATCAAACGAAATCCAATGAAACTTAGAACAATTATTAAGCACACATAGGAGCAGAATTTAGCATAGATTAATCAAAGAAACAAACATCTAATTAATCAAGAACACTAAAGCAAGCCCTAGGTGAAGAATCCTACCTTTCTACGCTAATCCATGATTAATCCAGATAGGGAAGGTTTAGATCTGCTCCTCCCCTTACTAGCGACGTCCCCAAGCCTTCCTCGCGGATCAAAGGAACGGTGAAGAGAAGAGAAGAAAAAAGAAAACATAAGCGGTTTGCGGGTATCTATACTGCTCGAGTCCGATCGATCGCTCCCTGGATTGATCGATCGGTCTATGTCGGTTCAGTGTTTTAGAATGGACACCTCACCGTAGTCCGACCGATAGCTCCTGGGCCACCAACTGTCCTAAAGACAAGCTTTCGCATGACCAAGCTCAGACATTTCGATCCCAAGCTCACCTAAGATTCTAACAAGCACATATATCAATCATACGGCTATGCGTGCACTACGCGGGTGTGAAACCGACCGCCAAGACGGAAGTTACCAAATTACCCTCAGGGTTCAAAAACAGTAATGCGATCAACCGATCGCAAAGCAAGGCCAATTGAGCTAGACCCTCGACCTAACGCGGTCAGACCGGGTTGGAGGTATGAGTCCTCACATTAGTGCAGTAAATCGGATGTTAAAGTTGGTATGTGGTGGCCTTATTAACCACTGTTAGCACTAGCACCTATCAACGATAGCAATCACACACAAGCAATCATATAACAAAACACAGAATTTACGTGGTTCGACAATTGCCTATGTCTATGGGAGAGAGGGGTGGCGGATTTCACTATTAGGTTAAAAGTATACATTAGGATTTTACAAGATGTATTTATACTAACCTTAACTGTCAGAGTACAAATCCACTTAGTTGCCCTCGGATCGTATTGTACCGTACCCCGCCCATGTCAGGGTGGGGGCCAATGCCCTCTTCTCCGCTCCGGGGGCTAGCAGGGTTTCGCCCTCATAGCAGAACCACTGAAGCTCTGCTCTGTGTCCCGGCCTCTTAAGTTGATACTTCAGCTATAACATTCATACTCCATATAATATAAGCCACTCCAACAATCACATAAGCAAAGTATATGTCATCTAAACATGCATGGCAAGAGAAGTCATTTGGTGGTCGAGAAGATTGTTAACTGACGCAGGGTAACGTGAAAAGCCTCTCGTCTGGAGAGACAACCGTCCTCTCTATGGGAGAGACAACCAGGATTCTCAAAGAGGAGAAAAACCACTCGAATTTTACTAATCAAAAAGTGCCCTGGTTACAAACCTAGAACTCCTTTTATAAGATAAGGATAGACCAACTTACACATGGACTCCAAACATGAATTAGACTCAAACCCCATCACTAATGAGGCAATCCGGAATTAAGGAAGAAGAAACCGGCTAGAAATAGGAAAACCTGCTAAAAATAGTAAAGACCGATAACCTACCTAAAAAGAAAAGTTTTACATAAAAACAGAAATTTAGGTCATAAGGAAAAGGAATCTGGAGATTTGGAGGTCCAGGTCATGGAGAGATCTTCGATCTCCGATGAATCTCGTCGGGCTCGTCGAGCTGGTTGAAATGGCTGGTCGCACACCTCAATCGAACATCAAGTCGAAATTTATGCCCATTCGACAGTCACGGTCGTACGGAGATCTGAGTCGAACGGATGGAGTTCGAACGCGACCGGATAGCCTAGGGAGTCTCTCCGGATCGGACTCAGCCAGGTCTGGATCTGGACTTGATCCTGCATCACTAACTAGGAACATTGGGGTGCCAACTAACAGATCAAGTGCTTGTTTAGTACATTACGCCCGGCTGAAAATCCTATGCTTTGTACATTGATTAAGGATATCGATATTCAGTATCATTTTGTTTGAGAACCAATATCAAAGGATGAATTGATGATCTTGCATAAGATTCACACGTGCACTGGAATTATGTTTTTTTTTTGTAAAGTTAAGTCTTTAGGCTCCATTCCCTAGGGAGGGTACATCAGAAACCAGGTCAACTACTAGGGACAGACCCCCCAATAGTCTCCTCACAAAACATAGCTTGCAACCCCATCGCTTCTTTAGCTACCCAATCCGCACGAGCGTTATCCTCCATCGGGATGTATCTGATATCTCCAGTTCCGCAAAGTTCAACCAATTCCACCAAATCTCATGCACCATGCCCACTCAATCTTCGACCAAAGGAAACCATCCTTGTAGCATATTCACGGCAAACAACGAGTCCGATTCCATCAAAACACGCCGGTACCCACGTCTCAAAGCTTCGTGTAGTGCTAAATCAATAGCACTGGAATTATGTTGATTCATCTATGTCATGGCAGAAGAAGCATGTCTTACTTGGTCCTCTAAGACCGGGGAATAAGCTCAACGTAATGAGTAGGAAAAAGAAATCTTAAACCAAATATCAAGTTGGGATCTAATTAAAGTAGGATTTGTGACGTTTTTATTTGTCTAAGTTTTTTAGTTATCTTTTCATTTATGTCCATGCTTTTTAATTCTCCACCATTGGATTTTGGATTGAATGGATGTCCACCGTAAAGCAAGGATTATTGTCTCTCCCCTGGCTCTTTATAAGATTGTTTTTTTCACGCCAAAAGCAATTCCTTTTTTATGACATGAAACTCAATGCTACCATGAAAGTTGAAGTCCATATACAATCTTCACCGCGCGAAAACATGATATATGTTTGTATGTATGTCACGGACGTGCTTTTGGCAGCAGGTGTGTCACATATCAGCTGCTATCCTTGTCGTAGACATGTAGCTTGAGGACAGGGATATCTATCGTATAAATCTCTCCCTCTTCCAGTATGTGCTTTAAAATTCACAGCCGTTGGATGCTTAATCATGCATGCATGTCTTTTCCAATTTGCTTTCATCGATCTTTATCGTTGTAAGTATCAAATTCATAGGCGTTGGATGATTAATCATGCATGCCTCGCAGATAATAAAAAAATTAACGTGGCCCCTATTCTTATGCTAGGGTGAGGAGAAGTTTGCATTCATTGTTATACATGTAACACATAATATATCGAGCAATGCAACACTACTTGATGCAGTACAACCAACAAGCACAAATGACTAGAACATAGGAGGAGGTATAGACAAGTCACGTTTTTTACTACCAGTTTCTCCATAACTTTTTGTCAAATAGGACCCCCTGATATTCACCTTTTGCACTTTATGACCCCCTTCCATATTTTTTTTGCATAATATATAGGACCTCATACACGTAAGGAGCACGCCCATAAACTAATACGTGTATAGTTCTTGATTATACACATTCATGGGTACGCGTGTAATTATTGTTTATACGCGTATTAGTTTATACACGTGTTCTTTAGGTGTATGGGGTCCTATTATGAAAAAAGAACATGGGATGGGGTCATAACGTGCAAAAGGTGAATACCAATGGTCCTATTTAAGGGAGGCAATTTGGGTTCACGGGTCGGATAGAGCACCAATATCTCGACCCAAAGGCCAAACCAGAACCGACCCGTTTAATAAACGGGTCAGGTTTATCAACACGAACCCAATCCATTTATAAACTGGTCAACCTGACCCGACCCGTCTAACCGACCCGTCTAATCCGTTTATTAAACGGGTCGGGTCCGGGTCTGGGTCCGGTTGACCTATGGAGGGAGGGGAGGAAGATTTGGCGGTTAGTGGCGACGCGTGCGGGGAAGATGACCGGTGGCTACGACTTCAGTAGCAACATGGTGACTTGGGAGAATGGCGACCATGAAGCTTGGTTGGCGAGGAGATTCAACGAAGAAGCCAGCTAGAGCCCTGCACAGCGGCGGTGTGGTTGGCGAGGAAGTCGGTGAGAGAAGAGAGGAAGGTGGGGGTTGGCTCTCATGTGATAGGGAGCTTGGCAAAGAGGAGAATCGAGGATGGCGATGGAGCTTGACCGGTAGCTGCGTGGTTGGAGAGGAGATCTGACGAAGACGAAGACCGATCGGAGCTTGGCACAGTGGTGGTTGCAAACGTCAAGGAGGCGGTGGCATCTTGCGGCGACGTCGGGGATGTACCGGTGAAGATGGGTTCGTCTTGGCTTGGAGAAGGAGACGTGCGACGCGTGTGGGGAGATTGCAAGGGGAAGGGGGAGATCGCGAGGGGAGGAGATCAGCCACGCCGCAGGGTGGGATCGCGAGGGGAGAGGGGAGATCGCGAGGGGAGGAGATCGATCGCGCCGCACGGGGAGATTGCAATAGGGGAGAGGGGAGATCGGCCACGCCGCAGGGGGGGTCGTGAGGGGAGGAGATCGGCATCGGCAAGGGGAGAGGGGAGATCGGCCACGCCGCAGGGGGGATCGTGAGGGGAGAGGGGAGATCGGTCGGGCAGCGCGCAAGGGGAGATCGTGAGGGGAGAGGGGTGATCGCGACAGAGGAGATAGGAGAAGTTCTAAAGGCTTAAAATTAAACGGGTAAACGGGTTGACCCGTCTAACCCACGAGTCAACCCGACCCGACCCATTTATTCACGGGTCATAAACGGATCGACCCGAACCCGATAACACAAAACCTAAACCCGTTTATTTCGGATCGGGTTGGGTCGGGTCGGGTTCGTGAATCATGACCCGGATTGCCACCCATAGTCCTATTTGGCAACAAATCTAATTTCTCCATATTATCATCATAACAATGATTGAAATCTAAATGAATCTTATTTAACGGTTCAGATAATACTAATCAGTATTTATTAATGATATAAATCGTTGAATGATGATAATATGAAGAAACTCTAATATCAAAACTAGACACGGTTTAGACTGCACCTCTTTGACATCTATCCGGAGTAAGACTGAAACATGAATTAAAATAAAATTTGAAATTTTGTTTAAAAATACATGGAATCAACTAAATAACGTAATTGAAAAACGCAAACCGTGCATGGGGATGGCCCCACACCTTACTATATATACATGGAATCCACTAAATATTCTGCCAAATTTCACCAAATGGCGTGATTTATTATGTCACCCACCGGAATCGTGTTCCCGGATGGGCCGGATTTTTCTCGGGTACATTCCGGCTACCGGCTTACGTACCGGGGGACCCATTTATATATCAACAGGCAACAGGCAACAGGCAACTGCCACCTGTCCGTCTTGGTCCTAATCATTCCTGTTCCATCGAACACATCCCATCCATAAACATGGCGCCAGATATCGTACGTTATAACCTATGCAGCACATATACTTTATATTTAAAAACATATTCGCATTCAACACATGTAGTATACTGATACTCATGCTCGAATACGTATTTGATATATATTTGATTATTTAAATCAACAAAATATCTAATTAGAATTCGACAATTAGAAACTTTCTTAAGTTATTGGTTTTTAAAGTTCGTTTATGATTATGTAAATAAATATATTATTATTAAATATCAGTATTTTGATTCTGAAGATAATATAGATGAATAATTTAAATTTTTAATATAATTTTTTAAAATTTAAACTTAACATAATGTTAAATATATATTAAAAATATAGCCGTGCCGCCCTGCCGGTATCTGTGCTGCCTACGTTATAACGCGAGCAGAGAACCGAGGGCAGAAAACCCTCCGTACGATCACCAAAGCTCGACGCTAACCTCGAACCGAAGCCATCCCCAATCTTGGATCGCTCCTCCGATGGAGATCCACGGCTTCCGATCTCCCGGCGATTCCCGCCCGATTCCGGCCTGTTTGTGCTAGATTCTCCGGTCTCCGATTGCTTCTCTACTGCTGGATTTGAGGTTAGCGTTGTACCCGGGGATTATGAATGTCAAGAAGTCGCAGGTGTGGCAGCCGTGCAAGAAGAAGAGATCTTGACCCGATCGGAAGACTCTAGGAGAGAGATTTCTCTTGCTATACATCATCTTGGAGGGGATTGGATCTAGTTAGGGGGCGAGGAGATGACCTCGGTGAGCAGGTTGCGGGTGGGGAAGTATGAGATCGGGAGGACGCTCGGGGAGGGGACGTTCGCGAAGGTGAAGTTTGCGAGGAACGTCGAGACGGGGGAGAACGTCGCCATCAAGATTCTCGACAAGGAGAAGATCCTCCGTCACAAGATGATCGGCCAGGTGCCAAATCTCCCGCTGTTCTTTGAAATGAAAACCCTTCTCCTCTTCGTTTCGTACGGAATTCATCTTAAAAATCGAGACTTTGGCACATATCTTCTATTTTTGGGACACGCTTCCTCATTGCTAGTTTTCTGGTTGAGTTATTAGTTGATTTTATGCTAGATATTCAATATATTTGTTCGTGCTACTTATCTTCGACTCAGGAGTTTCTTTGGTGTCAGGCTTTTATGTTTCTTATGTTTTTCTTGGAGTGAGAATAACTCCGTTGTACTGGCATCTTGTAAGTTTACCTTTTAGGCATAACTATAAGCAGTCGATTTAAAACTTTGTGCTTTGGAAATCATTTGGAGAGGATTTGAAAGTTACTAGAAGTACTTTGAGCAACCGGAATACTTGACTTAGCATATGTTTGGGAGAATTCTTCATGATTGTGCTTATGTTTTATTTGTTGTCTATAAACTTGTTCAGTTATGAGTATTTTGGTCAGAGTGTAAACATGCTTTTCTTTGTTTCTTTCTCCTACGTATTCAAAATCTGACTACCTTCTGCTTTCATAACAGAGATTAGTTGGTTGATTTTCATCTCTGTGTTCAGTGTCTTTTAGTTGGTTGATTTTTATCTACTTGGTCATTATCATCTATTAAATTTTAGCTCGCCAACTGTGGAAGGTGTCTTCAAACTAGGTCACTCTCGTATGATTTTGGCTTTTGCAGCATTTTTTTTGTAGTGGTTTCTCATTATGAATAATGAAAAAGCTCCTGACTGCTTGCCCATTGACAATTCATGGAAGGGGTTAGATGCACAGTATGTAGGACAAGAAATGGAGATAAAAACATCCTTTTCAGTTTTACCAGACTTTGGCCTTATTTGGTGCTTTTGAAAGTTCTACATAACAATTCCATTGCTTTGAATGTATGCTTTGATGAAGTCTGTAGTGGTGAATGGACGAAGAAATGAGTAATCTTGGTAATCATTGTCAAGCTTATGCCATTGGTATCTTTTGGGACTTCCGTTACAAAATCAGTGACCAGTGGGTCTCAGATCTGGGCTGGTGGTAGGCCAAAAAGAAAGGGGAAATCTTGTACCAAAAATAGGATTGAGTGCTTACTTTCATAAAGATAATAGCAGAGGTCAATCTCTTATTAAGCAACAAGCATTTAATGACTGGAAGTTGTATTTTCTTCCTCTTGAGCAAGGCAGGGTAGATGTAGACTTTACTACCGATCACCTGTAAGAAGATACTTTTCATACCAAAGATGAAAAGAAAAGGTAATTGTGAGAAGGATACGGTGGACGCTCAATGGAAAAGGTGAACTGCAGTCCAGGTTGGGGATCCAGTAAGCGTTTGGCTGATCTAATGAAGAAGACCTTACAACTATCTTATTGTTGGCTTTTATATAGACACTGCAAATTTAGTGGGTAATTCACACTCCTCCAGTGGATGCAAGGGAAAGCAACTCCATATTACCACACCATCCTCTCAGATAAGGCACAAACATGATAATAATTGTTCTGAAAGCCTCTATAAAGCTTCAAGAATTAAATGGCTTACAGTCTTTCGTTGCTACTTATCAAGCTTGGTAATACTTTAGACATTTTTGTTTTTTGATGTACCTACCTCTGTTGCTTCTTTTTTCTCCCGAGATGAGATAATGACTTAAATACAAAGTTCAGCCAGCACGTATTTCTTTTTGCTTTCTTCCTTTCTGCCGTAATTAGTCACTATGACTTTGAAGTATGTTGGAAATCTTGTGCAATATATTTTGGACTGTTAAGATCATTGTTATTATGCAGATTAAACGTGAAATTTCAACTATGAAGCTAGTTAAACACCCAAATGTCATACAGATGTTCGAGGTAAGCATAACCCTCAGCTTCATCTATTCTCTTCTGATTCATTGGAAAATTTTCAACTACCTGCTTAGTTTGAGTTGTATGATCAATCTTTTGTCTTCTACGGTCATAATTTTGACAAGTTCTGATTTCTATGTGGACAATCCAGTAACTGCCTCTGAGAAGAGTTATTATGCAAGCTCTTTACAAGAATTTGTTTGACCATGATCTTAGATGTCAGTGTTTCTCTTCTCTCTTGTCTACATATGCTTAGGCTTTTAGATTCCAGGTTGACTCAATTGTTTCTTGTCCTAAATATGCACTCTCTTGCTGTTGCATCGCATGAAATATGAGCTATTAATTATGCTGAGGGCACCACTGTCTGTACATGACTGCTAAAATCTTATGTCAACAGATTGCTTGACAGGTGCTAGTCACTGTTTATGTAGGTCATGGCTAGCAAGACGAAGATATACATAGTTTTGGAGCTGGTTACCGGTGGTGAACTTTTTGACAAAATCGTAAGAGCAATACTTTGATGTGCTTATTCTATTGGTAGACGGGTCAATCAGTCTGATGTGTTTTATCTGCATGTGCTGACATTTTGCATTAGGCTTCTCGTGGAAGGTTAAAGGAGGATGAAGCTAGGAAATATTTTCAGCAGCTAATTAATGCTGTGGATTACTGTCATAGCAGAGGAGTTTTCCACAGGGACCTAAAGGTGAAGGCAAATTATGATCTTTGAAAATCTTTTGAACCTTTACCTGCTGCCTTCTTTTCGCCGATGCTACTTTTAAACATATATTTGATGCCAACAGAAAATAATTTGTGGTTGGTATGCCTCCTTCATTGTTACAGCCAGAGAATCTGTTGTTGGATGCCTATGGGGTTCTTAAAGTCTCTGATTTTGGCCTAAGCGCACTACCTCAGCAAGTTCATGTAAGTCATTGATTTGTTGTTGCATGGAGTTTATTCTACAAATTAGCTACATAATTAGGTTGCTTGATAGCCATGAGAATAAGTTCAAAGCAACAACTAATTTCCTAATAGCCAACATAAAACAACTCGCAATTTTTCATCTTATTATGATTGTGTTTCCATATCTGCCCTGTGTGCTTCCAACTTCATCATCATCATCATCATCATGTGTCCTACTTTAAATTTACTTTGTGTCTTGCTTCACTGCATAATCTTTGGCTCATAGTTTCTGTTACTGGTCCCACCCATGTGTTGCCCCTTTTGAAAGCATTTTTTCTTTAAATGTTTTAGGTTGGAGCTTGTAAAACAACATTATTGTTAAAAAGCTAAACCTTCTTGACAGGAGGATGGCTTGCTTCATACAACATGTGGAACACCAAATTATGTTGCTCCCGAGGTTATTAACAATAAAGGTTATGATGGAGCAAAGGCAGATCTTTGGTCATGTGGTGTCATCCTTTTTGTACTTATGGCAGGTTACTTGCCGTTTGAGGATTCCAACCTTATGTCACTCTATAAAAAGGTGAGTTTTGCCATTGGAGATGTTGCATGAAGATATGATAACTTGCCACAGTAATTGTACATCATATGAGGAAGTTAGTTACTGACTTAATTTAGTTGTAATTGCAGATCTTTAAAGCAGAATTCACTTGTCCTTCTTGGTTCTCAACGAGTGCAAAAAAACTTATTAAAAGGATCTTGGATCCAAATCCTAAAACTGTGAGTTTATTCATCTGATGCATTTATACTCATGCACCGTTTCCTCTTCTAGAATGAGGCATCCAGATGTTATGGTTCTTTTTTTCCCCAAATGTTAGACAGGGTAGAAATTTAAATTTTAAAAAGTCGTATGTCTTAGATGGGCGTTTTTTAAATCTAATTTTGGCTCTCCACAGCGCATAACAACTCCTGAAGTCATTGAAAATGAGTGGTTTAAAAAAGGATACCAGCCACCGACTTTTCAAACACCAGATGTTAGTCTCGCTGATGTGGATGCCATTTTCAGTGAGGCCGGGGTAAACTTTTTTAGCTGCTATCATTTGCTTAAATTATGGATGAGCTAGGTGCACTCTAGTTTACTATTTACTGTACTTTTGACATGCAGCAGCAAGGGAATCTTGTTGTTGAGAGACGTGAAGAGAGGCCATCTGTAATGAATGCGTTTGAGCTAATCTCTACATCACAGGGTCTTAACCTTGGCACATTGTTTGAGAAACAGATGGTAATTTGGTTTTTAAGTCAGCACTACATTCAACATTGAACCTTGCACTCATAAGTAATTAACCTCCATTTATATTGCCTTTTATGGGTTTTCCGGGACATAGTTTGAACAATTGAGTCTAAAGCTTTATTTTTGTAGCAGATAACAAGAATATATTAGAACTGGTTTACTACAGTGACATTATTTTCCATCTTTTTCACCTATCTTTGATATCAGGCTATGAGGGCATTTCCAATTGTATGCCATTCAGTATTGCCCAAAATTTGGAATGGTAGGCGTGCATTCTATTTTCATATGGTAGTCTGGCTATATATTACCACCTGCTTGTTGACAACTGCTTCTCTGCTATTTATTCCATCACAATCTGTTAACATGCTGATTTAATAGCAGAGTTGTTGGCGTATATTGCTTTTAGTCAGAATCATCAACCTGTTGCAAAGTAATGGGACTTCTTCCGCGTTCTTTTACTTTCCCAAGTTACTAATTGAATGGTGTCATTTTCTGGATTTATGAGCAGGGTGTTGTTAAACGGGAAACAAGGTTTGCCTCAAAACTTCCTGCAAATGAAATACTATCGAGAATTGAGGAGGCTGCTACACCATTGGGATTTAATTCTCAGAAAAACAATTACAAGGTTGTCAATGCTTTGGAATTCTAGGATAGCCTGAGTTGTCTTTATTTCTGAGCACTTAACCAATAGATTATCCTAAACGCAAAAGTTTCAAGCAAAACATCAGTTGCAAATTATGTCCTATGTAGAATAGCTGTAGTTATCATCCGAGATACTGAGATTAAGAGATAATCCCATCATACGAGGATTCCCATATTTCTCTTTCTTTTGAGTTGATCAGGTGTCTTCTAACCTGTCATTGCATCAAACAGTTCTTCGTTTTATGCAACTGAAACTCTTATTTGATCTCAGCTAAAGCTGCAAGGGGAAAAAACTGGAAGAAAAGGTCACCTGTCCATTGCTACAGAGGTGATGGAGTTTGTTTTAGTGATAATTAGAAATGAGCATCGGCATCATAAAGTGATCTCAATCCTGATTTATTTTTCTTGCATTCCTTCCAAAGGTCTTTGAAGTAGCACCTTCCTTGTACATGGTGGAGCTTCGCAAGTCTAAGGGAGACACCCTAGAATTTCATAGCGTAAGGGATCTCTACGATCTCTGTCATTGCTCGCTCGCTGCTTTTTTTCTCGGGTTTCAAGGATACTAAACTTGCGTCCTCATCGTATACTTTCCAGTTTTACAACAATATCTCAACAGGCCTTAAAGATATCATCTGGCAGTCAACCGCTGAAGCATCTGGAGCTAATGGAAGCTAGATTTCCCTTCTCGGTCATCTATCTGTACATTGAGTGTGTTTTGATTCTTGGCATAGACAACTCTTTCAATCGTTTTTTTTTTCCCTGTCTAATGAATTCTTGTTCATCCTCAGCTCTGGAACGAGGTGGAGATTTTCTGCCCATATGTTGAGGGAAATCTGACATGTAACCCTCCAAAAAGGCGCAGAGGTTCTCAAACCACACTTCCGCTTACAATAAATGAGCAAAGCATGTTTAAAGTTAAATGTATCAGTTTGAATGATTTGTTCTCAAGCATAAACTCTTGTTCAGATGGAATTTTATACATTGGTTTAAGCTGCATAAATCTATTTTGAGAACAGTATACAACTGTAGAAACTGTGGAGATAAAATTTGTTTTGTTGATCAGTATGACATGTGATGGAATTCATTTCGCTTTCACTATAAATAGTGTTTAATAGCGAATAAGAGATGAGAACAAATGAGTCACTTGAGCTATCAAGAAAGTTATTCAATGGATGCGTTTGGACAAGGAGCCAAATAAGTTGTCTTTCCACCGGGAAAGTGGGGTTATTGCTCTAGGTCCTAATTTGACTCCGGCTATTTGGTTGTATGAAAGTAGATTTTTCTGTCGTTTGGATGATAAAAAAAGTGTCAATGGTATGTAAAGGCCCTTATTTATTCCTTTTTTTCCCTCTAATAATATAAAAAAATAATTAATTGATGATAACATCAAATTAGTATATCTTATTAACCTTCGCACCTATTTAATGTTATTTAAGGTGTTTATACCATTTTACGTTAGTTATGATTAGTTTAGAATTTTTGATGACGATAATGCCCTTATATTATAAGGAAGTCCTAACCCATTGACATCTCCAATTTGAGCCACCGCCTCCTCCATCCTTGCCCCCCTTACCTCCCCCGACCCTCTCCATCACCTCGTCCATCTCCCCCGCCGCCTCAACGAAGATGTGGTGTCATTGGCGGCGGCTTCGGCGAGTAAGGGGAGGATGGCGTCGCTCAGCGAAGGGGATCCGACGGACATGGCTAGCGAGGCATTAGAGGGTTGATGGCGGCGACATCGTCTGGTGGCTTGGGCTTGCTAGGAGAGGCGACAAGGTTTCAAGGGCCATTGTTTGGTGAGAGGACGCTGGAGATTGAGGGTGGGGATGCAAGTTTGCCCAGCGACGAGGTGGGGCAGGGCGGCACCATTGAGAAAATCCAATGGCGGCTTCCGGTGGCCATTACTTGGCGAGAGGACGTCGGAGATCGAGAGCGGGGTTGCAAGTTTGGCCGACGGCGAGGTGGGGCAGGGTGGTGATGTCGATGAGATCCAATGGTGGCTTCTAGTGAGATCGGCGAGTGGCTGACGTGGTTGGTCACGATCGGTATGAGAGGTAGGAGATGGGGATCGGGTGAGATACAAAGACTTAGACAAAGGAGAACTAATGAGAGGAGAGAGAATGAGTGGAGAAAAGGGTTTGCACGGCTGCGTTCTAGTGGTGTTGATTATAAAGGTTGGGGATTGAGGGACTTGGGAGAGAGTGGGTGAAGATGGATAGGAGATTGAGGGGTTTCTCTTTTATCTTTTATCTTTTCTATATTTTGTATGTTGTTCATTGTTCCAATTCAATATTGGCCTAATATTTAGTTTTCTTTTTTCTCTTTTCTATAGAGAGCGAAAGCATTTCAACGTCAGGCTTGAATCCAACGATCCATTGTCGTCCCCGGTGGTGGACCCGGATGCGGAGCCACCGAATCCGACTCGTCCTTTTCACCGCCAGAGGATTCCAACTCCAAGCTTGAATCCAGCGATCCATCGTCATCCCTGACGGTGGAACCGGAGGCGGAGCCATCATCGCCAGACTCTGACTCGTCCTTCTCACCCCCGCATGGATCTCTTCTGGTGAAGTCCGCCACCCCCAAGGTCGATGATACCGCCCTGGCCCTCACAGCCGCAGGCTCCACCACCGTGCTTCACCACCCCCTGGATCCCTCTGAGCACGCGGTGGCGTTTAACACGACATACAACTAGCTCTCGGCTCCTATGCCCTCAAAAGATTCGTACCAACGATATAGGTAGAGGCGGCATCGAGTCGCGATTAGGTTGGAGAAAATCTTGAGGGAGAGGGAGAACGAGTGGGGGAGAGAGAGGGTGTTATTAACATAGGCAGATAGGTCGTTTGTGCTCTAATTTGGTGTTATCACCCCAAATTTAATCGATAGTGTTTTATTAGCAAAATAAGATATGTTTATGGTGCTTAGGCCCCTTAATTACCTGTCCAAAAAAATGAGACTTACTTCTCTTAAGTTTTAAGAGCCATTAAATCGTGTAAATTATTCCTATGATATCTAATGGCGCTAGAGGGAGTTCATTTCCCACACATGGATTTACGGATTAGTCATTTGCTTTACGCAAACGATTGTGTGTTCTCCTCTCAAGCGTCATCTTTGGAGGTACGTAAACTGTTTTACGGTGGTACCGGAACCTGTCCGGACTGGAATGCGACCCAGAAAAGTCTTATGTGAAGTTCTCGAAGCTAACATCCATAAGGCGGCGATGGCGCATAACTTCGAGATTGGGAATGAAGGAGTAGAAGGGAGCTTGGAAGTACCTTGGTATGCTATTGAATACGGAGTGTATTCTCATAAAGGATTTCAACTTTGTGGTGGAATCTTTACAGGATAAATTACTGAATGGGGCGGTGTTGCGACTGGCAAGTGCAGGGAGGTTGGTCTATGCTCAAATTGTTCTTCAGACGATGCCAGTATTCCAGATTTGGCAAGACCGATCCTACTGTGCATCATCCGGAAGATCGACACTATCGTTCACGGCTTCTTATGGCATGGGTGGCGAGGCGGCGCATTGGTGGTGGCATGGTGGGTTAGGCCTGAAAAATCTTCGCATCGGACAAGACGTAATGAGAATGAAGAGTGTATCTGATCTCTTGGATGGACGGATTACATCTTGGATGCAAGTGGTCCGAGGAAAGTACACATGGGAGGGCAGGCTCCCGACTGTCAGAACCCCATAGAACTCTTCTCACCTATGGCGAGCCATTTGCCAAGTGACTCTATTGCTGAACAGGGGAATCCGATGGGTTCCTTGTGTTGGGAGTTCTTTGAAGCTTTTAGATGACTAGTGGTTTGGAGAAGAAGCTCCCTCCAAGCGACCATGCCACATGGTGGTGGATCCTAACGTGTGCACTACAGTGTTGGGTCAGTTTATTGATGCTCGAGGTAATTGGGTGGGCCAGAAATTGTTCGTCGTGTTCCCGTCGGAGTTGGTGGAGCAGATCAGTGAGGTGCCAATTGATGGTCATGCCTTGGAGGATGCCTTCAGATGGATGGGAGATGGTGCTGGGCGGATCACGACCTCTTCATGCTATAACTTCCTGGAGTCCCTTCGAGCTGGAGGTTTGACAACTATAGACCTACCACGATGGTGGTGGTGCGTATGGTGAGTACCCACCGAACCTAGAGTAAGGTTCTTCTTATGGAGGCTAATTCAATCTAAGTTACCAACCTTAGCATCACTTTGGGATGTTTTTATGACGAGTGACAAGGCATGCCCGCATTGTCATGGTGCGGATGAGACTCTCGATCACATTTTCTTTCAGTGCCCCTTTGTTGTATAGACGTGGGACATGCTGTTCCGGGATGACAGATCTATGTCTCTCCTTCATTGGGATGTTGACAACTGCTTTGACGTGCTTGGGAGGAGCTCAAAGTCTGATGAGGCAACCTGGTTGAGATCCTAACCACTCCCTTTTGTGCATTTGGAAATCTAGATGCATGTTTGTCTATGAGAAGCAGAATGAAACGGTTCAAGAAATTAGCAGGAGGATTCAGTGGCTTGCTTGAGAGCATATGTTGGTTCATGGTCATCGGAAGCCGGCTGATGGTCGCCCCCGTCAGGTATGGTCGAGAGCAAGGGTGCAGGTTGATGCGTCCGTTGATGACTCAATTGCTATTGGTGACATCAACACTGGGCTAGGAGTTGTTTGCTGTAATGATAATGGCGATATTTTGTGAACTGGCCTCTTCTCGTGCAGAGGCTATTGAGGATGACGCGGTGCTCCTAAGCGAAATGGGTGCAATCCGTCTGGTGGTCCATGAGGCTATACAGCGGGGCTTACCATCGTTATTAGTTGAGAGCGACTCCATGTCAGCGGTCGGCTTCGTTAATGGTCGCTTCCCAAGCTTGGGCCGGGTGCAGTCTCTTCTTCATAATATCTGGTGGATTATTGGGCAACTGAGGAACTTCAAGCTTGTCTACATTCCCTGGGAGGAGAACCAGTTGGCTGATTTTGTGGCTAGGGAGGCTAGGCAGGTGTCTACTCTTGTAGTTGGGCTATCTGGAGACATATCTGTCGGTAGTTGAAGTGATTACAACTATGTAATTACTTAGGCTTCGGGCTTATCTTTTCAAAAAAAAAAAAATCTCATGAGATTAAAAACATATATTTTCTCTCAAAAAGAGATATCTCATGAGAATTATTTCAAACACAAGAAGAAAAAACAATTCTCTATGGTGTCAGAAAATATCTTTCATTTCCAACTTGAATAGATTATTTATTTTTATCTACAAATAATTGTTCTTGTCTTGCTTTAAACGGCACATGACTTCTTTTTTGAATCCAGTATCGACAGGTATAATTCTCCCCAATAACGTTCTCTATCATGCCTTTCAACCAATCAATACAGCCTCATAGCCTTGGAGCAGCTTTTGCTTCATATATGAAATTTTGAATAAACATTAAGAATTTATAGATGCCCTCGTTATTCTTAATAAGATTGATTGATAATGAACTGCTTCCTCTAAAGCACACCCCGCACGTTTAGCTCGCAATAATATGATAAGTTCTCCAGATTAAAATACATTAGCTATTCCATCTTCTTGTAATTCTTAGTATTTTATCTTTTCTCAGTATTTTGATTTTTTAAATCATTTTCAAAACTTAACCAGAATTGACTCATTTGTTAAACCTTGATCAGAGGTTTATGATTGATGCATCTTAGTATATGGTTGAGCGTCTCATTTGAAATTCCAACCTCTCTCTATTCCAACCTCTCTCTAAAATCCATCTCTACGCTTAAGACTCTCAAGACTCTTCTTCCTCCGATCAAAACTCAAAACTAAGATAACATTGATGGGTGTTAAAATCGAACTCGACTGAAATTAATCGAAACTCGAAATGCTATAATATGGATAAGCGTTAAAATTGGGACCCAACCCAACTCAATTCGAACTCAAACTCGAACTAATACTAGATCGATTCAAATATTAATGTATTTACACCAGTTGACTGCTCCAAAAAACATTGATAGGACCATAGGTAAAGTGCTATATGTTTTTTCACCTTCCTAGTATGTTGAGTGGGTAGAGTATTTTTTTTGTTTCATTAGTTGAGCCTGAAGGCTAGGTTTTACAATATACCTTCTAGCATATCCAAACCATCCTCATAGTCCCAACAGAACTGAGGCTGGAAATGGTGACACTAGTGGGCAACACCATCGGCCCGCTGTTACTCCCTCGTGATATATGTACAAATATAACAGAATCAAACCCAAGTAGCTCGGCCCAGATGTCTCGAGCAACCTCATCGAGTTCAATCGGCCACAATGTAATCACATTAAGGATGTCAAGGCTAATCTTGGAATTAGATTCAACCACCAGCCTCCGGATACCTCGATCCTTAGCCCAATGGAGTCTCCAGCGGGTAGCCAACATTTCTGCATGAAGAGGAGACTATGACTTCACTGGCCTTCTCATCGCCCATAGATAACTCAGGATCACCCGGATCATTCACTGATTTCAACGCATGGACTTTTAGTTAGTTGTTGAACTTCAACCTTCAGGCTTCACTAATAGAAAATAAATACATTGATAGGACTAGATTATGGTTCGGTAATGACCTATTTGGTTGCTATAGAAGGAATGTATAGGATAAAATTATACGTTGTAATAGTAATATGGTATTTGGTGTGCAGTGGATGATATGTTATTTTAATAGTGGAAAGTTTAATAAGTTGGATGTCGTATAACTTTATAACATGTCATAATAAACCTTATAAGGAACAAAAACGATTATGCATAACCGCCTCCCTTATAAGGTTAATATAATACGAATTAGTGTAAAGTGGGATAAGATTAATATAATATGCATTAAGAAACTAAAACCCATGTGTTATATTTAAATGAGGGATTCCATTACTAATATAAATCCTAATAGAATAGTAATCTAATCTATTAATCCATTTAATCTAATCCAATTTAACTATGTATTACCATCAGTTATATTATAAGGTTCCACAAATAACCGTAGCCACGACTCATGCTTTCTCCTCTGTAAAATCGTGCAATTTGCACGGGAATCCACTAGTTTTATACAAAGCTCATCGTAATATTTGTTATTAGTAGATTCCATAAAGACATTTTTATCTACTCATAATATATTATACCGTACATCATTAATAAAACTATTGTTAAATTATACATTATCTCTTATATATAGCATGATGGTTATAAGCTAACCATCGTGATATGTCATCCGTGGAGCTTATATGGAGGAGGTTATCCTACGTGGAGCCTACGTGGAGGGGGAATAGTGGGGGAGGGGAGAAGTTAGTGAAGTTAGTGGGGCGAGAGGGGGATTAGTGGGGAATTAGGAGGGGGAGAAAGGGGGAGAGAGAGGGAAGGGGTAGTGTGGTTACCCTGTCAGGTGGCAGGGTGGCCCACTAGTCGATTATATAAGAGACTAGTGGTGCCCCTTGTCACCTGGCAGAGCAACCACCAACCACACTCCCAATAACCACCCAATAACTCCCTCCCACTAAACCCCCTTCAACTTAGGATTATTATGTCACATAGGCGCCACCTGGGACATTCTCCCGCCACATAGGCGTCACCTACGACATTCTCCCGTCACCTAGGACAACATGATGGTTAACTTATAACCATCTTCTCATATAAGGATGATTAGGTGCCCTCCTTGAAATCTGTCACGGATAACCAACACCCCCCATTACTCCCCTCTCTCTCCTAACCACACGGTAACCACCACCCCCCATTACTCCCTTCTACGTGATTTTATCTCGATCGCCGGATATATTATAGCATAACTTGGATCGGGCATCGTCAGCCGTCAGATAGGTTACACCTGATCTTATATAATAGATGATGGTTATAAGTTAACCATCATCTCTTATATCCAAGGGTGGAAAATTAGCATAGCACTTATTAGAGAACAAAGTAGAGCCCGTGCAGTTAAAAACCCTCCGATCGCTTGTGATGGCCACGAGAACCCCACAAGAACCCTGGCGGCCTCCGTTCAAGCTTAATATGGAAGCATCTCATTTTCATTTTTAAACTCTTTGAAGTCATCCCTTGGGCCCATGTAAACAGACAACGATGACGTCAGCCGCTAGCACCCATATTTCTATCTCCAGTTGTAATAAAGAAGTCGGTGGAAGAGGTTCCGAGAGCATCTCGAACCGCGGGAGGCGCCTCCGGGGAGAGGACTTCAGTGAGCTCCTGGATAAGGTGGCGAACAGGCTCTCTGGATGGAGTGGTTCTCGTCTCTCCCTCCCGGGGAGAATCACGCTCCTTCGCCATGTGATCCAATCGTTGCCGGTTTATATGATGACGGCGACGGATATATTGGGAGGGGTTCTAAAGAAAATAGAGAAGATGGGGAGAGCGTTTCTTTGGGATGGCCGGCGGTGCAGTCTCTCTAATGTTAGATGGGATGTTGTATGCGACACTAAGGATCAGGGAGGAGTGGCTCTACGGAGTCTTGCACGATGGCAGGTGGCACTGAGGATGTTACGAGCCGTTAAACTTTGCCCAAGGGAGACCTCTCTTTGGAAAGAGGTGGTGCAAGCGAAGTACAGATGGAGAGGCTGCTTACCTTCGGAGAAGCCGGCAAGGGGTGCGTCCCCATCATGGAGAAGTGTGTGTGGCTCCCTCAAGCAATTGAGACTGGGGTTAAAATGGACTCCTGGACATAGAAGCAACCTAAGCGTGATGAAGGACTGGTGGATCCTTGATTTACCATTGGATCGTAAGCCGACGTTCCTGAACATGGAGGTGAATCTGGATCGGATGAAGGTGGGGAAGCTCATCGGAAGGAATGGACGATGGAGTCGACGAAAAGTTTGCAGGCTGTTTCCATCGTCCATAGCAGAGCAAATCCTTACGGAGGACCTGGCTTCAATGGGAGAGGTCGACCAAGAGGTATGGGTTCACGAAGCTAGAGGCCGGATATCTTCTTCCTCCGCCTACAAATTTCTGTCAGAACAAAGCAAGATAGTAGCGGCGGAGGGGAGTACGGAGTTTAGATGGGACTGCATATGGAAAGGGCCCTTTGGACCTAGAGTTCGTACGTTCCTGTGGAAGCTTCGTCATCGGAAATTGCCGACGAGGGAGGCCCTGTTCAATGTCAAGGCAACAGGGGATGCGGAGTGTCCGAGATGCAAGGAACGGAGTGAGTCATTGCTTCACCTCTTTGTGGAATGTGGAAAGTCCAGGGAGGTTTGGCACAGGGTTTTCTACAGGGATGGGGAAGTTAGGAGAACAGAGGCTTGGAGAGATTGGGAGAGGGTGCTAACAACCTCCCAGAGATCGGAAGAATGGCAATTAAGAAAAGGGAAGATTGGTTATGGGTTGTGGATATTGTGGAAGGACCGGAACAGAATGCTCTTCGATGGGGAGGCTGAGTCACCGGAGAAACTCTCAAAGACCATCTTGTGGCTTGCAAAGGAGTGGCAGCTGAAGAAAGGGAGGTACAGGCAAGAGGTTCGGGTGACTAGAGAGGCGTGGAGGGATTTCTTCACCATCAGATGTGATGCCTCCTTCCTACAAGGAGAGTCGGGCCTGGGCGTTGTCTACTGGAACGCCCATGGAGGGAAAGAATGGTGGTTTTCTGCAGGGGGGAGAGCTAATGAGGCCAAGGATGCTGAGCTATATGCCATGGAGAGGGCGGTAGCTATCGCCAGAAGCCGAGGCTGCGAGAGGGTGCTGTTGGAGTCTGATTCCAAGGACTTGGTTGAATGTGTCAATGGGAGGAAACAGTGGCCCGGTGCTCAAAGTAGCCGACTACAAGGACTTTGTTGGAGTGCAGCCCAGCTGAAGGATATTCATGTACGGTTTGTACCAAGAGAGGATAATGAGGAGGCAGATGGCCTTGCGAGGGCCGCGAGGGGCCGGTGGTCGGCCAAGTTTTGCGTAGGAGCCCCGGGAGCCCAAGAGAGGTCCGGTGGGGGGGATAGCCCCCAGTTTTGATGTAATTTATCGTTTTGTTACTTGCTTTTCACTAGCCCCCGGCCTCAACTTGTCAAAAAAAAAAAAATTGCTGGCAATTATCTGCAGTTTCAAGTTTCTACGGATTATAGCTACTCTTTGCAGTTCTCGTAGTAGAAAAGAATCTTAATCACATGTACTAATTTTGAATTGCTGGCAATTATCTGGCAACGTAAATGTGAGTGACTTGTGTTTAGGTTCTCATTTAGCTGGAAGCCCATTTATCCAATGCTTTAAGCCATTGAAATTGCCAGAAGGTTGTTAAATTTTCTTTCCTTCTGAATTGATTTCCCTGAATCAAATCTCAAGTTGGGCAGTACTTATCCTCAATGATGTAGTAGTTTTATAATGAGCTCCTTATTAAGATTTCTCCGGAGCAAGCAAGTGTTCTATGCTGAAATCTTGTTTAAGAAGATTCAGAGACTTTTTTAGGATGTCTTCTACTAGTTCGACATC